>OY856413.1:846815255-848015255 GCA_963693085.1 Alisma plantago-aquatica
TTTAACTGGATGATCTACAAATTTAAGATTGATGTGATATTGTATACACATTCTATCTAAGGGGTATGCGACACATCTATAAGGTTAGATTATTCTGAAAAGTTGTGCAATCATCATAAATGATGATAAGCACACATAATATACATGTACTCAAGCACACAATTCTTTTAGCCATATATATATATATATATATATATATATATATATATATATATATTCCTTAACAAAATTTGTCAAGTCAAACTTCTATTGATGAAAAAAAATACATATCAGAAGAAAAAAAAATTGTGTGACTCAAAAACTAAATATGACTACCATTTGAAAAAAAATATACTTAAATGTAAAATTTATTTATTTTTCTTTCAAAACCTCAATAAATTTGTTAGGACAAAACTAATATATTTGACACAATAACTTTTACAAGGAGCATCCTTGCCCAAGTCTTTTATTTGGACTATTTTTATAACTCAATGTGTGTGCATAAGACTATATACTTGCATTTCTATTTCTTTGTACTTATAGATTATAATCATATATATACGACGGGATACAAAGAAGCTTATCAAAGTTGATCCAGTCTCTCTACTCCCAATCTCACGATGACTAAGTTGAATTGGGCAAAAGTAGAAAAAAAAACATTCCTTAACATGTGGGATCCATTGTAACTTGTTGGGAAGAATGTCACAAAGAAAGAGAAAATAAGGTTCAAAAGAAGAGAAAATAACTACGCAATTAGTGGGACCCATGGATTTATATGGTTTTGATCATTGTAAACTTGTGGATAAGAAAAATGCCACTAGAACATAAGAGTACAAAATAATGTACTCATGAAAAGAAAGCTGAAATGAGAAGAGGAAAATACACGTGAATCCGAGTCCAAATTCGTTGTTTCTAGATGTTATTCCAGACGTGTTACAATTAATTTTTACCATAAAGATATCTCACTAATTTGTTTAGGGTGGATCTTTGGAGTAGATGTACAATTGGAATTGTCTGGAACAATAATCGGTCACAACATATTTGAGTCCCAAGAACCCAACCACCTAAGAGTAGGAAGGACATCTGGTCCAAGACCAGACATAGCTATAGAGGGGAAGTGCACACACATAGATGCATAGATTCAATTGCATCTCCAACACATAATGGAATTGCATTACACCGTACCGTAGGGCCTACGGCTAAATATTCAACAAAAGTCTTCTTTTCAGGTCAGTTATGTAACTTTCTATACATGTGCATCTAATTACACTAGACAGAATCACCAGAATCTTAGTATAATTTTTGGTCTTAAACTGCAAGCCACCGTTTTCCCTACAACACCTATATGTTTACCATTGGCAAAAAGCTTACCTTGATGCATAAAGCGTGCACAAATATGTAAACAATGCAGATTACTTAATTTTATTTGTTAAGTCAAGCATAAACAGTTGAACATGCAGCCATGAAATTGCACGCCTAGCGTAGATTACCCATGCCATTAATAATGAAAGATAATGACTGATACGAATACGAATATTGTAAGTACAAAGAAAGTCCGAGCTGTCTGCGAACCCCTGCTCTTTGCCGTGTTACTAGGATGCAAAGGCTGTTGACCGCAAGGTATATGCTACAAAACCATGCCGCCACATCCCATTGTTGTCGGTGCTGTGCAAACCCCACGGTTGAGTTTTACCTTGGTGGACCTTTTTTTCTTTTCTGTCGAGAGTTTTTCAACTTTATAGAATAATAGAGCCGACTAGGCAACGGCAATGCACAGAGGAAGAAGAATTCTGTGAAGCACCAATGAATGAATGAAACCAGGTCGGATTGCTGAGTGGCACCTTGCTATCTGTTTTATTATCAAAGGTATGCATCCTAGTATGAGAAACTGACTGTTGAGACTTGAGAAACTTTTTCCCAAGAATAAGAATCGAAGCGTAAGTCCAACAAAAAGATAACACTTGGTAGATAGATTCTCATGTACGTTAATTTTAAAATGGAGATTTATGTTTTTCGGGCCAGATGTGTAACTACTCATATCATAGTTATCGGAGCCAAAGACCTTCCACTCATTGGCCTAAGATATACTTAACCACGGAGTTTCGGGGATTAGGTGTGAAACCATTTGCATTGTTGACTGCTATTATATAAAGCTGTATCGTACGTATTGCTAAATCAATGCCAAATGGGAACCGTGCGTTTCAAAATCGCCATTCCATGTGTATATACACGCAAACGACTATGATACGAAGCTCAAAGAACATACGTCTAGAACACGAAGTTGTAACCTAAGATGAAGAATGTACTAGTCTTCACCAGCTGCATGTATTGGATTTGAAATCGAACAGACATGCATGATCAGGGAGAGAAGGAAAGAACCAACCTCAGTATCCTGTCCGCCGTGCTTGCTGCACAATCTGCCGGTTATCTAGGAGGCACTCCAACAGCAGAGAGAATAACGAGAGATGATCTTGCATGGAGTGCACTGAGGATAGGCCGACTGGGGAAGCCTTCGGGGGAATTTATAGTTAAATTGGCATGGCATCACAGTGCGTGCATTCGTTCCATTTAGGCAAGAGCACAGCACAGGTCCCCGACCCAACCCACACTCAAGTCCAGATCTGGGCAAGTTGGTCCACACCGTAGTGGAGTCTGTCGTGGTGGTCAGTGATGAGCATGCACGGCGCGCGCCCCCACCACAACCAGAAGGGCGCCGTCAACCTAGTAGGTTGTGCGTAGGTAGGGTTGCAGTGGAAGGCGGGCACGGGCGGTGGTGGGAGCCGTCGAGGAGAATGGTGACCTAAGGTGTGCGTAGGAGGTGACGCGGACGCGTGGCTCGCCGTGGGGTCTATCATCTGGTCGATCGGATGATGTGAAGTCCCCTGTAAACGAAGCTTCTCCACCAACTTCTTGACAAGTGGGCTATGCATCTTCAATCTTCTCGCCCGCACGACCGTACGTGCTAATCACCTGGCCGAATAGCTAGCAGGTAGCCAGGTACTCATCTATGTCATTCCGTTGGCCAGCAGTTATGCCCAATCGACATACATGGGTGTGCAGTACAGACATCTCTCGTCTAGGGTTGTGTGGCTGTGTTTCTTCTTCGTAACCTTCGTCCGGTGCCGGAGACAGTTGGATACTTGGATCGTTTTCTCATTTATCTCTCAGACGCCGATGTAGCGAACTCTTGGCAATGGCGTGTGATGGAGGGTGCCCGTCTCTCGAATGGTACGATGATGGGAGTATTGAAAACGGAGTCGCACTCAGCAGGTTCCGGTTTTGATTTGCATGGTCTTATGATTAGGGATGTGTACTAGGCTAGAGTCTAGACTGTTCTAGCTTCGCCAGCCACGACTATGAATGTGTAACTAATAAGGGCCTCATAATTAGGGACGTACGACGGAGGAATGTGAGTTATTGATTTCAGTCGTACCTTCTAGTCCTCACGTCCCCGACAATCATCGTACGAGAGCCATCCCTCCTTGTCAAGAAACGACATTTTTTTTTTGATGAACTCAGCGTGGTCAAGAAACGACATTAACAAATAACTACTGCAATGGAAACTCAAAGAAGCACATCCCATAGGGCCCATTGAATAGGGTGTAGTTGGATGACAAAGTGTGTGTTTGACGTACATTTTTACATTACGAACTCGTACAACTGTACCCAACTACACCCAAACAAACATTTTCAAACACATGATATATATATTTAACAAAGAAGCAAATTATATATATATATATATATATATATATATATATATATATATATATATATATATAGTTTGAAAAAGTAATAGAACGGGTCATCAATCACCCATTGCCAATTAGTCGTTGCAAAAATTTCTCAAGATCAGAAATGAACAATTGATAGAGATTACCGATCACTACTCATTCAAAAAAAAAATGAGAGCAATTAACAACAGTGCATTTACGAAGCAATCATCGGCACCGACTAACCTGATGTTAGTGATCGCCGGCCATTGCTCGAGCAATCACCACTACATTTTGAAATGAAGCAATAGTGTTACGACTAGGAATGCCGATGGGAACCCTTAATCCAAACCCTGTTGGAAAAAGCTAAGGGTAAATGATTTTTGTACTCTTACCCGTTTATCCACTACCCTCTAATATGCTACCTTAGTCGGTAAGGGTAAGGATGATCTATTACCCATATACCCTCCAATCCGCTACTAGTCAATTTTTATGCTTAATATATCCAATATGTATAGTAATTGTATTATAAACACACTAATACAAAAAAATATTTATGTATAATATATCCAATATATATAGTCATTGTATTGTCCTGGTTTATGAATTATTTGATATTCTTGTTGGATCCTAGATGGGTGATTAGATGTTCTAGAGTGGGGGTAAATAGAGCTGAAAGCAGTTAAACAAAACTCATTAAACCTTCAAGATATATGACAAGAAAAAGTTGCTAAATGGGTAATTTGTGTGCAACTAAAACATACATAGCAAGGATGAGAGATATTGAACATACACCAATAGACAAGCTATTTAGAGTGGTTCCACACTTCAAACTAGAAGTCTGTCAGTCCACTTTCCTAGAGAGGTCAACCTCTAGGACTTCCAAACTATTGCATTCTTATATTCATTCATAAGACTTACAATACATGACCAAACAAAGGACTTATCTATCCAATACAAAGAGTCTTCAACCTTACCAAGGACTTACCCACTTTGCAAGAGTCTTCGGCCTTCTCCAAGGACTTACCCACTCTTGCACAAGTCTTCGGCCTTGCATGAATTACCCACTCTTCTTGGATCTTCCGCCTTTGACTTCACCTTCACTCAGAGAAGCTTCCACCAAGGTCTTACCCACTTGAGCTTGAGTCTTCTGCCTTCTCCAAGGGCTTACCCACTCTAGCTCCAAGTCTTCAGCCTTGATCTTCACCAAGGGACGCCTTCCCTTGTTCTTCTTCACCTATCTTGGACAAGAGAGAGAACCTTCATCTCCATGCTTGAAAAGATAGAAAGGAGGTGGTGGAAGTGAGAGCCTCACAAGATATACATGTAGGACTAGCTCTCTTACAAATTTCTTACTCACTCTAATGGTTGTAGTACATGATTAAGCTTAGAGAGAGAGAGGAGGTTGTAGGATCACTCAACTATAGAATAGGAACCTTCATAGTGAATGCTCAACCTTGGAATGAAGACCAAGGGGTCCTATTTATAGCTGGGGATGCCTCTTAGCCTTTGGCAACACTTGAGAATGAAAACTAGCCGTTTTGTGGCTTGCAACAGATCTATTTTCACTTGTTGCAACTCCACAACGGCTAGAAGCACTTTTCTGCACTTTTCCGTACAGTGCAATTGGTCGCGTTTCTATAAGGGTAACTCGACCAATAGAGTAAAAGACAAAGCCGATATTCAGACCATCGGTCGAGTTTGTCCTGAGGAAACTCGACCGACCAATGAAAATCGATTTGGTCAGTTACTCCATCGGTCGACTTCTGTGAAAACACAACTCGACCGATGCAATCTCCAGAAAATTGATCAAGGATGATCGGTCGAGTTTTCAGGCTGGGAAACTCGACCGACAAAGTGTCTGTAATCAATTTTCGAAGTTGTATCTAAAGTGCTCTAATATTCGATCTAAGTGCTCCTTATATTTTTCTAAGCTTAATTACAAGTCATACAATCATTACAAGTGGTTTACAACATGATTCTAATGGATTTACATTATATTACAAAAATGTGCACTTGTATGACTTTTGACTTGTTTTTTCTCCAATTTGATATGCACAAGTTAGGGCAATTGGAGTGTGTCTATACCTAATATGAAATCACTCAAGTAGAAGCATTAGACACCAATATGTGGAATGGTTAGTCATCGTTAAAACATGGGTTTAGTCAATTTAGATGTGAGTCAACATTGACCTAATTGACCTTGAGTCAACAATCTCCCCCTTTTTTAAGATGACAAACCATTCCATAAATGTATTGAAAGCTTTTAAGTAAAATCATACCTTTGGAGAAACCTAGGGATTTCAATAGAATCGAGTTCATATGCTCCCCCTCAATTGATGCGCATGGAGTTTTCATACTCCCCCTCAATTGATGCTATTTCTCGTGCATGGTTAGCTTTCACGACATGTATAGAATACTATGTCTTCTACTCATGGAGTTTTCATACTCCCCCTCATGGAGTCTTCTCCCATTTACCTTCTCCCCTTTACATGGACATACTTCTTATCTTCATGTAAGACATGCTTCTTCCTCTTTTAAAAGAAGACATACCTTTCTCCCCCTTTGTCATTTCAAAAAGTGGGGTTATGAAGAAAATAAGAAACATCACTTGTTAAAGAGAAAGGAGATAACACAAATATATATAAGGAGAGTAGAAGAGCGCAGATAGGGGCTTGTCAAAGCATAGAAAGAAAAGCAAGTTAAAGCATATACTTGAACAACCCAACATGCAAGACGAAGTGCTGCAAAAAAATAATAAATCGCAATTTTGACCCTCACGATGACGAATTTTGACCAAAAACCATCAGAGCTCATCGCAAAGCAATGAGTCTTGCTCAGAAGGTTGTTTCTGCATGAAAAACACTAGTCTTGCACCAAAAATTGAAACTGGAGCAAAATCTGCATAAAATCCAAAAAATACTCCAATTTCTACATACAATGTAGCTCTTGTGCCCTGCATCACAATGTTATGCAAGCAACTCAAGATAGTAGATATGCAATTCAAGGAACAATCTTGAGCATGTATGAGACAAGATACAAGCATAGCATATAGATGAGCAGAGATGGCAATTTTAAACAAGGCTAGAACTACATGTATATGAACTACTAGTAGATGATATCACAAGTTAGGACTACTAGTAGGATCTAAATCATAGTAAGAGATACCAAAAGATACACAAGATAAAGCAAGCTATGATTAGATGAAGAGATATACCCAAACAAAGAGATATGCAATTTTAGAAGCATGAAAGGATATAACTCACAAGATATGCATCCTTACCAAAAGATGATTACCCCTAAGAACCTCAAGGTTGTATCAAAACAAGATATACACCTAGATAGATGTAGCAAGTTAGAGCACAACAGAAGCAATTTAATATACAACCAAGAGATCCAAAGAGTTCATCATCAAAACCTACAAACCAACTCAAACACTACTACAGAAATAGCCTTTGGCGTCGGTTTTTTAACCCCCTTTGGTGACGGTTTTGGTCAAACTCTTTGGTGTCAGTTTTATAACCGACGCCTATATGATCTATCGGCATCGGTTATATATAGTTGGTTGACGTCTATAGGGTTCGCGCCACAAAAAAGGGCACCACCTAGGACACTTTCGGCGTCAGTTAACAACTGAACACCCGACACCATACTCCCAGACGACACGGCCGTGCTTCTCTGCATGGCCATGTTTAGTACTATAGGCATCGGTTTTATACTAATAAGTGACGCCTTTTCCACCACGGCCGTGCTTTCCTGCACAGTCGGGTTGTTTGTCGCATTCGGCGTCGGTTTTTATCCAATAACCGACGTTGTATGCCTTAGGCGTCGACGTTCTATAAATAACCGATGCCTATACTTTATTTTTTTTCTTATCAGTTTGCAGGCCTGCTGTGGATGGTCAGCAGGATGAGAACCTGCAGTTCAGTTTCCTGAACTGTAGGTTTACGACATCCATTGATATCAGCCTACAAACAGGCCACAAACCTACAAAATCAACAAATATTTTTTCACACAAGTAGATACATTCAGACATCAATTCAATTCTCACATTCACACATGTAGAAACATTCAAATACATGTATAAACATTTAGAAGTATTTATTTACAAAATATCATTCATGATCGCTATCAGCATCCCAATTATATCTTACAGTCGCCACTACTTGTATGGCTTTTGCCCATTCTTCTCTTACTTCATTTATTGCTTCCATCGTATATGGAGCATGTACATTTTTTAAGCGTTTACCTGTAGTGTGATTAGTTTTAAACACCTGCAAAGAGAATGATGTATATATATAAGTAATAATATAAAAATAAGATTGATATATTTCATACTAACTAATGAGACTATATATAATACCTCATGTATGGTATTAATCTCCAATGCGGCATGTCGGATAATCATCTGCATAAATCGCATCACATAGTATGCACATGCCCAGCCGTTGTCTTGTGTAGTGCACTATAAATTGAAACATATATTAAAAAATATAACTAAGCACAGTTCACTTAAATAATATATGCATTGAAGTCGGGAACTTACTTTTACGTTCTCCCAAATTATTGGTAGGTTCTTTTTCCTTGGGACATTTCCTCCAGAATTTTTGAATGCATCTAAACCCCTACATGTTAATGTAGCACAGTAAATTACATAATTAAATAGTAATGTAATAACATATGTTAACGGATATAAAAATGAAATATTTCTCACCAGAATAATGGTATTCTCAATATGTGTCCAATTTTAGTGTTCAATGTACTTCCCGCAGGATCTAGATAATAAACAGTGAACGTCCCAGGGACAATAACTAGTAACTCCAAATGTCTAGCGATATAGGTAAAAAAGTTAAAAATTAATAACTCAAAATGCACAATAAAAATGGAATTTTCTTAAGTCCAAATTATAAATAAAGTAAACTTACTTGACATTGAATGGAGCTATTATTATTGTCTTATTTTGCTAACCGAAAATCTTAAAAGCATTTATACAGTATTGTTGAACACTATCAGGGTCTTTAGCTACCATACTAATCAATGATGGAATCAAAAATCCCACATGATCAAATGCAAATTGTTTGCATTGATCTTCGACTAAGTAGCTGCAAAACATGTATTACGTATGCATTAATATATAAGAAACCAGATCACCGGATCTTACACAAGATATATGGATGTATAAATAAGATCTCACCTTATCCATGTCTCTATCATTGATGTATTCAGCCAATCATTCATAAACAGCTCAATAATATCTTGTATAAATAAAGATCTATCGTATGATTGACCTGTATAATCTACTTCTAAAGAAATAACTATAGGGCAATGTATATTATGTGCCCGTAGCCAACATGCCATTCCCCTACAAGCAGGACCTAACGGGTATTTTAGGTCAGTTGGAACCCAACTTGGTAATGTAGGAAGTGGAGGTGGAGGCCTAGGTGCTCCAGGTGTCTTCTTTTTAACCTGTATATATAATTTCAGATTAGTTGACCTCATATATACACATTAACAATCTAAAGTAATAAAAATTTATCTTACAATTTCAGTAGTGTAGATGACATCTGCTTTGGGCCACAATATCACCCCGCCTTCTGCCTCACCAAGTGTATCAATATCTGGATGGGCATATGGCAATGAAACTTCCCTCTAATCGGGTAAGACACATATCGGGCTCACACGAACGTAGCCCTGCGGCATTGGAGTCCCATGAAACGTTACCCCATGAAGGGACTGGTAAGCATTCGCCTCTGCAACAACATAGTCTTGCATTCTTAAGCGGCATGGCTTCAATGCCTACAAATTTACGTAAAGAATGTTATACATATATACATATCACCTTTCGAACATATCATCTTGAAAAGACTAGCTACAATGTCATAAACAATACTTACAGGAGACGTGCTAGGTGATGGGTCTCCAGGATTACTCGCAGTCTGTGCATCAGGAGAAGAGTGGGTCGCCATAGGCTAATTGGAAGCCTGAGATGCCTGACACCGCACTATTTCTTTCTTGACCTTCTCAGCAACTATATCATTGACCTTCTTAACAACTATATCCTCGACTCTCTTATTCTCCTATACATGGATAAAAGAAACATTAGCTTCTTATTATTGAATTCCCTTTTTTAGTAACATTCTAAAAAAAGAATAGGTTACCTCTTCTTGTGAAAGTCCCACTCTGGGTTTGCGCTGGGATGGCCCAAAGAATGCTTTGATGCCCACACCAGCTCCTGCACCCCTAACACGTCCAGGATGCTCTGGGTTACCCAGAGCAACTATCAATTCATCCATTGTGCCCTGAGGGATGAATGTGCCTTATTTCCTCTGCTTGTGCAGCTCCCACTAATCACCATCAACACACATGATTAGTTAACACCACAAATAATCAATATTCAAACGATTTCTCTAAGAGTTGTATTTTACCATTTTCGCAGCCGCCTCAGCAGTTACGGGCTTCTTTATTTCACCCTTCTTGTTTTGCCTCCCAGATATCCAGATATCATGGCAAGGCATGGGTGTGACAGACTCCTGAGTAGCAGTAGACTCCTGAGTAGCCGCAAACTCCGTCTGTAGTCTTTGGCGAACGCTTGCATAGCCCTTTGGACCCATAGTGTGGTCATGCACATTCATTGCACGCCTTGCTTTTTGCGCGTCACTAAGGGCCTAGTTAGTATGCACATTAATGATTTGGTTTGTAGCACTAAATGTTAATCTTGAATAGGTGAATACAATGTATATTAATTAAATTGGGAGTGACGCCTAATACCTTGAATTCTTCAGATTTTCTTGAAGCAACAAAATTGTCCCAATCTTCTTTGTCCAAGAAGTTCCACTGCTCAAGGGCTGACTTCTTCTTCTTATCACCATCTTTTATGTATTCTCTGTTCAGATTTGTCCTACAGTTCCTAAGCATCTTTCCAGCACGTTGCATCACGCTTTTACGATGCAGCTTCTCATCCAATGCAAACAGATTCTGTAAAATAGAATTCTTATTAACTAGTATCCAAAAATAGAATTGCAAATAATAATAACTCATGCATAAATCCTTCCATATCAAGTCTTTCTTCGCATGAGGAACTTTATGCCAATTATCATACTTAACACCACAATGGCTTCGAGTGACACACCCAATATAGTTTACAAAATTATTACGGTTCACTCCAATTGCATTTCCTCCATTATCAAACTCAACAACCAATTTGGATCCACTGCCACTCAGCGCTATTAACTTCTTCATCAGAGTGATGCCCCTTTTCTTGTTAAGTTTTTGCTGCTGCGCATGAAGTTGCTCCAGTGCTTCAGTGGGTACATGTGCATCATCAACCTAAAATTTGACAAAAATAAACACACTTAATTAGCACAATATAGAAATATGGGATATATGACATAACTAGAAGATAATGAATTTTATAGAAATACAGGATATGATTTTTAGAACTTACATTGGTATCCTCTCCATGCTCGTCATGGACAACATGCTCACCATGGACTTCATGCTCATCATGGACATCATGCTCATCATGGTCAGCCATCTGAAAATGTCATTAAAAAGGCAAACATTTAGCATTTGTATTAACTAGAAAAAGGCAAACATTTAGCATTTGTATTAACTAGAAAAAGGCAAACATTTAGCCAACAAACTTGTGATATTTTATCAATAAAATTGTGATCTTTTATCAATAAAAAAATATAAACATACATGTCTAGGCCAACAAACACATGTGATGTCATTCTTATATATAATAAATGTGTATCACCTATCCCATCCTTGAACACCTAATCTCACTAGTAAGTGTATAATGTGTATTGGGTTTTCGAGAAAATTTCGGCAGCATTTCCCCACTGTTCTCTAAGTACATATGTACTTAGAGAACAAACGGGGAAATGCTGCCGAAATTTTCTCGAAAACCCAATACACATTATACACTTACATCCTAAGTGAGATTAGGTGTTCAAGAATAGTCCCAAACCGGGGACTATCCAAGATTTACTCCTAATGAGTAAATCTTGGACGGGTTTCTAGGCCAACAAATACATGTAATGTCATTCTTATATATAATAAATGTGTATCACCTATCCCATCCTTGAACACCTAATCTCACTAGTAAGTGTATAATGTGTATTGGGTTTTCAAGAAAATTTCGGCAGCATTTCCCCGTTGTTCTCTAAGTACATATTTACTTAGAGAACAAACGGGGAAATGCTACCGAAATTTTCTCAAAAACCCAATACACATTATACACTTACATCCTAAGTGAGATTAGGTGTTCAAGAACAGTCCCAAACCGGGGACTATCCAAGATTTACTCCTAATGAGTAAATCTTGGACGGGTTTCTAGGCCAACAAACACAATAATAGATATGTACATGTTAGGGTTTCATCACGATTAATGTTAGTGTTTCATCACAATTTATGTTAGGGTTTAATCAAATCAAATTAGGATGCTACAATTGACAAGTTTAAATCTTATTTCAACATGCATCAAAATTTACTGAATTAGGCCAAACATTACGATTAGAAGCACAAATATATGACAAATATATGCAAGCAACAAACCATTATATGGAACTAATCCTACATTATACACATACTTTTCCTGAGTAAGATAATGTGCACTTCATGGAATTATTAATATCTGAATATATATATAAGTTGTTTCTACCTACTTTGATGGGATTTTATAACATTTGAGCCTTCCATTTAAGGCATTAGATGCATATATTGCAGTCCATTGTGTTGAGATAAGAATCCCATGTGATACACACGATTGAGAACCTTTCACCATACTAGGAAAATACTATAGCATGTCCTCTCTAAATCTAGGTTCAGCATATACATCTAAATTAAATACACAACTAGATATTCATTTAGGTGTTAGACATTCATTTAGGTGTTCCTGATAACTCGCAGGTATGCACAACTAGACAACTGTGGAGGAGCAGTACTATAGGAAGCATACCTTTCGGTAGCGGCGGCAGATAAGTAGGTGAGCAACAGCAACTGACCTCCCAGCAGTGGTGGCGGTGACCGGCGGGCTCCAGGCAGCAGGGCAGGCAGGTGCAACGGTGGCCGGCGAGCTCCAGGCGGCAGGGCATACATACCAAGGAGCAGTGGCGTCGGTGGCAAGGAGCAGCGGCGTCGGCGGTCGGCGGCAAGGAGGAAGGCGGCGCGGCGGCGAGCTCCAGGCGGCAGGGCAGGCAGACCAAGGAGCAGCGGCGTCGGCGTCGGCGGCAAGGAGCACCGGCATCGGCGGGCGGCGGCAAGGAGGAAGGCGGCGCGGCGGCGATGCAAGGAGGAAGGCGGTGGCGACGCAAAGCAGCAGCAGCACCGTCGACGGCGAGGAAGCAGCAGACACCAGAAGGCGAGCAGCAGTGGGCGATGAAAATTCAGAAGACGATGAAACAGAAGAAAGAGGACAGTGGCCGTTCGAGGGTCTATTAAGGTGGTAAAAGGCATCGGTTATAAAACACAACTGACACATAACGTCTTCAGCGTCGGTTCTACTTAACTCATCGACATCCAATTAGACAAATTTTGCCCTAAATAGTATGGCGGGAACCATTATCGGCGTCGGTTATCAACGTATAACCGACACCTAAGCTGGAACTTTTCGCGCAATTTTTCATCTTATATAGGCGTCGGTTTGTTAAAACACCGACGTTGTATGTGCCAAATTTTTTTGCTCGATAATTGGATTTCGCAGGCGATTTTAGGCGTCGGTTGTTTGTTATGCAGCCGACGTTGAATACAAAGTGGTACCCGTGTCTGGCTGGTCTTCGAATATAGACGTCGGATTTGCTAAATAGCCGACATGTAATGTTATAGGCGGCGGTTTTTTTAAATAACCGACGCCGAGAAAAGCGACATTGAATGTTGTTTCTGTAGTAGTGAAAGCAAGTAATTGCAACATATAGATATACCAATTTAGAGCAATTAGAGAGATAGAGTTGTAAGCAAGATAGGCAATTTGGAACATGGCAATATGCATATATAAAGGTACCAAATGAGAGTGCCAAAGAATAAGGCTATTGGTTGAGAAAATCTAGTTGAGAGGGAAATTCTCACTCAATGAGCCAAATGTATATTCTGTGCACAGTGTTATCAGTCGAGTTTTGTACATTGACAACTCGATCGATGACAGTTGTTGGAAACACTCTTGGTGCCTATCGGTCGAGTTTCTAACAGGGCAAACTCGACCGACAGACCAGATGTCAAAAGGCACATATATATCATAAAAACATATTTAGAGGCATGCTAAATATACAAACCATATCCAAACATGTCTAAGCAAGTTAGTAATGCACTATAGAAGCATTAGAAACAATTTTTGAGTAAGAGTGTGAAGAGAAACAAAAAATACCACTTTTGACTCAAAAACCATATGTATAGTGCACACTAACTTGACAAAAACAAGTTAGAAATGGTTACAAGCAATAAAAACTTTACCTTTGTGCTTACCATTTCTTTTTCCACTTGTTGTCACCCTCTACACATCTCACCTTTCTTCTTTCATGTGGATTGAGAAGTCAATTTGAAATTCAATAGCTCAAGTCAATCCATTTGCAAGTAGAAGAAAGATGAAATGGTCCACAATCATGTTTTTGGGTCCGGAGGGGTTATTTTAGCAACCCAAATCCTATTTCTCTTGGGTGCTTTCCTAAAAGGACAATAAGTAGAATAATGACCAATTTCACTGTAATAGTTGCATGTGCCCATAGTCTTGGAACTAGAGGATTCTCCATGGAATATTGGAGGTCCTATATTGTAAGGACCCTGACCTTCGTTTAGGGTTTACCCTGTTTGTTTTGCTTAACCTTGATGCTTTGTTGCTTGCTAATCACCTTTCAGTGGTGATTAGGGTTTGTTTGAGCTTTGTTGAGAGTTGGAGGGGCTACTTGCAAATAACCCAAGTCTAGGGTTTTGTGGGCAAGTTTTCCACCTTGTGAGGTGTTCCTCTCCCTTTTTGCTTCCTCTGGTGTTGAGAGGCAGGTTTGGGCTTGTTGTTTGAGTTCTTTTGGGCCTGGTTGAGCTTGTTTGGGCCTTGAGGTGCCTTGTTTTGGCTCGGTTGAGCCTTGTGTTGCCCAAGAGAAGTGAGTGTATCGGCCTAAGAGTGTTTGTGTCGACCAACATGGATGTGTGTCACCCATGGTGCCTTGTGTGTCGCCCATGGTGCAAGTGGTTGTGTTGCCCATGATCTTTGACCTGGCTTTGACCTCGTTTGTGTCACCACTAGTGGACACTTGGAGCTTGATGCATGCATGTGGCAATGACCTTGGACAAGTGTATAAGGCTTACTAGAGTGGTGGCTTGAGCTCTAGGACAAGTGTCCTTTGGGTGGTTGACACCTTGCTTGGACCAACCTTGTTTTCTCCTCCCTTTCCTTCTATATATGGGGTTCCCTTCCTTGCTTCATGTCCTTTTTTGGTCCTTTAGTTTTCCCCTCTACCTTGGTTGCACGACACAACCCTCTTTCCTTGCAGTGGTGGCTGACATCCCTTGGAGCTTCTCCTTCCTTGCTTTAAGGCGGGTTGCATAACTCCTAACCCTAGCTACTTTATCTTCTTTTCTTTGATCTCGTTTGCATGTTGTTGCTAGTTTTGTATCTTGCTTTAGCATCCTTGTTGGCCGATCCTCTTGTGGTTTAGGGTTCTTGGTGAGTTGTGTTCTTGACCCTCTAGGGTTTTTGAGTACCTTGTGCTTGAGGAGGAAGACGATCATGTGTGTTGGCCGATAGGCCTGTGTTGGCCGATAGGCCTGTGTTGGGCGATAGGTTGTGGTGTCGGGCGACACCCTTATTCCCTGTGATGGGCGATATGCCTTACCCTTTGTAACGGGCGTCACAACCTCTTACCCTTGTTATGTATCGGCCGTTAGGCCTAAATCAGTGGATGCACGACAATAGGGTTGGGCTCTCTCTCTCTTTCTCTCTCTCTCTCTCGTGGTTGTTATTCTCTTGTGATGACCTGACCGATAGCCCCTGTAACGGGAGTTACCTTGAGGCTGTGGCGGGCATCACATGCCCTTGTATCGGGGGTTGTTGAGTGGAGTGTGACGGGCATCACACTATTCTTGGTATCAGCCGATAACACGTACCCTTGACGCGCGAAACCCACCCCTGACGCACGTAACACAACGTCGTGTGTTATGCAAGCGTTGTCCGTTATGTGTTGATCCTTGGGTGAGGGAAGGTTGCCCGATACACCTCTTTAGGTGAGGGTTTTAGTATCTTTGTGAGGGATCCTTGTATCATGGAAACAACCTTGTGGTGGATGCCTTTATTAACGATGGTGACTCCTTATATAGATGATGATGCACATTATCATAAGCTTGATCATTTATCTTAGCCTGGTGATTATTTGTTGATGCTAAGAATGGTAATGGTAGTGGTAATGATAACGCTTGTTCTGTACATCTAGCATGATTACATGAATGAAATGAACACATTGATTAATTGAAATAATACTGAAATGAGGATAAGTCTAGATATAGTTGTTATATGATGTGTCTTATGCACGTGATCACCAGATGATGTATAACTGATAGATATATCATCTTGGATGCCATCTCATGATAGTAAGCATAGTCCTTCTATTGAAACTATGATTATTGGGTACACTAACCATGTAGGTGATGCTTAGCCATGATAAGGCTATGAGATATACGTGATGAGTAACATTACTTTGATAATTACTCTGGTTGATGAGATTTCATATATGACGTGTTTGTCCCATGATGATGATGTAAGCCTTGAGAGGCCATGGCAACACAGGATGAGGGATTGAGATCCCATGGTATGTGATTATCCTTGAGATGGATCGGGATGGTTGGCAAGAGGCCAAGGGATAACATGTGATGTTGGATCCCTGAAATGGATCAGGTTAATGTGATTACAATAAAAGCATAATGTTGAGTTTTATGTTGTTTACTTCTTGTTATAGCTTGCATGTTATACAACTTGGTTGAATCTTGCAATCCATCTAAAAGATACTAAATATTACAGTGGAATATATCATGTAGTTTGCCCTGGCCATAGATCCATCATCATCAGGAGCTGGTGATGGTGAAACAGGTTCTCCTACGGGTTAACCCGGAGCGTATATTGTTGAATATGTGAGGTTTCTCCTAGCCTAAAGTGAGGAGGTAAGAGTGCAACTTCGGTTGTAGACTCGGTTACATGATGAGCATGGTGAACATGCCCATGGCTTCAGATACGTGATATGAAGAGTGTGAATGTGTTCATGGCTCAGAGCACGGTGATCAGGCCCGTGGCTCAGATATACTAGCGACGTGACCTGTATCGAGGTGGGCTAGAGGAAGGGTAGCCTGAGGAGCTGACCCTGTGGCTGAGGCCACCTAAGCATGAGACTACGGTCCTGCTTGTGTTGTTCTCGTACACTGACTACGAGGGGGAAGGTTGTGGAGTCTGGCTCTTCCATTAACCTTGTATGGCACCGGCTATGGGCTTCACAGCCGAAGGTTGGATTTGAACGGTACAGTTCACTTCCTCAGGGCATAATAGAAATATGTAATTCAGCCGTATAGTATTTACTTCTTAAGGAAAAACATGGAACATTGGTTGAGGCCTTGTTTGTGTAGTTAATTTGTGATATCTTGCAGTCACTTCTATATTCTCCATGTTATGTGGCTATGCCTATATTATATCTTGTTAACTATGTTCCATAAAGAAGTATGGATTATAAGCCTTTTGTACAGCTGGTAAGCCTGTCGGTAAGAATAGCTTACCTTACATAAACTTCTCTTGTTATATCTGTTGTTAGTTACCTGCTGTTATAGATTATCTTTCTGAGGTTCTGTAGTTACGGCGGGGAGTTATGTTTCTTGCTGGGACAATGTTCGATTGTCTCACTCCGGTGGTTTTCAGGTGTTCGTGCTAGATGTGGTGGTGGTCGTGGGGTTGCGGCCGAGCAGCAAGAAGAGCAGTAGAAGGCAAGAGATGTACATGCTGCTGTTTTGGTGTTTTGCAGTACAGTCTAGAGTCATCCATGTACTCTCGGGTCCTTGGCGGTATTTTGACGTGGTTTCACGATATATAGCTGTTGATGTTTGTATATCCTGCTGCTGGTCGGATGTGGGCCTTTATCTATGTGTAAACAGGTGATGAACTCATGTGGTGACAAGACAGCTGTCCCTCTAAGCTGTGGACAAATATCAAGGCTCGTATATGTTTATATAACATGTTTCTTTATAGGATGGGGACCTATATGTAATAGTTCCTCAGTTGATCAGTTTTCCGCAATCGGTTTTAAATAACCCGTGTTTTTGGTAATCTGTGGTTATGGTGATTTCCGCACGTTTTCGCGTAACACCTCACTGTCTATGTGATAGTGGGATGTGTTGCCACAAGTTTGGTTTTAGAGCCCTAGGTTCACTGAGTCTACAGGGATTTAGGACTAGGTCGTCTGTTCTTGTGTGTTGTCCATATTTTCTTACGATCGTCTTCTGCCTTCAGCGGAAAAAAAGTCAAGATGTCTGGAAACCATGAAGAACACTCAGCTGAGTTCAGTGATGCTGCTTCAGCTGAAGGATAGGCACATGGAGATCGGGTGCCTGAGGTCCCCCAACCTGACCCATCCATTCTTGAACATCCTTCTTACCAACAGCTTATGTGGCAGTTGATGGCTACGATGAATCTCATGGTTGAGCGATTGCTAGTGCCTCCTCCAAGAGTACAGGCTCCCCATGGAGAAGCATCGGGTATTGGGAAGACCTTCGAGCGGCTTCACTGAGTCGGAGCTTCGGATTATGCTGGAACGGATGATCCAGCGGATGCAGATCTGTGGCTGATAAGTCTTGAGAAGGCTTTCCGGATCCTCGACATCCCCGAAGCGGACAAAGTAAAGCACGATGTCTACCTTCTGAAGGGTAGTGTTGGTCACTGGTGGACCATCGAGGAGGAGAAGCGGCCTGGTGAGGTGATCGGTTGGGAAGTTTTCCGACACGAGTTCGTCAGCAGATACTTCCCGAAGACGTACCTAGATGAGAAGATCAGTCAATTTGAGCGGTTGCGACAAGGAATGATGAACATCACCGAGTATGAGGCTAAGTTCATGGACCTGTTGAGGTTTTGTCCTCATATGGCAGCAACAGATGAGGAGCGAATCAGACGTTTCGAGAAAGGTTTGAGTTCTGAGCTGAAAATGCCTGTGTCTGCATTGGAGAATCGAGAGCGGTTTGCTACGTTTGTAGAATCTGTCCGGAGGATTGAACTATTAGTAAAGGAGAAAAGAGAGTCCCTGTCTCACAAGAGGACTGCTCAGTTCCAGGGACATAGGTTCGGTGGCTTCAAGAAGCCCAGGTTTTCACCACCTTCAGTGATGAGAGGTTCTGGTGTACCTTCGCAGTGGTCTCCAAGTAAGGGAAGAAGTTATGTTTCTCCGCCATCTAAAGCACACAGTACAGCTTCAGTGGCTGTGACGGGGCCATCTAGGCCACAGTTTGAAGGTAGGGCATGCTATCTTTGTGGACAGACCGGGTATCTCAAGTCGCATTGCCCGAATAGAGATGTTGAAGTGACACAATAGCCGAGGCAGAATCAACAAGGATCAGATCGACATCAACCTGGTGGTAGCATAGGTCGAGGACGCGGTCAAGCGTCTCAAGCTGGATCGTCTGCATAAGGAAGCAGAGGACGTGGACAGCAAGCAACGATGTGATTCTATGTTATGAATCAGCTGGAGGCGATAGTCAACCCGCGAGTGGTGACTGGTCAGATGGAGTTATTTCATTCTGATATGTCTTCTTCTTGCTTTATATCTGTTTTGGTTGACCCGGGTGCTACGCACTCTTTTATCGCCCATAGTATGCTTGAAAACTGTCGTTTACCTATTAGCTATAAGAAGGATAGCCTGTTGTTAGAAACCCCTCTTGATGGTTCCTCGTTGCTTCGAGAGGAGTGTCCATCTTGTGTTTTGTCTTTCTCAGGATGTTGTATACAAGTGGATCTTATACCGCTTGATATGCATAGTTTCGATGTTATCCTTGGGATGGATACCCTAGAGAAGTATAAGGTTGTCTTGGACTGTGGTTCCAAGCAGGCAGTGTTTGATGAGGATGGAGAGAAGTGGATCTTCCAGGGAGATAGGAAGACTCTTCCGACGTGCTTAGTATCAGCTATGGTGGCCGAGAAGTTGCTACGGCAAGGATGTGAGGCATTCTTAGCTCATGTGGTGGACACCGTTGTGGTTACCAAGGCAAAAGGTCCTAGTCTCGAGGAGGTGTCAGTTGTCTGAGAATTTGCAGATGTGTTTTCTGATGATTTTCCTGGTGTTCCTCCACCCTGAGAGAATGATTTTGAGATCAATCTGGTCCCAGGAACACAGCCAGTTGCACAAACACCGTATAGGATGGCTCCAGTAGAGATGGCAGAGCTGAAGAAGCAGTTGTAAGAGTTGTTGGAGAAAGGTTTCATTCGACCAAGTACGTCACCTTGGGGTGCTCCAGTGTTGTTTGTTAAGAAAAAGGATGGATCGATGCGGCTATGTATAGATTATCGGCAGTTGAACAAGGTCACGATCAAGAATAAGTACCCATTGCCGAGGATAGATGATCTGTTCGATCAGTTGCGTGGTGCTACAATGTTTTCAAAGATCGATCTACGGTCCGGATATCATTGATTGAGGATTAAGGCGGATGACATACCAAAGTCAGCTTTCAGGACGAGGTATGGTCACTTCGAGTTCATGGTTATGCCGTTTGGGCTAACCAATGCACCTGCTGCTTTCATGGACCTGATGAACAGAGTGTTCCGTCCGTTCTTAGATCAGTTTGTGGTAGTCTTTATAGATGACATCCTGATCTACAGTCGGGATAGGAAAGAGCATGAGAAACATCTTCGCCTAGGGCTGACTCTTCTTCGCCAACATCAGTTGTATGCCAAGTTCAGTAAGTGTGAGTTCTGGTTGGAGGAAGTGCCTTTCTTGGGTCATGTGATATCTGCTGAAGGAGTCAAAGTAGATCCGAAGAAGGTGGAATCCATTGCGGATTGGGAACAACCAAAGACGCCGATAGAAGTTCGTAGTTTCCTTGGTTTAGCAGGATACTACCGGAGGTTTATCAAGGACTTCAATGCGATTGTGTTGCCGATGACGAAGCTGACCAGAAAGGATGTACCTTTTATCTGGGATGATTGATGTCAGCAAGCTTTCCAGAGTTTGAAAGAGAAGCTGACCAATGCTCCAGTATTGATCCTGCCAGAGCCTGGAAAAGGCTATGTGGTTTTCTGTGATGCTTCCAAGAAAGGTTTAGGGTGTGTGCTGATGCAGGAAGATCATGTGGTTTCTTTTGCTTCGCGACAACTCAAGAATCGTGAGGAGAACTATCCGACTCATGACTTGGAGTTGGCCATAGTGGTTCATGCGTTAAATATTTGGAGACATTATCTGTATGGGGAAGTATGTCAAATCTTTACGGATCATAAGAATATGAAGTACACCGTTTCGCAGCAGGAGTTGAACATGCGAAAACGTCGATGGATGGAGTTGATCAATGATTACGACTGCACTATCGAGTATCATCCTGGTAAGGCGAATGTGGTAGCCGATGCGCTTAGCAGAAAGTCCTCTTCTCTTTCTTCAAAGAAGGCACGGTTGAGTTCTCTAGTATGCCATAGGCGAGATATGTTTGTTTCTCTACGGCAGATGAATGTACATATGGAAGTTTCCTTGTTAGCTGGACTTTTAGCAAAGATGCAAGTCAAGCCTACGCTGAGACAGCAGATCAAAGATGCACAGTAGACAGATGAGGCAGTACAGTTGATCAGATCAGAGTTCGGTAGCGAAAAGCGTGATGGATTCCATGAGTCTGAAGATGGGCTAGCTTGCTATCGTGATAGGATGGTGGTTCCAGATGTTGATGATGTGAGGAAGTTGGTGCTCGAGGAAGCACACACGTCAATGTACGCTATGCATCCAGGTGTCACCAAGATGTATCATAGTCTAAAGGACTTGTATTGGTGGCCCGACTTGAAGAAAAATGTAGCTGAGTACATGGCTAGATGTGCGGTTTGTCAGCAAGTGAAGGCTGAGCATCAGAAACCAGCAGGTACGTTGCAACCTTTGCCAATACCGCAGTGGAAATGGGATCATATAACCATTGACTTCGTAGTTGGTCTACCCCAGACAACTAGGAATCATGATTCCATTTGGGTGATAGTGGATAGATTGACGAAGTCTGCCCATTTCCTATCAGTGAAGACGACGTATACATCTGAGAAACTCGCTCAAGTATATGTGGATGAGATAGTACATTTGTATGGTGTGCCAGCAACGATAGTCTCTGATAGAGGTCCTCAGTTTACAAGTCGCTTTTGGGAACAGTTGCACAAAGCGTTGGGAACACAGTTGAGATTTAGTACCGCCTTCCACCCGCAGACAGATGGACAATCTGAGAGGACTATTAAGACTTTAGAAGATCTCCTTTGAGCTTGTGTTCTGCAGTTTCTAGGCAACTGGGATGTACATCTTAGTTTGATAAAGTTTACTGACAACAACAGTTATCAACAGAGCATTGACATGGCTCCATATGAGGCTTTGTATGGAAGAAAGTGCAGATCTCCTTTGTGTTGGTATGAGTCTGGTGAGTATCAGCTTTTGGGTCCTGAGTTAGTACAGCAGACAACAGAAAAGATCAAAGTGATACAGCAACAGTTGAAAGTGGCACAGGACAGGTAGAAGTCTTATGCAGACAATCGACGACGACCTTTGGAGTTCCAGGTAGGAGACAAAGTGTATCTTAAAGTCTCACCGTGGAAAGGTGTGCTAAGGTTTGGTCGGAAAGGTAAGTTAGCACCCAGGTATATGGGGCCTTACTCAGTCATAGCACATGTTGGCAAAGTAGCTTACGAGTTAGAGTTGCCGCCAGAGTTGCACAGGTTACATCCAGTGTTCCATGTCAGTATGCTGAAGAAAAGTCATCCAGATTCGGGAACAGTGATACATCCAGTTGAGGTTGAGCTTGATGAAGATGTGACCTACGAGGAAGGTCCTGCGGCGATCCTTGACATGAGAGTTAAGAAGTTGAAGAGGAAGGATCTGGTTCTTGTGAAGGTTCTTTGGCATCATCGTGGCGTTGAGGAAGCCACGTGGGAGCTTGAGGAAGAGATGAGGAGGAAGTATCCCTCGCTTTTCTCTTCGGATTTCGGGGATGAAATCCCTTAAAGGGGGTTAGCTTGTAAGGACCCTGACCTTCGTTTAGGGTTTACCCTGTTTGTTTTGCTTAACCTTGATGCTCTGTTCCTTGCTAATCACCTTTCAGTGGTGATTAGGGTTTGTTTGAGCTTTGTTGAGAGTTGGAGGGGCTACTTGCAAATAACCCAAGTCTAGGGTTTTGTGGGCAAGTTTGCCACCTTGTGAGGTGTTCCTCTCTCTTTTTGCTTCCTCTGGTGTTGAGAAGCAAGTTTGGGCTTGTTATTTGAGTTCTTTTGGGCCTGGTTGAGCTTGTTTGGGCCTTGAGGTGCCTTGTTTTGGCTCGATTGAGCCTTGTGTTGCCCAAGAGAAGTGAGTGTATCAGCCTAAGAGTGTTTGTGTCGGCCAACATGGATGTGTGTCACCCATGGTGCCTTGTGTGTCACCCATGGTGCAAGTGGTTGTGTCGCCCATGATCTTTGACCTGGCTTTGACCTCATTTGTGTCACCACTAGTGGACACTTGGAGCTTGATGCATGCATGTGGCAATGACCTTGGACAAGTGTATAAGGCTTGCTAGAGTAGTGGCTTGAGCTCTAGGACAAGTGTCCTTTGGGTGGTTGACACCTTGCTTGGACCAACCTTGTTTTCTCCTCCCTTTCCTTCTATATATGGGGTTCCCTTCCTTGCTTCGTGTTCCTTTTTGGTCCTTTAGTTTTCTCCTCTACCTTGGTTGCACGACACAACCCTCTTTCCTTGCAGTGGTGGCCGACATCCCTTGGAGCTTCTCCTTCCTTGCTTTAATGCGGGTTGCATAACTCCTAACCCTAGCTACTTTATCTCCTTTTCTTTGATCTCGTTTGCATGTTGTTGCTAGTTTTGTATCTTTCTTTAGCATCCTTGTTGGCCGATCCTCTTGTGGTTTAGGGTTCTTGGTGAGTTGTGTTCTTGACCCTCTAGGGTTTTTGAGTACCTTGTGCTTGAGGAGGAAGATGATCATGTGTGTTGGCCGATAGGCCTGTGTTGGGCGATAGGTTGTGGTGTCGGGCGACACCCTTGTTCCCTGTGACGGGTGATATGCCTTACCCTTTGTAACGGGCGTCACAACCTCTTTCCCTTGTTACGTATCGGCCGTTAGGCCTAGATCAGTGGATGCACGACAATAGGGTTGGGCTCTCTCTCTCTCTTTCTCTCTCTCTCTCTCGTGGTTGTTATCCTCTTGTGATGACCTAGCCGATAGCCCCTGTAACGGGAGTTACCTTGAGGCTGTGTCGGGCGTCACATGCCCTTGTATCGGGAATTGTTGAGTGGAGTGTGACGGGCATCACGCTGTTCTTGGTATCGACCGATAACGCGTACCCTTGACGCGCGACACCCACCCCTGACGCACGTAACGCAGCGTCGTGCGTTATGCAAGCGTTGGCCGTTATGTGTTGATCCTTGGGTGAGGGCAGGTTGCTCGGTACATCTCTTTAGGTGAGGGTTTTAGTATCTTTGTGAGGGATCCTTATATCATGGAAACAACCTTGTGGTGGATGCCTTTGTTAACGATGGTGACTCCTTATATAGATGATGATGCACGTTATCGTAAGCTTGATAATTTATCTTAGCCTGGTGATTATTTGTTGATGCTAAGAGTGGTAATGGTAGTGGTAATGATAATGCTTGTTCTGTACATCTAGCATGATTACATGAATGAAGTGAACACCTTGATTAATTGAAATAATACTGAAAGGAGGATAAGTCTAGATATAGTTGTTATATGATGTGTCTTATGCATGTGATCACCAGATGATGTATAACTGATAGATATAGCATCTTGGATGTCATCTCATGATAGTAAGCATAGTCCTTATGTTGAAACTATGATTATTGGGTACACTAACCATGCAGGTGATGCCTAGCCATGATAAGGCTATGAGATATACGTGATGAGTAACATTACTTTGATAATTACTCTGGTTGATGAGATTTCATATATGACGTGTTTGTCCCATGATGATGATGTAAGCCTTGAGAGGCCATGGCAACACAGGATGAGGGATTGAGATCCCATGGTATGTGATGATCCTTGAGATGGATCTGGATGGTTGGCAAGAGGCCAAGGGATAACATGTGATGTTGGATCCCTGAAATGGAACAGGTTAATGTGATTACAATAAAAGCATAATGTTGAGTTTTATGTTGTTTACTTCTTGTTATAGCTTGCATGTTATACAACTTGGTTGAATCTTGCAATCCATCTAAAAGATACTAAATAATTACAGTGGAATATATCATGTAGTTTGCCCTGGCCATAGATCCATCATCGTCAGGAGCTGGTGATGGTGAAACGGGTTCTCCTACGGGTTAACTCGGAGCACATATTGTTGAATATGCGAGGTTTCTCCTAGCCTAAAGTGAGGAGGTAAGAGTGCAACTTCGGTTGTAGACTCGGTTACATGATGAGCATGGTGAACATGCCCATGGCTCCGGATACGTGATATGAAGAGCGTGAATGCGTTCATGGCTCAGAGCACAGTGATCAGGCTCGTGGCTTAGATATACTAGCGCCGTGACCTGTATCGAGGCGGGCTAGAGGAAGGGTAGCCTGAGGAGCTGACCCTGTGGCTGAGGCCACTTAAGCATGAGACTGCGGTCCTGCTTGTGTTGTTCTCATACACTGACTACGAGGGGGAAGGTTGTGGAGTCCAGCTCTTCCATTAACCTTGTATGGCACCGGCTATGGGATTCGCAGCCGAAGGTTAGATTTGAACGGTACAGCTCACTTCCTCAGGGCATAATAGAAATATGTAATTCAGCCGTATAGTATTTACTGCTTAAGGAAAAACACGGAACATTGGTTGAGGCCTTGTTTGTGTAGTTAATTTGTGATATCTTGCAGTTACTTCTATATTCTCCATGTTATGTGGCTATGCCTATATTATATCTTGTTAACTATGTTCCATAAAGAAGTATGGGTTATATGCCTTTTGTACAGCTGGTAAGCCTGTCGGTAAGAATAGCTTGCCTTACATAAACTTCTCTTGTTATATCTGTTGTTAGTTACCTGCTGTTATAGCTTATCTTTCTGAGGTTCTGTAGTTACGACGGGGAGTTATGTTTCTCGCTGGGACAATGTTCAATTGTCTCACTCCGCTGGTTTTCAGGTGTTCGTGCTAGACGTGGTGGTGGTCGCGGGGTTGCGGCCGAGCAGCAAGAAGAGCAGTAGAAGGCAAGAGATGCACATGTTGTTGTTTTGGTGTTTTACAGTACAGTCTAGAGTCATCCCTGTACTCTCAGGTCCTTGGCGGTGTTTTGACATGGTTTCACGATGTATAGTTGTTGATGTTTGTATATCCTACTGCTGGCCGGATGTGGGACTTTATGTATGTGTAAACAGGTGATGAACTCATGTGGTGACAAGATAGCTGTCCCTCTAAGCTGTGGACAAATATCAAGGCTGGTATATGTTTGTATAACATGTTTTTTTGCAGGATGGGGACCTATATGTAATAGTTCCTCAGTTGATCATTTTTCCGCAATCGGTTTTAATTAACCCGTGTTTTTGGTAATCTGTGGTTATGGTGATTTCCGTACATTTTCGCGTAACACCTCACTATCTATGTGATAGTGGGATGTGTTGCCACATTTATCTTTGTTGTTCCCTTGACTACTATCATATCCTAAACCATGTCTACCAATTTGTTTGGTAGTATGATGTAGGATGTCATGAAGGATCTTCTTACCAACTAAGAATCTTTGCAAAGAGGATCCCAAACTATCATTATCATGCTTAAGAGAAGTAATGGTAGAAGACAATTGATTAACATTATCTCTAGCATGCAAACGATCATTTTCTAAGCAAAGAGCTTTAGTTATATAAGAAACTTTATCAATATGAAGAGCATCAACATCATTCTCTCTACTAGTAGAACTAGAACAAGATACATACCCATTGATTTTAGCAAGCAAGGAGGCATTTTCTGTTTCTAATTCTTACAAAACAAAATCTTTGTCCTTATTATCAGATTTAAGAACATCAATATCATGCATGAGAGAATCAACAATTAAAGTATGTTCTTCATTATAACTATGCATGAGAGGTTGATCTTCTATAAATCTAATCTTATCAAGCAAACTAGAATTTTTAAGTTTAAGAGAATCTACTTGACTAAGATAAGCATTTGTTTGAATCTCAACACTTGAATTTACCTCAATTAAATCTTCAATTGAGCTTGTCATGAGGGCGCAATGGCATCTTCCATCTTCACATTCACTAGATCTTCCACTAGTGCTTTCATTTGTTGATGGAGCCTTTGTGATCCCTTTTTCTCTCTTGTTTCCTTCTATTGCTCTCTTTGAAGGTTTCCCATCTTTATAATCACCCATATTCTCCTACTTGTGGAAGTATGCTTGGAGAAGACCCGCTCTGATACCAATTGTTAGATCCTAGATGGGTGATTAGATGCTCTAGAGGGGGGGTGAATAGAGTTGAAAGCACTAAAACAAAACTCATTAAATCTTCAAGATATATGATAAGAAAAGGTTTCTAAATGGGTAATTTGTGTGCAACTAAAACATACATAGCAAGGATGAGAGATATTGAACATACATCAATAGACAAGCTATTTAGAGTGGTTCCACACTTCAAACTAGAAGTGTGTCAGTCCACTTGCCTAGAGAGGTCAACCTCTAGGACTTCCAAACTATTGCATTCTTATATTCATTCATAAGACTTACAATACATGACCAAACAAAGGACTTACCTATCCAATACAAAGAGTCTTCAACCTTACCAAGGACTTACCCACTTTGTAAGAGTCTACGGCCTTCTCCAAGGACTTACCCACTCTTGCACAAGTCTTCGACCTTACAGGAATTACCCACTCTTCTTGGATCTTCCGCCTTTGACTTCACCTTCACTCGGAGAAGCTTCCACCAAGGTCTTACCCACTTGAGCTTGAGTCTTATGCCTTCTCCAAGGGCTTACCCACTCTAGCTCCAAGTCTTCAGCCTTGATCTTCACCAAGGGACGCCTTCCCTTGTTCTTCTTCACCTCTCTTGGACAAGAGAGAGAACCTTCATCTTAGAAAGGAGGTGGTGGAAGTGAGAGCCTCACAAGATATACATGTAGGACTAGCTCTCTTACAGATTTCCTACTCACTCTAATGGATGTAGAAAGTGATTAAGCTTAGAGAGAGAGAGGAGGCTGTAGGATCACTCAACTATTGAATAGGAACCTTCATAGTGAATGCTCAACCTTGGAATGAAGCCCAAGGGGTCCTATTTATAGCTGGGGATGCCTCTTAGCCTTTGGCAACACTTGAGAACGAAAACTAGCCGTTTTGTGGCTTGCAACAGATCTATTTTCACTTGTTGCAACTCCACAATGGCTAGAAGCACTTTTCTGCACTTTTCCGTACAGTGCAATCGGTCGAGTTTCTATAAGGGTAACTCGACCGATAGAGTAAAAGACAAAGCCGATATTTAGACCATCGGTCGAGTTTTTCCTGAGGAAACTCGACTGACCAATGAAAATTGATTTGGTCAGTTACTCCATCGGTCGAGTTCTGTGAAAACACAACTCGACTGATGCAATCTCCAGAAAATTGATCAAGGATGATCGGTCGAGTTTTCAGGCTGGGAAACTCGACCGACAAAGTGCCTGTAATCAATTTTTGAAGTTGCATATAAAGTGCTCTAATATTCGATCTAAGTGCTCCTTATATTTTTCTAAGCTTAATTACAAGTCATACAATCATTACAAGTGATTTACAACATGATTCTAATGGATTTACATCATATTACAAAAACGTGCACTTGTATGACTCTTAACTTGTCTTTTCTCCAATTTGATATGCGCAAGTTAGGGCAATTGGAGTGTGTCTATACCTAATCTGAAATCACTCAAGTAGAAGCATCAGACACCAATATGTGGAATGGTTAGTCATCATCAAAACACGGGTTTAGTCAATTTAGATGTGAGTCAACATTGATCTAATTAACCTTGAGTCAACAATTCTGTGGTCATCATTTAATACAATACATGTTATTAATATCTACTTCTTATGTAGCAAATTCGGTCATGTATACAGTGTCATCGTGAAAGTGTACGACAAACATGTATAATATAACGGAAATTTATAGTTTAGCTCCATTTTATACTAGTATAACTGCAACAATAGCTTTTTGTGAGGTAATATCATTTAATATCACTTGTCAAGCAAACCTCTTTTATTTTAAAAGTAATTTATTTGTTCATACACCAATATTAGGAGTACCACTATTTGTATATGTAACATCCATTGTCTTGATGAAATTTTCAATACAACAAAAATCATGTGTATAATACTATAAAATATTACTTAAAATGATTTTGTGTAGATAATGGTCATTTTGGTGTGTCTTGATATTCTACTTAAATATATAAATGTATTAGGTATGCTATTATTGGTAATATCAGCATAAAGTTTTAGAAGACATATAAATTCCCGGTCCACACTTACCTTCCCCGTTTACCCTGTGGATAAAACCGTAAGGGTAAGGGCAAGGAAATAATACTAGTGGAGTGGGGAATTACCCATAACCTTACATGCCACACTTAAAGGTAAGGATAAGGGCAATCCCTTATCATATCATACCCTCCCCATTGACATGCCTAGTTCTAACCCTCCTTGTTGCACACAAATCATTTATCAAAATACAGCTAACCATAATTCATTATCATATGACTCAGGTTTTCCTAAAATTGAACTTAAATGAGAAACTTGTTTTAGGATGCACACAATTGTTATTGATGCTGCTAACCCACCTTAGCTGCAATTAGAGCCAAATGAATATACATTAATATACGACATGTTTCTAGTGATTTTAACAAAACCCTAGGTTTAAATATAAAACAACAAATACCTTCGACTGAAAGTGATATTGACAATTCATTTGAGGAAATAAATTTAAAAAAATATGAATCCTAAATCATTACAATTGACTCTAATAAATTTTGAGATAATAATTACTTTCACCTAACTATAGAAAGAGAAATAACCCTACGACTCTAATAGCAAAAGAAATTAATATTATAATTCAAAATCAAATTAATTAGATACTCAAGTTCTACATTCTCATTAGAAAACAATTGGATATTAATAACTCACTTAAATTAATATAAAAATTAAGAAATCTAAAAATCTTAATTGAATCCTATGTTAAGTGAGAACATTGATTTTTTTTGCGATTTGGGAGCTTATCATTTTACATATAGTTGATCAGATTTCTTCTTTCAATTTTTGATGTCTCCTATTAATGGTGGGGGGATCCAAGTTAGACTAGGCTCCTAGACTCTTAAAGCAACACCCTCACCTAAATTCCACTATGATTGAACTCCATTACACAATAAATATCTCAACCTACTATGTCCCTCTCCATTCCCTCCTCTTCAAATAACAACACAATTGGCTTCATCGTGATCACTCAAACCTCACAAACATAAAAATAATGGTTTCTCAAAGTCCAAAATCAACCTTGGCACTCATGATAAAAATTGATTGATCTCCAATCCAAAGACCACCACCTCTAGGCCCTAACCTACAAAATAAGTTCCCTTCTCTAGATCCCATGACTCATATTCATCCTATACCTCAAAGTTTCATTAAAAAATATTTTTGACTCACTAGAAACCTTACCTTTCACTAACCATCTCTTATGGTTTGATATGAGATCTAGGACCACCATGATTGCTGTTGAAAATAGTGGACCGTCTCCATGAATTTGGAAAAGCCCTTCCAAGCTCTAATTCAATAGTAATTTGTTTGTCCCCTTTACATTTTTTTTATTATGTAGAACTAAAACTAAGTACATATCTCAACATCTTAGCCATGAAATCTCACATTTTCTTTATTGATAACTTCATACAATGTTGCCAATTTGGTTTCACACATTAATTCCTTAAATTTATGTCATTTGCTTGTCTCTCTTCTCCTCCCCTGCTCCATGACATTCACACATTCTTTTGACCCTACATCCCATGTCTGGTCTCATTGGGATCGATGGAGTATTAGAAGTAGATGTGGATTGCAGTTACATGTGTTATGTTGGTCAGAATGACTTTTAAATCGTAAATTTCATTTCACATGCACATCTTATCTTCTCATTTGATGTTTTACCATATTTTTTCTTAAGAATATATCTCAAATAGCATGGCATTATAATCCTTTGGTACAAATATTGATTACAAATTGTTAATATTTTGTTCTTTATCCTTTTAGTTCATTGTTCAATAATGCAACTAAGTTTTAACATGTTATGCATGGGCTATTAAGTCTCATGCCACATGATTCTCCTATTGTATATTCAATTAAAAAAATTGATAATCAGATATTAAAAAAGTATAGGTTCATTAGGCAAATGCATAAAATATGTCCTTAAAGTTTAAAATATAGAAATATAGTAAGATTGTTTTGAGCTATCATGTAACCCTCACCTCTATTGCAAAAGAGAAACTCCAAAATTTGGTTAAAAATTAGTGGTTAATCAATATTATGTTTGAATGGTCAAAAATATTAAGTATTTGAACATGACATCCATGAATTCATCAAGGCTAGGAGATTTCTTAGAATTCCTTAACAAGTTTGGTAGATGGTGATGCACATTGAGTTTCTTTACGCATTATTGGATCATTTATCCACTTATGCATGAATCAAGTAACTCTAAATAGAATTGTATCTTACATGTTAACAAAAAATAATGATTATGAAATAGGTGATGTTTTTCTCTATATTTCTCATTAATTTCACAAAAGTATTCATATAACATTATTTTTCAAACAAAATTCAACATTTTAGTAATTTATTTCAGTTTGAATGTTCATGTAAAAGTTTTGTTGGTTCTTGATTCCCCAAGTTATACTTATCCCTTTAGGAAACTTTTATGGTGCAATGAGCTATTTGGGATAAATTAGCACTTTGGTACAACTTATTAATTCTTGGGAGCATAACGGATATAGCTCCCAATATAATCAACTTAGATAATAAAGATGCTAAGCATGATTCATGCTACATAATAAGATATTACTACTAGTGTTTGGTGATTAGTTCAATATTTTCATAGTATGCTATAAGTTTTAGCTTATATATACTTAGTTACATTGTAAGGAGTAAGACACGATATAAGATCCACTCACTTACTTGGGAAAATAATAGAAAACCATCCAACACCAAATTTTTTAATAATTTTACGCAAAGGATGATGAACTAAAATTCATGTATCCATTGTATCATTCACCAAAAATATAGTAGCAAAATATAAAAAGGTGTAACTATTACATATGTCTAACACTATTCTTCACCATGTAGGGTGTAAATAAAAGGGAACTATAGTAAATAAGCTGTAGAGGGTAAACCAACCACTTCAATCTACCACCCAAGAAAGACTAGATACACCTACATAAGTCTCGATAAACTTTGGAAGCACACCCCACAAGAAAAGACAAACTGAATATTGTCAACATAAAATAACGATATGTGCATATAATAGAGATTGAGCAACATTATGGGAATAGGGACAAAAAATATAATAAGGCTTACCAAGCAAAGAGTGAAAAGAAGTCATCCAACTAATAGTCAAAACAAAACATTTCAACAAGGTGAAAGTAAATAAATGTACTTTCTTTGAACTAAAAAGTATACCTCAATATCATACACGGAAAAATTAGGGCACATGACCCATCAACAATAATGAATGATCACCATATATGTGTTATAAGCATAGTACTTGTGAACTATAGAAAAATAATGGCAGTTTAGAGAACATAACCCTAAACCTGATAGAGCATGGCACAATACCAAACTCACAAACATATAAAAGGTGCACAAAAAACTTGGGTATGGGGCACATAACCCCCCCCCCCACACACACACCGACAAAAACTAAAGTGAACATAACCTGAGAAACAAAGCATATTATAAAACCCTAGTACTATTGAATCAACAAGAATGCAATGCAGATGCAAATAAAATTTAGTCATGGTATTTATTAAAAAAGATTGTCCCACCAAAGTGGAACATTAGACCATGAAGTTCATCATGAGAAAATTAGGGTTTTAGTTTCTAAATAGCATAATATAGTTCAAATCCACCAAGTAAGGGTAAAAATAGAAATATAATGAACATGAGTAAAAATGTTAGAAGCCAGTGTGAAAAATCAACTAAGTATTGTTAATATATAATTGATTCCAATATTTGAAATTTAGAAGAACTCAAACAGATATCAAATGATAGATTTCACATATATCTTTCAATTAGGTCCAAAGAGAGAAAATAGAACAATTTCTCAACATAGTCATAAAGGGATGCAACATACATCAAGTGAGAAAACTCAGACTTAATTACTCAATGTAATTAGGGGCATGCAACATACATAAAAAATGATTGTAAATGGTTTGGGTGAAAACCCTAGATCTAGATTATGCACATTTCACCTAATAACACAGTAGGTATATAAATCATTAAGGTGTATATTATAAACCCAAAAATTTTAACTTGTTATTACATTGGATTTAGGTTATCGAACCTATATCATTGAAAAGGATTTCTTTTCCTAATTCCCGAACATAATTCTACATTATTTTTTTATAACTAGATCATTAGTTATAAATTATCAAAGATAAAACTATTTACTAAAATTCTCAGATAATGATAAAAAATAAAATAACAAAATGCCCTCACATCACACATCATAAGATTTATGTGTGACAGGGCACCAAAAGTCATGTACTCAAAATCAAAGTAGCACATGATGGCATTGAAACTCAGGGCAAAAAGACAATCTTTCCCATGTAATGTGTGAAAAAATTCAAATAAGAATTGCGGAACGGTCATAAACCACCAGATGATCATCTTCCTTCCTTGGATTGTACACATGAAAAAACTCAGAGCTACTCCCATCTCTACTATGAGGAATCATACTCCAAAAACCATCTCCAACTAGCACCATATGACAATCCATTGAGCTCCTTCATGCCCTAGAAATCACTACAAGACAAGAAGAGGGCCATAAGATAATTAAGAGAAATAGTAGTCACTATCACCATGGCTGAGGAAAGAGATCAGATTGGAAACATACCATTAGACACAAGAACAACATCTGAGAACATATAAATAGTTCAGACATATCATCCATAGTTGTTGACGAGGGAACAAAAACCAAACTGCGAGTAGGATTATGAAATCACACCTTAGTTTTAGGGATATCAATTTAGAAATGAAGGGAAAGATGAATGCACAACTGAGAAAAAAAATTCAAGGCTATAAGAATATTCACCAACACACGATGAAGCCAACCCCACATTCCAACAAGTGTATGATAACATCTAATTTTGTGGATATTTGAATTCCTATTTTATCCTAATTTTATCATCTCTACTATGGATAGTTTTAATCGTTTTGGCAAAGACTTGATATTAATACCTAAACTCACCCCTTCCTCTACTTCACACAGAGTATACATCTCATTGGCCAATGAACCTAAATCTAGCTTTGTGACCTATGAAGATTATAGCAAGTCAATAGTTGATGATTATTCTTCATAGTGACTAAGGGAATCTATGCCATCTTGGTGGTCGTCACAATATATGTGACCGACAAAGGCTTGCCACCCTATGACCCATGGACCTATATCATCTTTGTGGTTACTAGACTTGGCGTCTCTGTGACCGATGGACCAATGAGTTCATTTCTTCAACAGTCATGTTCAACGATCATAGTGGCTAAGCATCCTTAGCAGTCATCACAAGCCACAACCATAGCAACCGATGAAAGCACACCACCTTAGCGATGACTGATATCCATTAAGTCAGTTACCAACCACTATAAATAGAGACCCACTTCATTCATGAAGGTGGTCACGACATCAAGGAGATGATGAAGTACTATTGCACTCCAAAGCCATCCATCCATCATTCCAATGGTCTTTAACCCCATAGATGAGAGTTAGAGGAGAGAGAAGATCTACACATTCAACAAAACCATCAACCTATCATTTGAAAGAAGGACTCAGCCCCCCCATGCCAGATCCAGATCTATATCTGAGGAAGACATACACTAGTTGTGGTCATTGTTGGTGTATCCCCCTTATCCCCTCTAGATCTTTTCATTTCCCTCATTGATTTCATACCTCTTTGTCATTCTCTCTCATGTATAAATATACTTGTAAATATGTAATACTGATCATTACCATGAGTGGCTAAACTTCTTGCTTGGGTTGTGAGTATCCACTAAGGCTCACCCAACATGTATATACTTGCATATATTTGTATATATATGCCCTTAGTTTATCTCCATACTCTTGTTCTTAATGCTTCACTTGTATGATTAGCTACCATCTTGTGATGTTTGATTGTTAGTTCCTCAAAAGAGTAGTACTAATATGATTTAAGTGTTATGGAGTTGTATGAATGCATGACAATGTTGGAATGCTTAAGATAATGATCATATGGTTACCATTGTGGTTGTTTGATTGTCATATCTTTAAAGAGGCAACCTTATAATCTAGATCTATCCTAAGCTTGAGAGAGGAGAGAATAGACATATATGATGATTTCTTATAATCTTGCCAAGTGTATACTATGGGTGCGAGTATTGCATGTTGGTGAGAGATCTTAGATGGTGAAACCAAATCCAAGTTCGTGTACATTTTTGTTACAATACTCTTTGTTTTTTCTCATTCTCTTATTGTGTTTTCTTGTTTTGTTTTACTTCTTCTGTTTCACTCATTGATTGGAGTAACATCATTTTGTAAGGAACAACAAACTTAATCTACCCTTCTAATTGGTGTAAATGAGACAAGGTTTTAAGATCTTAGCACTTTCCACCCTTGTCCATGTGGATCGACACTGATTTACCACATCAAACCCCATTTACTAATTGTGGGGGTCCAAGTGTTCGGTTATAAATTTACGAGTCTGACTACTCTAGATCCACTCCTTTTTTGGACGTGTGATTTAGGCCGATCAACTTTTTGGCATACTTGTCGGGGACAAGGCAATCAGTATATTAAGAACTTGAATCTACTCACCATAGACATGTGCCTCAAGTCTAGCAGGAGATTTGAATGTAAAATTTTTTTAATTTACAATCTCTATTCATCTCGAATATTTCATTTAACATGTCCAGTTTCTAACTTAACCATGCAAACTATTCTAGGTGATATGAGGAGAATCAGATAGGGAATCCAACCATTCACTTGCTACCATCATGCCACCTCATAGAGGAAACCAGGGGGATGCCAAATCCCAAGAGTAGTTGAACAACCTCGACCTCCAACAGAGACTGAGTTTGAGAATGAGAAGTACCACTCTGATCAAGCGGGGCCCAAAAATCCACTGCCTGGAGGTATTCCACAACCACATCAGAATGAGGAGTGTGAAGAACGATTCCATGATGATGAGTGTCACAAAGAGCAAGAAGGAATGGGAGGAATAATGAGTATGAAAATAATGACAACAACCAAAACAATGAATATGACAATGAAGACGGGGGCCCTTGACTTCACGAACTGGCAGCCACACAAGCCAACAAATAAAGGTGCCCAGTCACCATTCTGAGGTTCAATGCTCCTATTTTGAATTGAAGCCAGCCGTGATCGCCACGATCCAAAAAAATCTTTTGGTGAAATTCTCAGGATGAAAATCCCTACTACTATCTAGACGCATTCAAAAATATCTATGACACCATCAAGATGAAGAGGGTTTCGCAAGAAGTGATATACGGTAAGGGATTTAACTACTCTTTAAGGGACTAGGTGTTATCTTGGTACCTTGCCTTACCTGATAACAAAATAAATGGATGGACACCTCTAGTCGACACTTTTGTCACAAAGTTCTACCCGGTGGAGAAGACCATCAGGAACAAGCACAAAATAACTGGATTCATGCAAAAGCCTGGGGAGAATCTATACAAGGCATGGGAACAAATTCAAGAATGTCTAATGGATTGTCCTCACCACAATTATGACAAGGGATTTTCAGTCACAACATTCTATAGTGATCTCACCCTTGTCGAGAGAACTTCACTAAATGCAGCAGCTGGAAGTGATTTCTTGGGCAAGAATCCAAAGAAGACTACGGTCATAATAGATAATATGGTTGCACTTAAAACATGGAAGGAAGGAAACAATTGGTGGTGTATCTATAGAGTCAAAAGCTTTAGAAGCCATTACCGCCCAAATCCAAAAGATAGCCACAAATGTCAAGAAACTAAAGGACTCTGGGGGGAAAAGCAAGAAACTTGTAGAGAGAGTCATGAAATGTGTTACATGTGGTGAAGGAGGCCATGGGGTTGATAACTACATCTACACTCATCCTGAATAAGAAAATGCTAAGGAAGAGATTAAAAATGTTTCTTATGTTAATTAAGAGGCTAGACCATCCTAGTTTCAACTATAGAAACAAAGATGCAACTAAAAATTTCCATCAACTAAGTGGTTCATCTAAAATACCACTAGGATTTAGAAGAGGAGGAGAATAGACATAGTTCACCTGAACCATGAATTACCAACATAATAGAAACAACTATCAAAGCCAAGGACAAGTTCAAGGTCAGAACAAGAATTCAAACAGACAAAGCCAAGATCAAAGTCAGAATATGAGCAACAGCCAACAGAACATGATGTCCTTGAGTTTGTGAAGAGACATGCAACAGTGAATGAACAGTTGACTCAAAGTGCTATCACTAAGACATGTGTTTTAAGCACAATGCAGACTCAAATGGTCGATATGCAGACACACCAAAAGCAACTTGATCAACAACTAGCACAATTGTTTAAACTAATCAAGAATCCTCAGGCAAAGAACTTGTCTAATACTGAGAGAGTGTAGATGGATACTCTTCATTCGGGGAAGGTTCTTGAAAATCAGCATGAGGAGGTTAATCAAGAAGGTAACACAGTTACTAAGTCATGGCCTGAAACAATCATAGTGGAGGAAGTGCCTAGTGAAGAAGAATCTTTTGGTAAGGATAAGGGAAAGGAAAAGAAGAAAGTAAAGAAAATTGCAAAAGCAAATGAGCCTGACCCAACTGAGGAAGCATTCACCAAAATAGATTCATACTCCCCAGGGTTACTTTCCCTTACAAGTCGATGAAGGCACATCTAAATTAAAGATATGAGAAGTTAATGGAAGTTGTGAAAAAGTTGTAATTGGATGTTCCATTTTTGGATGATGTCAAAGAAATGCCCATGTAAGCCAAGTTTTTCAAGGATTTAATTATTAAAAGAAGAAGAATAGATCATGTGGAGATGGTGCAACTAGATAAAATGTTCAGTGCTTTCACATAAGTAAAGATGCCCACAAAGAAGAAGGATCCTAGGGCATTCACTATTCCTTTCAATGTTGGTGACAATGAAGTAAGACAAGGACTTGCAGATCTAGGAGCAAGCATCAATCTCATGCCTCTTACTCTATCTAAGAGGCTTGGACTGATAGACATGATGAAAACTAGGATGAGTGTGATGGAGTGGACTTTTGGAATCCTAAAATGTCCAACGATATAATTGAATCCATATGTTTGAGTTAGTTTGAGAGCTCCAAGTGCTTTGGGAAAGTTTCATAGTTAATTATGTCGATATTAGCATTGAGATCTATAAGTTATGCCTATTTGAGAAATGTAATTGAATAGTATAACATTTGAGTTTTGGCACCAATTTGGGTACAAGGTACCTTGAGTAGTGAGGATGCTATGGCTAAAATTAGTGACAGTTGGAGTATCCTAGAGGAAGTTTTTCATATTTGCAATTTGGGGAGATAATATGCTTGATTGAGGATTTATTGGCCTAAGTCATGAAATTATTCAGTGTCACGCTTCCCTTGCTTTAGAGCTGTGGATTGCTGACGTTGCCATGTCGTGACCCTTGGACGTTATCAGATGGATGAGATTGTCATCGTCCTTGTAGCAGTTACGGTGAACCAGGTTTCAAGCTTTGGTCAGTCCCCACGTCGTGGTCGTGGAATGTGAAAGAAATAGAGTGGGCAGTTGTCTTTGTTTCGTTTGTACATTAGTTTTTTGGCAGCAGTTGTTATAGAGACCAAAGTAACAGAGTATACGAGGAACTCTTCAACCCAAGTTCTCCACCGTGGTGTACAGGTGGTGGCTGAAGGAGGCCTCCCTCGTTTCTACTGCCACAGAGGTGGTTGTTGCCGACGAGGCCTCATACACTATTTCTGGGGGCATTACAGGATGGCGATGAGAAGCTCCAAGAGGATGGAGCTATGCCACAACGCCCTGAGCAGACCACGGCGGCAACTGTACTAGGAGACGACGCATGTACGCAGACAAGCTTCGCTGCGGAGAAGACGACTCGAAGATCTTGGGCGCAGGTCACCGAACATCCACCAATTGTGGCGGCCGCTAGAGAGAATGGACGCACACCCAGATGGGGAAGACGGACCTTGGAGGAAACCCAACGACGGCGGACTCATGGATGCGTCGAACGTGAGAAGAGGACGCCGTGTATTGCTCGACTGAGACTCCCGCTGGGATGAGGATGCGATCGGAGATGAGGACGAGTCGGGCGTTAGACTCACGTGGGATCAGAGACAGACAAAGGCGAGAGGGACGGCGCCGATCTCTCACCGAAGATCCAAGCCTGGAGGTGCAAGGCTAGCGAGTGGTTGCCCATCGGCATCTCAGGAATGGAGGAGAGCAGGCTGATGCGGAGAACAGGAAGGCCAACGATCGCACATCGGAGACCAACCCCACCGGCGACAGCGATGCCTGTTCACGGAAAAATAGGGCCGCGTATCGTGTGTAACCAGGGAGAGAGAGAGAGAGCGATAACCCTGAATTGGGTTGAGCCAGGGAGAGAAGGAGTGCGTCCCCCACATGGCCACGTGGCGACACTCCATTCATCCAAAAAGGTCAATAATCTGAAAATGCTCCGATCTTGTATAAATCATAGAAAATATACCGTTTATCAGAAAAATACAAACAATATACCGTTATTTTCAGAAAAATGCGTAGAACAATATAGAAACATAATATCAACATTTTAATGCTTCAATATCAGTTATATCATGTAAGATGTATTATTCTTGTTTCATGAGTAATAAATATCAAATGATGATATTTAATTATGGAAAAATGTCAGTAAGTCAATAATCATGTTTATATTGCATACAATGTCAAATATGGGCATGATGATGCACAGAAGCATATAATTTGATTAATATAGCTAATTAGGGCTAATAACCCTAAATAAGATGTATTAAATACATACATGCTTATCAAATGATAAGGTTTACAGAATACCTTCATATCAGTAATTGGAAAATGATATGTAGATTCAAGATCAATTTTATACATGAAATCCATGTTACACGAAGATGACCATTAATACACATGATGTAACCCTTATATAGTTAATGAAAGTGACATAATGTTAAGTATGTTCACATAATAATGTGACACGTGAGTATATCCAGTTGATGAACTATAATCTAGAATACAACATCAGTAATGTCAATCCTAGATAACAAGAAGAGATAGATAAGAAATAATAATGAGAATATCCTAATGAGTAAGCAAACCCTAAAATGGATATAAATAGGGTTAAGATGATGGGAATCTAATGCATGGCATATATGATCTTATCTTAACTAGGGTTTGACCAAGACGTAGTTGACACCAGGAATAGATGTGATGATTAGGTTTCTCTTGATCAAGGTACACCATTACCTCTTACTTGGCTTATTATACAATATGCTTGTGTTATATGGTAGTAAAGACTTAGCATATGGTATTGATTGAAATGATTGTTCTTGTATGATATGTTGTATAATTTTCCATACTTATTTCTATGAACACATGAAACATAATATATCTGTTTTATTATATCTAAGCACTTCAACTCTTTGGTAGTAAAGTGTTGGAAATAAGTACTTCAACTCTTTGGTAGTAAAGTACTTGGAAGTGATCTAACTCTTTGGTAGTAGATCACATTGTGAAATGATCGAACTCTTTGGTAGTAGATCATAAAGGCCTTAATGCATTCAAATCTCACGTAGTAAATGCATGGATGATATAATGGAAAATGTGCTTAAAATATGTGTTCTCTTTTGTTGATGAATATCTTTGTGCAAGTATACACTTTTCTTATATTTCTTTATAACTGCCAAGTATTAGTTTTATCTTATTGCCAAGATATTATGAGAGGTATATAAAAGACACGTAGGCGTACTCAGTACAATATTCTTGAATATTGTGTTGACGTGTACCGCATGTAATCTTTTATTTAGGTTGTGGTTATGCTCTTGAAGATCCATGATAGTTGATAGTTGTGTAGCGAGCTGATGTACAGGTGGACCTGTTGTCTTAAGATCTTGTTGTTTAGTGGTAGTACATGTATATGTATAGTTTTCTGTTCAAAATGTAATATCAAATGTTGTAACAATTCATGTTGTAATTATATGTTGAATGGTGAACACGTGTGTATGGTTTTATTATTGTTCATGTACATGTGCTACTGATTGTTTCCTTCTAACTCCTTTGATTTTCTTCTTCTTAGTCTGGTGTTGGGTGTTTAAATTGGGATTCTCGCTGAGGTGAGGGTTTCAATTTGGACATCACGCATCAGATTAAGTTTTAGAAAATTCAGGGACGTCGTAGGTGGTATCAGAGCATGAACAATAGCAAAGCCTGACATTTTCTCATTATGCAACTTGAAACTAAAGAACCTTGAACTTAAAAATATCTTTAGGGTTAGATTAGTCGTCTTTTAGAGATTAGATCTGACCTAGCCTTTAGGTTAGAACCTATATGTCAGAGAACTAGGTCTAGACTGGTGCTTGTTGAGTACCAAGTCCTTAGATGTCGTTCTTTCCTTGTAGTGCAGCGGTATGGGACGTTGCACTATTTAGAAATGACGTACATCAAAGGAAGAGAAACCCTAGACATATTGCGCACGTTGTCTAGAGTAGCTACACTAGTCTACCCCTTGTTCTCACCCTTTTCACTAGTTTTCATGACACTGTACTCTCTACTACGTGTGGGACACTCATTTTCAGGATTTGGTTTTTGATTCCAAACGGATCGAACCGCGATAGTTTTCTCTGACGCTTGTTTTATCAGAGAAAAACTATATAATATTTTAATATGTATATGTATTACAAAAATGTGTCCCCACACATGTATGAGTAGGAGGTGGTCATGCAACCTAAGTGAAAGTGAATGGCATCAGTCTAGAAGAGAGTGTATTTCTAGATTAGATGTCCAGAGCCTTGTTTGGAATATGTGATAGGTAGAATAAGATTAGATGATGATCTAAGTTGTATAGATATTCCATAAGATGGTTTACGATAATATATGTTTGGCTTTGATGACATAGGTCCAGTTTTGAGGATTTGAGGTAAGTGTTGATGATGCAAGTAACTAGGCTTTTATGAGATAAGATAAGTTAAGTTAAGACATGGTTGTGAGTCAGCATGAGCCTCAATCTCTTTTATGAAGGAGGACCTCTAGTGTTAGGACCAGTTTTGGGGTTAACTCCAGAGAGAGTGAGACCCAGAGGGAGAAGGTCAGAGAACCTAAACTCCAAGATATGAGAATAATGAGAAATATGTGATGTGATGTGTCCTAAACTAGAATACTCCTAAGTGATTGAGTTGAGTCAAATTATGCATGATTCTTATAGTTTTGGCGATCCCTAGATGTCCTTGGGAGGACCAAACCCTAGAGACAGAGAGAGGCTGGATACATGTGCATATGTGAAAATGAATATGAGTGCCTACCATCTGGGTGAGGGAGAGAGTCCAAGACCCTGGAGGAGGTAGCTATGTTAGTTGTTGTGAAGCCTCGTGCTCGGGTTGGTGGTTTCCCACATAGGGATCTAGTGGTGTATATAAGAGAGTTTTGGGTAAGCATGTTTCACGGGTAGAAGACCTATGAAGAAAATATCATAGCATGTTTTGGTTTGTGCTTATGTGGATAAATCTTGTGAAGTTGATTACTAGTGCCAATGAGGTAATCCGAGAACCCTAGACCGAGAGGAAAGATAAAGTATATGCATATGATACTCATTGAGTTGAGTTAGCTCAGAGAGACTGAGCATGACACTACCCTCATGATATGGGTCAGGAGAACCTCAATTGGGCTAGATAAATCTTTGATATATTTTTAATAAGCCACTCACATAAGTTTATTTAGTACAACCGTGACATAATGTCTGTAAGGATGTGATCTAATCTCAAGACGTGATATATAAACATGATATGATGAAATCACTAGTAAATGTTGAAATTTATTATGAGTAATGAAATAAGATCATATGAATGAAACATGTTACGCAAGGTGTTAATATTAGTGCTTAATAAAGATGAAAAATATAGTTTGACCGTTAGGACAACGTGACGATTAAACACCTTGATATTATCTAGATGGATAATGTGGGTTAATTATAGTTAACTCCCTCCTAAAAGGCATATGTTAATGTTGAACATGTTCTAACAATGAGCTAAATAAAATGTTGATGATATCTTGATGTATTTGTTAATCTTAGTTAACTCATTTAGAACATGATAATATGATGTGGAAACCCTAATGCATGGGTAAAGATAAGGATGAAACCCTAACAATGAGATATGTCATGACCTAATCAGAGTTTCTAAACCCTGAGTTTAACCTTGAATGAAGTGTTTGTGAACCAAGATGGTTGTAAAACCCCCCTAATAGTGCTTTGGATACATGGTTCTAGGCAACCTTTGCAGATATGTTACACATAGAATGGTGCTTACATGTGGATGAAGACATGGTAGTTTTCCTTGGAGTACGAGTATGGTTGACTTTCAAGGACAAAAATTCTCTTAAGATGTATATGATGTGACAAAGTGGGTTTTCTGGCTTAATTCTGAGGACATAATTTCTTTTAAGGCATGTAGGATGTGATGGAGTGGACTTTTGGAATCCTAAAATGTCCAACGATATAATTGAATCCATATGTTTGAGTTAGTTTCAGAGCTCCAAGTGCTTTGGTAAAGTTTCATGGTTAATTATGTTGATATTAGCATTGAGATCTATAAGTTATGCCTATTTGAGAAATGTAATTGAATAGTATAACATTTGAATTTTGGCACCAATTTGGGTACAAGGTACCTTGAGTAGTGAGGAACCTATGGCTAAAATTAGTGACAGTTGGAGTATCCTAGAGGAAGTTTTTCATATTTGCAATTTGGGGAGATAATATGCTTGCTTGAGGATTTATTGGCCTAAGTCATGAAATTATTCAGTGTACATTAGTTTTTGGCAGCAGTTGTTCTAGAGACCAAAGTAATAGAGTATACGAGGAACTCTTCAACCCAAGTTCTCCACCATGGTGTACAGGTGGTGGCTGAAGATGAGTGAAGGAGGCCTCCCTCGTTTCTACTGCCACAGATGTGGTTGTTGCCGACGAGGCCTCATCGAATTGACACTATTTCTGGGGGCATTACAGGATGGCGATGAGAAGCTCCAAGAAGATGGAGCTATGCCACAACACCCTGAGCAGACCACGGCGGCAGCTGTACTAGGAGACGACGCACATACGTAGACAAGCTTCGCTGCGGAGAAGACGACTCGAAGATCTTGGGCGCAGGTCACCGAACATCCACCAATTGTGGCGGCCACTAGAGAGAATGGACGCACACCCAGATGGGGAAGATGGACCTTGGAGGAAACCCAACGATGGCGGACTCATGGATGCGTCGAACATGAGAAGAGGACGTCGTGTATTGCTCGACCGAGACTCCCGTTGGGATGAGGATGTGATCAGAGATGAGGACGAGTTGGGCGTTAGACTCATGTGGGATCAGAGACAGACAAAGGTGAGAGGGGCAGTGTCGATCTCTCACCAGAGATCCAAGCCTAGAGGTGCATGGCTAGCCAGTGGTTGCCCATCGGCATCTCAGGAATGGAGGAGAGCAGGCTGATGTGGAGAACAAGAAGGCCAACGATCGCACATCGGAGACCAACTCCACCGGCGGCAGTGATGCCTGTTCACAGAAAAATAGGGTCGTGTATTCTGTGTAACCAGGGAGAGAGAGAGTGATAACCCTGAATTGGGTTGAGCCAGGGAGAGAGGAGTGCGTCCCCCACATGGCCACGTGGCGACACTCCATTCATCCAAAAAGGTAAATAATCTGAAAATGCTCCGATCTTGTATAAATCATAGAAAATATATTGTTTATCAGAAAAATACAAACAATATACCCTTATTCTCAGAAAAATGCATTGAACAATATAGAAACATAATATCAACATTTTAATGCTTCAATATCAGTTATATCATGTAAGATGTATTATTCTTGTTTCATGGGTAATAAATATCAAATGATGATATTTAATTATGGAAAAATGTCAGTAAGTCAATAATCATGTTTATATTGCATACAATGTCAAATATGGGCATGATGATGCACAAAAGCATATAATTTGATTAATATGGCTAATTAGGGATAATAACCATAAATAAGATGTATTAAATGCATACATGCTTATCAAATGATAAGATTTACAGAATACCTTCATATCAGTAATTGGAAAATGATATGTAGATTCAAGATCAATTTTATACACGAAATCCATGTTACACGAAGATGACCCTTAATACACATGATGTAACCCTTATATAGTTAATGAAGGTGACATAATGTTAAGTATGTTCACATAATAATGTGACACATGAGTATATCCAGTTGATGAACTATAATCTAGAATACAACATCAATAATGTCAATCCTAGATAACAAGAAGAGATAGATAAGAAATGATAATGAGAATATCCTAATGAGTAAGCAAACCCTAAAATGGATATAAATAGGGTTAAGATGATGGGAATCTAATGCATGGCATATATGATCTTATCTTAACCAGGGTTTGACCAAGACGTAGTTGACACCAGGAATATATGTGATGATTATGTTTCTCTTGATCAAGGTACGCCATTACCTCTTACTTGGCTTATTATACAATATGCTTGTGTTATATGGTAGTAAAGACTTGGCATATGGTATTGATTGAAATGATTGTTCTTGTATGATATGTTGCATGATTTTCCATACTTATTGCTATGAACACATGAAACATAATATATTTGTTCCATTATATCTAAGCACTTCAACTCTTTGGTAGTAAAGTGTTGGAAATAAGTACTTCAACTCTTTGGTAGTAGAGTACTTGGAAGTGATCCAACTCTTTGGTAGTAGATCACATTGTGAAATGATCCAACTCTTTGGTAGTAGATCATAAAGGCCTTAATGCATTCAACTCTCATGTAGTAAATGCATGGATGATATAATGGAAAATGTGCTTAAAATATGTGTTCTCTTTTGTTGATGAATATCTTTGTGAAAGTATATGCTTTTCTTATATTTCTTTATAACTGCCAAGTATTAGTTTTATATTATTGCCAAGATATGATGAGAGGTATATGAAAGACACGTAGGCGTACTTAGTACAATATTCTTGAATATTATGCTGACGTGTACCGCATGTAATCTTTTGTTTAGGTTGTGGTTATGCTCTTGAAGATCCAGGATAGTTGAGAGTTGTGTAGCGAGCTGATGTACAGGTGGACCTGTTGTCTTAAGATCTTGTTGTTTAGTGGTAGTACATGTATATGTATAGTTTTCTATTCAAAATGTAATATCAAATGTTGTAACAATTCATGTTGTAATTATATGTTGAATGGTGAACATATGTGTATGGTTTTATTATTGTTCATGTACATGTGCTACTGATTGTTTCCTTCTGACTCCTTTGATTTTCTTCTTCTTAGCCTGGTGTTGGGTGTTTAAATTGGGATTCTCGCTGAGGTGAGGGTTTCAATTTGGACGTCACACATCAGATTAAGTTTTAGAAAATCCGGGGACGTCACAATGAGGATCATGTTGGCTGATCATACTTTCACCAAACTAGTGGGAGCCATGGAATATGTCCTCATTCGAGTGGGATGATTCTTCACTATCTGTGATATTGTGGTGATAGACACTTTATAAAACCCAATGTACCCCATGATCTTTGGGAGACCTTTCCTCACCATCGCTAAAGCTTTGATTGATGTAGAAGCAAGAATGATCACTATGTGAGTAGGAAGTAATCATATTGACTTTTACAATCAGAATGCTATGACAGGACCCTTTATGTTTGAGTCAGTCTACTTCATGGACAACTACAACCAATTTTATGAGGAAGTACAAGAGGACAAAGAAATGGTCAATCCTCTCATGTGAGCCCTCGGCAACCATAATCCAAGTGTTGAAGATCTTGAGGTAGTGGAGATTTTGGATTATCTGAACCAAGCAAAGGAAGAATACAATAGTGATGAGGAGAAAACTACTGAAACCACAAAGTTTGCTTTGCTGGAACAAACACAAGTAGAAAAGAAGGCACCCAAGTCCAAGCTAGCATTGAAGCAACTGTCATAAGGTCTAAACTGTGAATTTTTAGATGATGACGAAATAAATCCCGTGATCATAACTTCCACTTTAATAGAGGATCAAGAGGATAAGTTGTTAAATGAGCTTAAACAACACCGAAAGGTGATAGGGTACTCAATGGATGAAATCAAAGGTTTGAGCCCAACTTTATGCATGCACCAACCGTTAGTCCAACCACAATGAAAGTTGAATCAAATGCTCAAAGAGGTAGTCAAGAAAGAAGTAATAAAGTTGCATGACACAGGAATCATATACCCCATAAGTGATAGAAACTGAGTTAGCCCTATACATGTTGTGCCTAAGAAAGAGGGTATGACAGTCATCAAGGGAGAAAAAAGAGATGAGATTGCAACCCGAACTAAGACAGGATGTCACATGTGCATTGATTATAGAAAACTAAATGTTTCCACTTAGGAGGACCATTTTCCTATGTCATTCATAGATCAAGTATTGGAACGTTTACCTCATTATCCATACTTATGTTTCATGGATGGATACTTGGGATTCTATCAGGTTCCAATTCACCCAATAAGGAAAAATGACTTTCACTTATGTATGTGGTACTTATGCCTTCATAAGAATGTCTTTTGGACTCCGCAACGCACCATCAACATTCCAAGGGTGCATGAGCTCCATTTTTTAGAATTCCTAGAGGATATCATGGAAGTCTTCATGGATGATTTCTCCTTCTATGGAGACAATTTTGAAAGTTTCTTCAAGAAATTATCTAGAATACTGGAGTGTTGTGAAGAAAAGCAACTAGTACTAAATTGGGAAAAATGCCATTTCATAGTCCAAGAGGGGATAGTTTTAGGACATAAGGTTTTTGAGAAGGGGATTGAAGTAGACATTAGCAAAGTGGAGGCTATATCCAAGATCCCACCTCCTAAGTATGCAATAGGAGTTAGAAGCTTCCTTCATCATGCATTATACTATAGGGGGTTCATAAACGATTTTTCACAGATAGAAAAGCCTCTGTCTAGCTTATTTGTGAAGGACATAGTTTTTTAATTTATGTATGATTGTCACAAACCTTTGCAAACCCTGAGAAATTCCCTCACCATGACACCTATACTCTAAACCCCAGAATGGGGATTACCATTCAAAATAATGTATGATGCTAGCAACTTCGACATTGGGGCTATACTAGGACAAAAGAGAGACAAGAATCATCATGTAATTTACTATGCAATCAAAAATCTAGACGAAGCTCAAGTTAACTACACCATGATAGAAAAGGAAATATTGGCAATAGTATTTTCCTTTGACAAATTCAGATCCGATCTGGTAGGGTAAAAAATGAAGGTATACATGGACCATGGAGCAATAAAATATCTAATGCAAAAGAAAGACACGAAACCCAAACTTTTACAGTGGGCTCTATTGCTTCAAGAGTTTGATCATGAAATAATAGACAAGAAAGGATCAAAAAATGTAGTACCAGACCATATATCAAGAATTGTTATAGACAAAAAAGACCACCTATATGTCAATGACAACTATGGGGATGAGGCCATGATGATGGCAAGGTTGATCGAACCCAACCTACCATGGTTTGCTAATATTTGTAAATATTTAGCATGTCGACAGTTGCCACATGATATCACCTATAACTAGAAGAAAACATTGTTTTTTATTTTGAAGAATTACTTTTGGGATGACACACCGCTCTTGTTCAAAAGATGTACTGACAACCTATATCAAAGGTGCATACCAGAAGAACATCACATAAAGGAAATTCGAGAGGATAAAGGATGACAAAAAAGTCTTACAGTGGGGATTTCACTCGCCAACCTATTGAAGTATGGTCAAGAATACATTAAAGCTTGTAATGAATGCCAGCGAACAAGAAACATTTGTAAAAGGAATGAAATGTCAATGTCTGACTAGATAGAAGTGGACATTTTTTATGTTTGGGGAATCAAGTATATTGAACATTCCCATCTTCCAAGGGAAACCAATACATTCTTGTGTTTGTTGATTATGTCCCCAAATGGGTGGAGGCCATTGCAACCGCTACCTGTGACTCCAAAGAAGTAATTAAGCTTATTTGAAAAGACCATTTTCCCCTAACTCTGTGTCCCACACACCTCATAAGTGATGAGGGATCACACTTTGGAGAGAGACAGTTTGAGGCTTTGTTGAAGAAATATAGAGTGAGACAGAAGGTTGCAACACCTTACCACCCACAAACATCAGGACAAGTAGAAGTCTCAAACTGCCAGATTAAGAAAATTCTTGTGAAGATGGTCAACCATACTCGGAAGTATAGGTCTATGAAGTTTGATGATGCTTTATGGGCTTACCGAATTGCTTCGAAGACTCTCATAGGGACTACTGCCTATCGGCTTATCTATGGGAATTCATTTAATCTTCTAGTAGAACTAGAACATAAGGCCTTATGGGCCATCAAGTATTTGAATATGGATCCAGACCAATAAGGTAAGAAGAGGTTCCTGCAACTATAAGAATTGGAAGAACGTAGTCTGCATGCTTATGAAAATGCCCAAATATACAAGCAAAGGACCAAGGTGTGGCACGATGCCCACCTAAAAAGCAAGGATGTGTTTGAAGGAGATGAGGTCCTTTTATTCAATTCTAGCATTAGACTATTTCCTGGTAAGCTCTGGTCAAGGTGGTCTGGCCCCTTTACAACAACGAAGATGTACCTGTCTAGAATGATGGAAATTAGCTATAAAAATACTAGAACTTTCAAAGTAAACGGGCATCCTATACAAAGATATTATGAAGATGAAGCCTTTATATAAAGGTCAGAGCTCCAACTAGAAGAACCTCATCCTACACCATCGGGAGAAGTATGAAGCTACAACATGAGAGTCAAACTAAGGACTATAAACTGGCGCTTCTTGGGAAGCAAACCATTGACTTCTCAGCTTTCTTTAACTTTCAAGTCTTTCTCTTCTATTTTTGGACACTTGATAACATTTAATTCCTAGCCTTAACTTTAGTTTACTCAGATTTTTCAGTCATTTGAACTTGCTAATCTTGTGCAATTCTTGTCTTAGCCTTTAAGAAATATATGCTTTGTTTAGTAATTTTAATGTACAAAATAAAAGTAAAAGTTTTCTTTGCATGTTCCTTGAATTCTTAATTCTCTGATCTTTAGCATCAAGTGTTGTACATCTCCCTTTAAAGTGTTTAGTCTCTAGATATGTATATACAATAACCTTGAGAAATCTAAATGCTCATCAGTCACTGAAGATTAGGAAGACTCATCAGTTGTTGAAGATTAAAACTTTATCCACCACGACCATCCTAAATCTTAGAGACCGACGAGGTATCAACCTCTCTGTCACTGATCGCATATAGTTTGATCTTAGCGACTGTAGAGGTTTTGACCACAATGATCTCATAAGGTTAGAATTCTTAGCAACCGATGGGTTCCAACCTCAGAAGTATAAAAACCCTTTGCCTTAGTTTCTCCATCTCACCTATGACTTCAAGCGTCAAAGCCCTAGAAAAATACAAAGAGAACTGAACCCCCACCCGATGCTGATGAGAAGATAGAGCTCTATCCAACCCAGAACCTACAATCATTGTCGATGTAGTTTTACCCAACAACATTGTCAACAACTACAACTAGAGCTCCATCCCTTTTCGCCCCATCTCTCCTACCAACAATGGTAAACCCTTAACCCTAGTCATCTACCACACCATATTCCTCCGTTGTCCACCACATTTGACTGCTCCTTCTTGTTATTAAACCCTGCCATTGATCCCCCCCATCTTTTACCTCTCACACCTGAGACTTAGGGTTTCAGACCTAGTTCACCACCGAAAAGGTGAACATCTATTTCACACACAATTATCGGTCATCTCTAACCTCACAAGTTGTTCCAAGTCTAGAGTATCAAGGATATTCATGTTGGGAAGACCCTGAGTCTCATAACAGTCGCCTCAATTTTTCAGCGATCGTAGAAACATTTCCTCTGCGGATACTAAAAATCCTTAATGACCGCCTTATGTATGGATTTTAGCGATCACTCTTATGACTTTTAATTGATCACCAAGACTCCAACAATTTCCTTTGATCTCTAAATTTCCTTCTATTGTTGGATTTCCTTCAACCACTTGCCTCATCGATCGCTAAGATTTGGTTTCTCAGTGACCGCTATGAAATAACAAGTACTATTCTCATCGGTCGCTGATATGATCAAGGCCTCATCGACCATTGAGATTAAAATTTTATATACGTATGTTCTTGGTTGTGTGAGCCCCCCTTTGAAATTCAGTTAACTAGTATATATTTTTCTCTTGGATATTATATTGAATTTCATTTAACTCATAAAATGTCATCAAAACTTCAACTCTTTACACAAAAGAGAAAATCTATGGTGAGTTAGAGGAGGTAGTATCACTCATCAGCAAGACACTCAATGAAGTCAAAGACATGTCTGAAGAGAAGAGGTTGAGGCTCCAATTGAAAAAAGAACACTACAAGAGACTGATAAGATGTGAGTCCCCCAAGGTTGAAGAAGAATCAAAAGGAACTGAAGCCATTAATACATTAGAATACATACCGTCTGAATAAAAAACAAGGACGAAAGGAAAGTGTAAGGGATCAAGACTAGGTTTGGAGGCACCAGTAGCTAAGAAGAGGAAGGTGACAGTGAAGGCAAAACCACAGACCAGGAGAGCAGTGAAGGTGAACATCTAGTCGATTCCATAGAAAGAAAGATGCCAGAATCTACTAAGCAAGCAAGAATCAAGAGTCAACAACTAGGGAGCATGGGGTGGTGTTCAAACCTAGGGACCAGGAATACCATGGCATGTTTCTGACAACAAAGACATTACGAGATACATGGATGGGCAAGACTTTAGGAATTTGGGGCTCTACAAATGAGTTTTGGAATTCTTGAGGGGGGGGAATTTCTATGTTTGATGTATGGGAACTCAATGTTCTTATACCTACCTCATGGAAGAGTTCATGTCTTCACTAATAAAGGTACCTGTAGAAGACAAAGAAAAAAAAGAGGCAGGAGGGGAGTTAAAACTACAAGTTTGGATAGGAGGAAAAGACTACTATGTGACAAATACTATCTTGAATAGGATACTTACTAGAACAAGAGAGGAAGATACGGTCTATATGGAAATAAGAAGTGATAAAGACACAGTTGGATTCAACAACCACAAGATGTGGGAAAGACTGACCTGATAACACAAGCACAACCCCGGTAAATCCAAGGTTGCTCAGATCCCCTCCGATTTCATAAGGGTGATCCAAAAAATTGTTTCAAACTTGGTGTTTGCACGATCTAAAATGGGAAGCGTGTCTAAAGGGGACCTCTTTCTGATTTGGCCCATGATTGAGAAAAGACTTGTAAACATTGGAAGGTTTCTCATGGACAAACTATCAACAACTGCTGACCAATATTGCAAATAGAAGATGAAAGACTACTACATGGGAGGTCAGATCACGCTTATTGCAGCATACTTCATAGACCTAGAGAAATTCAAGCGGTATAAGGAAACTAAAGGGTACTCCACAATAAACTGCAAATACCTTGTGACTACTTGTATACTTGTGCAAAAAGGGTAGGAAATTTTATTATAAGTAGGTCAAGTCTAATTTTCTACTCTCCCTCCCCAAGATGGCCCATTATGATGCCAGTAAGTTGAGGACAAAAATAGACAAAATTAACAAGACAAATTCTAGTGCTATCAAAAGAGCTACATACCCACCTTCGCTTGCCACTGCCCTACAAGATGAAGAAGAACCAGAATAAGCAATAACGCTGATTAGGCCAGAAAAAAGGAAGAAACTATGAGTCAAGGTCCGCAAAGTTGTTCCCAATACACCAATATCATCCTTCCAACTGACTAAATCATTGAACATGGAAGAAAGTGCATAACAACCAATCTCAACAGAACAAGCTTCTCCTCTTGGCGAAGGATATGATACTTCCCCACCATTCCCACTAGTTACTACTGCAATGCAAGAAGTACTTTTCACAAGGATAAAAGACCATCCAAGGCCTTCAACTATACACAAATGAAGGAAAAAGCTGACGATAATATACAAAAGGGCCCTACACCGCCAGTACAACCAAAAAATGAAACAACATGCCAACCATTGGAACCTAAACAACTAGTTCAATCTCAACAAGAAGTCACAGAAATGACACTATCAACAACGACTAAGTCACCAGCTACAACAACAACAACACCTCGGGGATAACAACAATGAACATCAAATCACAGAGAAGAATTGGGTCATCAATTTTATGCCATGTGCAAACAAGTCCAAAAATATTCTTCAAATTTCACTCTTATTTCCTCTATCATGCAAGCCCTAACTATGCAGGTAGAGCACATAGACAAGAGGACTTCAAAACCTCCTGAATTCATGGATACTTCTTTGTCCTGCAATGTGCATTGATGCAAGCAATAGAGGATGTGAAGGCGGAGATGGAGGATCTTAGAAAAGAAAGTGACACAATGCATAGGGAGCAAGAAATCACGCACAAGGAACACGAAGAGGCCCATAAAGAAATAGAGGAGGAGTACAAGAATATGGAGTAGTGGAAGGCCAAAAGATAGCCAGAGCCAATTATAAGCTCTTCGCCTTCACATGCATCCTCAAGCCCTTCAAATCATGATGATCATGAAGAAGAAGTTGCCAGCTTACCTAGAAGGCCAAAAAGGGATCCCGTTCAAGAAGAAGAAGATGAACATCATGAATAATCATCTATGACTAATGATAATGCCGTAGTGCAAGAGTTCAACCTCAACTCTTCACCCATGGAGAAAGAACCTGACCTAGAAGACCGCCATGCAGAAGAACTCAACCAGGGGGAATCCAACATAGGAAAGTCAATATCTCAGATAACACAACTCTTAGCCGCTATCTATATACAATGAACATCAACATGGACATCTGTGATGAGTACCTACAAGATCCTGATCGTATTGAGAAGAATGACATAGTGTAAGATGATAAGATGACAGCCACCTTGTAGAACTAGATGCAACATTTCTATAGACTACTGAAAAAATAACACCACCAATAGATGCTACAATAGCAACAATAACACCCCTTGAACTAGAAATACTGACTTTACATCCTCAAAACAAGGTGCTGACAGCAACAATAGGGAAGGAATGTCTGATGAAGATGAAGGTGGCCTTACATCTTTCTTCATATGAGAAACACCAAGAGAGAAGAGTCCACCACTAGAGTCAAAACCAAGAGGACCAATGCCTCCTCCATTCCCTTGCAAAATGACTAGAATGGAATTGGCATCCATTATCCCACATTTCTTTTAGAGATGTCCACGTCGTAGTAGACATCTTATACGACAACCTCCCTAGGACATATATCCTTAACAACAATCGGGGGAGAAAGTTGACAAGAGAACGTTTATGAGAGATGATTTTGAAGAGAGCACAAGTACACAGAACATTGTTCAAGGTTCTCTATGCAATAGCATTAGAGGAATTCATGCACACTGACAAGATACGTCTAAAATTTAATAGTACTACTACCCTAGCAAAGAAATTGTATGAAGACAAATTCAATTAGATTAGTCAAGGAAATGTGTAGGAAGCCGTGATAAGGGATTGGATATGGTTCGTCACACTCTGTTTCAGAATCGTAAAGCATTGGGAACTGATTGTTGTGACCTAAACAACCGACATATGATAGTTTATAACTACTGCAAAGCCGAGTTGCCCAACACCTCTCTGATATTCAAAGACAAGGAAGAACAAGATATTCTAAAGGTATTGGTATGACTCCAACGTGCCATTTAGAAGGTCGGTGCACACCACACCTCATCTTGGAAGAACTTCATAGTAAGCATGAAGGTTCCACAAGAAGGACATGGTTTAGGGGATTGTGCATTCATTGTACTCTGCCTAATTGAAGCAGTCAACAAGGGCATTCCTTTTGAATACATGTTTCATGATGATTGACATGGAATTTGAGATGTTTACGCAATGGAGGTCATCTAGGATCATCATTTATTCAACGACCCAATGAGGCTCACTGAAGTCGTACCATGGAGACTGCATGCAAATGTACCGTTAATGAGAATCTATCATGGCATGAGCACCTTAGGACCCTGTGGAAGGACCCATCTGAGCCTGAGCTAGCCTTATAGTGGATGGTAGGATTTCAATTAAAAAAAAACAAGTTCAATATATGGGTGAACAAGGGAAGAAGGAAGCTAAAAAGCATGAAGCCCATCCCAAGACAACCCCAATGACTCTAACTCCCACAAAAATTCATAAGATTTTTGAAGAACCAGACACAACTACCCATGAAAAAGGGGAGATACAAGAAGAGAACAACAAGAAACATGGCCAGAAGGGCCAATCGGGATAGTAGAGGCTATCTTCCCAGACTTTGATAGATGGTAGTGTAAAGAGATATCCACAGAGGCATTGTAGATAATCATGAAGAACTTAAAAGAAGATAATGAAGTGCAAGAAGTGGTCTTTGAACAAGAAGGAATATGTGTCCTAAAGGATGATTTGTAGGACACACTACGACCTAATGGATACATGGCCATAAGTGTGATGACAGCCTACCAATCTCTTCTAGGAGACATCAGGCCTAATACATACATGGCCTACTTCATGCTAGTAGATGATATAATTCAGAACAAGGAGACACGCAAGAAGGAGCAACTACAACAACAAATTCAGAGCTCATTGCTAGAATTTATCTTCTTACCTATTCTCTGTGACAATCACTAGATGCTCCTGGAAGTAAATATAAAAGGAAAGACTGCCATCCTATATAATAGTTATGATGTGGAGTTCTCTCTGAAGAAATGCATGTATGCAACAACGCAACAGAGCACCACCAAATAGAAAGCTCAAGCATGCATAGAGACAATAATAACAATGATACAAACTCACGTCAAAGGGTACATTTTTTGACTTCAAGAAACCAAAATTCTACCACAGAAGTCCTCAACAGTTACAATAGTTAAACAATTGTGGTTTCCATTGCCTTTACTAAATGACAACCTTAGGGAGCGGGGTGTAAAGATAGAAAGTATGTAGTAGGAGCAGTACCATGCGCTCTGGGGTGTCTATATCGAGATGTTGTTGTGTTCTAAGTGGGCAACATCAGAGTCTAGAAATGAAGAGAAAAACTAGCTTGTTTGTTTATAATCTTTATCTTTAACACTCCAAGACAGAGTGCATGATAAGTTTGTGTAAGTCATAAATGGGTGTGAAAGGTACCTCTCTCGTATTATCTTTTCATTTAATACATATGTCTAATCTCGTGATCCACTTAATTTGTAGTGTAGAGAATTTTTACCTTTCACCTTGGACATAACAATTTTCTTGAGCTTATCCACTTTGTGAAGAAAATTTTGAAAATTTTGGACTCTTAGGAAAAATTTGCAAAAATCTTTAGAATTTTTAATAATAGGTAGAATTTTGGGATCCGAATTTTCTAGATTTAGTCATTTCTATCATTCTTAGACTTACTTGTCTTTAGTCTAACTTGTAGAATAATCATTTCAAGAATGATGGATTTGGGCTATTTTATCTTCCTAAAAACTCAAATGTGATCATGTTTGAATACTTCAAGAAAATGTAAAATGCAAAGAAATTTGTCACCTCAGGTGTGACAAAGTGGCTTTTTCTGGCTTAATTCTGAGGACGGAATTTCTTTTAAGGTGTGTAGGATGTGATGGAGTGGACTTTTAGAATCCTAAATGTCCAATGACATAAGTGAAATCATATCGTTGAGTTATTTTTAGAGTTCCAAGCTTTTGACAAAGTAGGTGTGTTGATGTGAGGTTGGCATAATGATTAAGATCCTTAGTTTTATGCCTTGCTGAGGTATTTAATTGAATGATCTAACAATTGAGTTTTGGCACCAAACTTGAATGGCAAGTACCTTGATCGGTGATAAAACTATGGTTAAAATTTGATGAAGAATAGAGGTTCCTAGATCAAGTTATTGGGGTTTAAAAATGACAAATTAATGTGTATTATTGACCAAGGTATTTGATTTTTAGCCAAAGTTATGGAGGTCAGATGGTATCACGCACCCTGGTTGTGGGCTAGTCTATGGATTTCCCTATAGCTCACTTTGATCTAGGCAGTATAACCTGGATCTGACGGTTGTATTTTGTCCTCGACCTCCTACAGTTTGTGACTAAGATGTGGGGTGCCCATGATTCATCCAGGATGCCACGACAAGGACGTGCAACTAGGAGTGGGCAGTTGGCCTCACATTCCATCAGGCATATCCACCTGACCCTCACCCAACTCGTTGCTTCAACTGGAGCATAGCAGCACACCCCACGAGCAGAAAGGAGAAGAATAAGAAACCAGAGAGACTGGCAACACCTCCACTGTTCTCTCTACCCATTGCAATAGAGAGCTCCCAACCTGTTCTTCCTCCATCTCCATTGCTAGTAGTAGTAGAAAAGGAAGAGACAACCCATGTCAGCGGTTGTTGAGGAGGAGCAGTAAGAGTGGGAAGGGTCATCTTTGTTCAGGGATGCCACAATAGTAGGCTGCCTAGAAGCCTCATCGACCTGGACATCTAGAGGGTGTCGTAGGTTCTGATGAGGCCATAACCTCACAGACATATGGGGTCTACTGCGGAGAACATAGGAGTCGGGAGGAGATCTTAAACTGACTAGGCTAAAGAAGTGACTGATCATAGATGGTGCAACGCTAGTTCTCGTCGGCATTGGTTTGGGTGGCGGCACACCAGAGACCGAGTCACGGAGACTCTTGTGTCGGCGTTAGTCGAGGAGAGGGTCTGTCGAAGCTCCTGATAGCACTGGTTTTTGAGGAGGTGGAGTCGATGGGGCTGGATCTCGCCGCTGGAGCTCGTAACCCAGGCGACATCGCCCTCAGCGAGAAGGCAAGAAGAGGAGGACTCAAGGAGGCAGCCGCAGAGGAGCTCTGTAGAGCCCTAGCCCCGATGGCGGTGTCGTGTTAAGCGAAGAACTCAGTTCTCGCACAGGAGTCTAGGGTGGATTATCCAGAAGGTGATGTACACAGGCATCGTTGTGCGTGAGTGAGGAAGGATAAATCAGGCATCGATACCTCGCCAGAGCTAAACCATGGAGGCGGCCATGCTAGCGTAAAGCAGAAGATCGCAACACCCTGCGATCGTGTGAGAGACGATGAATGACAGTTCACGAACCCAGAACAAGAGAGCCAACAATGCCTAACACTGAGAATTGGGAAGACTTAGACATCAATTGCTTGTTGGGGTTTGCAACTCCCGGCAGCGGTGCCCAAGTGAAGGTCAGGGAGTGTTGGCGTAGCGTGGGCGTGACCGCGTGGAGTTGAGAACGCAAGGAGTTCGGCTTGCATCAAAATGGAGAGAAGGAAGCGTGAACCAGACCCAGACCAAATGTGAACCGCCGACTCAACCAAGTGAAGGATTCACAGCCCTAATAGCCATGTGGCAGTGACCGATTGGTCCAAAAAGGTAAGAAATCTGAATAATCTACATATCTTGTATAATTCCTAGTAATTAGCATGTATATCAGAAAATTACAAATAAGGTACCAAAATTCTCAGAAAAATGAGTAGAACACAATATAACTATAATATTAGGATTTTGATGATTAAATCTCAGTGATATCATGTAAGATGAGTAATACTTATTTAATGGATAATAAATAGAAAATGATGACATAAAATCATGATAAATGTTAGTAAATCCATGATCATGTTTATAATGCATATGATGTCAGTAATTGTAATGTTGATGCTCGAAATTATGTAATTTGCTTAATGTGACTAATTAGGGCTTATAACCCTAATTAATATACAATAAGTACATATATTCTTAATAAATGATGAAATTTACAGAGTAAGCTCATATTTGTATTTGGAAACTTAGATTTAATTATGAGATCATGATGATGCATAGAATTCATGTTATATGAAGTTGACCTTTAATACATGGTTTAAAACCCTAATCTTGCTTAATGGTGTAACCTAGGGTTAATTAATGTGTACAAAAATGCTATGGAAGATAATGTTTAGATAATGAATCATAATATGGAATATGACATCAGTAAGATAAACCTAAGACAAGAATGAAAGTAATGATGCACATATCTCAATGAACTAAGTGAAACCCTAATGAACACAAATAGGGTTAAGATGAGAGGTGAGAAGATGAGAACCTGATGATAGTGTATGATCTTGTCTTGATCAGGTTTAACGAAGATATAGAGGACTTCAGGAATATGTGATTAGGATATCTTTTGGAAGGTACGCCATTACCTCTTACTTGGATTATTATGCATTATGCTTGTTTTATATGGTAGTAAAGACTTGGCATATAGTATTGATTGAAATGATTTTCTTGTATGATATGTTACTGGAATTTCCATATTTATAGCTATGAACACCTGCAAACGTAATATATATGTTCCATCATAATATAGCTCATAAACCACTTGGTGGTAGAGCGCATGCATAATGATCACAAACCACTTGGTGGTAGATCATATGATGTTTCTATAATGATCACAAACAACTTGGTGGTAGATCATAAGGCCTGAAGACGTCAAAGCCACTTGGTGGCAGATGCACGAGATATATGATGGAAATGTGCTTAAAATATATGTGTTCTCTTTTGCTAATGAATATCTTTGTGCAAGTATATGCTTTTCTTATATTCTTCTGTTACTGCCAAGTATTAGTTTTATCTTATTGCCAAGATATGATGAGAGGTATATAAAAGACACGTAAGCGTACTCAGTACAATATTCTTGAATATTGTGCTGACGTGTACCGCATGTAATCTTTTGTTTAGGTTGTGGTTATGCTCTTGGAGATCCAAGATAGTAGAGAGTTGTATGGCGAGCTGATGTACAGGTGGACCTATTGTCTTACGATCCTGTTGTTTAGTGGTAGTACATGTATATGTATAAGTTTGCTATTCAATATGTAATATCAAATGTTGTAACAATTCATGTTGTAATTATATGTTGAATGGTGAACATGTGTGTATGGTTTTATTATTGTTCATGTACATGTGCTACTGTGTTTCCTTCTAACTCCCTTGATTTTCATCTTCTTAGCCTAATGTGGGATGTTTAAATTTGGATTCTCACTGAGGTGAGGGTTTCAACAACAACGTCACACATTAGATTAAGTTTTAGAAAATCTGGGGACGTCACAGGAGCGCATGCATAATGATCACAAACTACTTGGTGGTAGATCATATGATGTTTGTATAATGATCAAAAACCACTTGGTGGTAGATCATAAGGCCTGAAGACGTCAAAGCCACTTGGTGGCAGACGCACGAGATATATGATGGAAATGTGCTTAAAATATATGTGTTCTGTTTTGCTAATGAATATCTTTGTGCAAGTATATACTTTTCTTATATTCTTATGTTACTGCCAAGTATTAGTTTTATCTTATTGCCAAGATATGATGAGAGGTATATAAAAGACACGTAGGCGTACTCATTACAATATTCTTGAATATTGTGCTGACGTGTACCACATGTAATCTTCTGTTTAGGTTGTGGTTATGCTCTTGGAGATCCAAGATAGTTGAGAGTTGTATGGTGAGCTGATGTACAGGTGGACCTGTTGTCTTACGATCCTGTTGTTTAGTGGTAGTACATGTATATGTATAAGTTTGCTGTTCAATATGTAATATCAAATGTTGTAACAATTCATGTTGTAATTATATGTTGAATGGTGAACATGTGTGTATGGTTTTATTATTGTTCATGTACATGTGCTACCGCGTTTCCTTCTGACTCCCTTGATTTTCTTCTTCTTAGCCTAGTGTGGGATATTTAAATTGGGATTCTCGCTGAGATGAGGGTTTCAACAAGGACGTCACACATTAGATTAAGTTTTAGAAAATTCGGGGACGTCACAGGTGGTATCAGAGCATGAACAACAGCAAAGACTGACATTTGCTCATTATGCAACTCAAAACTAAAGAACCTTGAACTTAATAATCTTTAGGGTTAGATTAGTCATCTTTTAGAGACTAGATCTAACCTACCCTCTAGGTTAGCACCTAGTTGTCTGAGAACTAGGCCTAGACTAGTATCTGTTGTATAGAAGGTCTTAGATGTCATTCTTTCCTTATAGTACAACGGTATGGGACGTTGTACTATTTGGAAATGATGTGCATCAAGGGAAGAGAAACCCTAGACATATTGCACACATTGTCTAGAGTAGCTATACTAGTATACACCATGTTCTCACCCCTTTCCTTAGTTTTCATGACACTATACTCTCTACTGTGTGTGGGACACTCATTTTTAGGATTTGGTTTTTGATTCCAATTGGATCGAACCTTGATAGTTTTCTCTGACGCTTGTTTTATTGGAGAAAAACTATATAATATTTTATTATATATATGTATTACAAAAATGTGTCCCCACACATGTACGAGTAGGAGGTGATCACACAGCCTAAGTGAAAGTGAATGACATCAGTCTAGAAGAGAGTGTAGTTCTAGATTAGATGTCTAGAGCCTTGTTTGGTATATTATGATAGATGGAATAGATGATATAAGTTTTGATGATATGATGTAAGTCTTATATATAAGACATAAGATGTTTATGATGATATATGTTTGTATTTGAGGACCCAAATTTAGTTTGAGGATACAAGATGTGTTTTGATGATGCAAGTAACTAGGATTTTATGTGATAAGTTAAGATATGATGTGAGTCAGCATGAGCCTCAAGATCTTTTACAAAGGAGGACCTCTAGTGTTGGGACCAGTTTCGGGGTTAACTACAGAGAGAGTGAGACCCATTGGGAGAAGGTTAGAGAACCTAAACTCCAAGATATCAGAATTCTGAGATATGTGATATGATATGTCCTAAACTAGACTACTCCTGAGTGATTGAGATGAGTTTCTTTATGCATGATTCCTATAGTTTTCTTGAACCCTAGATGTCCTTGGGAGTACCAAACCCTATAGATAGAGAGAGAGGCTCGATATATGTGTGTAAGTGGAAATGAATATGAGTGCCTGCCATCTGGGTGAGGGAGAGAGCCCAAGACCCTGGAGGAGGTATCTATGTTAGTTTCTGTGAAGCCTCATGCTTGGGTTGGTGGGTTCCCGCATAGGAATCTAGTGGTTGCATGTATAAGAGAGTTTTGGGTAAGCATGTCTCATGGGTAAAGAACATATGAAAAGAGTGTCATGTTGTGGTTTGGTTTGTGCCTATGTGGCTATAGCTTGGAAAGCTATCACTAGTGCCAATGAGGTAATCCGAGAACCTTAGACTAAGAGAGGGAAGATAAATTTTGTACATATGAGATATGCATATAGTTGAGTGAGCTCAGAGAGACTGAGCATGAAACTACCCTCATGACATGGGTCAAGAGAACCTCAATTGGACTTGACAAAGTTTTGATATATGTTTGATTAGCTGCACACATAAGTTTGTTTAGTACAACCATGATATAATATATACAAGATGTGATTTAATCTCGAGATGTGTTACATAGACACGATATGATGGAAACTTAGAAATGGTTTAATACATATCAAGGCATAAATGGTGAACCATGTACATGAATAATGATGATAATTTGATAGTGTTGGTTAATCTTGTGATGAATTCATTAATAAATGTTGCAATTTATTATGAGTAATGAAATAAGATCATATGAATGCAACATGTTACATGAGGTGTTAACCTTAGTGCTTAATAAAGATGAAAAATATAGTTTGACAGTTAACACAACATAATGCTTATAACACCTTGATATGATCTAGATGGATAACGCAAGTTAATTATAGTTAAATCCCTCCTAAAAGGCATATGTCAATGATGAACATGTTCTAACAATGAAATAAATAAAATGTTGATGACACCTTGGCATGATGGGATAACTTTAGATAACTTCTTTGGAACGTGATAGTATGGTGTTGAATATTAATGCATGAGTTAAGATAAGGAATCAAATCTAACGTATGAGATATGTAATGATATAACCTAAGCTTCTAAACCCTTGTTTGAGCCTTCTATGCAGTGAGGTTTCACCCTTGATGCTTTTGAAACCTCTTAATAGTGCCTTGGACACATGGTTCTAGGCAACCTTTGCATATATGTTACACATAGAATGGTGCCTACATGTAGATGAGAGCAAGATAAGGTTTTCCCTGGAAGTATGAGTATGGTGTACTTTCGAGGACGAAAGTTCTTTTAAGATGTATATGATGTGACAAAGTGGCTTTTTCTGGCTTAATTCCGAGGACAAAATTTCTTTTAAGGTGTGTAGGATGTGATAGAGTGGACTTTTAGAATCCTAAATGTCCAATGACATAAGTGAAATAATATGGTTGAGTTATTTTGAGAGTTCCAAGCTTTTGACAAAGTAGGTGTGTTGATGTGAGGTTGGCATAATGATTAAGATCCTTAGTTTTATGCCTTGCTGAGGTATTTAATTGAATGGTCTAACAATTGAGTTTTGGCACCAAACTTGAATGGAAAGTACCTTGAGCGGTGATAAAACTATGGTTAAAATTTGATGAAGAATAGAGGTTCCTAGATGAAGTTGTTGAGGTTTAAAAATGATAAATTAATGTGTATTATTGACCAAGCTATTTGAGTTTTAGCCAAAGTTATGGAGGTCAGATGGTATCACACACCCTGGTTGTGGGCTAGTCCATAGATTTCCCTATAGCTCACTTTGATCTAGGCAGTATAACCTGGATCTGACGGTTGTATTTTATCCTCAACCTCCTACGGTTTGTGACTAAGATGTGGGGTGCCCATGATTCATCCAGGATAACACGACAAGGACGTGCAACTAGGAGTGAAGTTGGCCTCGCTTTCCATCAGGCATATCCACCTGACCCTCACCCAGCTCGTTGCTTCAATTGGAGCATAGAAGCACACCCCACGAGCAGAAAGGAGAAGAATAAGAAACCAGAGAGACCGGAAACCCCTCCACCATTCTCTCTACCCATTGCAATAGAGAGCTTGCAACCTGTTCTTCCTCCATCTCCATTGCTAGTAGTAGTAGAAAAGGAAGAGACAACCCATGTCAATGACTGTTGAGGAGGAGTAGAAAGAGTGGGAAGGGTAATCTTTGTTCAAGGATGCCACAATAGTAGGCTGCCTAGAAGCCTTGTCGACCTGGACATCTAGAGGGTGTCGTAGGTTCTGGTGAGGCCATAACCTCACAGACATATGGGGTATGCTGCCAAAGAACAAAGGAGTCGGGAGGAGATCTTAAACCGACTAGGCTAAAGAAGTGACTGATCATAGATGGTGCAGCGCCAGTTCTCGTCGGCGTTGGTTTGGGCGGCGACACACCAGAGACCAAGTAACACAGACTCGTGCGTCGGCATTAGGCGAGGAGAGGGTCTATCGAAGCTCCTGATAGTGGTGGTTTGTGATGAGGTAGAGTCAATGGGGCTGGATCTCACCGCTGGAGCACGTGACCTAGGCGGAATTGCCCTCAGTGAGAAGGCAAGAAGAGGAGGGCTCAAGGAGGCAGCCGCAGAGGAGCTCCGCAGAGCCCTAGCCCCATTGGCGGCACTGTGTTAAGCAGAGAACTCAGTTCTCACGCAGGAGCCCAGGGCGGCTGATCCAGAAGGTGATGCACACAGGTATCATTGCGTGTGAGTGAGGAAGGAGAAATCAGGCATCGATACCTCGCCAGAGCTAAACCATGGAGGCGGCCATGCTAGCGTAAAGCAGAAGATCGCAACACCCTACCATCGTATGAGAGATGATGAATGGCAGTTCACAGACCCAGAACAAGAGAGCCAGCGGTGCCTAACGCTGAGAACTAGGAAGACTCAGACATCAATTGCTTGTTGGGGTTTGCAACTCCCAGCAACGGTGCCCAGGTGAAGGTCAGGGAGTGTCGGCGCAGTGTGGGCGTGAACGTGTGGAGTTGAGAACGCAAGCACTCCGTTTTGCGTCAAAATGGAGAGAAGGAAGCCTGAACCGGCCCCAGACCAAATGTGAATCGCTGACTCAACCAAGTGAAGGAGTCGCAACCCTAGTAGCCATGTGGCAGTGACCAATTGGTCCAAAAAGGTAAGAAATCTGAATAATCTACAGATCTTGTATAATTCCTAGTAATTAGCACGTATATCAGAAATTTCAAATAAGGTACCAAAGTTCTTAGAAAAATGAGTAGAACACGATATAGCTATAATATTAGGCTTTTGATGATTAAATCTCTGTGATATCATGTAAGATGAGTAATACTTGTTTAATGGATAATAAATAGCAAATGATGACATAAAATCATGATAAATGTTAGTAACTCCATAATCATGTTTATAATGCATATGATGTCAGTAATTGTAATGTTGATGCACGAAATTATGTAATTTGCTTAATGTGGCTAATTAGGGCTTATAACCCTTATTAATATACAATATATACATACATGCTTAATAAATGATGAAATTTATAGAGTAAGCTCATATCTGTATTTGGAAACTTAGATTTAATTATGAGATCATGATGATGCATAGAATTCATGTTATATGAAGTTGACCTTTAATACATGGTTTAAAACCCTAATCTTGGTTAATGGTGTAACCTAGGGTTAATTAATGTGCACAAAAATTCTATGGAAGATAATGTTTAGATAATGAATCATAATATGGAATATGACATCAATAAGATAAACCCAAGACAAGATTGGAAGTAATGATGTACATATCTCAATGAACTAAGTGAAACCCTAATGAACACCAATAGGGTTAAGATGAGAAGCAAGAAGATGAGAACCTGATGATAGTGTATGATCTTGTATTGATCACGTTTAACAAAGATATAGAGGACTTCAGGAATATGTGATTAGGATATCTCTTTGGAAGGTACGCCATTACCACTTACTTGGCTTATTATGCATTATGCTTGTGTTATATGGTAGTAAAGACTTGGCATATGGTATTGATTGAAATGATTGTATTGTATGATATGTTGCTGGAATTTCCATATTTATAGCTATGAACACCTACAAACATAATATTTATGTTCCATCATAATATAGATCATAAACCACTTGGTGGTAGAGCGCATGCATAATGATCACAAACCACTTGGTGGTAGATCATATGATGTTTGTATAATGATCACAAACCACTTGGTGGTAGATCATATGGTCTGAAGACGTAAAAGCCACTTGGTGGCAGACGCACGAGATATATGATGGAAATGTGCTTAAAATATATGTGTTGTCTTTTGCTAATGAATATCTTTGTGCAAGTATATGCTTTTCTTATATTCTTTTGTTACTACCAAGTATTAGTTTTATCTTATTGCCAAGATATGATGAGAGGTATATAAAAGACACGTAGGCGTACGCAGTACAATATTCTTGAATATTGTGATGACGTGTACTGCATGTAATCTTTTATTTAGGTTGTGGTTATGCTCTTGGAGATCCAAGATAGTAGAGAGTTATATGGCGAGCTGATGTACAGGTGGACCTGTTGTCTTACGATCCTGTTGTTTAGTGGTAGTACATGTATATGTATAAGTTTGTTGTTCATATGTAATATCAAATGTTGTAACAATTCATGTTCTAATTATATGTTGAATGGTGAACATGTGTGTATGGTTTTATTATTGTTCATGTACATGTGATACTGTGTTTCCTTCTGACTCCCTTGATTTTCTTCTTCTTAGCCTAGTGTGGGATGTTTAAATTGGGATTCTCGCTGAGGTGAGGGTTTCAACAAGGACGTCACACATTAGATTAAGTTTTAGAAAATCTGGGGACATCATAGGAGCGCATGCATAATGATCACAAACCACTTTGTGGTGGATCATATGATGTTTGTATAATGATCATAAACCACTTTGTGGTAGATCATAAGGCCTGAAGACGTCAAAGCCACTTGGTGGCAGACACACGAGATATATGATGGAAATGTGCTTAAAATATATGTGTTCTCTTTTGATAATGAATATCTTTGTGCAAGTATATACTTTTCTTATATTCTTTTGTTACTGCCAAGTATTAGTTTTATCTTATTGCCAAGATATGATGAGAGGTATATAAAAGACATGTAGGCGTACTTAGTACAATATTCTTGAATATTGTGCTGACGTGTACTGCATGTAATCTTTTGTTTAGGTTGTGGTTATACTCTTGGAGATCCAAGATAGTTGAGTTGTATGGCGAGCTGATGTACAGGTGGACATGTTGTCTTATGATCCTGTTGTTTAGTGGTAGTACATGTATAAGTTTGCTGTTCAATATGTAATATCAAATGTTGTAACAATTCATGTTGTAATTATATGTTGAATGGTGAACATGTGTGTATGGTTTTATTTTTGTTCATGTACATGTGCTACTGTGTTTCCTTCTGACTCCCTTGATTTTCTTCTTCTTAGCCTAGTGTGGGATGTTTAAATTGGGATTCTCGCTGAGGTGAGGGTTTCAACAAGGATGTCACATATTAGATTGAGTTTTAGAAAATTCAGGGACGTCATAGGCGGTATCAGAGTATGAACAATAGCAAAGCATGACATTTGCTCATTATGCAACTCAAAACTAAAGAACCTTGAACTTAATAATCTTTAGGGTTAGATTAGTCATCTTTTAGAGACTAGATCTGACCTAGCCTCTAGGTTAGCACCTAGATGTATGAGAACTAGGCCTAGACTAGTGCCTATTGTATAGCAGGTCCTTAGATGTCGTTCTTTCCTTATAGTACAGTGGTATGGGATGTTGTATTATTTGGAAATGATGTGCATCAAGGGAAGAGAAACCCTAGACATATTGCACACATTGTCTAGAGTAGCTACACTAGTCTACACCATGTTCTCACCCCTTTCCTTAGTTTTCATGACACTATACTCTCTACCATGGTTCAGGAAAGCGTTATGCGGTGTGCGGGCGTAGAGGGTACTGCATAGAGTATATGCGGTATACGGGAGTATATACAAGAGTATATGCGGTTTTGGATTTTTTTATTTCAACAAACTAATTATATATAAAATAATATAGAGAGACCATAAATTAAAATATATAGAGTAGGAATGTATACTTATAAACATATTAATATGTGTGTATGATGTATGATATGCTTATATATGTATATATGTCTATATATAGAATGTGTTTGTAATATATGTACAAATACTAAAATGTAGGTAAATCAATGTAAAAATATATATATATAGTGCGCATAAATGTGAATAAATCAAAATGTATTTATACATGTACAAATATGTGATTGTATATTTACGTATATTGTATATGTATCTATACATTTTAATATATCAGAAGGTATTCAAATAAATGTACAAATGTGTGTGAAATTTTTTTATATGTATTACAATGTAATCACATAATTCAATGACTATATATCTCAATTTATATATATAATGAAAGGTGTATATATATGTATGTATGTATAAAATGCATGAACATTAGTTGTGGGCTTTCCAAAAATCAGAGTTTAATCGATCGCTTAATCGGCCAAGCGGGAGTATATGCGGCTCATGACTGCTTAGTGGACTGATTAGTAATATGCGGTGCGGTAGGGTGACTGAATAGGTATATGCGGGAGTATATGCGGCCGTGCAGACCGATTTCCCAAACAATGCTCTCTACTATGTCTGGGACACTCGTTTTCAGGATTTGGTTTTTGATTCCAATCGGATCGAACCTTGATAGTTTTCTCTGACGCTTGTTTTATCGGAGAAAAACTATATAATATTTATTATATATATGTATTACAAAAATGTGTCCCCACACATGTACGAGTAGGAGATGATCACGCAACCTAAGTGAAAGTGAATGACACTAGTATAAAAGAGAGTGTAGTTCTAGATTAGATGTATATAGCCTTGTTTGGTATATTATGATAGATGGAATAGATGATATAAGTTTTGATGATATGATGTAAGTCTTATATAGAAGACATAAGATGTTTATGATGATATATGTTTGTATTTGAGGACCCAAGTTCAGTTTGAGGATACAAGATGAGTTTTGATGATGCAAGTAACTAGGATTTTATGTGATAAGTTATGTTAAGTTAAGATAAGATGTGAGTCAGCATGAGCCTCAAGCTCTTTTATTGGTGAGAGATCTTAGATGGTGAAACCCAATCCAAGTTCCCATCCATTTTTGTTACAATACTCTTTGTTTGTTCTCGTTCTCTTGTTGTTTTTTTTCTTGCTTTGTTTCACTTCTTCTATTTCACTCATTGGTTGGAGTAACATCGTTCCGTAAGGAACATCAAACTTAATCTACCCTTCTAATTTGTGTAACTGAGACAAGGTTTTATATTCTTGGCACTTACAACCCTTGTCCCTATGGATCGACCTCATTTTACTACATCAGATCCTGTATAATAGTTGTGGGGGCCTAAGTGATGGGTTGTAAATTTAAGAGTCTGAATACTCTACATCAGTTCCTTTTTGGACGTGTGATTTTGGCTAGTCAGTCAGCTGGCCCTAGGAACTCACCATCTAAGACTGCCTAGCATCCATCGATAACTCGAGCTTGACGCCCCAATTCCAGTGTGGTATAGGCTTGAAAGAGGTCAAAATAATCACATAGTGTATTTTGAAGGTCCAACTATGCTACTTATAGGCAGGGAGTCACAGGTTGTCTCGAAACCAAGTAGGAGGAAAAAATAGAGGACATGCGAAGAGAGAGAGAGTCTTTCTAACTGAGGTGTTGGGACGACACATCCCATTTAAACTAGGTCTAAATAGGTTTGGTTGATTGCGAGGATTGTGTAGAGAGAGAAATCTGGGGGTGATAAGGAAATAAGTGTGAGATAATGAGGGAGGGGAGGAGACTGGACCACGTGCATTGTAGAGTGACAAAGGATATAGACTCAAGGAAGGAGATGAACCAACTAATGTTGGATCCTCATCCAACAATTGTAAAGGGAGTTGGAAAACAACAAGAGGCATGACACAAGAAACATTAGAAAATTGATAAATTGAATTGGCCATCGGAAATCGAGATTTATATCAAATGGAGCATATTCAGATATATAATAGGATTATATAATTTTAGAATTATTTTCTCCCATCAATTTGGGGGATCAAACATTATCCTATTATGTTGAAAACATGCACCTAGACTAGTTAGGACCCAAAGAATCCAATTTTGGATTTAGTTACTAGTTTTAAAAATATGTATGTATACTAGTTATATTTTGAAATTATATTGTATGAGTTATAATACAATTAGGGTTTGAGTTAATTATCCTAATAATTATTACTATATATTACCATTACCCTCAATATTCCAGATTTAGAGTTTGTGATCCTCGTATTATCATCATAGGGGGTTTTAATATATTATCTTGCACCAAATAGGTTATTCTATCCATTTTTCCCTTAAGTTGGTTAATATCAAGATTAACTTCAATAATGACACAATAATTACTTCCAATAACATTTAACATCCAACTACTATCACACTAATTACCCATTATCTCATTTGGTCATTATATGTGTATTAGTGAACAAGGTGACACATTATATATTAATGAACTAATTTACATACCTTTCCATGATTAGTTAATTAGGTAAAAACTAGGTGTATTAATATATGATTATGACACCTATTGTTATTGATGACTATCACCAAGGATGTATGGGTTAGGGTTGGCCAACTTCAACCTAAGGTTAGGTCAACATGGTTACTTACCATCCCATATCCATCAATATCATCTCCAAGGTCTAGTGTTAGGTTCCATACATCCATCTCAACATCACATTAGGATTTATTGGTCCATGGCATGGTTAGGATCATATGTATGCATAATTAGGATTCATATGTGAGTTACTTGTATTATCTCCATTAAATGTTCATCAAGGTACAAACAAGCACGTATGGGCACAATAATCTTGATTGGTTGATTCTAAAGATTCTAGCACACTAACCTCCAGATCATGGAATTAGTGTTTCTAGAATCTAGATCGCAAAAACTCAATATGTTATAGGATTTCACCCCTTGAAGAGGATTTCATCCACAAAATTAGCGTATCCACATACTATCAAGTACTTGTTGGTATATTTATGCCCGTAGAGCCATCCCAAGCGATTGCATGGAGTCGGATATTAATTAATCAATTAATGTGATTATTTGGTTAATTAATGAATTCCGGAATATTCTAATTAATCCACGAGTGTTTTAATTAACGCAATGTTTCTGTTTACCGATGGGTTTAGGAAACCCTACTTCCCTTCGTATCCTATTTAAAGGAGGATCGACGGCCCATATCTATATAAGATAGAGAGAGGTTTTTCCGTTTACACTCACGTACGTAAACCTAGCCATCGCTGTCCTTAGGAGAGAAAGGAGAGCAACGCGCCGCTAGCACACCACCACAGAGACACGCTCCTTCCCGCCGGATTGAGAAGCGCGACGTGGAGTTCCATCCATCCGCGTGGTCGAAGTAGAGACACAGACGCCTTGACGCCTGCGTTCGGAGGACATCGACGACCACTTGTACGTGTTGCGAACAGCTTACGTCATCGCCGCAAAGAAGCATCGCCGGATCAACCTGTGACAGCGAACGGGAGAGAAGATCCATCCGTTGTAGACAAGCAGCGTTGCACCATCGTGCAACGGGACATCGCCGGACTTGCTCCGCGATAAGGTATATCCCGCAAACCTGTTTCCAAATACGCTGTTATCGACGAGATCCTGTTACGGGTTGCGTGGATTTAGTTGCTTCCGCCACGCATGTTTTCTCCACAAAACCCAACAGTGGTATCAGAGCAGCGTCAATCTACGGCGTATTTGGATTAGTTTCGATATAATCGAATCGCTGTATACTATTTTTAAGTTGCATACGATGCGAATTAAACCTGTTAATGTGCAAATCTAAACCTAATTCCACATACGCTGCAGGCTACTGTTTTTGACGTTTTGGACGGGGTCGACTATGGAAAATATAGATTTTCCTAAGTGCACGGAAGTGAAATTCCGTAGACCTTTCAGGGGCTCTGCCCCTGAGACCCCGTACAGGGGCGCTACCCCTGTGTACCCCGCATTGTCTGCGTGGGAGTCAAAAATTATTTAATGGGGAATGAACCGCATTAAAAGTACTACAATTTTAAATATGTATATTCGTATATGTAGATATACCTATGATAGCATATACGTCGCCTTTAAAATATGTTTTATGTGGTGAATGCATACACGGTTATGGCCTAGTATCCCCTTTTGTGAATGTTGTGAATGAATGTGGATGTCGATCTTGTGGATATGTTTGTTTGTGAATTCTATGGATGTATAATGGTTACATATGGATCCTTTGTATAAAGTATTCGGCTTGCATGCCGAGCCTCATCTCTTACTTCAAAGTGTAATTAATTCTTTCCTTTTATGTTTGTACTCATATGATGTAATAGAGATAGGATTAGTTTTAGTCTTTGTAAACTTGATGTAAGGAGGCCACTTAAAGATCCAACTCCAAGGAGTGTCCATGGAGAAGCACCATGAAGATCTAATTCCAAGAAGCAACCTGAAGATCCAACTCCAAGGAGCATCCATGGAGAAGCAACAAGAAGATCCCATTCCAAGAAGCAACTTGAAGTTCCAACCTCACGAAGCATCCATGAAGTTGTTCATTGTAATGTTGAACATTACGTGCTTACAGGTTGATTCATATGTCTTGCATGAGATGCATAAGACCATAGGTGGACCGTAATCCTTTGTTGCTCCAAAGGATTACAATAGTATGGCCATAACTGATGTATTTGTGTTTGTGATTGCATGTCTATCGTTTGTGGTTGTGGATATAGTAGTATATGATATGTACTATAAGTATGTGGTGTTTGGATATGTATATGTATTAATAAAACCCCTCAATTAATAATATTAAGTTTTAGTTGCCTTCCATAAAGCAACACACATGAAAAGCTTGATCGACTATGTGTGGGCACGCCTCCGCGTGGTACACTGTCTATTTCGTGGAAGTGTGATGGTGGGTGTGTGGGTCTGCCTCCGTTGGGTGCACACTCATCGTGTTGGCTTATGGGTTGGACTTAACTAGGGAACCTTGATAGGATCAAGTACCTAGAGGCACACAGATGCATCATGGCAAGGAGTTGTGTATGATCATCTATCCAAGAGTTGCATATGATGCAATTGGCAAAAGTTGCCTACCTTAGTATTTGGTCTTTGACGCCAGCGTTGGCTGGGCATTGATCCAATTATTTTGGGTCTTGGCTCACTAGAAGGTTGTGCGTTGCAATCTTCCGAGTTGATAGTGAGGGCTATCAATTTGAATAAAATAGTGGGAGCGTAATTAATTAAAGGCCTAATTAATCTCGTTTATCAAATCTTTACAAGTCAAAATGTTTTGGACTAAATGAAAAATTTTCTTTTGTAGCAATCAAATGGCAACCAACACCCACACTTTCTCGTTGCGATCGGTCCTTGAGAAGGACAAACTTACCGGAACCAACTTTCAAAACTGGTTTAGGACGTTGAGAATTGTTCTCACACATGAGCGTAAGCTCTATGTCCTTGAAACACCAGAGCCAGAGGAGCCCACCGTAAATGCGCCCAAGGCTGAAAAGGATGCTTACAAGAAGCACCTTGATGATGCTGTGGATGTCAAGTGCCTAATGTTGTGCTCAATGAACTATGAGTTGCAAGAGCAACATGAGAACATGAATGTCATGGAGATGGTAACACATCTCAAGAACATGTATCAACATCAAGCAAGACAGGAGAGATATGATGTCTCAAGGGCGTTGTTCAAAAGCAAGATGAAAGAGGGAGACTCAGTTGGCACCCATATACTCACCTTGATTGGGTACGTGGAAAGCCTATCCAAGTTGGGATTTCCTCTAGGTCAAGAGTTGGCCACTGATGTGATTCTACAATCGTTGCCTGAGTCATATAATCATTTTGTCATGAACTACAACATGAACAATTTTGACAAGCCGTTGTCAGAATTGTTGGGCATGTTGAGGACAGCTGAAGCACAGATGAAGAAAGACAAGCCCAAGTCTGTGATGATGATCAACAAGACAAAGGGAAAGTCAAAAGTAAAAGGCAAGGCTAAGAAAAGTTCTAAAGCCGAGCAGAAGCCAAAGTCATCCGCGCTCAAAGCTAAAGGTGGGATCTCCAAAGAAGGAAGTTGTCACCATTGTCACCAGCATGTACATTGGAAAAGAAACTGTCCTCTCTACCTGGAGGAACTGAGGAAGAAGAAGCAGGGGATAGAGATCTCCACTTTAGGTATATACGTTATTGAGATAAACTTAAATACTTCTTCATCATGGGTACTGGATACCGGATGTGGATCTCACATATGTTCTAATATGCAAGATCTGATAAGAAGTAAGCCTTTACGAAAGGGCCAAGTCGAGCTACGGGTTGCTAATGGAGCAAGAGTTGCTACCACCGTACTTGGAGTTATTAGTTTATATTTTCCTACGGGCCTTATAATAGAATTAGAGAATTGCTATTACGTACCTGCCATTAATAGAAATATTATTTCTGTATCTTGTATGGACAAGAGTGGATTTGAATTTCACATTAAGAATGGAATTATTTCTATATCTAAAGATGAGATCTTTTATGGCAATGCCCCTATGTCTTATGGTATCTACTTGTTAGAACTTGAGGCTAGCATATATAACGTAAATACTAAAAGGTTAAAACTTGACAACTCAAACAAAACATTCTTATGGCATTGTCGTCTTGGGCACATAAACGAGAAGCGCATATCTAGACTCCATAAGGATGGTTATCTAGACTCTTTTGATTTTGAATCATTAGAGACATGTGAGGCATGTTTATTAGGGAAGATGACCAAAACTCCTTTCACTGGACACAGTGAGAGAGCCAGTGATCTGCTAGGCCTCATACATACTGATGTATGTGGACCTTTTAGATCAAATGCTAGAGGAGGCTATCAATACTTCATTACCTTGACTGATGACCTCAGTAGGTATGGCTATGTATATCTTATGAAACACAAGTCAGAAACTCTTGAAATGTTCAAGACTTTCATGAATGAAGTAGAGAAGCAACTTGGTAAGAGTATTAAAGCACTCCGTTCAGATCGAGGTGGTGAATACTTAAGCCAAGAGTTTGAGGACCTTCTGAGAGACCGTGGTATTGTATCACAATGGACTCCACCTGGTACACCACAACATAATGGTGTGTCAGAAAGAAGGAATCGTACATTATTAGACATGGTACGATCAATGATGAGTTCAGCCGAAATTCCAATATCGTTCTGGGGATATGCTCTAGAAACTGCAGCGTTAACACTTAACTGTGTACCTTCCAAATCGGTTCAAAAGACACCATATGAGATATGAAATGGGAATCGTCCCAATTTGTCTATGTTAAAGATTTGGGGATGTGAAGCTTATGTTAGGAAACAATTTCCTGAAAAGCTTGGACCCAAATCGGAAAAATTCTATTTTGTTGGATACCCCAAGGAAACTCGGGGATACTACTTCTACACACCAACTGACAACAAAGTGTTTGTTGCTAGGACTGCTATATTTCTTGAAAAGGAATTTATTTCCAAAGGAATTAGTGGGAGGAATGTAGAGCTCGAAGAAGTTCGAGACCAACAAGAAAGCAGAGAACCTGAGGAGGTACATAAGGAACATGAAGACTCACAAGTTGTTGTGGAATTTCAAGTTCCAAATGTAACACAGGAACCTCGTAGGTCTAGTAGGACACGACTTGAGCCTGAGAGATTTGGATTTCTCATGACTCAAGATAGTGATGAATTGGGCATAACAGATGAGCCAACTTCCTATCTAGAAGCTACTAAGGGACCAGAATCTGAGAAATGGCTCGAAGCCATGAGATCTGAGATGGAATCCATGTACACCAACAAGGTATGGACCTTGGTGGATCCACCCGAAGGGGTAAGACCCATAGGGTGCAAGTGGGTCTTCAAGAAGAAGACTGACATGGATGGAAATGTTCAAACCTATAAAGGTAGATTGGTTGCTAAAGGATTCCGTCAAATTCAAGGTGTTGATTATGATGAGACCTTCTCACCAGTTGCCGTGGTTAAATCCATCAGAATCATGCTTGCCATTGCAGCTTATCATGACTATGAGATTTGGCAGATGGATGTTAAAACAACATTCCTTAATGGGAATTTACTCAAGGATGTGTACATGACACAACCTGAGGGTTTTATCGATCCAAAGGAAGCCAATAAAGTCTGTAAGATACAAAGGTCAATCTATGGATTGAAGCAAGCATCTCGGAGCTGGAATCTACGTTTTGATGAAGCAGTCAAAAAGTTTGGCTTTAGTCAAAATGAAGATGAACCTTGTGTTTACAAAAGGGTTAGTGGGAGCACAGTCGTATTTCTCATATTGTATGTGGATGACATACTATTGATGGAAAATGACATCCCTACTCTTCAAACAGTAAAAGGTTGGCTAGGGAAGACTTTCTCTATGAAGGATTTAGGTGAAGCATCCTATATACTTGGGATTAAGATCTATAGAGATAGATCTAGAAGGCTTCTAGGCCTAAGCCAGAGCACATACATTGACAAGGTGCTAAAGAGGTTTAGCATGGAGGGTTCTAAGTGAGGTAACTTGCCCATGTCCCATGGGGTTACAATCTCTAAAGCCCAGTGTCCTAGTTCATGTGATGAACGGGCACACGAGTAAGATTCCATATGCATCAGCAATTGGATCTATCATGTACGCAATGTTATGTACTCGTCCTGATGTGTCGTATGCTTTGAGCATGACGAGACGGTATCAGTCAGATCTAGGTGAATGTCACTGGACAGCCGTAAAGAACATCCTAAAGTACTTGAGAAGGACTAAGGATCAATTCTTGGTATACGGTGGTGAGGAAGAGCTCGTGGTAAAGGGTTACACCGATGCTAGCTTCCAAACTGACAAAGATGACTACAGATCGCAATATGGATTTGTGTTTTGCCTGAACAACGAAGCTGTAAGCTGGAAGAGTTCCAAGCAAGAGACGGTTGCGGATTCTACAACAGAGGCCGAATATATTGCCGCATCTAATGCTACAAAGGAAGCTGTGTGGATCAAGAAGTTCATTTCTGAACTTGGAGTGGTTCCAAGCGCTGGTGATGCAATTGAGTTGTTTTGCGACAACAATGGAGCAATTGCACAAGCTAAAGAACCAAGATCGCACCAATGTTACAAACATATTCTACGGTGGTTCCATCTCATACGAGAGATCGTACAACGAGGAGATGTGAAGATTTGCAGAGTACCTAGAGAAAGCAATGTGGCTGACCCGCTCACAAAAGAACTTTCACAGCAGAAACATGACGGACATGTTCGATCACTTGGATTGAGATTCATGAGTGATTGGGTATAAGTGTAAGTGGGAATCTGTTGGTATGTATGCCCATAGAGACTATCATTCGATGATTGTAATGGGATACTATGTAAACGATTTGTAATACTACATTGATCATATCAATAAAGGCAAGTTTCCAATCTATATGTTTGTGTTTTATATTGTGAGATGACCATAAAACTTATAGATGTCTATAGAATAATATACTCAACGACATATGTCTTTGGGTTGATGACCTGAACAGTGAGATCATATGTATGCTAAGAGTATGTATTCTTGTTTTGTCCCTAATCGGTTGTTATTGTGGAAATATCCATAGACATCAATATCACATAAGATTAGAATGTATGTTGGTTGATGGAAGAATCTCATTATCCATGATATGGAGATATCAAACCAAATACATAGATACTTGTTAGAGAACAGTGTATCAGACTGACCCACCTTGAGAGTGACACATGGATACCATGATTGGTAGTTAGAGTCACATCTCATAATGATGGTGGTGATTGTGGTTCTTAGACCTAAAGTCACTACACTTATCACATGTCGTTCGGTGTACTTTGACATCATCCACCGTGGTCCTGAATAAGGATTGCTATAAAGATGGTTCTTGGGTGCACTGTGACACATGGGGATGACTGTGAGTGATGTAGATGGAATTTGTCCTTCCTACTGGAGTTTGATATTCCGGCCACTTGATGAGAAATGCATGGCCATGCTGATGTGAGTCAATATGTGATATTGAGCTTACATATATCTCAGACAGTCTGCTCTAGTTCAAGGAACATGGATTGAACGTTGAAAAGGATAACGTTTCCATGACTTGAGTTCAATCTGGATATCAACGATAAAGGAACTATACAATCACTATAACACCAATCATGAATGATAGGTTAAGTTGTTCTCCAACTTCTCCAATTACTTGGGTAGCAATGAAGTCTTGCTAGATACCAATCATTGTTTGTGAAATCATAATATGATTATGGATATCACTGCCAATGTAATTTGGAGCCTACCAGGTCACACACATAGGATGTATTGGAATATGAGTATAATTGTGGATTTGATTGGAATTGCTCCGAATCACATTGATTACTAAAATGTTTATGTAATGGATTAGAATAATATTGGAGTGACTAGCTCTGAGTGCAAGTGGGAGTCTGTTGGTATATGTATGCCCGTAGAGCCATCCCAAGCGATTGCATGGAGTCGGATATTAATTAATCAATTAATGTGATTATTTGGTTAATTAATGAATTCCGGAATATTCTAATTAATCTACGAGCGTTTTAATTAACGCAACGTTTCTGTTTACCGATGGGTTTAGGAAACCCTACTTCCCTTCGTATCCTATTTAAAGGAGGATCGACGCCCCATATCTATATAAGATAGAGAGAGGTTTTTCAGTTTACACTCACGTATGTAAACCTAGCCATCGCCGTCCTTAGGAGAGAAAGGAGAGAAACGCGCCGCTAGCACGCCGCCACAGAGACATGCTCCTTCCCGCTGGCTTGAGAAGCGCGACGTGGAGTTCCGTCCATCCGCGTGGACGAAGTAGAGATGCAGACGCCTTGACGCCTGCGTTCGGAGGACATCGACGACCACTTGTACGTATTACGAACAACTTACGTCATCACCGCAAAGAAGCATCGCCGGATCAACCTGCGACAGCGAACGGGAGAGAAGATCCGTCCGTGTTTGACAAGCAGCGTTGCACCGTCGTGCAGTGGGACATCGCCGGACTTGCTCCGCGATAAGGTTTATCCCACAAACCCATTTCCGAATACGCTGTTATCGACGAGATCCTGTTACATGTTGCGTGGATTTAGTTGCTTCCGCCGCGCATGTTTTGTCCACAAAACCCAACAGTACTACCCCTCCACCCCTTAAAAGGTTTGACCAAATAAGTCAACAAAACTAGATGTAAAGGGTGAGTATAAATAAACCATGTGTATAACCTATCACCTCATCAGATTATATATCCTCTTATCTTTCTAACATGGTCAACATATGTAAATTCTAAGGTAAAGAATCTCATCTTGGGAGTTTTACATAATGTCATGCTCCTATTGGAAACTTATAGGAGAGGTAAGAACCTAAGGAAGATAAGATTAAAGTAGGTAGATAACCAATTTATTTGGCTCTGAAACCACATTAGTAAGGAGTGGTACCTGATAGGGGAGCCACTCAGTTATTTGGGGGAATAATAGAAAATCATCACATGCAAAATTTGATAATAATTGTTTCACAAAGGATGATGAACTAAAATTCAAGTATGTAATGCATTATTCACTAAAAATGTAGAAGCAAAAGATAAAAAGATCTAACTATCAAATATTTATTTCTAACATTTTTCTTCACCACACATGGTGTACATCAAAGGATACTATAGGAAATATGCCGTAGAGGGTAAAACAACCACTTTAATCTACCTTCGAAGAAAGATCATCTACACTTATTTACTTAGGGGTTGGAATCATATCCAATAAGAGAAGATAAAGTGGATGTTGTCAGCATGAAATTTCTATATGTGTATATAATAGAGATTGAGCAACATTTTGGGGAAAAGGACAACAAATATAACAAGGCTTCCCCAAAAAAGAGGAAAATGAAGTAATCCAAGTGGACGTCAAAAGAAAACATTTCAATAAGGTGAAATTAAAGAAATGTACTTGTCATGAATTAAAATAAGCATACCTCAAGTGAATACACAGAGAAATTAGGCAGATGACCCATCAACAATAATGAATAATTAGAATACAAGTGAGATATGCATAGTACTAGTGAACTATACCAAAACAATGACGATTTTGAGCACATAACCCTAAACAAGATAGACCATGTCACATGAACAAACTCCCAATATATAAAAAGTTGGCACCAGACTTGAGTATGGGGAACATGACCTCCATCCCAAGAATATAAATAACACATAGCCCAAAAACAAAAACATATCATAAAACCCTAGTACTATTGAATCAATAAGCATGCAATGTTGACTTAAGTAAAGTTTAGTCATGGAATTTATTAAACAAGATTATCATTGGACCAAAAAGTCAATCATGAGAAAATTAGGGTTTTAGTTCACAAATAGCACAACATAGTTTAAATCCACCAAATTAGGGTTCAATTGGAAATAGAATGAAAAAGGATTACAAATATTAGATGCCAAAGTGCAATATCAACTGAGTAATGTCAATATATAATTTATTTTAGTGTTTACAAAAATATATTATAGGATCGATTCCACATATATCATTAAATTTGGTCCAAAAAGAGAGAAAAAGGTAGATTGCCCAACATACACTCAAAGGGATGCAACATACCTCAAAAGATGCTTGTATAAGGTCTAGGTTTAAACCCTAGATCCAGATTATGCACTTTTACCTAATAACATGTTTGGCGTATAAATCATTAATTAAGGTGTATTTTATAAACCCTAAAATTTTGACTTCGTATTACATTGGATTTGGGTTATGGGACCTATACCATTGGATAGGGTTTATTTTCTGATTCCAGAACATATTTTTACATTTTTTTGGTAATAAGAGGAACTATGAATTATCAAAGATAAAACTATTTAGTAAAATTTTTAAATAATGATTAAAAAAGACCAAAACACCCCTACATCAAGCATCACAAGACTGATGTGTGACGGGGCAGCAAAAGTCATTTACTTGAAATCAAAGTAACATAGAATGACATTGAAATGGGAGGTGAAAACTCAATCTTGCCCATGTAAGGCGTGACAAAGTTCACATCAGAATCATGGCATGAATTCAAAACATTGGACGATCATCTTCCTCCTCATTTCAATTGTATACTCAATAGAACTTAGAGCTACTCCCATCTCTCCTACGAGGAGACTTTAAAAACCAATAATGTCTAGCACCCTCTAACAACCCACTAGGCTCCTCCATGCCTTAGTGATCTTTACAAGCTAAAAATAGGACCTCAAGACAGCTAGGAGAGATGACATCTATTGTTGCCATGGTTGTGTAAAGAAACCAATTTGGAATCATTCTACCAGATGTAAGAACAAAACCTTTGCACATATAACAAGTTTAGACCAATCACCTGGATTTGCTGATAAGGGAATAGAGACCAAAACACGAGAAAGATTATGAAATCAAACCTGAGATTTAGGAACCATAATTTAGAAACCAAAAAGAGGAAAGATGAATGAAAACCTAAGAAGATGAAATCCAATGCCACAAGAATATTCACCAAGACATGACCAAGCCAACCCCACATTATAGCAAGTCTCCTAGCCATAGGAACTCACCACCAAGACCTAGTTGGTGATTGTCAACAACTCAATCTTGATGCCTTGGTTTCATCACAATCTTGGGTTGAGAGAGGTTCAAAACAATCACACAATTTATTTTACAGGTCCACCTATGGACACTTATAGGTGGGGAGTCTCGGGTTGTCTAGAAAATAAGAAGGAGGCAGAAACAGGAGAAGGAGAGAGAGAGAGAGAGTCTCACCGATGGAGGTGTTAGGACAATGCATCCTGATCAAACTGGGGCTCAATATGTTCAGTTGATTGTGAGGAATGTGTAGAGTACGAAATATGGGGGTGATAAGGAGATAAGTGCAAGATAATGAGGGAGGGAGAGGAGAGTGGAGCTACATGGACTATTGAGTCCCAACAAACAAACAATCAAGCATGGATATGATCCAACTATTGTTGGATCCTCATCCAACAGTTGTCTAAGAAGCCAGAAAACAAAAAGAGGCGTGACACATGAAATCTAGGGAAAACCAATAAATCAGATGCATGAGTAGAAATTGTGATTTAATTCAAATAGAGCATTATTGGATACATAATAGTATTATATATATCAAATATATATTCTCCAATCAAATTGGGGCATCAAACGTTATCCTATTATTATTACCGAGGGGGTTATATTATATTATCTTTTTTTATTACCGAGAGAAACCCACACCCCCAGGCGAAGGCCCAAATAGAAGGGATGGTAAACCTAGGAGACATGTGTGCCCACACACTGGTATGTCAATAAGTTGCATCAGAGGCCAATTGACACTGTGAGAAATTCATTTTCGAGTGGCCCTTCCACTAGGAGTCTAACCCGAGACCCTTCTTTAGATGCCCATGCTACAATAGCTGGGCTACTAGCTCACTGGTTATATTAGATTATCTTGCATGGAGTAGATTATTATTTGCAAATTTCCTTTAAGTCCGTTAATATCAAGATTAACTTAAATAATGGAACATTAATTACTTCCACTTACATTAATCATCCAATTACTATCGTTGTCTATCTATGAGTCACATCTCCCCACATGGATCATTCATTTATACTTATTCATATTAGGTTATTGATTATTCTCATTTAGTCATTATATGTGTATTAGTGAATAAGGTGACACATATTACATATTAATGAACTAAATTACATACCAAGCCATGATTAGGTGATTAGGTCCAAACTATCTATTTTAGTATATGACATATCATTATGGCACATTATGTCACTAATTATTGTCACCAAGGATGTATGGGTTAGGGTTGGTCAACTTCAACCTAGGGTGAGGTCAACATGGTTACTAACCATCCAATATCCATCAATATCACCTTCAAGGTCTAGGGTTAGGTTCCATACATCATATCAACATCACATTGAGATTTATTAGTCCATGACATGGTCAAGACCATATATATCCATAATTAGGATTAATATATGAGTTACTTGTATTATGTGCATTTAATGTTCACCAGGGAACAAACAAGCATGTTAAGTAATAATTCTAATCTTGTTTGTTTGATTCTAAAGATCAAGCACACTAACCTCCAAATTATGGAATTATGGTTTCTAGAATTAGGATAGACAAAACTCGACATGGTTTTGCTACATGTTCCTACATTACTTTGGTGGACATGCACACATCTTCTATTAGTGGTGAATTCAAGAAGGATTACGAAAAATAGGACCCAAGCCAAAACATATGATCAAGTATCAGAGGGTGCCAACTATCCCTTGGTTTTGTGATCAAAATTTATCATTCAATTCATATTTTTAGAATTATGAATCACAAAATCAACCTTCAGTCAAGTTTCCCTTTTATGTTGGAACTACGTTGAGAATGAGTAATTCTTATTATCATGTTTTGATTCCCAAATACTTATTTGATGTTAGTGACATTACCTTTTTTAATATGAATGGATTGATTCTTCTTCTCAAATATATGTGGTTTTAATAATGGGGTTTTAATAATATTTATCAATATAGTTGAGTTTGATAGAATTTGACAAACAAAATTATCTACTTGAATATGTCATGGAAAATTATATACCTTTACATCAAATGTTACCAACCTAACATACATTGATGATGAAAGAATTTTTTTTGGTATTGGGAAGTGATATAGATCCCTTTCATGCATCACAATTTCCTTGCCTAAGAAAACCAATGTAAATACATTCATAGATTCCATAAGGATATGAAAGTATGTGACATGTGCATGTTATGAAAGATAATCAATTTCTTTTGATCAAGTATGTGACATGTATAGAATGGAGTTTAATAAATTGTTTAAGCTAATAGGAAGTCCATATCAGTACTTGCCTTATGACGATTCTATTGAATCTTATTTTTTGAGTACGATTCATGAAGTACTTCCATCTTACCAAATAGTGGCTATTAGTGATTATTATCTTTGTCCTAAGGAATGGAATGTTTGCATGTGAATTAAGATTCAAATTTTATGACTTCTGACACATCCTTTGAAAATAAAAATATGTTCCATTAATACCACTACAAATTTTAACTTAATTTATGACTCGTTTACTGATTATATTTATACCATGCTTAGATGACAACAAAATGTGTATAATATATACCATTTTAAGGTAATTGTACAACTTAATTAAACTCGTATGTTATGTGTAATGGAATAGGTGTTGTCACAGGATTAGATAGATCAAAGTAGAATGGTTAGTGGATATGATGCTACTACATTTCAAACATAACAACTTTTTCACTCTTCTGAATGGAGTCTCAATCTAGTGAGTGTATTATTTTGACCATTAACAGTTTCATATTTCTTATATGGCTACATGTGTCACACGTGAATTGCTAATTTCAAAAACATGAGATATGCATGATGTAAACATTTCTACAATGCTTCAGGGATGATGGACTCTGGAAGTGGTCATAAAATGTTCAAGCTATTGTAGAAGCATTCCCTCAACCTTATCATGATGATGACACTAGGATTCTTTGATGAAATACATACATTTAATTTTATACATTGTTAATAATACATGATTCTATAGGAGGAAAGACAAAGTCTGGCTCTTATTTGAAGGGGACATTCCATTGAATACATTCTAAAAGTATATGCTTTTCTTCACAAAGTATATAAAAAATGGACCATGTACAAATTTTAATTTACATTGTCCAAAACTTTCTTCCATTTCCTAAACCTTTTGAATTTTGTTGGGTGGAATAGTATATTAAATGCCAATTATGAAATGTTCAAGTAATTATAAAGCATTAATCACTATTCACATATATTATAAGATATATCTACAATTTTATTTAGATTTAGAATGGTTCCAATTACTGAGTGTTAGTGAACTTTTTTTAAAAAATAAGTTTCACATTATTTCCTAACTTAGGTTCATGCAAACATTTCATGGGTTGGGTTCAATAAACTTCAATCTTGTATCTTATATCCATGTGCCAAAATACTGATGTTATTTACAACCACATTTCTACTTAGTTAGTGATTCATTCTCAAGAGATCCTAATTTTGTTACATAGAATAATTTAACTTTTTATGCATTATTCAATTTTGTTTTCATATATACAACCTTGAATCAATATTAACTAGGGTTCATATCTTAACACTCTGTAACTTCAGTGAAAACTTAATATTTAATTTTTATTAGAATGACAAAGCCCAATTTTTAAAACCTGAAATTATTTCACAATTGATAATATAATTTCATTACATCCAGAATGAGTGCAAAAGGTACCCAAAAATACATATATGAACATGTGAGTGCATTAGGTTTGTGTTGCATAATAAAGTATGTATTTTGCATGAGTTTCCCAATGATAATCTAGCGTATAAAATAAAAGTTGACCAACTTTAACCATAGTCAAATCGATTATGCATTACATAATTTATGGGATTTTTATATTTCATATACAAACTCAATTCTAACTCTTTATACCACCATAGATAGACATAAAATGAACAAAAATTTGGACCAACATTTGGGCCAACTTCATCCAAGGTTAATTACCTTTATCGTCTACTCCATAGTAGTTAGATCGAATATCTATGAATTCAAGCAAATTCTTGGCACATGTCAGGATTCTTGATTGATTGAGGTTAATTTTATATTTATTCAATCAATATTATAATCAGTTGATGAAATTTGAGATGTGAGCTAATTTTGATGATTGTGAGGATATATTCTAAATAGCATGAAGAATGTGAGATTGTTATCATCATGAAACAAATATGGGTTTGTAGACATTTTACTCACTAGTTTACTTACTCCCTACAAAATTCTATAGCAAATAGATCAATATATCTTCATCCTTTTTTTCTCTTTCTTTGCTCTACTCTGGATTTTAGTATCTAGAAAGGTTTGATTAATGTAAGCACTCTATTCTTAGAGTTCTTTTTCAATCAAACTATGGTGGTTATCCTATGATATGAATAAGATATTACTTGAGGCTTGGTAAGTAGGTGACTCAATATCCCATTAATTACACTAAATTGGCTACATCTTAAAACATTTTAAAAATTTCTAGGAACAACAAAAGAATTTGTTTTGTTTTTCTATAAACATGATAAAACATGAAAAGATAAGAATTACTACCTCTCTAATCTAATGACAATCAATTGAAAAAAATAAGCATACAAATTAATGTATCCAAGCTATTATAGAATGTATATATTTATTTTGGAATCTTTTTGAAAATCTTAAAATCTAGTGCTTTTGGATATTTAGACTGCATTTTAGTCAAACTGCCAAAAAGTTATGGTACAATTATTCTTATGCATTAATGAACTGACTTAGTTACATATCATCAAGAAAATGTGATTTTAAACAAGTTATGTTTTTTTACTTACGTAATTGATATTTATGAAAATTTAGCAAGTTGTATGAAAATCTAAGTTAGTATAATTTAGGAAACTTAATCATCTTACTCAGTCATAAACTGAAGTGATCTTTGTATTAGTTAGTCTTTTCAAATGATGACTACTCCATATAGAATAAATACGAAATATGAATGAATAATGTCAAAATCCTAGTTTAATTAATAAAAAGAACGGTTATGTTATCTAAATATATATATGTAAATGAATATGATATTTCCCTCAATTTGGGCTTCTTTTGAAATCATACATCTATACTAAAAAGTCAAATGTGTTTGATTTATGTGAAATCCTAAGTATAGGGTAATCAATTAATTAAGTAATCAATAACCAACAAATTAGGTTTAGGTGGTACTTCAGTTTATCATGGTACCCAACATAAAAAATCTAGGTACCAACTGTACATGCTCAACTCAGTAGGGATCCCAATAGTACATATTGTTCCCAATGGTACCTAAGATAAATACAATTAGAGAGAATAAAAATTGTAGATCCACTCCTTATGACACCCTAGTTACTATATAAATTATGTTATCCCTTTTGAAGCAACTGTACATGGAAACAAAGTTTTTTTTATCTTACAGGCATCCCTCTTGAGTACTCAGGGCATGTGGTTGTTGCTTTGCAAATGTTGTTTAGATTCTTCCTTGCTTAAGGAGGCAATCTTGTTGCATACTGAGGTCAATTTTGGTAGTAGTATTAAGGATAACCTAAATACTTACATGGTAGTCACCTAGTAGTATCTTTCATTTGGCAGACATGGTACAAATGAGTTCAAGGGCAAAGTAAAATATAAGAACATTCACTTTTGTCAATTGCTTTAACAATTTCGTCATCCAAATTAAACAGTTATTCACTTCAAATGGTGGGTACAATAGTTAGTTCAAGATTCAAGTCACAATTAGTAAAAATGAGAGTTCATAAAGAGAAACAAGAGTAATGGGATATAGATCCTTCTCTAAAATTAATAGTTCATATTACATATTTATTTGGATTTTTATACATCTAATATTTTGATTTTCATTACTACTATTCTTTCATTTCAATTTATTAAGAAAACTAATTACCTAATGTTTTGTAGTCTACTATTCTATTGATTTTTCATATTCTAGTGGAGTATACCACACATCTACTCACAAAAATCAAAGTGCACTGGCAGATGCTAAAATGGACTTGGGCATTCTACTGGAGCAAGACAAAGTATTCTAGAAATAGAAACCAACATGAATTTGTGAAGGGATGGTGATTGTTGCACTTCTCTACACATGCTTGCATGAGAGATAGGTAGAATAATTTCCATGCATCCAAGGTTTTAACTAAGGATATGGTTCACACACCTCTACACCCATCTAAGATGATTTTGGAAGACATTTGTAACGACCCCTCCCATGTTATCCCCAATTAAGGTGGATTGAGAGGGCAAGGGAAAAAAATACCATAATACATGATCAATGGTTTAACAATTTAACCAAATAATTAATAAAATCACTAAATAGAAAGAGTTTGGTAACAAGATAAAAGATAAACTCTCCACACAGGAGTTACATGATATGGATTTCTAATGTTTGCAACATGAAATAAAGACTACCTATTTAAATCTTCTAGAATTACTTTAGCTTTTTTCTTTTGGCACCTTCTTCTTTGGATGTCCATATTTCATCATACTTAAAGAATAATCACAACTTGACCTAAAATGTCATGAAACAAAACAATGATCAGTATCTCAAGTTATATTGGTATGTGGAGGAAACAAAATGTTTGCATATATGTGTACCAATATAATCATCCATAGAAACAATTATGATTACAATATTGAACAAGCATTTTATTATTTTAACCTTACCACTGTTATCCTCTTTTGTCAATGGTCTGTCCTCTCTTAGGGGAGGCTCTTTATGGATAACCCTCTCTAAAGGTTTGGTCCCTACCATGGACATATCATGACCTTCCCTATCCTGGGCTTGGTTTCATACATAGGCCTTCCGTTCCAGGCTTGGCCTAAGGTGACCTACTATTCAAGGCTTGATCACTAGTCAACCCCATTATGACTTTATTCACCCCATGCTTTTTAACTCACCAGAGATCGATACAAGGTTTGACCAGGTTACCATTATATAAGATGATACTCATAGTGACTTTATAGATTGTAGGAATTAAATAAACATGAAACAATTTGTTTTGCAATCAATCCGGGAAACCTTGAAAACCACAAAAGTCATTTAATTTGAATAGTCATAGGCATAACGACATACCTTTCTTAAAAGTGATCAAAGTCTAAGAAATAAATGCATATTGAGAGCAAGCACGAAATCACCCTAAAATTCATGCATAGAACCCAAGTATTACCAATTTATCCAAAACTCTATCATTAAGACTGACTTGGGTTCCAAGTTAGGATTTTGGGGTCAACTTAGGGTTTCATTAGGGTTTTGGTTTCCCAAACTCTAATTATCACTTTTAATGCATTTTTAACTTACAAACCATAAACTTAACATTTTATGCATCATTAAACCCTAGTCAGATCAAAGATGTCTTATTCATCCAAAATTACCCAACTTTATCCATTTAAGTCATTTAAACATGATATGATCATTAAAGTCAAGAAATTAGGGTTTTTATAGAATTAGAATCTTAAAGATAACAACTTTAGACACTTTTAGAATTAGAGATAGATTTCGGACTTGGAACTATTTTTATTGCATTCCTTGCATTTTTCTATTTTTTGTAATATATTATATGTTACCATTGGACCATCCTACTAATTATTGTGATTTTTATCCCAAGCCACCACCTAGGCAACGAGCATGGGGTCCCGAACTCGCCAACTCAGTTGGGCCAACGAATTGGCTTACGCCAACCAGGTTGCCTGCCCATATGGCATCTCATGGGTCAAAGCAAAGAGAAGCAGGAAAAAGACTAGTTTGCCCTAACCTGTTGAACGTTCTCTCAAGGGTAGATGGGTACTTTACTTATCTATCTTCGTCGACCTCTCAACATATCTCATGAGCAAACTTCAGTGAGTCAACAAGTGAGATGACTCTGAGCGTTGGGCTCTCTTAGTGATCAATGAAGGCACCACCACGTTTGTCGTGCCTACTGGACTCGACGATGCAGACCAATTGCTCAGAGATGTTATGTGTCAAGACAGTGAAGGGATACCTTGGTTGCACATCAACAAGTCGAGAGGGATTAGTGCATGGGTTGTAAGAGAAATTGGATGTGTAAAAGCAAGACTAAGATCGCACATAGCTTTGCTATCGTATTGGTGATTTCCGAAAGGGGTCTATTGCCGTTTATATAGCCCTAGGTTGAGGGGTTTTCTCCTAGGAAATTGGGAGAATCCAACCTTTCCAAAGGTGGTGAAATCAAGGGTGGGAAGATGTGGAAATCTCTCACAGATACAATGGACTAGTTACAAATTTTTCTCATGTATTGAAAAGGGAGAGAGAGGCAAGAGGATCTATTAGTTCTGTTACTGGTTTCCTAAACTAGTCCAGGGGTAGAAGATGATCTCTTGTTCCACGAATATTAATGCTAGGTTAGAAATCCGTAGGACATATCAAAAGGGTCCAGATAAATTTCAAGTGTGAATTGGCTTTGTGACATTGAATGTATATTTTACATAGTCCATTCACTTCAATATTTTTGTAAAAAACCATATCTCTCTCTCCTTTAATCTTTTTAATCTCAAATTTTGAAGGAAGGTTTTGAATACTTTTTATCTAGACGTGGGCGAGATTTGAGACTAAAACACCAATGCCAAATATACTTTTCTTAATATCCAAGTCTCTCTCTTTATCTTATCATTTAAGGCATCAAATCTATTCTTTTCCTTATCTACTTATTCTATATCATTTATTTTGATTACTTCTTCAATTAGAAATAATGTGGAAATGAAACCAATTAATTAGTGGCCTTCAATGCTCCTTTTTAAAAGAGTTCCACATAATTCCGTATGTACATTATTGATTACCCAATACCTTTTGTGTTTGATCTATTATTGGATTTTTTTTTATTTCCTTCTCCTTATATTCATTATTGAACTATTGAAATTAGTAAAAACCACAAAATCCATTGTAAAGGAAGATTTGCAAATGAAATCCATATTTTAAAACAAAGTGCACCAATTTTGAATACATCATTATTATTCAAATAATTGTATTTTAATAATGTAAATACATGTGAAAAACCATGTTATAAAATTTATTCATTGTAGTTTGACTCCCTTAGTTGTATTGAAGAGAGGAATCTATAATTATATTCATTATGACATCAATACTAAAGTATGCCTCTCAATACGAATACCATGTTATAAATCCATATTCATTATTATTCAAACCCTAAGTCATCCATTTCATCAAAAACTTATACAATATCAGTCTCTCATATTTGTATTGGACATCAACAATCCCTTCTAAAAAGTGTTAGCATGTGTTCTCAACATGGTTTGACTTGTTCTTTCTTATTAGGATAAGATCATTAAGACACTTCAATATATGAATAAGGGAAGCATGACAAGCCTAGTGGGTTCTCATTCTGCTTCTGCTTGATTCCTTATCTCATTATACAGGAGTATCTATGGCACTAGTGAAGAATTGATTTCATCCTTGCCATAGAATCATTCGTTATATAAGACATGGGTACGAAATATGTCTAAGTAGGGGATAGACATCTAGCATCAAGATCAATAATATGTAATATTGTTCTAATATAGTAAAATTGGTCCTTATGTAGAAGTTTGGTGAATATATCAGCAAGTTGATTGTCCATTCCACATGTGATATATATATATATATATATATATATATATATCATCTATGTGCTTTTGATTAAAGTAATGGAGTGCCTCTATGATTTGATATACTATGTGATATAGTATTGAAAGGTATATTGATTAAACTGGTACTATCGTAATAAATTAGAGAAGTATAAAAGGATATATCAGAGTCATTTAGCATCTGCTTCATGCATATGACCTAAGCACAATGATATGTGTTCAACCTCATTCAAGGATACTGACATTGTGCTTTTCTTCATAAAAAATGAAGAAAATAAGAATGGTACAAGGAGAAATCAAGTGCCACTTGTGCATTTCCTTTCCTATCAATCAATCACTTGACATAACCAATATGTTGTTAAAGTAAAGTCACTTGACTTATGGTACCATAATCCAAAATTTTAAGGTTGTCTAGATACCTAAGAATCCTCTTCCCCATAATCACATGTGATCTTATAGGACATACTTGAAAGAGGGAACACAAACTTGCACTAAACATTATACTCTACCTAGAGGTAGTGAGATATAGTATACTATCAATCATACATCTATAGAGATTCTCATTAATTTTTTTTACAATTTTTATCCTTATCTAGTTTTAATGTTTTAAACTTGGGAGTGCCAATAGGAATAAAATTTTCCATACCAAAGTGTTAGGTTATTTTGTTTATGTCCTACACTTGGTTGATGAAAATATTGACCTTTGGTTGCTTTATTTGAAAACCTACATGGAATGTTATCTTATAAATCATGATCATCTGAATTCACTCTACATAGGGGAAGTAAAACCCTAGTACAAACAATATTGAAGAAGTGGATAAAATGTCATCAACACAAAGTTGAATAACAAGAAAGTTGTATGTTTAAGAAAGAAATAAAAATTGACTTCCTAATTACATAGAAAATACCCATCCAATATGAATGTATTTAGTTTCTAAAACCAAGGTCTACATGCTTTTTTGATACTAAACAATGCATGTCTTATGTATAAGATAAGAATGATTTAATAATTTGCCATTTTCAATGTAAATAGGTTAAGTCACATAGACTTCTCTATCTATCCAGGACATTTTTGACATTCTTATATATAAGGAAATTATTATGATTAGCAAGGAAATGTAGCATATGAATTGACTCTAAACTTTCTAAGTTGCATAGTTTCATCGAAGTTAATACCTTCCTATTAAAGTAGCCTTATGATATTAACCTAATTTCTTCCCTATCGCCTTCTCCATCTAGGTTGTTCGGCAATACTCACTTTGGGAATATGTTTTTTATACCCTTAGGTATTAGTAATAGTTTTCATACCTTGTTCTTGTTAAATTTATCAAGATACTCTTACTTTTCCATAATCCAATTATTTTCTTCAAAATATTTTTTTGTGTAATTGGGCACCACTTGGGAAATGAAATCACTATGAGCATGTTCCATGTTCATTGATATTGTTTTAACCTTCTCAAAGAGATCACCTATGATATGCTCCTTTATATGGTTATTTTTCAATGTTTGTATTGGATCCTTCTTTTCCTCATATTGGGACCTTTCTTCAAGAATTTCTTTCTCAACATGAATCTAACTTTCAAATACATTATCTACATAATTTTTGTTAAGGAATATCTCATTCATTTTGAAACAATGTCACCTAGAATATCATCACACACAAGATTCTTAGAGTTGGAAAGCTTAGTTTCAAGAGATTTAGCATACACAAATTTTAATCGAGCATGCTTATTATTATAAACATGAAAATCTCTTATCAATAGACTATAACCAAGTAAATTATATTTATAAGATTTAACATCAAATTTTACTAAGTTAGAATTGGTTTTGAGAAAAAATAGAGGAAGATAAAGACATGAACGAAATCTATTAAATGTATTCTACCATGCCATAACTTGCAGGTGAGTCAAAATACAATTTTCCAAAAAAAAAACATTTATGAATTAGAACCAAAACATTTTGGGGGTGTCCTACTCCAAAACATCATCCTAGACATTTCATGTAGGAGACGACTTTCCTCTTCACAATCCAATTGTATCAAGGTTTCTTAGGGGAATAAATGATAGGCAGATACCTTGATTCATAACAAAATAATTCAAACAAATAATATTCAAATTTCCCCATTGTCTCTACATATGACAATATTCTAGAAATTTATTCTCTAATATTTATAAAAATAAATATATGTTCAAATACTATCACGTTTAGCAATATAAATGAAAATCCAAGTAATATTTGAATAATCATCAACAAACACAAAACAATATACAATACATGTAAGTGATTACGTGTGGTTTGGTCCAAAAAGTCCATTCTGAATGAGTTATAGATATCTCTTGGTTTGAATAAATCCTTTGGATATGAACAATGATTGAGTCCCCTTTCCTCCTATGTGAGGTTACCATTCTCATCTTTCTCATAGTACAACAAGGAAATCCTCCAGTGACATCATTTTTTTGTCATTGTTTCAATTGTAGCATGTTTACATGATGAAGTCATCTACGAAATTATGATACACCATTTTTATATACAATTAAGAAGTTACCAACAATAAAACTAATGAGCTAAGAACAATAATTTAATTTTTTTTGTTCCTATGTCCCTTATATATAACATGTAAGTAAGGGAATTGAACAAAATGCATTCTATAAAGGTAAATAGAATGAGCTAACCATTATCATAAAAAGGGCCAAAACTAAGAGGATTATGATGTAACACATAAAGTAAGTAATCAATTTTATATGTACGAGGAATGGTTTACGTTGCTGTCAACTATTACCTTACCCTTACCATTGTCATAAAATGTGATTGAGGCACCCTCATTGTTCTCTAGTGAATTGATATTGATTTTCATTCCTGTCATTCTTTTATAGAAACCTCTATAACCAATTCATTTACATGTTTCATGAAAAGAATCAAAATTGTATTCCATTGAAATTTTGGGGTTCAGGGTTAGCATGGGAACCCACATCACATTCTTCATGGTTCCTTTTTTTTCTTGAAAGGGGGAAATAAAGCAACGATCATTTTCTGTACAAAATTGCACAAAGATTTTTCTTTCAAATTAGGATATTCTCTCTGGAATGTTGGAGATCCACTGCCTTTCTTAGTTCTCACTAATTTCATCATAACCTCTTTCTTGACCACAAAATTCTTTGGTGGCATTATGTAAATTTCAACAAGGCTATTTTTACCCTTAAGCAGCTTTTTCAAAGAAGATCTAAGAAAGTGGTTGTCGTGGGCAAGAGAAGAGATAGTAGAAGGAATTCTAGTAAAAAATCACCATTTTCATTAATGAGATCAGATTCAACACACAAATATTTAATCAAGTAGAAATCATTTCCAATAGTATGAGAAATAATCTCAGTTTGTCTATTGGGAATGATAGTATGAGATCTAAATGTATTTATCTTATAAAAAATAATTATTTTTAGCATTAACATCATTACCTCAATAAGCGTTGTTCTCCACCTCCTCAACCATAGTTTGTTGCAATTCTAAATCAATGTTTAGATCTTTAGTATTATCATTATCCTCTAATGTGCAATGGCTTACATGTCAATCTCATCCTTATCCTCATATAAAGTATCAAGAATCTTGTCAAGCTTTTTCTGTTTAGAATTATAGAATGCAACAAGGAAATGAGAGGCCAATGCCAATTCAATTATTTTTTCTATCTACATTTGCTATATCTTTCCATAACAACCATTTATATCCATCTCCTTCAGTTTCACTTTGAAATGATTTATGCTTGAAAGGAGTTCTAAGAATCATTATGGTTTGTTTCTTTTCCCTTCGTTTCCTTGTTGTCCTTTCTCTTGTACTTATCCTCCCTCTGGTATATGTCTTCCCTCTTCTTATGGTCTATGTGGTGATAATGCTTCTTTATATTTGGGAATTCATTTTTGAAAGTGGATACATTCATATTATTGGGAAGAGGAGGAGTTTGATAGCCCTTTAATTGACTGCCTTTGGTTTACAAGGTCTTATCATCACTTTTGGAATACTCCTAAATTTAATAACTTGAGATTTGAAGGCAAACCTAGAGTACTCTTATGAATCCTCTTCATATCTATCATTGAGATTTACCTCATAGGTTTGTGTATTTCCTATGAGGTCTCAGACTTGAATCTTTTGGAGGTTGCATGATTCTTCTATATTTGTCACCTTCTTATTAAATCCGTAGATGAGGGAGTCGAGGATTATTTCACACTCTCATTGGATTCCACATGATCTCTAAAAGCACCAAAATTGTTGTTCATACTTGATAATATTGGGTACATCTCTACATTGGAATCTATGTTGGACATGTTAAGAAAATCAAGCTGGTCTTAAAGTATGTTGATATATGCTCCCTTATTTTCTTCATACCTTTGTGGGTGATGAGACTTTTCCATATCTCCACTATCTTACGATAAGAAATTTTTCTAAAGTAAAATGAAGGGGGTGTCTTTTATAATGCTAATGACCTTATAATTTAGTTGAACCCTCCTCATGGTGTGTTCAGTCCATATGGTCATGTAACTGGTGTGCATGTTGAGGAGATCCATCATCTTACACATATCAAGAACTATCCCTTGGATGTAGAATTCTATTTTCTATTCCAATACTATTAGTAGGATCTGTCAAAGGTTGATTGGTTGGTGGTGTAGCCTCCTTCAAGTTGTATATGTAGAAGCATGTTTTTGGCCACCTTGTCATGTCTATGTGAATATTTTCTTGGAGAAGACCTTCATCTAATACCACTTTTATGGTCTAGGATCTGGGGTGAATTGGTCTTTCAAAAATGTAAACAAACATGTTATCTATTTATATAATATCACAAGATAAATGATAAAAGGTTATGGAATAAAGGATGAGAGAGGCATATTAAACCATAATTGAAGGTAACTATTTAGGGTGGTTTCAGCTTGGAATGACATAATTGTATTACCTAGATAGTTCAACCTTTAGGATTTCAAACCTAGAATACCACCTTATATTGATCACCACAAGAGCATAGACCAAGAAGATGTCTCTTTTTAGACCAAATGTAACTATCTTCTCTTTTTGGGAAAGGATCCAATAACCTTACCTAAGGGACAAATGAAGAGACACAAACCCTCTAATCTGGTGTTCAGACCCGTGCAGGGGTGGGGGTAAACTAACAATCTACTTCCAATCACTTACTGAAAATAAGCCTTAAAATTTTCTTTTGTGTTGTACTAATAGAACTAATGAGACATCATGATTAGCAAGTTATAAAAACTTGTTCATCAAAAACATGAAAGGTTACAATATAATTGTACTTTTTTTGGTCGGCAATAGGAAGAATTTGACTTTTTGCAGAAAAGAAAGATTTTCATTCAATTTACATCAACTACAACTATTTACAAACTACTATTTGTTATCACTCTCTCATTGTAGGATCCAAATGAAGGATTAAGTGATAAACTAACTAATATAACTACTACTTCAAAAGACCACTGCTCTATTCTTGATAAAAGTTGGCTTCTATTTCTTCTAGAGGAGTTTGTCCTTTACTTTAAAAATATTTAGTAGGTTGATGAGCTATTGGATTAGTACGTAGAAAATCAACATGTAACCATGATAAATCAATCAAGAAATATTTATTGTTTAGGATACAAGTGGGTTATACATGCAATTGAAAGTATCAGTCATTCAAACATACCATGAGTATTAATAATATCTTATTAGATTAAACCACTAAGTATCTATTTAAGTTAATACCCTAGACCCGCATGAGGTGTACCACAAAAAGCTACGATCTCGTTGTACAAGGATTAGAAGAATGGCCAGGAATCTAAGTTTGAAATCTTTAGATAAGCTATCTACAGCATGCCTTGCAACGTCTGGCCTTAGTGGCTAATGGGAGCAACCAAATATCTAGAATCCTCCTTAAAACCTTGGAATTTAGATCAAGAGTGAAAGAACAATGGCTTAATCTACATCAGTGGTTCCACAAGGCTATTCAATTGACCAAAAACATAGGTACCACCAACATCTCTTGTTATTGTTGGGTACCATACTATAGTAAGGAGTTTTTTCCTTACTTCCCTAGACCCCCACACTCTAATCTGGTATGATTCGACTATCTCGACCTTGACTTATCCTCTGTCAGAAGCTTGTTTCCTTCCCCACATCATAGGCCTTTTGTGAAGGATTCTACAGTAATCAGGTCATCTACCATCTAATGATATTTAATTTATCTAGATAACATCTCTGTCATAGCTAATATTTTCCTACTTTCAACAAATGAGCATTTAGAAATCATTTAAAAAATACAACTATTAGAATTTTTTCAAAAATTATAGTTCAACTATTTAGATCTGGTATTAGGGAAAACTTAGAGTTTTGTGTGCCTCTAAAACCATTATTCCATTTACCCTTTTTCTTTGAAACTTATACACCATTAGAGCATATCAACAACACATCACAAAGAATACTAAGTAATATATTTCCTTTACTAAAAACTTCTATACATATATAATAATTTGCAAAATAACAATTACTAAGTGAGAATCAACAGAGAACCATCATTTTTTCATGCCTATATATTGTAAATCAAGGTTAAAAGGTGATTTTCCACTCACTCCCACACGTGCTAGCTTACCAATCTTGGATTCAAAGCTTGCACGAGTCTAATTCGAGCATACCTCAAGGTCTTATTCAAAACCACCTAAAAGAAAGAAAATTGACTCTAAAGAATTTAGCAACCTAAATCTAAGAGGAACTCATCTATTTCCACTTGTAACCCTATTTTCATTGTCACCCTAGAAATTGCCTTTGTTATCACCATAATCACCGCTTGAAGGTTTTTAGTAGATAATACAAATGAAAATGAAGCTAATGGATCCCACTCCATTGGTGTTCATTTGTTTTTTTTTTGGAGATCTAATTTTTATGTGATTAGACGTGTTGGGTAACATTGCAGCCAAACCATCAAAAGGCAAAATCTTCAGTTTATACTTTTATGATCGTGAACTTCAGTAAAAGATCAATCATTAGGCACTAGCAATGTTCCATGCAACCATTAGTTTCTCAACCTCCTGTAGCCATTATCCTTTGGTCTAGGCAACCTTTGGCTGTCACCTTTTATTGTCACACCTTCAATTTAAGGATGTGAGCGCTACCTTTTGTTGCTAAAACCATTAGTCTATTCTTCATTCAATTGTTGTTCATCAATCAAGTCATTAGTAGACACTCACAGATTTAGCCTTTGCTTAGAGATGCCTAGAAAGACAATTAGAAGGTATTTCCCCACCTAACCTCCAGACCACTTAACCTTTGGTTTAAGTCACTGACTAAACCTTCTATTTATGGTTAGTGCTTCTGTTGATCTATGAAAACCATGGACTTAAGGCTTTATGCAACCATTGACCTAGTCACTTAGAAAATCCTTCATTTCATAACCATGGTTGTCATCTAAGAAAACCTTTGGTTTATGGTCATGAAAAACCTTTGATCTACACCCTTCAGTTGTCAATCGATAGAAATCCAGTTCAAGAGTAAAAAAACTACAACTTTCCATTTTGACTCTTCTTTGGTTCTTTCTTGTTTGAGTGGATTCATAATAGATTATATACATTTCTAGTCCACAAAATTACTTAAATATAAAAACTAAAAGATAAATAAATTGCATAATATAATACAAAGTGTAATAAATACTAGACTTATGTTTTATCTCTATGAACACCAACTAAGCATGGCATAGGTAGTAACAATCCCCATGTAGTAGTTTCATCCTAAAACCTCTAGAAGAGAAAGGGATACTTGTTACACATCTTGAATTCTAACTCCCATGTGACTTTAGCTACTTCATGGTTCCTCCTTAAAACTTCCACTAGAAGCTTCCAAAACCTACGATCCAATATTTGTATAGGTCCTTCAACATAGGTAACATCTTCTCTTAACTATACTACTTGCAAATCTATGATTTTCTCTGCACCTAAATGACACTTCTTCAACATGGATACATAAAATACATCATGTAAGTTGGCTATATCAGGAAGCAATCCCAGTTTGTATACAACTGATCCAACTCTTTGAATGATTGGATAAGGACTCATGTATCTAGGAGTTAGATTTCCTTGCATTCCAAACATTAATATGCCTTTCCATGGTCGTACTTTTAAGTAAATATCATCCACAACCTCAAACTGAAGTGATCTACGTCTTTTCTCTATATAGATTTTGTGAGTGCCTTGTGCACCTTTTCACTATTGTCTAATCACATATATCTTTTCTATTGACTTTTCCACCAACTTTGGAACTAAAGTTTGCCTCTCACCAACTCCATACCAATAAATAGTAATTCTACACTTTCTCCCATACAAAACTTCATAGGATGCCTTACCCAAATTGGAATTATAGTTTTTATTATAATCAAACTCTACAAGATAAAGGTGATCATGCCAATTTCCATTGAACTTCAAAACACATGCTCTTGACATGTCTTCTAGGTTCTAAACCACCCATTCCTACTGTACATCTGTCTGAGGATGAAAAGTTGTGCTAAACTTTAATCTTGTACCCAATAACGATGCAATTGGTTCCAAAATCTACATATGAATTTGGGATCTGTATTTTATGTTATACAAATTGGTATTTCGTGTAGCTTGACGATCTCATCTATATAGACTTTGCCAACTTGGGTGAATCTCAAGTTGACTTTACAGGGAGATAATGGGAATAATTAGTTAGTCTATCCACAATCACCCATATAGAGTGAAAACCATGTGATGTCCTAAGTAATCCAACTACAAATTCCAGGATGATATGTTCCCACATCCACATAGGAATAAGGACTGGTTGTAGGGTACCTACTGGCTTCTGATGTTCATACTTGACTTGTTGGCATACACTACACAGAGCTACATTCTCCACTATATCTCTCTTCATTCCTAGTCACTAATATAGTTCCTTAAGATTGTTGTACATTTTGAAACTATCTCGACACATTGCATACAAAGAAGAGTGTGATTTCTCAATAATTTTCTTCCTCATTTCAATGTCATCCGACACACAGAATCTATCCTACTCATACCTATCACATGGGTGGGTGGGTTGGGTACGGGTTGGGTTTTTGTGCATGCAGGTCTGGTAGGTGGGGGTAAAAAGATATACTTTTAGATGGGTGGAAGAAAAACAAACCCAAACCCAAACCATTGAGTTGTGGGTTGACCCACAGGTTCCCATATAAAATATTTCCAATCAATAATAAGTCACTAATTTCTTACCATAACACTAAAACAATAAATAAAAAAGCTCATAACTATGTTTTGGATGTCATATATAGTGCAAAGTAACCAACCAACTACTATGTTTGATGTCAAACCAATCAATTTGTTGTAGGCTAATGTTTACACAAAATTATAAGAAAAAATAGAAGCTACTTGTTGTATTCTGATGTAAATAGAAATAATCAATGTAGTTTCTTCATCCATAAAATATTGCAAAAAACAATACATAATTTTGTCATTCAAAGTTACACATTCCTAAACACAAAATAAAGAGAATACACTTGTTATAGCTAAAGTAAAGATTTAACTTGTGTGAAATCAAAAAATTTCATAATGCATATTTTTGCATATGAATATATTGACGATAGTTAACTGGATCACTTGCGGGTGCCCATGGGTCACCTGTGAAAACTACAATATAAATTGGTGGGTATGGATTTGGGTGATTTTCAGCGAGTGGCAAATTTCACCACCCAAACCTAACTTAAACGGGTCAACCCATGGGTGATCTATATATATATATATATATATATATATATATATATATATTGTGCCAAATTGACAAGTCTAATGCTACTGATGCAACATTCCATCATCAGAATACCTAAATTCTATTCTCTTACCTTTTACCATCACATGCATGATTTCCTTTAATTCTCTATCATTTAGTTGAAGCTTTTTGATCTTATTGTAAAACATAACTCTAACTTGCATTTGTGCAATCATCCCACCTTGTTCTGATATACTTAATTCTAAGTTCATGTATCTCATTTTGATTAGTAAATCTCTTTTTTCACATACCACAAAAATCTTTTTGCAAGAGATGTAGACTTTCTACTCAAAGCACTTGTCACAACATTTGCCTTGCATGGTGGTGATTAATGGTAATGTCATAGTACTTTATAAGCTCCATCCACCTCTATTGTCTTAGGTTAAGATCCTTCTATGAGAAAATATACTTTATACTATTTGGTTAGAAAACACCTGACATGTCTCACCATAGAGATAATGATGCCATGTTTTAAGGCATGTATTGTGCCTATCAACTCTAGATCATGCGTAAGATATCTCTTTTAATTCTTATTAACCTATCTAGATGCATAAGCTACCACATTTCCTTCCTACATAAGAACACATCATGAACCACTCCTGGATACATCCTAGAATACTATATAACCTTTATCAGATTCTAGTAGGATAAGGATTGGTGTTGAGGTTAATCTCTTCTTTAATGTTTGAAATATTTTCACACTAGTATCAAATATGAAAAGGTACACGTATAAAAGGTGTTGCTAGAGTACTGAAGCTCATAACGAATCTTATATAATATCCAACTAACCCAAGAAAACTTATGAGGGTTAGAAAACTTATGATCTCAATTGGAGTTGTAGTTTGCTCCCACTCTAGAGAAAATACCACCTTCTTAGGGTCCACACTGACTCCTTAACCTAATATGACACGTCCAAATAAGGAAGTTTTTGATAACCAAAATCCACATTTGTACTTTGGATAATGTTGATGTTGTATACAACCACAAATCTATCCTCATATGATGCTCATGTTGTTCTACATCTATATAATATTTAAGTACATCATCTATAAAAACTACTAAAAATGATTCAAATATGGTCTGAAAACTCTATTCAGCATGCCCATAAAACCCATAGGACATTTGTTAGTCCAAAACACATAACTACAAGCTAATAATGCCCATATATTGTTCTAAAAAATGACTTAGGTACATATGATGCCTATATCCCCAACTGATGGTAACTTGACCTAAGATGTATCTTGGAGAAAATTGTCACTCCGTGCAACTAATCAAACATATAATCAATCCTAGGAAAGGGATATTTGTTCTTAATGTTTATCTTATTTAGTTGTCTATAGTCTACACACAACCGCATAGTTCCATCCTTCTTTTCCACAAACAACACTGGAGCTGACCATGGTGATGTACTAGGTTGAATGAAACCTTAATCCACTAACTCCTATAATTGAGGTTGAAACTCCTTTCATTCTAGAGGTGCCATTCTATGACATCCTGATGATATTGGGTGTCTATCAGGTAAAACTTGTATCTCAAAATGAATATCTCTCTCAGGAGGTAAACCTGGTAACTTATTGGGCTAAACATATGGGAATTCACACACTATCATAACATCCTCTATATTAACTATTCTTTTGTCTACCATTGCATCTACCACAAATGCTAAAAAGTCCTCACACTCTTTTCTCACCAACTTACAACTAGAACATTTCATACTATGCATGGGGGTAAATAAAGATATAGGAAAAAGCACCTTGTTGAAAGAGGCTCTTTCTTCCAACAATCTAATTGTACATTATATTTCTCACAGAAATCTATACCCAAAATTATTTGAAAGGAATTTATGTTTAAGGTTATCATATTAACTGCTACAGTATACCATTAAAACTCAAATGACATCTAGGATATAATTCTATCAAAACTGTTGATTTACCTAACAATACTCTTAAAAACAACTCATAAGATAAATCCTGAGTGAACAAATTCAATCCACTAACTATTGATCTTTGAATAAAAGAAGATGTTCCACCACAATCTATCAAAAATGTATCCGAAATATTATTAAAAAGAATCATCTCACATGTCACAACTCTAAGAGAGACTACACCTTTATACGGTGTCATAGAGAAGAAGCACCATGTAGCTCTTCCTTTTCCACATTGTCCTCACTAATCACAACTGTACTTGGTGTTCCCCCCTCTAGAGCCTTAAGGTACGGAAGAACTTGCCCCTATAACTAGAGCTTGTCCATGAGATAGTGTGAAACTGTGATTATGAACTCAGTTTAGGTATAAAATGAAGCTTTGACAATCCCTCTTGATATGTCCCATTTGTATATAGTAATAACACACTAGAGTATTAACTCTCCAACACTAACCAAAATGTGTCCTACCACAGCTATCACACACACCTATACATTGACTCTGCTGACACGTCATTGATAGTAATGATCATCATGACCTATATAATGGTGTCCACCTAGGTGGTGTATTCCATTTATTGGAACTGGAACTCCCTACACTAGGTGAAGAACTAGATCCTTGTCTTCTAAAACAACCAAGTCCCCATCCTATACTAGAAAAGAAACCACCACCTCCTATGTATCTACTACTACTCTATCCTCCTAAACTGAAGTATCTAGATATTTTCCCACCATCACACTACTTATCAACATTAACTTACTCTTCTATAAATCTTGCAACCTCCACAAACTATCTAAAGCTTTCTCTGTCTCTTTAGCCAACTATTTGCATGTTATCTCTAATTTCTAGGCTTAATCCTTTTTGAAATCTCCAACACTTTTCTTTGTCATCTAGTACCAATTGCGAACAAAAATTAGCCAATCATGTAAAGTACACTTGGTATTCTCCAATTTTCGTTCCTCCCTATTTGATATTTTCCAGCTGCTTAATATTATCATTCAAAAAGGTAGGAGTAAAAACTTTAAGTGGAAGTCATCCATAATATCTTTTCAGGTCATCTCTATATTTCTCCTCTTATCCTCTAATCCATGCCACCATAATTCAACATTTCCTTTAAGTAGATAGATAGCATGGTTGATCTTCTTCTCATCTCATAACTCCATCAAGTAAAAAACTCTTTCCAACTACTAAAGCCATACATATGCAGTACTTGGATATGTTGGTACAAAAAACTTAGTCCCACCAAGCTTCTTCACCAGCACATAGGATCTTATCAGGTCCATACTAGAATATGAGGACCTCCCGTCCATCTTATACTTCTCCTTTATCTCTAAAAAGATGTGGTATATCCCAGCCGCTTCATCCCTATCTTCTCCTCCTTGAGCCATTGCTTGAGGTTTGGGGCCATAAGGCCATCAACTTGAACCTCACCATGACCACATCCTCTTCCTACCATCTGCATATCCATAACTAAATACTTCTATTAGATGCAGCTTATAGAAGAAAACATCCTAACTTATGGTATCTTATCGCCTCTATCCCAAACTTAGGTTCAACCTAAGCTTAACCTATTCTATGATACTGAATGAGTTGATGAGACCTGAACCCTCTTAAGCCCCTCGAGGAGCGATTAAACTAACTAGAAAATTTAATCACTTACTAAAAATTAGCCTTAAATTTTTTACTTTCATTTTTGTATTAATGGAACTAATGAGACATTTTGATTATCAAAAGGATAACATCTTGTTTATATAAAACATGGAAGGTTAAAATAGAGTTTGAATTTTTAATAAAAGAAGAATTTTCACTTAATTTACATCAAGTTCAATTATTTAAAGATTGCTCTCTTTTCTCACTCTCTCATTTCCATGATCTAAAGGAAGGATTAAGAGACCTAATAACTAATCTAACTACTAATTCACAAGAACTTTTTTCTATACTTGATATAACATGGCAATTGTCTCTCCTAGAGGGGTTGGTTCTTTACCTGAAAAATGTTTCAGTAGGTTTGTGAATTACTAGCTCAATGCATTAAAAACCAATATGTTGACCTAATAAATCAATCGAAAATATTTACTATTTAGGTATAAGCAGGTTATATAGATAATTTAAACTATCAATCATTCAAACATAACATGAGTGTTGATAATAGTTGATTAGAGGAAATCACTTAGTATCCATTTCATTTTATTAGCAAGGATATATCGATGATGTATGGAAGCATACAGCCGCCAGGCTAACGCTGCTCTAGAGAGAGGGCTTCAGTGCAGGGGAGCAGGGAGTCTGGTTGCACGTCGATTTGTCTCAGAGCATAGGAGGCTGAAGAATCGGAAGGCCGCTGGTGTGGAGATCTTTGGAGACGAGCTACAAACTCTATTTCGTGAGGAGGAAGCTATCCATCCAGGTCCGGTAGCCATGTCTGGAGCTAGCAGCAGCAGTAGCGTTCCCAGTGGGCAGATTAATAAGGTCAATGAGCCACCAAATCCGCAAAGATGTGCAACGCCCTTGTTTGGGGTACCACACGATACCTACTTTAGATGCCTAAGGAAAGGGCATTGACAGATGCAATGCTCGACTATGAAGGTGTTTTATCAGTGTCGGAGGCCCGATCACCTTGTGTACAACTGTAGGGTTCTAGAACAGACCCCAAATGTCAGATCTGTGGCGGCCTTTCCCCCTTTGATCCTGTATGGATGTTCAGCACGGGGTGCACCCCAACACATCCCTAAGAGAGTCAGGGTGGTACTAGGAGAAGACTTGGAGTGTAGGAGAAGGGTCGACTCGCTGGAGTATGTTTTCGAGGTGTCGTGGCATGTGAATGAGAAGGGGGAGGATATACTTCGCTTCCTCAAGTGGTTATGGCCTGATGCGGTGGATGTGTATGAGTTTGCTGAACGTAGGGTGATCACTTTCTTCCCGACCATTGATGATGCGAAGAAGATCCTGGATGAAAGGATTGTCAAATTTTATAGCGAAGAATTGCCCTTGAAGTCGGCATTTGGTGGCCTTGACTCGGAGAAGGAGATGTATTGGTTCTGGTTAACTGTCCGATCATCTGTCGGCATCCTAGATCCTTGCAGAAGATAGTTTCAACGTTCGATACTCTTATGAACGTCTCTTGATGGAAGAGGGGCGATGATCATGCCAGAGGGAAACTGTAAAGTTGTCCATGGTAGCGCGGGGAGCTAGAGGAACTGAGGTTATAGAAGTAGGGAAGGATCTAAGTATCCCACCCGCTACTTTCCTAGTAGATGAGGCAAGGGGTTATCAGGCGGCGACTCTGAGGCCAAATGATTTTGCTGCAGACAAGCAACAGACCTAGAGCCAATGCATAGAAGAACCTCCCATGGTCCCTGCGGGGTGGACTAGCCAACCATTGGGCACAGTGGTGGTTGACAATGAAGGAACTCGTATTAAGCTGCCATAGGAGGCTTGAAGATTTCTTGAGGATCGATGACACGATGCCCAAGGACACGAGAAGGAGAACTAGATCAAAGATGAGGAGAGCATGAAGAGATAGCAACAATTACGAAGAGAGAGGTAGATGGAAGGGATACAGAGAAGGGAGTCCCCAATCCTTGAGACGTAACATATGCTACAATTTCAAGCATGAATGTTACTCGGATGGGGACATTCCAAGGGGTAAGGGTCCTTTATGGGGTGACAGGAGAAGGAGCTATTAGTTGTTCCTCAGTAGGCAGTATGAGTTCTCTTATTTATGGACCTCATCAATCACCTTTTTTGGAACATCCGAGGAGCAACGAACAACCCCACAAGGAAAGTTATGGCCAGGATATGTAGGAGGCACAAGCCACTCATAGTAGCACTTTTCAAACCCTTTCTACATGTAGAGAGGGCTGAGGAACTGTTGGACGTGGTGAGGTTGACTGGTGCGTCGATAATGAAGAGGGGGCGAGCAAGATATGGGTGTATGCAGACTCTAATTTAAACCCTTCAGTGGTTAGCAGGCATAAACATCATATTACCTTCACGATTAGCAATGGAGACGAAGGGGTGATCTTCTTTATGGCGGTGTATGCGGCCCGTTCTATCACAACCAGAAGAGACATGTGGCTATCGTTAATTGAGACATCCCAAATGGTCGGAGACAACAAATGGTTGATTGTTGGGGACTTCAACATAGTCAGGAGTACAAAGGAGAAGAGAGGGATACTACCACTGCCATTCCAGACTATGATTGACTTCAACAACTTCATCATAGATGTTGCAATCATGGAGCTGCCCTTCGATGTAATCAGGTTCACATGGGTGGATAAGCAGATACACACCCCTACCACCCGGGAGAGGCTTGATAGAGCATATGTTAATGACAGATGGCTCAATGACTTCCCCTTTTCTTAGGCACTGCACCTCACAAGATTTAGTGTCGGACCACCCCATTTTGGTGCGAGTCAAAATTGGGGTGCAACAGAAACAACCAGCCCCATTCTCCTTCAGAGATGCCTGGCTTCAGAACCCCTCCTGTATTAAGGTGATTGAGGATGTGTGGGGCTCTATAGACCAGACAGGTGATCCCTCTTTCGTCCTCTACTTCAAATTAAAGGGAACGTGAGCTGCGCTCAAGACATGGTGTAGAGACGTATTTGGCAATATTCATCAAAAGCTAGCTGACCTTGAAGATGTGGTCCACACCCTCCAAGTGGAATTTGATGAGAATCCATCCCAACACAATGAGACTCTACTAAGAGACGCGGAATTTGAACTTGGTGAGACACTTTGGTTGGATGAGCTGATTTGAGAAGAGAAGGCTCGGGTGAGATGGTTGGATGATGGAGATCATAATACGACATTCTTCCATGCCATGGTAAAATCTAGACGGAAGAGAAAGATGGTATCCAAGATGATCATCCCAGACGGTCAGGTGGTAGCTGACAAAGAGCTTATGGCGCGAGCAACCGCTGTCTTCTACGCTGCCCTTTATTCAGATGATAACAATCTGTCACTTGTTGATGAGGAATCCTTCCTCAACCTGCTGCCGCAGGTGCTAAGCATTGATGATAGTGCCACTTTGACAGCCCCCCCAGCGCGGCGGAGGTGATCGAGATGATTAGAATGATGGACTCAGATGCGGCACCAGAACCTGATGGTTTCTCCATTGCGTTCTACCGAGCGGCGTGGTCCACCATCACAACAGACATTATTAATTTTACTAATTTCTTTTTTTAGGGAGGATTATGCCATAGGAGTTTCTTTTGATGAAGAATCGTTCTCATCCCAAAATCGTCAACTGCCATGACTTTGGGTAAAGATTTCCGACCCATCTCCATTGAGAACGTCATGATCCGTGTAGTCGCCAGGCTGATCAGTAACAGGTTGGCGAGCATGATCCCGGGGATGATTGGCGAACAACAAGGGTCTATGTAAAGGGCAGAGACATTCTTAATCAGATCAGATTGGTCAAAGAAATCATGTACGACATTGATCATGGCGGTGCCTATCCGAACGTAGTTGTCAAATACAACATTTCTAGCGCCTATGACACAGTTAGGTGGTCGTTTCTTAGGTTGACGTTGAGCAGATTTGGGCTGACGGAGCCGACTATTGATCTATGTATGAGCTTCTTCACTAACTCATGGGCCACAGTCACGATCAACGACTTATCGGTAGGCTTTTTCTGATGTGAGAGGGGGCTTAAGTAAGGCAACCTGCTCTCGCCATTCCTATTTGGCAAAAAAATCTAAATGGCACATTTTCCATTTTTTATTCCGTAAATGGCACGTTCTTGAACTTATTGTCCAAAATGGCATATTTGCAGGCCAATGCGTCCCGAAGCCGGACACATTGCTTTTTTTAATTTTTTTATTTTTTAAATTATGATACCATGTATACCATGTATATTATATATACATATCTATATGCGTATATATATATGTGTGTGTGTATCTATATATATATATATAGAGTCAGGCTAGAATATACTCGAGTATATCCGGAGCGGAATACACTCAAGTAGTTTTTGATGATGCAATATTTTTTTTGAAAATCTAATCCGTTGATCTTCTTAAACATCTCATGAACAACTCAAACGCAAAATTTGAGCACATTTGAATATGTATAGCTCATGTTATGATGACCGCAAAAATTATGCATTTCAAATTAATTTCGCGCGTCGATTTTGTTGCCCTTGGATGAGTGACTTACACTCATCCAAATGGGCTCAAAATTTGTATGTATATGTATATATATATATATATATATATTATATTATGTATATATATAAGATATACATAATATATACATAATATATATAATATTATATATCATATATATATATTTATGTATGTATATATATGTATATATCATATATATATATATGTGTGTGTGTGTATGTATATATATATTTATTTATATTTATATATATGTATGTATATATGTATATATATATATATATATATATATATATATATATTATACATATTTATATATATTATGTATATATTATGTATACATATTATGTATATATATACATATATATATATATATATTATACATATACATATATGTATAATATATAAATATATATAAATACATATATAAATATATAAATATATATATATTAGATATACATAATATATATATATATAATATATATTATATATATACATATTATATATATTATGTATATATATGTATTTGTACATATATATATATTATGTATATATATATTATGTATATATATGTATATATATGTATATTTTTGATATTATGTATCATACCTTTAATATATATATATTATTTTTCTATATTAGTATTTTCTTATTTTTGATATTAGTATTTTCTTATTTTTATTGTTATATTAGTTTTTTTCTTCTAAGTTTACAAATAAATACATGTATATATTTTCTTTATTTTTATAATTTTAAACTTTATTATATAATTTTAGTATTATATCTATTAATTTTGAATATTTTTATCTACATTTATAAATATTATGTTTTGATAAATATAAGATTATGTTATTATTTTATTATCTTCAGATATTATTTTAAATATATGGCTAATTGTATATAAGTTAATTTAGATTATATTAATTTAGCAATTTAATATATATATGTATATATAATATACATGGTGTACATGGTATCACAATTAAAAAAAATTATAAAAAAAGTAATACGTCTGATTTCGGGACGCATTGCCCTCCTGTGGGGGCAATGCGTCCCCGATTGGGACGCATTGCCTCCCGAGAGAGTAATGCGTCCCAACAGGGGATGCATTGGTCTGCAAATGTGTCATTTTGGGCAATAAGTTCAAGAATGTGTCATTTAGGGAATAAAAAATGGGAAATGTGCCATTTAAATTTTTTTGCCTTCTTATTTATCATCTTTGAAGAGGTGTGAGGCAGGCGCATGATGGAGGAACTCCAGAAAAGGTCCTTTGATAGGTTCCTCAAGAGAGGGAGAGGAGCAGCGCCACCGATTATCATGTACGCAGACAATTTGGTGGTTTTCTTCAACACGTCTCCAGATTCCAGTAGAGTGATATACGATGTTTTTAATCAATATGAGACAGCAACTGGGAAACATGTTAACAGGGACAAGTCTGGCTTCCTCATCGGCAAGACAACTCAGTTGATCAAAGATTAAGTTGAGGCTGAGCTCGGTGTGCCCTATGGGGGATACCTTCATATACCTCGGGGTCCCAATCACATTGGGAAGAGCTCGTATCGAATACTTTAACTTCTTGCTAGAGAGCATCAACAACAAGGTGGCTGCATGGAAATCAAGAGTCCTATCTTTTGCTGGGAGAAGGTTACTGCTCAACCATGTCCTCAACTCGACAACATTGTTCGTGGTAGTGGCGTATGACATCCTGGTGGGCGTCATGAAGAGAATCAATGTGCTGCTATCTTCGTTCTTGTGGGCAGATATATGTAATCGATCCAGATGAGCCTGGGTCGCATGGGACCGTATCACGAGTCCCTTTCAGGAGTGTGGGATTGGCGTGACATCCTTGCAGCTCACGGCCAAGGTGTTTAGATATAAGGCTGGTTGGGAGGTGTTAAGAGGAAACTCCATGTGTGGGCGACATTCATTAGAGACAAATATAAATCTGAATACAGAAGCCATGCGGGGTGTTATCCTCCTCTTCTTAAGAAAGGATCCTTTGCATCCCCATTTTTAGAAGAAAACCTGGACCACCTTCCCTGAGATCCTCCCCCATAGCAGGTGGTTGATTGACAAAGGTGAGATCCCATTCTGGGATTCGAGATTGCGGAGCCCCTAAACGCATACACTGTCAGGCAATTAGATGTTCAGCTTGAGCTCTGGGTGAAGGACTTCTAGATAGCGGAGGCAGGTGGGATTGGTAGGCGCTACAACTCACCCTTACGACTGACAGACTGCATTTGATTCAAGATTCACTGGTGGCGATCTCGGAGGACGATCACTTCTACCAATCCACCTGCATGGAAACCTACGACAGACGATCGATTTAGTCCCAAGACAGCTAAGGGAATCATTGTGAGGTCCAATAATATGGGCCCAGTGATTCCTCGGAGGCTCGACTGGGTATGGAAATCCTCAGTGCCCCGATCTAGGGGGGGGGGGGGGGGGGGATGGACTACCGGGGCTTCAGCCCCCCTCCCAAAATCTTAAATGTTTATTTATATGTGTTTATGCATGTTTCGTATTATAAATATAGTACATATATGAGCTCTTTAGATATATGACAAGACAAAGTTGTAGCTGGATTGGTAGAAGTGTATTAGTTCTAAACTATGGACTCAAGTTCAAATCCCACTGTAGGCATATTTTTTAAACTCAGCCCCCCTACCACAACTAGTGCCATGTATAGCTAACTCAGCCCCCCCTTATGCAATTTTCTGGTTCCGCCATAACTTCTCGATGCTCTTGTTGTGATCAACCGGAGGAGGAGATGACTCAACACCTATTGTTCTTGGGGCAGCTCACCAGATCTTTGTGGAGACACCTCGGCCTAGTTTTTAGACAGGAAGACGTGATTCCATCAGGGGTGTCGGACCTGCGCGGGCTAAGGTGATCTACCTCTATGAAGGAATGGGTGAGAAATGACTGATTATCCTTATACTATGGTCTATTTGGAAGGCTGGATGCAAACACAGGTATCAAGCAGCTGCGATGAGCCCTATTAGATTATGGGATGAGATCTGCTTCATCTTCAACATGTGTATAGCTAGACGATCTTTTCAACCCACCAAGGATGTGTCCTTAAGCTGTAATATGATCAATGACGGACTTGTGGCTCCTTGAATCAAGATCTAGGCCCTGACACTGATTAGATGGAGCCCTCCAGACATGGCCAATCTAAAAATGAATTTAACGATCGGTAGGTGCGAGGATATGTTGGGTTGCAACAGGTGTTGGGTTGCGGGGATCGTCAGGGATTAACACGGCTACATGAGAGTTGCCTTTAGATATTGGCTAAGAGAGGTTGATTATACCGCAGCATATATACATGCATGTTTAGTCGGCCTGAAAGTAGTTGGTGATCAGAACCTTACCATCTCCTCCATTGAAGTCGATGATGTAGGTACATACACGTGCTTCTGGGGTCAGGCAATAGGTCCTTGGAGGATGCGAACGTATATCAGGGAGATCAAATCTGTCATTGATGAAGATGCGATCTTGGGAAGGCTTGTTCCTAAGGTTATCAATTCCACTCCCAGACATCTTGGTGAGTGGGGCGCGCAACTTGAAGAAGGTAAAGTGTGGTCTGTTCAACAGGACCTCCCTACTCGGATGAGAGGAAGAATGATCTTGGAGAGGAGTGTTCCTCATATAGTAACTAGATGGAGAGATACTTGTGTAGTATAGAGCATTTGTATAGCCTGTTTTATTTGGTTAGGCGTTCTCTTGGAGTTATTTGGTGTATCAGGAAATGATATACCTAGATTTTGCACATGGGGGAGGATGGGATAAATAAGATAACCCTGCACTTATTTAAAAAAAATCCATTTCATTTTTTGATCCATTTAGTAGTTAACACCCTGGACACATGTGGTACACCACAATATTCAGAAGCATCGCAGCAAGCTATGAACTCATTGTACAAGATTGTAAGTCCGGAATCTCTAGATAGCCTATATAAAATGGGTGTCACCACGTCTGGCCACAACGGCTAATGGGAGCGGATAGATATTTGTACTCCTATAAACAAGGGTACTCATATAGAGAGTTAAATCACAATGGTTGAATCTGCATTAGTGGTTCCGTAGGGGCTAACAAACTAACTAGCATCATAGGTACCACTGGAAACTTTGGTTATTGTTGGGTACCACAATATAATAAGGAGTCTATTCTCACTGGCCTAGACCCCCATACCCTAATCCTACACAATCTGGATATCTTGACCTAGACTTATCCTTCAGTTGGAAGCACATTTCCTTCCTTTAGCACAAGCCTCCTCTAAAGGAATATATAGTGTTCAATGCATGTATCGTCTAATGATATTTAATTTTTCTTATAAGATATTTACCATTGCCAATATTACCCTACTTTTGACAATTGTGCATTTAGAAATCATTTGGCAAATAACAACAATCAGAATATTTTCAAAAATGATAGTTCAACTCTTTAGGTCTGGAATTACAAAAAAATAGGGGCTGTTGGTGCTTCTAAATCCATGGTTCCATATACCATTTTTCTTTTAAGATCATACAACTTTTGGGAATATCAACAAAACATCACAAATAATACTTACTAATATATTTCCTCTACTGAAAACTACTATGCACACATAATAATTTCTAAAACAATAATTACTAAGTGAGAATCAACACAGAAACATCATTATTTTATATTTGTATATTGTTTCCTCACACCCCAATACATATAATACTCACTAATCATGTGTTTCATACAAGCAGATAGAGAGAGTAAAGAAGAATAATCTCATTGATAGTGTAGTGGTGTAGAAGAGAGGATTTGTGGATTGTGGAACTACCCTCCAAATAGAAGTTGCAATCTCTAGTACCGTTATGTGAGAGTGTACGTCTCCATGTTAACTCTAACATTTTTCTATGAATCTATCCATTGGAAACCATGTTTTGAAATGGGAGTTGTGTGGAATATGATTCTATATGCGTCCCTCTAATGTTCTTATACCATGGCCTAGGAATCCAAGTCAATCTGATATCATCCAATGATTGTGAGCAGTTTGTTGCATATTTGGTGTTGGAGTGTCGAGCGACTTAAGGACCAATTAGTCAAATGGAAGTGGTCAGTATATATAATTGTTATGTAGATATTGAATTAATATTCGTAATCATCTAAATCACCCAATTCTATATCATATGTGATATTTGAAGTTGTTTTACTAACTAGGTACACTTTAGTGATCCCCCTCTCTTTACTTATGCAAGTTGGGAAGTGGACCTTTAACATTTTGGCTAATTTGTTGGGAATTCCATAGAGGGATTTGTGAAACCTCATCTTCTCATTTTACAAACATATAACCTAAATATAATAAGTAATTAATTACCATACTAATTCTATAAACTCTTGGAAAGTAAAATCACTTGAAATCTCAATGGAAATGCAACATAAACTTGCAAAAAATGTAACTAAAATCACGAGGAAAAGATATTCATCTAAAATTTCAGATCAAAAATAACAAAAAATTCCAAAGAACTTTCCAAAAATGCTTTCAATAAATGTTTATGCCTCATACTCACATCATGCTTGAAAACCAACCACCAATAAGAATAAGCTATCCAACTTCATTATGGAATAAGGTCACCATAAAATTTGTAATGCATGATATATCACATATGCAAATTTCTTAGAGATAAAACACCTAGGCTTTACCTTAACCAAATGTATGAAAAACCCACTGCCAAGCAGATGGATCTTATTATATTATATTTTAAGATCAATCCCAAAAGAGAAATATTCAAGAAGAATTTGATCATGTACCAAACAAGAACTAGAATTTAGCATAAAAGTTGTTTGATTGTTTGATTATGATACTATTGCATTAACAAAAAGTCTAGATCAAATTTGTATAAAGCAGATGATGGAATCACTATAGTGGGCGGGTTTCAATGCCCCTACCTATTATTTTCTCTCTAATTGTATCATAAATAGCATGGAAATACATATATTGAGGTTAGATAAATCCCCCTTTTGGTGGGATCAAAACTAGACATATATTACTCTAAGATTGTAATCGTGTTACCTAGAGATCATATACTTTTCATCATAGAAAGCACCGATTTGAAGTCCTCGTCAAGGGTTTGACTTGAAACAAATGACATCCTAAATCTTAGGTTTGAAGTTCTCTACATCTAATATTTGATAAAGATGCAAGATAGTTGTCCAGACAAGATTTGCAAGCATAAAATATTTTCTCCTAACATAGCATGGTTCATACAAAAGTAGATGTACTAAAGAGAATAAAAATAGGTAGCAAGACAACTACCCATATCTTAGAAAGTGGACAACTCGCTCACTGTAGTGATAACAAGATTAACAATGGAGGAAGAGAAGAAAAGCCATCATCATAGTAGATAATGAATGAGCAGTCATAGTGTTCAAGTGTCTAGTTTGAGCTTGGATATGATGGTGGTCGACACAACATCAATATCACCCCTTGATTTTTATTAGAAATGGTATCGAGGGCATCATTGTCCTTCTTCATAGACTAAATCAATATGTTGTAAAGGTGGAGCAAGTGGACCAATGATGGTGGGGGTAGCCATTGGTTGATATGGTCGTAAACTAATAGAGATGGATGATGGGATTTGGATATGGATGCATAGAAAAGAAACTATAAGCCTGACAACTTTAAGATTGGATCCTCCGTCTTGGAGTCCATGTCTTGTATTTATGGATGGTGCTAGGGTTTGAAACTTACCTAGACATCTCATAGTTAAGTCACCAACCACCATTGATGTGAAGGGTTGTTTGTACAAGGAAGATGAGGGGTATCATGATGTTTAGAGTTTCTATTGATGTGTGAAGTTCATTGGTTGATGAGCACCAATAATAGTCATTGATTTTGGCCATCGATCTCTGACAGCTTTGGAAGACAAGATGTAGAATTACGGACATGGAAGACTTTCATTATTTGGCAGCAAATATTGATGAATACCCTTCTCGTCAATTGATGAAAGTTCTACACTTCCCGTGTTGATGAGAATCCTAGGCAGTTGACAGACAATGAAAAAATATTTGCTATTAAATATAAAGGATAGTTAATAACCAAGGAATTTATGAAGTTCCAAATATAGCATATTATGTGCAAAAACAACCTTATTTTACATTTAAGTTTCATTTTAAAATATAAATGACTTGATTTACATTTTATTTTCATTAAAACCCAAATAATTGTACAAATAAAAAAATATATAAAAAAATATTAAGATAGGAACAATAGGAATATGACTATAAGTCTAGAATGTACCATTATGCTTACAGTCATTTTGTGCTCTAGATATTGGCCACTGTAACCTTAATTTTTAAATAAATGGAGTCATTATTCTGAACAAAACAATCAACTAGAAAGTATTTGCAACACCATTTAACATTAACATGTGAGAATTATATTATACGCCATGAAGTGATTATTAAAATGTTAGAGATACAATTGTGATCATATAAACAATTTGGAAGATTTAAACCTAGTAACTGAATAGATGATGGTCCATTACCAACACATTTTACATTAAAAACTTTGCATGGATAATTGAATTGATTGCTATTTTTTTTGCTTTTGGATTTTTAATGATCATAACTTTGCATCTAGAGCATCATTTATATCATTAAATTGATGAAGTAATCATCTCTTTAATTGCATGCATATATAGAAGTAATGTGTCCCCATTGTTTTTACATATCTTGATTCCTTGAATACCACTACATAATTTCTATATATGAACACTTACAAATGGATATTTAATATATAATGTCTTGATGAGATATTTTGGTCCACACAAATTAGTAGAATTATGCTTCCAAAACTTAGTGTCTAAAAGTGGTGTGCCTCTACTGATTATTATATTGAACTATCATTCTCACAACTAAGGAAGAAGATAATGACATTTAAGAGTTTGGACATATCAAAGATTGAAATATGACTTTGTGATATATTTGACACTCATGCAACAAAAACATTTATTTGAACTAGTTTTGATATCTTGTTATTACTTATACAAACTTACTCACTTTAGAATTTAACTACATATTATGTTGAACTTTTTTTAGTCATATATTTGTATAACTTGGATAGTTTATAAGTATACCATATATTGTGTGTGATCCTCCATCTATATTAATGTGTGCCATATTCTATGGGGAATGGATGGACATGTGGTGTATATTATGAAAGGAGCTTGGTTGGATCCTTGTTGTCAAGAACATGAGAAGTTGATAAGATGTTCAAGTTCCCTTAGTGGACCTTTCATTTGTATCAATTTTCTTATGTCATTGTCTTTACCCAAAAATTCTCATGTTGGGAAATGATAATGCAAATATAATGGTTTCATTCCAAGTACTGTTATTTGTTTTACTATGCAAGATATCAATTTTATCTTTTCTTAGATATTTTTTCTAGAAAGTTGATCATGGCCATGTTATTGTCAAATTAGCAAGCTTAATCTCACACATTTTTTTCATGACATTGTCTATTATTATTAGCCTTTTAAAATGAAAATTTCCGATATGCATTGAAATATACAAATGGTCATGACCTGATATTTATAGGTCCAAACATTGTATACCACACATGAGAAGTGCTTGATATACCATTGAACCCCAGTCTTAGTCAACATTATTGTTGATCATTAATTCCAAGCACGATGGTCTACAGAAAACATCCTTTTGACATGATTGTTGTTACGTTCGACAACGATAGTCAATGTTGATTAATCCATATCAAGGAAAGAAAAAAATGTTCAATTTTTGTAAGATTCACAATCTAAATCAAATTAGTGATTGAATATGCCACTTAAGATATAAGACATGGTTATAATCCGTATGAAAATAGATATTTCAAACCCATCAGTAGGAGTTTGAGCTATACTATTTAATAAAAAATAAACTTGAGCCTACCTATATGTTTCATTGACCACCTCAAATATTTAGGGAGAATATGTATTCTACTTATTTCTTCTTGTAATCTATATTATTTATAGATTCCTATAGTTCAACTAGTTTGTTTCATTGAATCATGTTAAAAGAAAATTAGTTTTGTCAATAGCAAGACCAAGAATCAACTCAGTGATGTTATATGGTTAGTGATTTCTTGTGTATATGAGGAAACCCAATATTTATGTTTGTTACTTAAGGATATGTTTGTTTCTTTTTTCATCACAATAAAACAAATTTCACTAGAGGAAGCATTAAACTCTCATGTCAGTCCAACTTGTGATGATAGAGCCTTACATATGGTAAATATGTCACCCAAACTCTCATGTAAATCCAAGTCTGAGGGTTGTGAACCTCCCATAGGATCAACATGAACTAGATGGTGCACTCAAGGACACTTTCGATAGTAGACACTTCATGGTTGTAACACTCACAATACTAAAAATGGTAACAATCTTGGAGGGTTAGTATGAAGTTTGCATCTTATGTCAACACCTACACCCATGCCACTAGTCAAATCCACAAGTGAAAGACCCATGAGATGTAAATTGTAATTGCATTGACCTCATTGAAATGTTCCCTTGGTAAGGTGGTTGTTGACAATATTTCATAAAAGGACCCTTAGAAAATATTGTGAGGTGAATGATCACTATGCATTCCTTTCTACTTTGATGTTTTTGGGTTCCCAAACCTGGTACAATTTCTCTATATTGGTCCCTCAAACACATCATAAATAGGAAAAATATGTTATCATTGTCAATTTCATGTAATTTTATATTTAATCAATTGGGCTCATCATCCAAAAAAGCCTTTGTATACTAAATTTAGGTTCATGCTTATGAAAAATAATATATTTAAGTGAAGTATAATTGATATTATCTCAATTTCAATTCAAAACAATAAAATAAAAAACAAGTCAAGACATTTTGAATTATTTAAAACACATAATAAATATTTATTGGTTTTGATATTGAAACATGATGGAATTATAGAGTTGTTTTTAGATTTTGAATGCAACACATGATGCCAATAAATCCAATATTACTATAGAAACAAATATGTTTTCATGATAAAACACTAGTTTAAATAAGAGATATGTATCCCTTCCCCAAGTAATTCAAAAGTTACTATAGAAATATAGTTGTTCCCAAAACTTTCTCCTCTACTTGTAAACCAACTCTCAATTCTTTTTGGTTTCCCATTACTGCATTTGCATTAGTCAATTCTTGATTAAACTATAGTTATTGCTTTTCTAAACTTTTTTAGCATATGGTTTTAATTGGGGGAGGAAGCAGGCACTTACCATATCAATCTAGAGAAAGGAGCAACAAGGTTGGAGAAATGGAGAAAATTGCAAGAACAAATAAATAGATGTGTGAGGACCTACATGATATCCACCACTCGAGTGAACTACTTTATTTACACTTACATACGACAAATCCTAATACACAATGACATTTTTTTATAAACTTTTTTAGTAAAACCTTGTTCTATATCAATTTGTTTCCATTTACAACAAAAATAGACAACCAACCCCACACCATCACCCGTATAGGGCAATTTGTCTAGTAAATGTCATTGTATGGAAACTATAAAGTTAGAGGTGGAAATAGGGTACATGCAAAAAATGAGTCACCGTAAAAAATGTTTATGTTTTGTTGAGTAAAAAGATGAATACAATGGAACATGATGGAATCAAGAAAAAGGGTTGTTAGTGAAATAGGATATCTTAACAAGGGGGAGTTTTTAAGGATAGGTGATAGTTACAAATCTATTTTTTCGTAATAAAAGTAAGCATTGGAAGTTACTTTTAATACTATGGGTAAAAAAATTAAAGGAGATATCAGAAAGTTTTTCTAATTGGTGAGCCATAATACTTGTTAATAATTGTGGATTTTCCATCATATATAGTCCATGTTGTTTATGTTACCATGTCTCGTTATAACTATGCCAATGTAGAGATACTTTAAAGGGGATTTTTTCTTTACTAAGATAAACAAAGTGATGAATAAAGGATGAAAAGAGAAATTGATATTGAAGAACAAATAAAAAAATTGGCATTCATGATTAGTCAATAGCATAGACAATGAGAAATGCCCAACCTTGCTAAAAAGAAAAGAGAAGTAAAAGGTCCTAAAAGAAGTTGTTGATGACATACAAACAAAGTACTTCTCTAAATTAATCACTAAGACATCATTCTTACATTGTCTATCTACAAAATAAAATAAAAGGAAGGGAATGGAAGAGGCTGGTGTATACCTTCCCATCTGAATGATGCATCCTACCAATATTTTTATACCCATATAGTAGGAATAGAAGAACCTTGATTAAATAAGTTTAGAAGAATAATGTTTCATTGGTTTTGCCTAAATTTCTCCATATATCACACAAATGTGGTTGGAAAAGAACGGGGATGTTATAACTTGGTTTTGTCTCATGTTTTAATATATTTTTTCACAAATAATGTAACATGAAGGACACTTTAGAAAGATGGTTCTCTATGTGCCTTGTTTGCAAATTTTGGTTTGAAAGTGCAAATACTCTATATGTGATGGATTTTGCGTATTTCACTATTTTCAACAAACCACTAATAAATTTTGGACAAAGAAAGAGAGGAAAAATCCAATAATAAAGGAATTACTAAAGATAATTCATAGTGGATGTTTTAAATATGGAATTGTGTGAAAATATCTAGAAAAGAGATTTTTTGTATATAAATAAAAAATGGTGAATTGGGAACGAAAACATAAGATAATTAGAAAGTGTCTAAAAGAAAATATAATACATGGTGTTTTGAATAATTAAAAGAGTAACTGTCTAGCCATTATCGGAAACACAATGTTTTAGTCAACAATTAGTATTATTTTTATTTAACTCTTGGTGTACTTGAAAATAGTGAGGGAGGAAGAGAATTCTAAATTTTAGGAGAAAAAAGTATATTTAATGATTGTTTTAAATAATGTTAAAAGGAACAAGATTTTGCATATAGAATATCTTCTAATAAAATCCCACAAATGAATATACAACTGGAATAATATTAATGAGTTCCTATATGTGATTTAGGGGATATATCAAAGACAACAAGAGGAGGAATAATCTAGAATTTACAGGTCATAAAGAGTATCCCAATAAACATCAAAGAATGAATATAAGTTGGAAAGGTATATTGTTTTACCTTTTATATCAAATGTTGACAATCCATGCTCTATGGAAAAGCGGAGTTTTCCTTTGCATAATAACATGTGGAATAAAAAGGATATGTAGTTATTTCCTTTCAATATGTGTTGCTTACCTCTTTTGGAAGGGAGAAGAAGGGAAATGGGGGATAAGTGTATATATAGAAGCAATATTTCCACCTATAACCCCATTAACTCACCTTGGCTTACGATTGCACCCTAGGCACTACGGTGATGAAAGGAAGATTTCCTCATCATGTTGAGAGAGACAACAATAGTGCTGTCAAGCTTGCTACCTACAACACCATCTAGCAGTCTCATACCCTCACCCCCTTCTTCAAGAGACCATGACGACAAGAAAGAGTTAGGATGGAAGAAGGGGATGGACTGCTTGCTTGATGATGGTAATTATGGTGGATACGTAGGAGGTAGTCTTCCCTATGGAGACTCTCGTTACACTGATATGTGGTGCAACCTGCTCATGAGAGGATGGGATGTTCACATAGAGGAGATAGGTTGGAGCTGGATTGTTAACCAGGTGAGCCTTGAGGCTTGTTAGATGGGAGTTGTGGCAATGATGGACCCCTGCAATCAAGTTCCTCTGGCAATCAGGGGGTTGGGTCATGGTGATGCGAGTTGCAGCACCGTAGTTGGGATCGTGTGGTGCACTGGGCTTTGGCATCCAAGTGAAGTAGAACCCTACGCTAGAACAAAGATGGAGGAGGAGGATGCGGTCTGAAGGGAATGAAACCCTGATAAACGGTGCCATCAACGACACTATGTCTGGCAATGAGAACGTTGTGCTGAGTGGAAGTGAGATTGCGAGAAAGAAGGAGAAGAGGTTTAGAAGTCAGAAGACTCTTATACCTCTCCATGAGCTTTCTGATCATAAGGGCGGTAAGGACTTTTTCCACAATTGTGAGCCATTCTTTGGTAAATAGAATATGTTGACGTGGCCATTCCTTATTCTTCCAATTTATTTTATTTTGTAAAAACCATAACTAAATATTGATAAGCCGGGTTGAAACAAATAATATAAAAAAATGATGAGAAAAATGAGAGGAGTCTAAATAATTTAATTAAAGAGTCTAATTATGCTCCTAATTCCAAAAGTAGTGAAAATATGGGTTTAAGTGGTTATTAATGCATCTAAACCCTAGTTTTGAGTATTAACATGTTAAATATGTTAAAATCATTTCTTTTATGTTTTATATAATCAAGTTGAATAATTTAATTTCCATGATGACCATGATAATAAAGATGATAATTAGGGTTAACAAAGTGGATAGCTATACATGTGAATAAATAGGGTTATGAAACCAAGGTAGTGTCTTCTTATATAACCCGATCTAAGTGTTCATAATAAAGGGATATGGTAGATTTGATGTCATGACTGTAGATAATATGAATTAGGATTATCAAGTCATTTAATTAATGAACATGGAAATTGGAGTATCAAACATGACTCTAATGATGACTCGATGTCAAAAAAACCTAAACCCTAGATTACAACTGAGTTGGGTTAAATATGATCAATGTGATTGATGTGATGGTGACACGTTAGGATTTATGTACATACAGATTAACTATTAAATTGCTTGGATCTATTAATTGGATTGCTTGAATATACTTGAAGTATAACTCCACATGGGTGTCTTCTCCACTTGGATTTATATGGATTGATTGAATATACTTGGATTTATATACAACATTCCTTACTTTGGATCGAACCCTTATGAGAAAGAAAGAGTAATTTTTCCTATGTGTAACTACTCCATCTTAGATAGATTCCCGTATGGCTATCTTTGTCATCAACTATGTCTTCTTTACCATCCATGACATTCAAGAACTTTTAGAATCTAGTTGTCTCACCTTCATGGCTAGATTATCTTCTTCACTTCTCCTACAACTTCTATCAACTTTGGTGCACATCTTGTTTTTAAGCCCAAACTATCCTAGTCATCACATCGTGTTTTCTCCTTATCATTGCCATATGCCCCTACCACAAGACCAGATGCCACAATGACATCCTGAAAAGGTCATGAGTCAAGAGGGAAAACAATGAATTTCTTCTCAGTTTGCCCGTCATTGGAAAGTCATACATTCTTGACATCAAAAAAGTATGGCCAACTCATCCCCAACAAGTCATCAATTCAATCACGATGATGTTCTCTAGTTCCTAGTCCCAAAATATTGATATTTGTATACATCATTCTACAAAGAACAATAATAGAATGTATCATTCCAATCACATGACATGTCACCACTACAATCACAATCTTGTGGTAACTGTTATGATTATGTAGGCGAAGACTATTGTGGAAATAGTTGATATGCCATATTAACCACTAGTGTAGCCATTGTGTTTGATAATTGGAAACATAATGTTCCAATTCATCCACATGTTGTGATGCCGCTAAGGTCTCTTCATCCCAGGTGGTCCCATACATAGGGTGCCATCCATCCAACACACCATGTTATTTCTGGGTTTTTTTACCCTAGCGATTGGGAACACAACATGACATCTATCCAACATGCCTTGTCACCAGATGAAATGATGTTTCATTTGATTCACGCTATGTGTCTATGTTCATGAACTATACAATTAGTCCAACACAATGTGTCAACCGATTGTAGGTCTTTAATTAGAAAAAACTACTACATGTTTTACTTATTGGTGCAAGATTTATGTTTGTATCTATAGGATATGTAGATCAAGGGCATGAATTCAACTTCCAAACATCCTCTCTTCATGCATGAAGCTCTATTCTCTCAAGTGTTTGAATATTTCATAAATGTGAGGTTTATATCTCTCAATTGCAAGGTTTAATCCTTCAAACACAATATCTAGCATGAGGTTCAGTTTTCCCAAGACCATAGATAAATCTAACACATAGCTTATCTGATTAACAACTCTCTCTGAAATCGATTGTGCTCCCCATACCTTGTCCCCCACTTGCATCAAAGTCTAATCATGGGGGAGTTCATCCTAGTCTGTCCACCCAATCGATCTTCAATGCTTTATGGGTTGTGTGTATGGGAGATATAGTAGATATGATAATTTAAGAATGAGTAAGAGAAATAGATATGAGAGGAAGAGTCTATAAGATATAATAGGAAGATATGAAAGAGGAAAAAGTTATATCTTTTGTAGGGTTTTACTATCTTAGAGCTTCACATTATTTATGTCTCATCTATATTTGAGATTTCAAGGATGATTTCAAGTCTTGCTAGTAGTCTTTTGGGTTTCCATCTAGTAGTATTCTTTGATCATTATTGAGGTGAGAAGATGACTTCTCATTTGCTTTGTCTTTGTTTTTTAGATTGCTACATACTGTGTATTTGTCACCCTTGGCTATGTCCTGGTCACTCAAAGTAGGTGATACAATAGTCATCTAACACTAGAAGTGTAGCATCCAACTCACAAAAACATAATTAACTAATGCGAAAGCATTCACTAAGAAGCGGATTATAGAAAATTACTAAAAATTAAAACATTTTTCAAAGAGACCCAATCATAGGAAAACTCTTTCAACAAGAACCAATGTATTACATTTACATCATGGTTCATAAGTATATATCTTATACCATCTCTTCTCGAGGGTTACAACATCAACTGACTTGTTAAAAGCTAAACACAGACAACATAATAACCTCGAGGCATCAAGCCAAAATCCCAAAACGATACATTAAAAGCACTAAGTAATAACTTCGAGGACCTGAGAGTACAGAGACGACACATAAGACTTCTATCTACAAAACATGACAGACAACACACTCAACCTGAGTTGTCACTGCTGTCCCTGTTGCTACTGATGTTCTTCCTCTGCAAGATATTCTCAGTCTCTTTCACACTCGTCCACCTAAAAATGTTGGTTCCCACGGGGGTGAGACAATTGAAAATTGCCCCAGCGAGAGATATAACTCTCCGCCAGAAACATCATTATTGTAGTTTAATTAATATAAAACTGAGCAGAGGATAAGCAGTTTAGATCATTCTCATCTTTTAAAGTATTACACCTATCTATGATTGAACAGTAATTCATCTATTCTTTTTATAAGGAATATAAAGAACATGTATAACATTTATCTACCATACATTTTCAACATCTCAAGCTTTGCTCATGTCATTTATTATTCTGATGTGTCACCCATGATTCATTCTTGTTTCTATTTGTTGGCCTTAGCCAATCTGCTAAACTGGTATTCACTTATGCTAGACATGTGATTATATATATCATCATGTCTTATTCAAGCACTAAACTATATCAATCAAGTATAAATGCTTCAGATATTGGACTATACCAATCCTGATTACACAACCAGGCATTGGACTTTAACCAACCCTAATTACAGGCATTAAGCCTCTGCCAAGTATTTGTAATTATAGAGGCATGGATAGCATGCGAAACATAACTATCAACATGAGATATCTAGCATCATGATTATAATCAACAATAGCAGTAAGATATCAACATAAGCATGACTACTGTATGTACACATTTACAGTCTTATGCATATCCACAACATAAGTATAATTACTATCTCTTAGTTGCACTAAGCATCATCTTTATGTAAAGAGAACAAACAAGGGTTATCATCCAATGTGAAGCGTGATGTATAACCCTAAACAGATATGCCATACGGTTGTATTACATCTTTTATTATGCCCTGGGGAAATTGAGGATACCACTCAAAATCCAACTGACCACTGCTAAGTCGAAATAAATGCCATAAAAGATCTAGGAAGAGCCGGACTCCTAAGATCTTCTCCGCCCCCAGTCAGTACGGGTCCGCCATAGTGACACAAAAGGTCAAGCTGCTAACAGCCTAATCCGTCCTTGGTACAGGTCACGACACTAGTGAAAGACGCGGGTATGCATACCCTACCTTCTGAGGTACAACCGCAGTTTTCCTCCAATATCATCACACATATAATCATCGAGACACGACCGCAGCTGTTCTCAAACTAAGGGCTAGGTATGACCGCAGTCATCCTCCCTAAACACTTGAATTCAGGATGACAAGCACCCCGCATACTCATCAGTATGCGCTCCGAGTTTCCCTTAGGAATACTCATTTCACCATCTGGAAAATTCTGACACTCAGATGGATCTATGGCACATGGCACTACATGATTAGAGTTGCACTTGATTAGTTATGCCAATTGGGTGAATTAAGGCTGCATCAAACAAGTGGACATACAAACCCTAATTCATTTCTAGCAAGCATATAAATATCAAAAGCTGAAAAGATATAAAACATATGAAACATAATTTTCTCATCTCATCATCACATGGTAATATTAACTTGCCATTCATGAGATTACACCAATTATCATATTATCACAGGATATAAATCCTTTTCACAATATCACAAGGTATCAACCCTTATCAACATAAGAGGAATACACCTCATTCAGGTCTCAACCATGCCCAAAGGTCATTAGGACCATCATACTATCACAGGATATAAATACTTTTCACAATAACACATGGAATCAACCCTTATCAACACAAGAGGATTACACCTCATTCAGGGCTCAATCATGCCCATGAAACATCTTATTACCTCTTACTAGGTAACATCTAACCATATGGCTCACAAGGCCATTAAACATCTTGTCACCTCTCACTAGGCAACAATGACATATTAACTCATGTAATATAATAGTAACACCATTATTTCCTCCATAGGGTTAGGGTTTACTATTCACATCAATTAGGGTTTCATGTTCATTTTATCAATCCAATCCTAATATAATGTTCCATACATCTAGGAGCATCCATCGACATTCCAAGTATTTAATATTCTTATCATTTATCATTAAATGATCATCAACACAAGGTATGAGTTTATCTCTCATCCTTATCATGGTATGATTACATCATACTCATTTTAGCTTACTTATCAAGTATGTTAAACTCATTACATTTCATTGTAACAATTTACATAACACTCTCCTTGTGTATCTTATCCAAAAATATTGGATTTGAGATGCATCAAGGTATATCAACCCTGAAATGCTAAATGTGATATCTATCATGTCTCAATGTATCACTTCCCTCATCACTTCTATCTTACTTGAGTTTATTAACTTATCTTATAATAAGGAATCTCACATCTTAATACTTTCATCGACCAACCTATCACCTTTACCATGATGTGAATAGATCACACACAAGGATTGTCCAACTATCTTCAATGATATGGACTCATCTCAAGTTAAGTCATTGCTTATTATAAGGTTGCCTATAGTCAACCACTTGAGATATTTCATCGTTATAGGGTATTACCCATTATTTCATCACTAAGGTTTACTCATATCATTACCCAGGCATTAGGGTTATGATTTATCATCATATTGCCCATGATTAGAATTCCATGCACTATAGACCAAATTTAGGGTTTCACATAGCTTTAATCTGTGTTAGGTTTAAGGTTTCATATGACATCGCCCTCAATTAGGGTTTCACATGGAATCATCCTCAATTAGGGTTTCTCATGGAATCACCCTCAATTAGGGTTGCACTAATCATCCCAATTAGGGTTTCATTCAATTACCCATAAATTAGGGATTCATTATTCATCCAATTAGGATTTGGAATTTCATTACCTTAAATTAGAGTTACCCAATTCATTACCCTTAATTAGGGTTACACTATTACCCTATATTAGGGTTTCACTCAGAATTTCCCTAAATCAGGGGTAGGGTTCATTAACCTTATCAATTAGGGTTTCTTGATCTCTTTACTAAGGATCAAACCCTAAATAACCATATGAATCATACTCATGTATGAATTTATTTCTATCATTCTCTCCACTTGATTTGGTTACATCAACCATCCGATCAAATACAAACAACTATGTTTGACATAGTATACTGAGTTATTGCTTCCATAAACAATTAGGGTTTGCATTTTAGGGATCATTCACAATTGAAACCATTAAGATCAAACCAATTGAACCCATTGGATCAATATCCAATTACATCAGCATATTTCCTCAAACGGTAAACCATTGCAAATGGTTAACCACTCCAAACTGTTTGAAACTATTTGGTTTCAATCAATTTGTTGAAATCATTAACCAATTTCATTGAAACCGATTGGTCCCAAATTTTGAAATTGTTTGCCTAAGATATTAATCAAGGTGTGTGCTTGTGATGACATCATCATCTTCAAGCTACAAACCCACGAAATTTTCTGTGATTTCCATGGTGGTTTCTGTTGGGTTTTTGGGGAGACAGAGAAGGCAGTGGAAAAAAAAAAATTTCTCCCCAACCCATACCGAGGAAACGCGTCAACGTCTATATAATAGGAAAGGATGGTTTGCGGAATCATACCTTGTCCCGAGGCTTGCTCGGCGACAATACCTCGCACAATGTGCGGTCTTCAACTCCGGACTTCGACGGCGTCTATGCAGCTCCTGGTCGCACCGGGACTGACAACGCCTACTCGAACCGGACTGTCGGATGACAGTTGTCCTCCTAAACGGCAGTGTCCTCCCGCCTCTGTAGTAGTCCACACGGAACACCTAGAACTCCACACTCCTTGTCCCACAAGGAAGTGGAAGGAGTCGCACCCTCCTGTTGACGTACTAGTCGCCAACATGCTCTCCTGCCTCCTGTTGCAACTGCAGTTGTCCTTCCCTTGCTGCACCTCCCTTTTGCGGGAAGCACTTGCTCGGGCTCTCTCACGGTTACCAAAACCAGAGAGAACGACAACTTGCAGAGCAACTGGTTGCACTGAGATGTACTTTGAGAAGCCCACAATACCCCTATATATATAGGAGAGTCATGGGACAGGGTTCTCCATCCCGGGCAATGCGGGACTAAAGCAGGAGTAGAAGGGTTCGAGAATTTTCCACAAAAAGCAACCGGTTCGCAACTTGAAATGATCGGTTCACAACTGAACCGATCGGTTCGGCCATTGAGCCGATCGGTTGGACCTGAGCCGATCGTTTGGGGCACTCCAACCGATCGGTTGGTGCCCTGAACCGATCGGTTCATGGTCCTAATCCGGCTCAAAAAGACTTTCCTTGTTTCTTTCCCAATTGGTATCGAATACCAATATTATTCCCAATCGAATTGGGCAATTTGAAACCAAAGGAAAATTCTTGCCGACATGACTTTTCCCAACTGGTCGGTTGCACCAGTTGAGCCGATCGGTTCAACCCTTGAACCGGTCATTTCAACCTGGGCATGAGCCGATCGGCATGGACACTCCAGCCGACCGGTTCAGCAACCTCAGTCGACCGGTTCATCACATGAACCGATCGGTTGGGAGCACAGGTTGGGCAAAATCAGTCAATTGCGATTTCAATCAATCCGATACTCCAATCAATGCGTCCAACACCTTGAACCATACGATATTGAGCTATCGACTGATTGAGTGTTTAATTGAACTACTAAACTCCTTTAGTAATCAATCTAAACATTGCTTTGTGGACAAAACTCCTCTTCCAGGTTAAATCCTATGTGTGTGACCCTGCAGGTCCATTTCACGTTGGCAGTGAAAGTCCATAACACTTATGACTTCACAAGCAAAGAGCGGTGCCTAGTAACACATCAGTGCTACCCAAGTGAAAGTAGAAAGTTGGAGAACAACTTTCATCCTACAATCCGTGATTGGTGTTACAGCGAATGTATAATTCCTTTGTCATTGATATCCCAAATGAACTCGAGGCATGGAACAGTCATCCTGTCAACGTTCATTCACTTCCTTGATCTCAGAGTAGACTGGAAGAGATATGTATGACATCAGTATCATATACTGATTCACACATGCGTGCACGCCTTTCTCAATCCTACTCATCAAGTGGCCATGGATATCAAACTCCCTCAGGAGGGACAAATCCCATATCTATCACTCACCCCTCAAAAGCCCCATGTGTCAAAGCCACCCAATCATCACCTTTATAACAACCCATGTTTCAGGACTGCGTTTGATGATGTCAAAGTGTGCCCAACGACATGTGTTGAGTGTAGTGATTTCAGGTCTAAGAATCACACTCACCACCATCACTGTGAGTACTGACTGTGACTACCATATCATGGTTCCATGTGTCAAACTCACGGTGGGTCTGTCCGGTACACTTGTTCTCTAACAAGTACCTATGTGTTTGGTTTGATATCTCTATATCATGACTAATGAGATTCTGTCATCAACCAACACCACAATCTAGTCTTGTGTGTCATTGTTGTCTATCTACCTTCCACAATGACATCCGACTAGGGACATAACAAGAATGTACAAACTCTTAGCATCCGTATGATCTCATCGTTCAGGTCCTTAACCTGAAAGCATACGTCATTGAGTTCTGTCATTCTTTAGACATTCAATCTGTTCTATCACTATCTCATATGACTGAACCAGAATGAATTGGAAGCTCTCCTTTTATGTTTATCAAATCAATCTTAATGTATCCCACCAATCATCCCATGATTGGCTCTCAGGGCATACATACCAACAGACTCCCACTTGCACTGCGAGCCAATTACCCATGAATCATATTCATAGTGATCTTCAAACATGTCCCACATGTTACTGTGCTCTTAGTGCGAACATAGTGAGTAATGACAACACCTTGCCAAAGTCAATATAAACTGCATGTCTCTCATCTCTTCACTGTACGTCGCACGTATGAGATAGAGTTGCCGTAATATGCGATCTAGTATTCCATTGCTAACCTTTAGCCACATTGCATGATCAAGGATTCCAGACTTATCATCAATGAGTGGAATATAAGCTCATCCTATGAACTTTCAGATCCATATAGTATCCACTGCTGTTCTCTAACACACAGATACTCGGCATTTCCCCTTTTTAAATGGCTTTATTGGAACATTTCCAATTATCAACAAACTTTCACTTTTATACATCTTATGTATATATATTGCGATTAATTTTTTGTCCTTTCGGAAGTTCGCATCAATGTAACTCTTTACATCGAACTCTTCCTTATCTCCATAGAACTAGTACTTCACAAGCACTTATCAAGTTCTCATGGTATTCCAGTAACCCTTACTGGAAATAGACAGCCATCCACTCGTCATGTCACACATGCGAGTTATCAGGATGAGCACATCATATTGCCGTGTCCTACATACAAGATGATGAATGCATATTATTCTTGCCATGTCATACATGCAAGATAATCGGATGATTACATACATGATAGATCCATATCTATTCTTAGTGTTCCCATTCTTCATAAGAATTGGACACTTGGCCTTGGGATACTAACTCCATGTAACATGGACAAGTTTTCTCCCACTGAATCTGTGCATACTGAACACTTTAGTACAGATTGCCAATGTATGCTTTCTCTTTCCAGGTCAAGAGGTTTTTGAGAACTATCTCTATAGATCTCTATTCCTATCACATAGGAAACATCTCTATCTTTCTTAAAGATAATTTCCACTTTTTGGATTTCCATTTTAGAACAATTTCATTTCACATCAATATGTGGAATGTGAATACGCTCCCACTAAATCACAGATCCCTTCTTTATCTTTGACATACCAGTCAAACCCTTTGACTATATCATCAAAGTAAAGATCCAATTTTGAGTTGCTTATACTCAATCAATCACATTGATTAGTCCATTGTAACTTATAGACTTCATTTGCATTAGTGGATTCATAAACCTTATAGGTTGTGTCACGTACACATCCTGGTTTTATTCCTCATAGAAATGCGGTTTTAGTATCCATATGCCAAATGTCTTAGTCATTAAGTTGCAATCAACAAGCATCATCCTTCTCAAAATGTTATCCATGTGTCTTAAAACTTAAGACTCATTTGCACTTATGGATATGATCCAATGAGTGCTACCATCACGGTCATACCTTATGGTTCACATGGATGTCATTTAGGATGTAATGGTCATAAACCATAACTCAAGATTCAGTTCCTCATATTCATCTTGATAGTTGACTCATCACATGAACAACTCATCACATAGATAATTGAGGTGTATCTGTTAAAGATATAAGAACTCACAACCCTTGTGATTCTTAATTTCTTTTATTAGTGTGGGGTATTCATTTATTAAGAAGAATTCAGTTATTTGATAATCATTCTCTCTCCTTAGAGTATGATTCCTTCTTGATTCAGACATCACCATGCCTTAATCATGAGTTTACTATGATACACTATCATAATTACTCATAAGGATCTCAAACATTTGGTCCAAGTATTTCATTCATTGATCTCATCAAGAATTAATACTTTACCAAATTTGAACTTCATTTATGATAATCTTGAACACTTCAAGACATTCATATTGGTATTTCTCTAAACACCATTTGAAGTATTAGCATTTATTCCAATAGGTATGTAAATACATCACATGTATTATACCTAATAGGATAATCACTCTCCTACTACATTAGTGAAGATTGATCAATCATGTCTAAGATATTCATGTCCCTTACTGGTTCTCTAACCAAAAGAGTCTAGTTTTATCCATCACATGGAAACTAGAAATGAATTTCTCATGATTAATGCTAATTAAATTGTTTGAGTTATCTATAACTTTTAGGTATCGTCTTATCTTATGCATATCAAATATCACAAGATAAATAAGGCATTGCCACAAAGATCACATCTTTATAAATTGAAACATCTCTTTATTAATTGCTATCATTGTCATACAATATGCAAAAATAAAGTGTTTCTATCTATTGGGAAGTATGAAATAGCAGTTCATAACTGTATTACATGCCTTATTGGCTGAAAATAAACTAAAGTATTCCTATATATAAAGGCAACACTTGCCCCAAGTAAGAATGCTTTACACTTTACATCTTGATATCATATATCTCAAAAGTGTTACAAGTTTATTTACATGACACCTTCAAGTAGAGGCTTCAGTCGCCTCCTTCTTCTTTTGTTCTTCCAGGTAGAGAGGACAATTTCTTTTCCAATGTCCTGGCTTTTGACAATGGTGGCAATTTCCTTTCTTGGTCACGCCTCCCTTGGCCTTGAGAGCTGAAGATGGCTTGGACTCCTGGCTAGCTTCAGAACCTTTCTTAGCTTTGCCCTTGCCCTTGCGCTTGGACTTGCCTTTCTTGCTCGTGATCACCATCACGGACTTCGGCTTGTCCTTCTTCATCTGTAACTCGGCTGTCCTCAACATGCCCAACAACTCTGACAGTGGCCTATCAAAGTTGTTCATGTTGTAGTTCATCACAAACTGACTGTAAGATTCTGGCAACGATTGCAGTATCACGTCAGTAGCCAACTCTTGGCTCAGTGGAAATCCCAGTCTCTGCAGGTTCTCCACATACCCAATCATCTTGAGTGTGTGAGGACCAACTGGATCTCCTTCTGTCATGATGCACTTGAACAGCGCCCTAAAAACATTGTACCTCTCTTGCCGTGCCTGATCTTCATACATGTTCCTGAGATGCAGAATCATCTCAATGACACCCATGTTCTCATGTTTCCTCTGCAACTCATGGTTCATTGAACATAGCATCAAGCACTTTGCATCAATGGCATCATCAGAATGCTTCTTGTAAGCATCCCTTTCTGTCCTTGGTGCATTAGGAGCGGGTTCCTCTGGAATTGGAGTATCCAGGACATAGAGCTTACGCTCTTGAGTGAGAACAATTCTCAATGTCCGATACCAGTCGTGGAAGTTTGTCCCATTTAGCTTGTCCTTGTCAAGGACCGATCGCAAAGAAAAGTTGTTGTTGTTTGTTGCCATTTGAACTACAAAAAGGAAAATATGCAATTTTAGTCCAAAACTCATTTTGACTTATTTGATTGATTCGAAAGTTTGACGATATAATTAGGCCTTTAATTAATTATCGCTCCCACTATTTTACTTCAAATTGATAGCCCTCACCATCAATTCGGAAGATTGCAGCATACAATCTTCTAGTGGGTAAGATCCTGAAATCCTCTAAATCATGAGTTAGCTTTGGCTGATCGCCCACAACTTAGATCTCTCAGGTAGGCAACTCTTGCCAATTGCATCATATGCAACTCTTGATAAGATGTCATCTACAACTCCTTGCAGTGATCATCTCTATGCCTCAAGGTACTAGATCCCATCTAGATCACCTTGTTAAGTCCGACCCAAAGCAAACATGATGAATATGCACCCTGCTTTGGCAGACCCACACATTCATCCTTCACGCTTCCACGAGATAGACGGTGCACCACGCTTTGGCGTGCCCACACTTGGTCGATCAAGCTTTTCACGTGTGTTGCATTTGGAAGGCATCTAAAACTTAATATTTTAATGAGGGATTTGGTTTTATATACATATACATATCCAATCACCACAATACATAGTACATATCATATACATGCTATATCCCACAGAAAACATGCACAAACGATAAAAAGTGATGATTATGGCCATCCTAATGTGATTCCTTGAGCCAAGAGGAATCACGGTCATCTAGGTCTACATCACATGCAACCTGTACAAGATGAACTTTGTGCCTTGCCATCCGAGTAGATCAACTCATCACATGAACGATCTGTACTCTCCAGCCGGTCGTCTGGGTGCCACCAGCCGATCGGTTGGCTCCTCCAACCGATCGGTTCGCCTGGTCGTCATGCATCTCGTCATGTCTGCCACCCGCTCGTCTCGCTCCTCGAACCGGTCATCAACCGATCAGTTCACTCCTTGAACCGACCGTCTAGAAGGTCAACCGATCGGTTCACTCCTTGAACCGACCGTCTGAGCAGTCGTCTTGATGTCCGCCGGTCTTTGACATAACAGGAAATAAAATCCTATTATATTTATTACATTGCTTTAAAAAGGGAAACCCCGATTTACATTTGGGGGGAGCAAAGGTAGGAAAGAATCTCGAATTATTTCGAGTTACATCAGGAATAAGAGAGGGAAGATCGGTGCGCAGACCGAGATGCAAGGAACCACAAACAACCACACACAGATAGGGGTTTATAGGCCATAATCACGCTACACACATCCACCACAAAACTCGTTTAAGGGCGACGCGTATCGAGTGCATTAATAATACATATCATATATGTAATTTGGGATTTGTGGATTTAGGGTTGGACATGCATAAAGCCAATATTATTAACATCGCATGCAATAAATAAAGGCGACAAACCAAAATCGATCATATCGATATTCCTAAAATATAGAGCAGTTAACCTGGCTCTGATACCACTGTTGGGTTTTTGGGGAGACAGAGAAGGCAGCGGAAACAAAAAAAAATTTCTCCCCAACCCATACCGAGGAAACACGTCAACGTCTATATAATAGGAAAGGATGGTTTGCAGAATCATACCTTGTCCCGAGGCTTGCTCGGCGACAATACCTCGCGCAATGCACAGTCTTCAACTCCGGACTTCGACGGCGTCTGTGCAGCTCCTGGTCGCACCGGGACTGACAACTCCTACTCGAACCGGACTGTCGGATGACAGTTGTCCTCCTAAACGGCAGTGTCCTCCCGCCTCTGTAGTAGTCCACACGGACCACCTGGAACTCCACACTCCTTGTCCCACAAGGAAGTGGAAGGAGTCGCACCCTCCTTTTGACGTACTAGTCGCCAACACACTCTCCTGCCTCCTGTTGCAACTGCAGTTGTCCTTCCCTTGCTGCACCTCCCTTTTGCGGGAAGCACTTGCTTGGGCTCTCTCACGGTTACCAAAACCAGAGAGAACGACAACTTGCAGAGAAACTGGTTGCACTGAGCTGTACTTTGAGAAGCCCCCAATACCCCTATATATATAGGAGAGTAATGGGACAGGGTTCTCCATCCCGGGCAATGCGGGACTAAAGCAGGAGTAGAAGGGTTCGAGAATTTTCCACAAAAAGAAACCGGTTCGCAACTTGAAATGATCGGTTCACAACTGAACCGATCGGTTCGGCCATTGAGCCGATCGGTTGGACCTGAGCCGATCGTTTGGGGCACTCCAACCGATCGGTTGGTGCCCTGAACTGATCGGTTCATGGTCCTAATCCGGCTCAAAAAGACTTTCCTTGTTTCTTTCCCAATTGGTATCGAATACCAATATTATTCCCAATCGAATTGGGAAATTTGAAACCAAAGGAAAATTCTTGCCGACATGACTTTTCCCAACTGGTCGGTTGCACCAGTTGAGCCGATCGGTTCAACCCTTGAACCGGTCATTTCAACCTGGGCATGAGCCGATCGGCCTGGACACTCCAGCCGACCGGTTCAGCAACCTCAGCCGACCAGTTCATCACATGAACCGATCGGTTGGGAGCACAGGTTGGGCAAAATCAGTCAATTGCGATTTCAATCAATCCGATACTCCAATCAATGCGTCCAACACCTTGAACCATACGATATTGAGCTATCGACTGATTGAGTGTTTAATTGAACTACTAAACTCCTTTAGTAATCAATCTAAACATTGCTTTGTGGACAAAACTCCTCTTCCAGGTTAAATCCTATGTGTGTGACCCTGCAGGTCCATTTCACGTTGGCAGTGAAGTCCATAACACTTATGACTTCACAAGCAAAGAGCGATGCCTAGTCACACATCAGTGCTACCCAAGTGAAAGTAGAAAGTTGGAGAACAACTTTCATCCTACAATCCGTGATTGGTGTTACAGTGAATGTATAATTCCTTTGTCACTGATATCCCGAATGAACTCGAGGCATGGAACAGTCATCCTGTCAACGTTCATTCACTTCCTTGATCTCAGAGTAAACTGGAAGAGATATGTATGACATCAGTATCATATACTGATTCACATATGCATGCACGCCTTTCTCAATCCTACTCATCAAGTGGCCATGGATATCAAACTCCCTCAGGAGGGACAAATCCCATATCTATCACTCACCCCTCAAAAGCCCCATGTGTCAAAGCCACCCAATCATCACCTTTATAACAACCCATGTTTCAGGACTGCATTTGATGATGTCAAAGTGTGCCCAACGACATGTGTTGAGTGTAGTGATTTCAGGTCTAAGAATCACACTCACCACCATCACTGTGAGTACTGACTGTGACTACCATATCATGGTTCCATGTGTCAAACTCACGGTGGGTCTGTCCGGTACACTTGTTCTCTAACAAGTACCTATGTGTTTGGTTTGATATCTCTATATCATGACTAATGAGATTCTGTCATCAACCAACACCACAATCTAGTCTTGTGTGTCATTGCTGTCTATCTACCTTCCACAATGACATCCGACTAGGGACATAACAAGAATGTATAAACTCTTAGCATCTGTATGATCTCATCGTTCAGGTCCTTAACCTGAAAGCAAACGTCATTGAGTTCTGTCATTCTTTAGACATTCAATCTGTTCTATCACTATCTCATATGACTGAACCAGAATGAATTGGAAGCTCGCCTTTGATGTTTATCAAATCAATCTTAGTGTATCCCACCAATCATCCCATGATTAGCTCTCAGGGCATACATACCAACAGTTTCATCAATCAACCAAAATAAATTTTGGAAATGAAGAAAGCAACAACATTTAATAAGGAATTGAATGCAATAACAATATTAAGGGTTCAAGTTATAAAACCCACCTCCAATTGACCTTCAAAGCTCCAAGATCATGCCAACAATGGTGGATGAAGTTTTTGCAACTCCCCCTAGGCTCGTCCCCAAGCTTTTGGATGAAAAAGTTGGCTAGGGTTGAAGAGGAGATCGAAATAAGAAGAAATCAATGATTTATTTTTTATTTCCACCATGGAATCAAGGAGAACGAAGGTCAAGGACCTTACCAACAGGTTGGGGTCGTCCTGCTGCTCCTCCACAACTCCTTAGTCGTTTTCCAAGCAAGGGGAAAGAAAAGAATCCGAAATAGCCTTTGTTTTGGCTTGGTAAATGTACTTTTATAAGAAATTCCATGAGAGAGAAAATGCCTTATAAAAATGTATTTAATTTCAAAATTGGTGCCGCCTCTTCCCCCTTTCATTCCTTGGATACGAGGCTATCCCATTTGCCTCTTATTCCTCTCAATTATCCTCAATTTAAAGAAAAGCAAATTAAGCACCTTAGATCATATTATAATAATATCCCAATTTGAGTGGATATTACTTTTCTTTATAATAATGGTGAGTGGGTTATCCACTTGCTTGAGATATTTTCGTGGCCTAGAAAAGGCAAAAAGGTGTTCACACTTGAGCAAATTCAACCATCTCGTTTTTGGTTGAAGGCCCTTCAATTAATACATTTATTTTTGCCGTAAATCAAATTAGGGTTTCAATTAGGATTAAATCTTGATTATTTTAATATCAAGATTCTCTCTCCTCCAACTTAATTCAAATGAGGCGCCCCTCTCATTTTCTTTGCTCTACTTGATGCCAAGAAATATTAGAGACCTTATTGAAGTGGTAATTTATATATTACACCCTGGGTTTTGGGTAAATTGCACATTACACCAAAACTAGGTTTTCATGCACATACATTGCTTTATCAGCTCTTTCTGGGTATTCAGGCTTCCATAAGCCATACCTCAGCATCATATTTACTCTCATGATGCATCAACACATGAGGAACATATTATCATGCACAATTTGCACTTAAACCCCTCAACTTGGGTAATTTGCACTTTAGTCCAAAACAGGCAAAACATTGATTTCAACAATGTTCAAAAAGGACTAGAATTGCAATATAAGTTCCTCTTGAACCCTAATTACATTCACAAGATGAGATTAAGCATTTGATCATCTTTCTTAATCAAAACACCTAGGGTTAAAGTATAACCCAGGTCAGGGGTGTTACAAGCAACATCTTAAAATATTGTGTGATGATCCTATCAGCAGTCCCTTGCATAAGGCCATTCACAAATCTTTGTCGTCAAAGTTTTCAATTGTATTTATGTGTTTTGTCAAGGACATTGATGATCAACTATACCATTATCTTCTTGCTAAAAAGATGATGTCTATGTGTATCGTTTTGTTAGCAGTCTTCATCCAAAAAATGGATTCACTAATAGTAGCACCAAAGTGGTGACTTAGAGTCGCTAATAAGTTTGCATGTTTGTTTCTTGTCTTCTACTCTAAAATATGAGCTTTGACTTAGTAAAAGCTCCAACTTTCTCTAGTCTACATGATGGTATGGAAATTATCAAGTTTAAGGGGAATGTCATAATAAAAGATAAAGAGTTAAAGTCAAAGGTGTCAAAATCTAAGATTTCACATGTTGTGCTAATTTAGGGGGAGTTCACGTCATACAGAGTATTCTTTATTTCTCATATGTTAGTCAGTTTTATGCCATTATAATTGCCTCTTATTTAGTAATATCTTGTTTATGTGTAATGTTAGACATGTGATTCTCCCATGTTCCATGTTGAAGAGGAGTGTTAAAAGTAAAAGGAGATAAAGTCATATGTAATATGAGTTGTGTCTATAAGGCCAATCAAGTCAATGTCTAGTAAGTCTGTAGTATAGTAGAGTTGGTAAAATCAAGGACAATGCCTACACTACTACATTTTTAGCCAATAATGTCGCTGTCTGTAGCGTCATTTTTCTAAATAACTGACCATATATGTCTACAAAAAAATATGGGCACCACTTAAGACCTCTTGGGTCAATTTTCTTAAAATAACCGACCTTGTAGTGTATCTCTATAGGGTCGGTTTTCCAAATAACCAGCCTTATATGTCTACAAAAAATGTGGGCACCACTTAAGACCTCTTGGGTCAGTTTTCTTAAAATAACTGACATTGTAGTGTATCTCTGTAGGGTCGGTTTTCCAAATAACCGACCTTATATGTCTACAAAAAATGTGGGCACCACTTAAGACCACTTGGTTCGATTTTCTTAAAATAACCGACCTTGTAGTGTATCTTTATAGGGCCAGTTTTCTTAAAATAACTGACCTTATAGGAAATAGGATCAGAAAGCCGACCAAATAAGTTTCCCGTAGCGAAAACTTTCTCGATTTTGGCTTCACGCCTCGATATATAGGGTCGGGTTTTCCAAATAACTGACCTTATATGTCTACAAAAAATGTGGGCACCATTTAAGGCCTCTTGGGTCGGTTTTTTTGAAATAACCGACCTTACAAGACCTCTGGGTAGCGTAAGATATTATTTTCTTGGTCGAAAATTTTCTCGACCGAAATCTACTCGGTCGACAAATTTCTCGACTGAGAAAATCTTGCTTTATAGGGTAAGTTTTTTAGGAATAACCGACCTTAGAAGACCTCTAAGAATCTTAAGATGGTACTTTCTTGGTCGACAATTTTCTCGACCGAAATGTTCTCAGTCGACGTATTTCTTGACTGAGAAAGCCTCTGTAGGGTCGGTTTTCTTAAAATAATTGACCTTATAGACAATGGGATCAGAAAGCCGACAAATTAAGTTTCCCGCAGTGAAAATTTGCTCGATTTTGGCTTCGCGCCTTGATCTGTAGGGTCGATTTTTCCAAATAACTAACCTTATATGTCTACAAAAAACGTGGGCACCATTTAAGACCTCTTGGGTCAGTTTTTTAGGAATAACCGACCTTAGAAGACCTCGGTCGACAATTTTCTCGACCGAAATATTCTAAATCGACATATTTCTCGACCGAGAAAGCCTTTGTTGCTTTATAGGGTCGGTTTTTAACTTACCCAACCTTATAGGTTGTTCGGGCACCTTAGCCTCGTAGGACAATTTTTCCTCCTTAACCATCCTTAAAAGTCGGCCGCTTATATGGAACCAAAGACACGACTGCTTGCTGAGAACCCAGTTCATTTTTGCATGAGCAGAGAAGTAAAACGAAGAGAGGACACCCCCCACGGTAAGGTTTTGCCGCCTCCACCCCCAAGCTCTTTCTGCCGCCACTCCAAAGTTGCCGCCACCTCCAAGGTCTCTTCGAGCACTCTCTCCGAGGATGCCCTCGCCACCACCAAGGTTTCTCCAAGATCTTTTCGCTACCACGCCCAAGGTCTTGTCGTCGCCATACCAAAGCTGCCACCACTGCCAAATGAAGAGTCATCATCGTGGCCATCGATGCCACCACCACCCCAAACACATTGGTAAGTTCATTTCCCATTTAAAGCTCTCTGCTTTTGACCTAATCATTGTAGTGGTCACCATCGTCATGGGGTCGGGAGCCACTGAAGGCCTTTCTCAGTGAGGTCATATAGGGGTTGGACACTCATCGTTGATGACACTAGGATGGGTTGGGGTGACGACCGTCGATTGGGGGGGTGCTAGGCACGGAGGCACCGGGGGTGGGTGCATAGTTGTTGAACTGGGAAGGTGATTTGTGGTTGTATGACCCAAATGAGTTCTTGCACGTGGTATTGTGCAACCATGAAGGTGATTGACCATGTGTGTATTGTACTTCTTCTTGCATAAATGTATACTTTGACAAAATGTTTTCCTTGTAGATCAAAGACTAACTAACGACCCAAAAGTAATCTGAAATGGTCAAACATTTGATTTACTATTATCTATTATGAAAGAGCATACATGATCTTTAACTTACACCCTTCTATTTATATTTGTCAAGAGCACCTAATTGATTATTCAATTCAGTACAAATAATGAATGTTTATCTATGGAAGTACTCTTGATTTACCCATATTGTTCACGAAAATCATCCTCTTGCTCACAGTAGCTTTGGTGCTCGAAGACCATCCTCTTGCACTTTGCCACCCGTGCGCCTTCCACTGTCCATGGTCTTCTCATTTTCGTCTCGGCGGCTCAGGTCAATTACATTGTTTTTTCATTTGATTTGACTAGTAAACCAACCAATAATAAAACATGTATTCTTTCATATCTACATTTTATTATCAATCAAATATGTAATCATTGTATACATTCTACAAATATGAGGGTAGACATTGTGTAGTTTTAGATTGACAATTTAGTGTTTATAGATGAGACTATCGATGCATAAACATGACAATAATGCATTTATATATTCACTTAGAAACTCGTTCAAAATTTATTCATTAGGAGTAAATTTTGGTTAGTTCCCGGTATGGGACTATTTTTGGATATTTAATCTCACTTAGGATGTAAGTGTATTTGTATGTTTAGTTTTGAAGAAAATTTTAGTAGTATTTCCTCATTTGTTCTTTGGGTACATATGTGGGTGGTTATTTGCCATTTGCATCGGTGCACTTGGAGAACTTAGGGGAAATGCTACTGAAATTTTTATGAAAACTAAATATACATTATACAATTACTAGTGAGATTAAATATTCAAAAATGGGATAGGTGGTACACTTTAGTATAAAAGTAAAGAATTTCCTATCAATAAAAACTTACAACTTATATTATCAATATTAAATTCTTAGTTTTATAATTAATTTTAATGTGATATAGAAAATGGATTGAAGTTGGATGTCTATCAAAAACCATTGTAGTCCAAAGTTTGCCAAAGGTCTTGATGAATTTATCAGATTTGTTGAGGAACATAGGAAACAACCTACAGATAGGTTCTATTGTCCATCTAGAAATTGTGGTAACAATTTGAAAGTTGATACTGTTGAGGAAATTAAGAATCATGTCATATGCAATGGGATCATACAAGGTTATAATGAATGGTATTGGCATGTAGAGAAATTTGATTATGGATCAGAAAATGTCGATACTAATAGTTGTGGCATAGAAGATATAGATAATGATGATAATGCCATGATGAACCGATTTAGTATGACCCGATTCAGGATGATATGGTTGATGGGATGCTACATAGTTGTCGAGACAATGTCATTGATCCACCTTCTTTATTTGTAAACATTGTCCATGATGCTGAAAAACCATTATATAAGGGTTGTACTAAGTTCACAAGGTTGAGTGATGTGATGCAATTATATACTCTAAGGGCTCAAAACCGATGGAGCGATAAGAGTTTCACTTCATTGTTTTCTTTGTTAAAGGAAATTCTTCCTAAAGGCAACAAGCTTCCAATTTCAACATATCAAGCAAAGAAAATAATGTGCCCAATGGGCATGGAGGCTAAGAAGATTCATGCATGTCCAAATGATTGTGTGTTATTTCTGAAGGACTGTAGTAATTTGATAAATTGTCCAAAATGTGGTGCGTCAAGGTATAAGACCACAAATTCAGCTAAGACTAAAATGGCTCTCCTGCCAAGGTGATGTGGTATCTACCAATAATACGACGATTTCAATGCTTATTTGCTAATACAGAAGATGCACAAAATTTGTCTTGGCATGGGGAGTTAAAGGCCAATGATGATGGCATCCTAGGACATGCATCTGATTCACCACAATGGAAGAAAATTGATTTATTATACCCTCAATTTGGTAAAGAACCAAGAAACTTAAGACTTGGACCCTATATAGATGGAATGAATCCCTATGGTACATTAAGCAGCCAACATAGCACGTGGCCTATTATGATTGTTATATACAATCTTCATCCTTGGTTGTGTATGAAAAATAAGTATGTCATGTTGTCAATATTGATATGAGGGCCCAAGCAACCTGGAAATGATATTGATGTTTACCTTCAACCTCTAATTGATGACCTAATGAAACTATGGGAAGAAGGTGTTATGACATATGATGCTTCACGTGAAGAGATCTTTAGTTTGCATGCTATGTTGTTTTACACGATTAATGACTTTCCAGCTTATGGAAACTTGTCTGGATATAGCATAAAAGGATACAAATCATGTCCTGTTTGTGAGGAAAATACTGATTCAATCTGACTGAGAAATGGTGGTAAAATTGTATATCTTGGTCATTGGAGATTTCTCCCACTAGTGCATCCTTATTGAAGGCAACGTAAAACCTTTCATGGGTCAACTGAGGAATGAAGTGCTCCTAAACCTATACCAGGAAATGTTGTATATGATAGGGTGAAACATATTGTTAATGAATTTATAAAGAGTTCAAGTAGTCATACTCTCGCATGTGACAAATATCTATACAAGAAGAGGTCAATATTCTGGGATCTTCCTTATTGGAGATCTTTGGCAATTAGACATTGCATTGACATCATGCATGTTGAAAAAAATATTTGTGATAACATCATTTGTACGCTATTGAACATACCAAGAAAGACTAAAGACAACATCAAATCTAGAAAAGATTTAGAATTAATGGGTATAAGAAAAGAATTATCAGTGGAGATCAGGGGTCACCACATATTTACCACCAGCTTGTTACACTTTGTTAAAGCAGGAGAAAAAGACTTTCTGTGAGTGCTTGTATAATATTAAGGTGCCACAAATATACTCTTCTAATATTCATAGATTAGTATCAAAGAAGGATCTAAAGTTGATAGGTCTCAAATCTCACGATTGTCACACCTTCATGCAACAAATTTTACCTGTGGCTATTCAATCTATATTGCCGAAGCATGTAAGGTTTGCAATCACAAGACTTTGTTTCTTCTTCAATGAAATATGCAACAATGTGATACATCTTGATACTCTCGATAAATTATAAAAAGATGTAATTGTTACCATGTGTCAGCTTAAAATGTACTTTCCTCCTTCATTTTTTGATATCATGGTTCATCTTGTAGTACATATTACAAGGGAGGTGAAGATATTGGGTCCAATTTCCTTACACTAGATGTATCCATTTGAATTCTACATGAGTGTTTTTAAAGGTGATGTTCGGAATCATTATCGTCCTAAAGGGAGTATTATTGAGGGTTATGTGGCTAGGGAGGTGATGGACTTTTGCAATAATATTTTGAATTGTAATGAAACTTCTAGTGATCTAAAAAATTCCCATCACACTAAATTTTATTGTGGTAAAGGAACTCTGGGAGGACGAGTGAAAGGAATCCGTCGTGATTTGTGGGAACAAGCACATCTATATATTTTACACAACATCGATGAAGTTAGTAGCTACATCACAGAACACAATGATCAAGAGAAATCATCTGTGATCCAGTTCAATGTGGCTTGCAAGAGAGCATAATCGAAAATTTATTAGGTGGTTTGAAGGGAAAGTCTTTAATCAATTATTTGAATCACCGAATAATGGTTCTAAAAACATAAAATGGCTCACCTTTAAGCCAAAAATGGATGTCATGTCATATGAAGGTTATGACATAAACGGATTTTCATACTACACAAAGCGTCAAGATGAAAGTAGTGTTTTCCAAAATAGCGGAGTCACTATTCAAGTTTGTTCGTTTTATTTTGCTAGTGCCAAAGATAAAAGACCACACGAAGTTGAGATGCCATATTACGACATCATTGAGGACATATGGAAATTGGACTATACAAATTTTAGAGTTCCTAACTTTAGGTGTAATTGGGTTGACAACAACAAAGGAGTTTTAGTGGATGAGTTGGGTTTCAAATTGGTGAATTTTGAAAAGATTGGTGAGAAATATGAGCCATTCATCATGGCAGACCAAGCAAAACAAGTATTCTATATTGATAACCCGGCAAATAAAAATTGGTATGTCGTTCTTCATAGAAAAAGACAATTTACTGTACATCCTATAAATGAAGAAGAATATTACAAAAAGTATGATGATTCCATCCCATTCTCAGTTGGTTTTCCAAGTGTAAATGTTGAAGATAACACCGATGAATACTATAAATGTCAAGACCATGCTGAAGGAATTGTACTTGACTAACAACTCAACCAATACTAGAGGCATGTATTCTTTGAATTATTTATTTTATTATCATTCAAGCATGCAATCTTTTAAATATACATCGTATATCATTCAACCACTTGTGCTTTTATTATCACTTATGTTTCTTTTATCATGTATACTTGCAGGTTCTAAAATGGCAAGTGAAGATGAACATTCTGAGCATGAGCACCATGAGGATGGTAGTGATGATGCTAAGAAAAGTAGAGGTTCCACACTAATGCGTAGGCTGCAGGAGCTCAAGGCCAAAGGGGAGAAATTGGCAGTCCAGTTTGATGTCACATGAGCACCTATTGGGGAACATGCTAGTGCTTTCAAGCATTACATAAGGGAGACCGCACACAGTAAGGTGGCAATAGATATAGAACATTGGCATGATGTTTCTAATGCGTTAAAAGACCTCCTGTGGAAAGATATATCTGTGAGTGGAAGTGATATTATTTTAATATGTTTTTTGTTTATTGATTCTAATTTAGTTTGCTTGGAAAGACATATCCTTTTTAAGACAACATTATTTCTTATTTTGTATGTATAGGGTGTTTTTCATCTAAATGAAAAAGATCACAAGAAAAAAGTGCTACGACGTTGTGGTGTACGATGGAGGGTTTTTAAGTCATATCTCAAAAGGGAAATTATAGATAATCCTAAACAAAAGAAGAAAGCAACAGATATATATATGTTTTTATAGATCCTAAGGTGTGGGAAAGATTTGTTGCAGCTAGGAAATCATAAGAGTTTCAGGTAATAAAGATTGTGATGTATTGTATGAATCTTTAATTTTATACAATTAAGGAGGTGAATCTTTTTATATATGTTTGCCAAGTCTAAATTGCAATACCTCATTTTAAATGATCAGGCTATTCACGAGGCCCAAAAGGAAAGACGAGCCAAAAATGTGCATGACCATAGCTTGGGGCCCAGTGGTTATGCCTTCCGCCACCAACTACAACAGAAGCAACTCTCTTCTAGAGAAGAGTATAGTACAAGTCAAGTTGAGCGTCCACCCCGATACTTGCAGTGGATTGATGATAGAAAGAATCGAGCAAGTGAAATTGTCAACCCTGCAACTAAGGAGGTGGCACAAAAGATGGTAGGCTTATCCCAAATAAGTAAAGAGTAACTCCCACAAACTTAGATTTATTTATATCTAATTAATATTGTGATTTAATATTTTTATTAACTATGAATAGATTGATCTCTATGAGTAAAGGAAGGAAGGAAAGTTCATCCCAACTGGCCGCATGAATGAACTATCAGTTGCTCTTGATACGGAGGAGCATCTTGGCTGTGTTAGGGGATTAGGAGCTGGCATAGGATTCAAGTCTTATTTTGGCCCTTCGCAATCTAAAAGAGGTCGTGCAGGAGGTCTTACAGAAGAGGAAGTTGAATCATTAGTAGCACAGAAAGTAAAAGAAATAATGTCTTTATTTCAGCCTACTCAACCTTCTCAACCTATTCAAACTATGTGTCTCTCAGATGATGAGGTACAAGCTCATGCTCCAACTGTAGAAGGTCATGGGAGCACTCCCAATGACCCACCATAACAATCTGCAGTAAGTTTTTATTCTATATGTTGTGATATTAGTATGATATATATATGATTATATATATATATATATATAGTTGTAGTAGGTATTTGGTTTACCACTTCGTATATAACTTATATTAATTCAATTCTAGGTTGGTATGAACTGTAAACTTGTAGTGGAGGTTCTAGAATATAATGTTGTGGCAGCGGGCAAGGTATACAACCTTGGTGGTACATTACATTTCCAACAAATTACTGATGACATTTATTGTGTGTCCATCCATCTTGTGTATGACAGAATGGGGGACAAACCACTACCCATACATAATCCTTAATATATTACAATTGAAGAAGCAGAGGGTGCTATGGTGGGTTGGACTAGACACTTGGTTATCAATGATAAGGTATACTTGAATTCTATCATGTTTTTCATATTTGACTGCATATATATGAACTCGTGTAATATAAGTATGTAATTTAATTAACAGGTTTGCAAACCAAAAAGTAAAAATTCTAATAGTCATCCTCCTATGCCCAAGCCATCTTTCATTCTCGAAGCTACATTCGACGAATTGGGAAGCAAATGTAAATGTATGTGTCGATACTTAGCCAACCAAAGCTCGGGATCACATATGTTGGTCAATTTAACAGAAGATGCAGCTGGAAGGGACTTTGAGAATTTTATTTTTCGTGATGATATTAAAGATTTATTTCGGTATGATTGGCTAAATACTTCGATATTAGAAGTATGGATAAGGTAACGATTCATCAATATAGAAAACTCCAATATACATTTTTAGCTTATTTCTAATATATGAAATGATTATGAATGTTTTACAACCATTTATATATCGAGACGACAAACTTTGATATAAGGATTGTTGGAATAGTAGTTCCTTCAATCACTAGTCAAGTGGAGACACACATTGAGGATGTGAATGAGTACTTCTGTACTACATTCAAATATTTCGCTAGTGTGGGAAAGGAAATTATCCTAATTCCTTTTAACGTCAAGTAATTATTATTATTCAATATAATTCTAATATTGACTAAATTTATAATTCTAATATTTGTTTTCAATATGCATTTTACTCAGATCTAAACAATGGGAACTAGTGATGGCTTTCCCAAAATTGATGACTTTCTATTATCTTGACCCAATGGGAATAACAACAAGGAGTCACAAACTAAAATTGCCAACTATAGAGTAAGCATAAATTTAATTTCTACCACATCAATTGTTATGCTTCAACATGATATTTCTACTTAGAATTTCTATTTTGACAACTATCGTAATCAATTAATTGATAGGGGTATAAAGGCTTTTTGTGAAGGTGGAGGAATAATACCCACCAAATTAAAGACATTGACTTTGAAAAATATCAAGGTAACTACTTTGAAGGATTAGTCTTATATATGTACAACTCTTATAGTAATGTACATGTCAACTATTATATTTCAACCCTTATAGTCTTATCTCAACTCTATTTATATTAGTTTACTAACATTAAGTATAATTCTTTATTTGTAGTGTTATATACAAAATAATGATTGGGCTTGTGGCTATTATGTAATGAAATATATGCAAGCTATTGTCAAAGGAGCATCAAATGACATTCAGACTATAGATAAGGTAATAAAGAATAACATCATTAATTTACAAGTGAGATGTACTCATTTTATAAAATATTAGCATGTGCATTTTCTGTTGTAGATCTTTACAACTCAGCCTTACACACTTGATGAGTTAAATGAATTCCGAGAAGAGTGGCCAGAGGCTTTTCTTAATGAAGTGACTATAGCATTGGATTGAATGCATAACTTCATTTGTGTATGTAGTTTTAAAACTCTATCAAATTTACTTTTATATCTGGCATACATTTTAATATCATCTTAGACGTGCAATCTATCATTGTTGTTAGTATGTGCTATGTGTATGAATGTTAGTATGTGCTATGTCTCAACTAAATGAATCTATCTTAGACTTGCATGAATGTTAGTATGTGCTATGTGTATGAGTATGTCTCAATTGAATATGTGAATTATTGTTGTTATGAATGTGTGTGGTTTGGAGATTGATACATCAATTCAAAAAGGATTGGACATAAAAGCTAGAAAATGGCTTTGGAATGCATTTTCTAGCTTGCATCATTGCATTTGCAAGTCTACTTCTATTGTAGGTTTTGAACTGTGTAAAGTAGATTTCTGTTCTGCAAGTTTCTGTTATGAAGATTTTTTTTCTGCATAATTTTTCTTTAAAAAAATGTGACTTCTAGGGTTGGTTATTTAACAAAAATGACTTAGAGACCTACTGCGTCAGTTTTTTTTTTAAATAACCGACCTAGTAGCTTCAACACAAACTTATCAGGTACTCGCTTTCCTGTTGGATCAATTTTTTTTCAAATAACCGATCTTAGAATTTTGCAAATTCTCTCTTGGTACCCTTTTGGGTCGGTTTTCTTCATATAACCGACCTTAGAGATCTCTAGGGTCGATTTTCATATATAACCGACCGAAGAGCTTCACAAATTAAATCTCCAGGTACCCTTTGGGTCAGTTTTCTTCATATAACCGACCTTAGAGATCTCTAGGGTCGGTTTTTTTACATAACCGACCTTAGAGATGTTGGGATCAGCAACTCATTTTTGTAAACCTCTACGGTCGATATTTGTACCTCTCTAGGGTCAATTTTTGTACCTCTCTAGGGTCGATTTTTATACCTCTCTTGGGTCGGTTTTTGTACCTCTCTAGGGTCAGTTTTCAAATATAACTAACCTAAGAGATTCGCAAATTCTCTCCAGGTACCATTTTGACCCTTTTGGGTCGGTTTTCTTCATATAACTAACCTTAGAGATCTCTAGGGTCGATTTTTTTACATAACCGACCTTAGAGATGTCGGGATCAACAACTCATTTTTTGTAGACCTCTAGGGTTGGTTTTTGTACCTATCTAGGGTCGGTTTTTGTACCTCTCTAGGGTCGGTTTTTGTACCTCTATTGGGTCGGTTTTTGTACCTCTCTAAGGTCGATTTTCTTTGATTTAAAAATCGACCCTTTAGAGCAAATTCTCTAGCGACGACCACTTAGGTTTCGGTTAAAAGTGACGCTAGAGGCTTAAAAAAACCAACGCTACAGACCATTCCTGTACTAGTGCTACCTCTCACATAAATACAGGTGAATTTTGTCATGTATCAAGAACATCATCAATATAATATCCAAATTGCTTGCACATTATTGCTCATATAAAACAGGAAGTTAGGCAATGTGATCTTTGTGTGGCACCTTCAAATAGATGAATACATGGGACTATATGTACGTGTTTAGGACATATAATTAGGTCAAGTGGATGATGTAACATTGTCACTCAGGATTTGGTCAGATGATTGCAATTTTTAGCTCCATTCAAATCTGGATCAGAAGGGAGTACTTCAAGGTCATTAGGAGAGGTAATTTCTAGGTCTTTTCACATAGTGGTGGTCAATACCAATCTCTTCTAACTCTCGGGATGAAAATAGCTTCATAAAATAGTGGTGCCTTTAATGTAAACACAAAATAAACCCAACAAGGCATAAGTATAGACCATTTTCATGGTTTTGGATAATGTAATTGAAAATAATATGTAGTAAAAAAGGGGGTTGGAACGTAGAAAACTGGATTTACCAGCCAATCAGCATGCTATATTGAATCCTAACAGTAGATGGGTAGCCAAAAAATTGAGTGTCAAATTGTAGCGTGGGAAGAGAAAATGGAAACAATTTTCTAGCTTGGGACAAAATCACCAAAACGAAAACAAAAGGTAAGTTCTACTTCACTGAGAATCGTTGGAGAATGCCCATCCTACAATACACGCGTGAATATTCTACAAGTATCCAGCTAAAGTTGAATAAAATCTTAGCTACGTGACACGTACCTAAGGAGCGCACTCTTCAGCATTTGGAAGAGCATCACGAAAACAAGAGCTACATTTTACAGTATCATTAGAATACCAGTTGGGAAGGGCCATTTCACTAACCGTATTACAAACTGGCCTCTCCATGAAGATATTTGACCTTTGGGAACATTCAAACATCAATAAACCTTTCCTTTCCATTCGTCACAATTGCAGATACCACGTCAATGTGGAGCCTCTGACAATTGTGTATGCCTAGATCAGATTGGGCGGACGTAATCTTCTCTCATTAAGAAGATTCGATCAGTAAAATAACGCTGAGAACAGTTGGAAGTTATTATGTACGGCATTGATAGACGATAAACATGATATGATTAACCATCCATCGAGGGCCCTGTTTCGAGTGCAACGTTGCGAATCCCCACAAAAGCAGACTCCGAATTGCTTTTCTGCTTTATCATTGGATTTTCTCTTTCTCTGTACATAATGGCCTTGTTTCATTTGATGGTCTTCGAGTGTATGCCCTTGAGCTGCACCAATGGTGCTCGGCCTTATATTTACAAAATATGAATTTACCAATTTGATTTTTGCATGCCTTTCAGAAGTGCAGTCATTGATATTTAAGTCTCTACCCACGAAGTGGGCTCCAAATCACGTTTTTCAGGTACAAATGTGAACTTAGGACTACATGTGTATGCTTCTGAAAAAGAAAAAGTGTAAAGGCAGTGGCAAGACTCAGATATACCTAAAATGGAAAAGAAGGAATGAATGTGCCTGGGTGTCAAGTTGGCGAGTTGGGTGAATTGGAATTCCAATTCATCTATTCAACAAGAAAACAAGTACCTAACACCCATACCAGCATACTGAATCACTGCGGCCATGTATATTTTTCATCCACTGGCCTGTTTATGATAGACTAGTGCCCGTAATAGAAGATAAGTTGTTGGACATAATGTGCCTTAATGAGTTCCATGTCAACGTTTAATATAATAAGTCTCCTCAGATCAGTGCGCAGCGGGTAGGGATTTTATTTGACTCAACTAAATATATATAGAGACAGACACACTAATTTTTCCACAATCACCACAGTGGTGCAATAAATCCTTATAAACGCGTCAGTGCTTTTTGATCAGGGTTAAAGGCACCTTAACTAGACACTTTTTCTTTCGACAATGTCTGAATTAGTCTAGAAGGGAGACAGTCTAGTTCCGAAAATTCCTAATGTATTTCATATATTTATTTATATTGATGACAAGAGTGATGTTAAAACTAGCAAGTGCTGCTGTAAGACTTTGACCTTATAGTTCTTTTGATTTCATTTTTGTTATAATTCTGTAGTTGTTTATAACTGCAAGCTTGCTTTCGGCTGCACTCTGATGTAACTGAGCAGATTCAATCAGCCTATAGTAGTATAGAAACATTGACCCAAAACTCTCTCTCTCTCTCATATAACTGTTGGGCTCAAGTTAACTAATGAAGATCTGTCTGGGTTGTATCTTTTGTTAATTTGTTACCACATAAGATTTGTTTGGTTCCATCCTTTGAAGAAGAAATGGAGCGTCTAATCTATATTGCTCCTTGTTCATAAAATGACAAAAATGAGTTCAACAAAACAACAAAATCTTGCAATGAAACGAAGGTGGAGAGTGTGTAAAACCATCAGCTAAATTAGTGCAAGATGATGGAATTATACATTGGATGGCATGTCCTTACATATATGACAAAAATGGTGTGATAGAGAGGAAACATAATCATGCCGCGCAATACTGAGACCTGCAATCTTATTTGATTCTCGGATTGGAAAAGTCTACTTCGGTCAAGCATTTCCCACGAATACATACATAATATACTGCTGTTCCCTTCTGAAAGTTTTGGAACAAGAAGCACCCTTTGATATGTCTAAACTAGCAAGAAATGCTGCTGCAAAACCTTGACCTTATAGTTCTATTGATTTCTTTCTGTTATAATGCTGTTGAGCTCGTTCTATTACAACTACAAGCTTGCTTACGAGCTGCACTCAGCGCACAGTTGTATAGAAACATTGACCCAAAACTCTCATCTATGTCTCTCATAACTACTGGGCTCGTCCACTAATTAATCAAGATCTGTTTAAATTGTATCTTTTATTAATTTATTACCATACAAGATTTGTTTGTTTCTATCATTTGAAGAATGGCACTTTAATTTATAAGTCCATGTTGTCAAATTTAATAAATCAATAGAATATTGTAAAGAAACGAAGATGAAGAATGTTTAAACAATCAGTAAATCCCGTGTTAGATGATGCAATTGCACATTGAATGGCACGTCCCTGCGTACATGAAAAAATGGTGTAATTGAGAGGAAACATTATCATGCTGCTCAATACTGGGACCTTCCATCTTATTTGATTCTTGGATTCCAAAAGTCTACTTCGGGTGAAGCATCTCCCACGTTTTATATATATATAAATTGCTGTATTCCTTTTAAAGTTGTGGAACAAGAAGCATCCTTTGATATGTCTCTCGCAAGAAACCAAACTGACTCTTTGGTTAAAAGCAGTTCGTTGCCTCTGTTTTCTCGAGATTATGTCTGTTACAAAGTTGGACTCGCGTTCACTTCAGTTACAGCCGGGACTTGGTTCCTGAACCCTTGGCAATTTTCATTAATTAGCAAAAGTCAAATTGTGAGAAATCACTTTGAAATAATGAACCCAGCATAAGGCGAATCATTTTTCATTGATAAATCGGAACAAAGTAATAAACCAACAAGAATATGTGAAAACATATTCAAGAAATCAAGATTGGCAAACCCATTATAGGGTGGAACACTTCATCATTAGCCAGTGAGTATGTGGGTGTGTGTGTTTGTGTGTGTGTGTGAGGGAGAGAGAGACAGGGAGTATGTGTGTGTGTGTGTGTGTGAGAGAGAGAGAGAGAGACTCTTATCAATTTAAGTGGAAACATTCAAGAATACGTTATTCAAGATCATTTTCACATCATAAGTCTCACATGAGTATGATGCTCACTTGTACATGCAATGTCATAGGGATGGCACCAAGAGAATCATCTAAGTCTTTGTCACCCTTCACATTAAGCTAGATCCATTCAGCCCACGGTTCTTATGTCTAAGTCACGCCCTAATCCTATATTATGAGTAGACAAATATAGAGATGAACAATAAGCATAAATTTATCAACGATGTTTAGCACGATAAGGTCGCACAAGGGTAGATTTGATAAAATACATTCATAAACTTATATGCATGGGATTCGCACAATGACCATCATAGTTATCTACATCATCATCATTATAACCATCATTGTCATAGTCGTCAACATCACTATCGTCATCATCCCCATTAGTTGTCGTCATCATCATCACTAGTTTATTGTAACATCTTAGAATTTAAAGCTTTATATAAAATGACCTTAAAAAGAATGTTTGGACTACCATATCACCAAAGTGAACCTCCTTTTCAACTAGTCCGTCAATAGGTACTTTGTAGTTAGGTGTGCTCAGCTCAAAGTAGTACTAGAAAGAGTGACTTGTTGAGAAGTTGAACCTGAACTATGTGTGGCTGAGGCCAAAGCACACAACTGAGCCACTAGTGGATAGAGGGACCAATCATCCTTCTCAAAACTTTACTAGATCCTTGGTTGGTGGGCCCATGTATTACAAATGATATAATAGTTAGTTCCCCTCCAGTAGAAGGGGCCCAGGTTGGCAAGTGTCATGCTAGGTTTGAGTCGTGTGGGTTAGGGATGAGGAAAGGGTTAATTGATGAGGTGGATTGGAGCATCCATTGCAATGGTACCCATGAATGGGAGTTGAATGTACATCGGTCATTCCAAGTCTATAATAAAATGGGAAGAAGTTATAAGACCATTTAGTTGAGCCTTGTTGAGGATATAAAGTGTATATATAGGAGAGATTGTAACATCCCAGGGATTTAACCCCTCAAATAAATAATCTTAAAAGACATGATTGGACTACCACTATCATGAAGGTGTACCTCCTTTTCAAGCAGCCCATCACAATCTACTCTACATTTAACTGGTCTCAGAGTAGTACTAGGATTTCTGACTCGTCAAGAAGATGAATATGGGATAGCATTTTTATAGGAAGAAGCACACAACCAAAGGCGGTGGTGGTTTGTGGGCCCAATTATCATTTCAGAAACTCTACAAGAGCCTTGGGCGTTGGAACCATACATTATAGTTATCTTCATCTTCATCGCCATTGTCATCATCATCATCATCATCATCATTGTCATCATCATCATTATCATCAACATCATGGACATCATCATCAATGTGGTTGTCATCTTCACTATTATTGTCATCATCATCACATCATCATTGTCATCATCATTGTTGTTGTCATAATCATAATTAGTATCCATGTCATTGTCATCATCATCAATGTCCTTGTCATCATCACTTTATCATTCTTATTATCATTATTATTTCATCATCATCATCATCATCATCATCATCATCATCATCATCATCATCATCATCATCATCATCATCATCATCATCATCATCATCATCATCATCATCATCATCATCATCATCATCATCATCATCCTCGTCGTCGTCGTCGTCGTCTTCATCATCATCATCAAAAACATCAAAAAAACAACAACAACAACATTGACAACATCATCATCACTATCATCCTCATCTTTGTTGTCTTCATCATCACATCGTCATCGTCGTCAAAAACAACAACAAAAACAACAACAACAACATTGACAACATCGTCATCACTATCATCCTCATCTTTGTTGTCATCATCATCATCATCACCATCACCATCACCATCACCATCACCATCACCATCACCATCACCATCACCATCACCATCACCATCACCATCACCATCACCACCATCATCATCGTTGTCGTCATCATCATCAGAACCATCATAATAGTAATCTAAGACTCAATCCCAATCATGTTGACTTCGACTACATGGATCCTTCTTTTCCAATTTGCAAGTTTACAGATCATATTCTCATAAAGTTGCAAATATTATGAGTCTTACCTTATAAATTTTCCCAAGTTCATCTACATTTATGTCCTATCTTTTTACCTTGCCAAATCATTTTCATTTCTTTGAGTTGATTCATTTGTTGGTATGCATTGTCGTATTCCTCCATCTTAGACAACTTTGAAAAAACTTCTCCTATATAGTATCCAACCCTATTTTATATCTTATAAAGTTAGACACAAATCTTTTTGACACTATTTCTTTTGTAACCAAAAATGTAGTCCCATACAACATGATTAGTAGTATATGTTCATCCCAAAGGTTACATGGCCCATATTTTGATGACGACTTCATCATTTGGCATATGTGTCTAGTTCTTCTATTGCAATCATTTCAAATACCACACACTCTTGGATAGGCCGAACTAACAAATCCTAGAATTAGAGAACCATGAAAAGCCATACCTTCTTTTTAGTCTTCAAAATGGATCCCCCTTTTTGTGTTTTTTTTAAGTTATGTACAAAGAAACAAAAATAAAGCAACAAGAGGTAGAGAGCATGATTGATGCAGAGAAAGGGGAAAATAGAAAAGAATCAAAAGAAGGAAAGTATGAAGAATTTCTAAAACTATCTATATCAGATTTCACACTACTCTAGAAGTTAGATAGATCTTTCTCTCTATCTTCAAAAACTACTTGGTTCTTTTCTTTCCATGATTCATATAAGATGACAAGAGCACACATGTTATCGTTGTTTCATATCAAATGGATAAGACCAAAAACAAAAGTAGGGTACAACGATATATATAACCATCAACTATAGTAAACTTCTAAAGATGACTAGAAAATGAGAAGTAGAAGAGAAAGTTCTCAGATGTTTTAGAGTTACTTTTGCATATAAAGCGTCTTGAGGGGAAGATGGCGGATCTATGCTGCACATGGTCAAGGTTTAGAAGCATATCATGCATCAATCTATAGAAAATCATTTTATACTTTCTTAGGGATTTTATTTTTGAAACTCAATTTCCCTAGAAAACTTTTGGTTAATTACTTTTCAGCACTTCCCAAAAATCCTTGGTCAAAGCCATCTCATTTCTAGTGAGAAGTTTTGGAAGACCATGTGCCCATAGATTATGATGAGTCCCAACAAAGTTAAAACTCTATGATGAGTCCTAAAAAAGTTAAAACTCTATTAACATGTTTGGAATTATTTCAATTCCAATGACCACTGTCAATAAGGAAATTTATTTGAGCAAACTTACCTTTTCATAGGCTTAATATGTTCCTTTTATTTAATACATAACCAAGCAACATACCATTGGGGATTGAGGATTTTGTCCAGAGATGAGTGTGCATGTCATCACCTGCAATAATAGACATTGTATGGAGGATATGCTCTCTAAATGCAATAAAATATGTCCATATCCATGAGAAGTTAGATGATACTCCTAACCCTTCAAAAATAATATCATTTCAGATCCTTCATGAATCTACCTTGCCGACAAGGAATCTTATTTCATAAGAATACTACAAATATTTTAGCAATGCAAACTTTAACATAATTGGTTCTCCTAATGTAAATTCACCCTTCACCCTTTAGATGATAAATGCTAAACTAGGATAACATATGGGTAGTAGAAATGAGATTTGGACCACCCCACAAATAATTCATATAGAGCTTGTCAATCTCATCAGACACAACAGTGGGAAAAGGGAAGGAATAGGGACAATACAAGTCATACGAAGCTAGTGTAGATAGTATGAGTTCAACTCTCCCAACATAGGAAAGTTGTTGAACTTTCAAGCCTTTAGGATGACTTTTGATTTTATCAATAAAGGAGGAAAATGTGTCTTATCAATTTACCTTGAATAAGGGGAGTCCCAAGTGCTTCATAGTTAGACAGACAAATTTGAAATTGAACTTTGATTTGAATAATACCTTATTAATAGCATAATTACAAACTATTAAAATCTTGGCATACTTACATTCATACTAGAAGTATCACCAAAATACATGATGAGTTTTCTCAAATTATCAACATAGTGAAGGTCAACAGCTGAGAAAATAACCACATCATCAACAAAAAAGGAGTGAGATACAATAAGATTGTGGGGATCTCAAAGAAGAGATAACCATGAATAATCTTCAGCATGTTTAATAATACTAGAAAGGCCTTCAATAGATATGAAAAAAGCTAAGGTCCAATGGGATCCCCTTTCCTAATCCCCCTACCAAGAAATAAGGAGGGCCTAGGAACACCATTGATAAGGATTTACAAGTTAGCGGTATTTAGAATCTCTTCAATTGATTGAATGAAATAGGAAGGGAAATTCATGTTGAACTAAATTCCAAGAAGGTAGTCCCAATTTACATAATCATAAAATATCATCAGGTCCATCTTAATGCACATGAGAGGATAATTTCTCTCCATGATGTTATTGATAATTACATTCACCAGCAAGGCAGCGTTATGGATTTATGTGAAACTCATGCACTTTAACCAGGATTTATAGTGAGAGGTAAAATAAATTGTAATCTATGGGCAAGAACCTTTTAGGAAAGATTATATCAAACATTGCAAAGTGAAATGGGTCTCTATTCTTTTGTATAAGTAGCATTCTTGACTTTTGGAATAAGAGTAATGAATGTTATCTTTACCTTTTTCAAAAAGCAACCCGTAGAGGAAAATTTTGGTACATCTTTAACAATGTCATGCCAATGATATGCAGTACAATTTATAGAAGTGATAATTGAACCCATCAAGGCTAGGGTCTTTGTACCCATTTGAATTCATAGTAATATCCTCTATCTCTTTTGGAGTCCAGCTAGTTGAAATGGATTGCATTAAGCTGACATAGCTTCCATGCCTTATTCCATTTAGGTATACCATGGACTTTTTCAAATAAGATATCAATATAATGGTCACATATGTGACTCTTGATAAGATTTCCATTATACCAAACACGAAGATCAATATCTATACTTCTAATGCTATTTCTCTACCTTTTTTTAGTAAAGTTAGGAAGTTCTTTTATTCATCTTTCCTTCCTCTTACAAGTGATTCTAAAAAGTTAATACAATCACTAATATCATTAGTAGAATTAAACATGGTAGTATTACTACCTTTACATTTATCTAAATGTATTACTTCCTCTAGCTCAGTAGGGGGAATCACATAGTGAAATGCCCTATGATGAGATTTTAAATGGAACTTAGCCAGACTGTTAGCCATTTTATTTTTCTCCCTACAGATGTATTCAAATCTCCACTCATTATTGATAATCTTCTGAATCTTCACCACCCAGTAAGCATATCTAGGGTTTTCCTTAGGGTCTTCATGGACAACATGAATAGATTACATGCAGTCAGTCTCCACTGGCATCTCTTACACATGCCTCTCTTGTGCATACTGAAGGGCCATATATATTCCCTATAGCTCTACTACTACAGATGAGAAAGAATGTTTACATGCCAACCCGTGAATCCAGTCTCCATTTGAATTCCATACCACAATAGCTGAGGCTGCTTCTTTTTTGCAAATAGTTGCATCCATGTTAATCTTTAGACTTCCTTCTACTGGTTTTGACCATTTGTCTATTCTAAATTGCTTCTCACCTCAAGCATCTCCCTTGCTCTCTTGGTCATGTATTTGAATGCTCTTGGAAACGAAATTCACCTGATGCTCTATGGACCTGATTGACTTCTCAAAGATATGAAGATTATGGCATTTCCAAATGTAGTTGCAAGTGATTAAGAAGGTCTGCAAGATCTCTTCCGACTGTTCCATACAATGTTTTTTCCACATCTTTGCCTTAGTAAACCCCCACAAATGATTAAGGCCTTTACCATGAAGAACCTTCATCCATACTAGTTACGCCCAACTATAGTCTCTCAAGGCATGAAGCAGTATTTCCACCTCTAGTAGGCACCGACCACATTTGTCATCCTCCATAAGATGATGAGCTTTTTGTCTGGATTGGTCATCAAAGCTCTACTAACTTTGACCACTGGAATCTACCTTTTGGTATTAATAGAAGAGTAAAACATTATGTTTTTTCCACTAACTTGACCATTGGACTCTAGACCTTTGTTTAAGAAGAAACTCCTCGGGCTATTCAACAATAGCAACACCCTTCCTTTTATATACAACAATATCTACAAGATTAGACCATTGGTATTATTATCGGTAGTAAGCAAAGCTAAGAAAGCATCAACTTTATTCATCTTTCTATTCAGAAAGATATTCTAAACCTCTTATTGTTCCATGTGCATAGAAAATAATTGAAAAAAAAAATCAATTTCATAACAACTTTGTATGCAAGATTCCCTTCAGCTTCAATAGATTAATCATCCTTCACCACATCCATAAAACCATGCATCTATATCCATGAATTGATAAATATAATATGGGTTTGTTCTTGGAATTACTCTCATTCAGGTGACCAAAGATGATGTGATGATCATTGTGATAATATGGGACACTAACACCACACATTCTAGGAATCAATCAGTAATATAGGTATAGTAGAAACATATGCCAATCTTAGACATTATAAGGTTGAGGCATTCTATCCTATTATCCCAAGTGAAATTTGGGACAAACATATTTAATTCCACAAACATAGCTTTATTATTGAAATCACTAAAAAGAGACATAGAGATATAAGAAGGTTTAGCCATACTATACTTATGCATGAAAATCTGACTACATTGAAATCACTAGTGATAGCCCAAGGATGATTATAATGATTGATGGTGATACCCGTGAGAAGAGGCGATAAGTGACATTACTTCTTTTTAGAATTTTAGCCATAAATGAAAGTGGGATATAAGGAGCCTAGAGGAGTGGTTTCTTCATAGTGAATGAGTTGGTCATCATCCTTTATATTAAAAATTATAATATCATCTCTATACCACATAACAAGTACATATCCTAAAAAGTGCCTTCCATAATTGGATATCCAATTTGCATTAGCCCATATGTTATTCAAAACCTTCTAACTTTGGTTTCTAGATTACAAACAATAAAGATCTTATTGTTTTTAAATTATTCCTTTACTTCCTTCTGACATCAAGGTTTATGGTGACCCTAGACATTCCAAGATAAATGAGATAAGATGAACCATATGAAATTGAACTAGAAACCTTCCAAAGTTACAGTATCTTTATCACTAGTCATAAGCCACTACTACAAAAATGGCTTATAACGTCACATTTAGAGGTGTTGGTTGTATCCCAAAATCTGTATATATATATATATATATATATATATATATATATATATATATATATATATATATATATATATATATATGTATATATGTATATATACATACATACATACATACATACATACATATATATGGATGAACACATTTTTATTTGACTTACAAATATTTTCTAATTCTAATTTTAGCTATATGTATTCTTTTTCCAATACATGGTAATCTAAAAACATAAAGTAAACGTGTTTTATAATTTTATCTCAAGTGTGCATGGGTAATATTTTATAGACACTCATGCAGACTCTGTGAACTTGTGGGCTACAAATAGCTTGAGGTAGAATTTTGACCAAATAAATTGGTTTTTCATATCAGAAGATCCCAAAAAAAACGAAGTTGATTGTGTGTTTAGAAAAATTTCTATTAATTAGTTCACAATAGTTTTACATGTGTCTACATGAAAAAAAGTACACACTAGTACTTGGAGTTTGTTGGGTGGGTCAAGGTTTGAAGAGAAAGTTAGGGTGTATTCCAGTTGATAAAACTTTATCCAACCTATTTCCAAGCTGCAACCCGCAAACTGCAAACAATGAGTATATAAATAAACAACTGATATTTGGCTATGACTAGAAATTAGGACCAAATCAAAAGGACAGTTTGGTTATGGCTAGCTAATCTTGATTAGAATACTAATTAATTGATTTGGTTGAATCTATTAGTTAAATTCATACAATCGATTATTTAGTCATGGTTCAATTAAAAATATTGCTAATTTATCAAGTAAATTGATCGAGAAATCACAAGTTTGGTGTACAAAATTATCCAAAAAATATATAGTTCTGTATAGTTATATTCAAGTTCAATGAACCCATCCCATCGACATCTTGAACAAGTTTTGTTTTGTTAACTTACTAAATTAGCCATTAACTAATGAACCTTAAGTGATATCATTGTAGATAATTCAGATAAAATGATGGTTCAAATGTATAAACCCCAAACTAATCAATTATATTAACAAAATTTAGTCACGAACTTTAGAAAAAGCCAGTCGAATTCTCGCTCTTGATTGAGCATGGTGGAAGAGAAAAATAAAAGGTAGAAGAATTGACACGCCATCAATTACGAAGTGGGGGTGACAAGAGGGTGATGTTGGGATTTATAAAAAATAAGACAATTTTTAAAAGCATAATGGGCTTTCAGAAATCACTAAATTGATGCCAGTCTTGCTTGTGTTGAGCGCCACCTAATGCCTTATAGCTACTATTCGTCCCATTGGGATCACTCCCATTGTTTTTTCCAACCAAATATGGACAACCATGTCTAGCGCACAATAATCATTGAACCACGCTCATAGCAGGGTGGTCGAGACATAATCCCTCGACCCGGCTTGTCGAAGACTATTAGGCTTTTATAAACCAAAAAATTGTATTGGATAAAATCAAAATTAGTTGCAGGAGTATTATAAAAGTAGTCTATACTCATATACTTACTACATAAATGACATCGTATGCATGTTAACTAAACCCTACAATGTCGGTTGAAAGCACAAACTGACATCTATATGTGAAGACCGGCCAGAAATGGGTATCACTTTTTATTTAACTTCGGTTTCTCAGTAAGAAACCGACGCCTAAAATCGCCTGCCAAATCCAATTTTTTCAGTGCAAAAAAATTACCTCCAAAATTTCACATATGGTGTCGGTTGTTTACTAGACAACCGATGACTAAAGGTTTTGCGAGATAGAAACTGGGCCCATTTTTGTCATCAGTTTTCTTACAACAACCGATGTCGGTGTGTTTTTGCGCGTTGTCCCCACAAAAATTTTTACCCCCCTTTGGCGTCGGTTTTTTACGGCAACCAACGACTATGGACCTAATTCAAGAACATTTTTTTACCGCCATATATAGATAGATGTCGGTTTTTCTAGTTGAAACTGGCGACTATCATTGAACATAAGTGTCAGTTTTTTGTTGGGACAGACGCCTTTTTTTAAGCATTAGTTGTTTTTAATAACTGATGTATATTGTTAACTTAATAGCACCCGCGCGAACTAGACTCTTCCCCTTTCTCTATTTCATTCCCGATTAAGTTTAGGTTTGGCGATTCTACTGTTGGCCTAGTGCTCTGCTGTTGCTGCTCACTGCCGCCACTCCTGCCGCCGCCGCTGCTCGCCTAGTGCTCCGCCTCCGCTGCTTGTCGTCGCCATGCATGTCGCCACCGCCACTTGCCTACCGCCTACTGCTCCGGCCACCTGCTCGCCTGCCATGTGCCTACTTGCTCACCTCTCACGCCGCCTCCAGCGTTGTTGCCGCTCGACAGGTTCCCTTCTTCCTCCTCTTATTTGTCCTATCTTTGCATTCCATGGTGAGTAAGTTGTGTGGTCTTCATGATCATGAGTCAACTCAAGATTGGGCTTGTTTGGTCTGGTAGGAACCTGCAAAGGTGATGAATCTATTTTCCATCTCTGGTTTGCCAATCTCAAGATTGGGCTTGTTTGATTTTATAATATTCATAGATTATTCATCTAATGTTAGAAAAATACATATAGATAGTTATTGGAAAGGATTTTAAAATAGGAACCTGGTTTTCTGGCTTTCAAACTCTAATTCCATTGTATATTGCCATCTTTTCCTAAAACACCAAAATTAGGATTTTAAAAGGTACTTAAGATGATAATAGAAGTAAATTGTGTTAATTTTAGGAATAGCTGAGGCTAGAAGAACTAAGTTAGGATCTTCTTTGCTCTAGGTAAGCATGTCATACCATTATGCATATTTACTTTGGATGAATTTCATGTTATGTATGATTTAAGACTATGCTTTAAATTACAAGTTAATGAATGAAATCAAGATAACAATGATGCCTCTGATTATATTATTTCATGTTTTTTGTTGTATTAATCAATTCCTATTCTTAGAATTGATTCTCATTAGTTTAATGATATGATTATGTAATGATCAAGACACTAAAGAAAGAATCATCTAAAGAAATGTTAATGACATGTTTCTGTTGTGACATGTTGAGTTTTTTGCTATGTTATACCCACCACAATTTGTGTTATAAAATAATACATTGATTAATTTAGGAAGCATTGATATGTTGTTATGGTTATCCACAAGTGTTTTTATAAGAAAATTGTGTGTTGAATGGGGTTGTGAACAAGGGACTGGTGTTATATTATGTTGGCCTAGAAACCCGTCCAAGATTTACTCATTCGGAGTAAATTTTGGATAGTCCCCGGTTTGGGACTATTCCTGAATACTTAATCTCACTTAGGATGTAAGTATATAATGTGTGTTGGGTTTTCAAGAAAATTTCAGTAGCATTTCCCCATTTGTTCTCTAAATACATATGTACTTGTAGAATAGCGGGGAAATATTGCCGAAATTTTCTTGAAAACCCAATACACATTATACACTTACTAGTGAGATTAGGTGTTCAAGAATGGGATAGGTGGTACACATTTATTATATATAAGACCTTAAACCCAAAACTTTTAACCATAAACCCTAATCTTTTAACCCTAGACCCTAATCTTGTAACACTAAACCCTAATGTATACTTGTTTTCACTTTGATCATAGAATGGATAGATCATGGATGTCCATTCCAAATCACTACACCCCATAGTTTATTTCTGGTCTTGATCAGTTTATTAGATTTGCCGAGGAACATAGGAAACAACATGGAGATAGGTTCTACTGTCCATGTAGGCATTGTGATAACAACTTGAAAGTCAGCACTGGTGACGAAATCAAAAGTCATGTCATGTGCAACGGGATTATACAAGGCTATACATAATGGCATTGGAATGGAGAGATTTCAAACTTGAAATCAGTAGAGGTTGATAGCAATGCTTGTGTAGAAGAAGAAATTTCCTTCGATGATGTAGATGTGAACGAACCAGTTCCAATAGACATTGTTGATGCGATGTTGGATAGTTGTGGGGTAGAGCACACCGATCCACTTCCCATGTTTAGAAACATTGTGCATGATGCTGAGATTTTGTTATACATAGGTTGTACTAAGTTTATGAAGCTTAGCACTGTGTTGAGATTGTATAAATTGAAAGCTAACAATAGATGGAGCGACAAAAGCCTCACGTCATTGTTGTCTTTGTTGAAAGAAATTCTTCCTGAAGAAAACAAGCTGCCAATCTCAACATACTAGTTAAAGAAATTGTTGTGCCCAATGGGAATGGATGCCAAGAAGATACACGCATGCCCAAATGATTGTGTATTATTTCAAAAGGACTATGTGGATTTGAAAGATTGTCCAAAATGTGGTGCGTCAAGGTATAAATTGACGACTTTGAGGGAGTCCAAAATTGGTTCTCCTACCAAGGTGATGTGGTATCTACCTATAATATCACAATTTCAATGCTTGTTTGCCAATCCGATGGATGCGAAGAATTTGAGGTGGAATGCAGATGTTAAGAAGAATAATTATGGGATCCTACGACATGTGTCTGATTCTCTATAGTGGAAGAAGATTTATTTATTGTACCCTAAATTCGGTGAAGAAGTCAGGAATCTAATACTTGGGCTTTGTACAAATGGGATGAATCCGTACAGGACATTGAGCATCCAACATATCAGTTGGCCAGTTATGCTTGTTATATATAGTCTTCCTCCCTAGTTGTGTATGAAAAATAAGTACGTTATGCTGTCGTTGTTGCTATCTTTTTGAAGCTAATGATGACTTGTATGTACATGGAGATCACAATGAAGGATTGTCAATTGATAAAAGATCACAATATTAGAAGCATGCATGTTTATATTTTTTATAAGTTTTATTTTTCTAAATGTAAATTTTACAATGTTTTATTATCTTCTAGTTATGTCAAATGCTAATTGTTTGATTTTTTAATGACACTTTCAGATGGATGAGCATGAGCATGATGATTGTGATGATGATTATCGTAAGGGTGAGGATATCAATGCGCCGCCTCACAATGTAAGTTTTAAAAATATATCCTATATTTCTATCTATATGTCCATTTATAGTTATATCATGTAAGTGTGTTTATTTTGTCAAATTTTAGGTTGATGATGTACCCCCTGAAGAACTTGGGGCACTTGATGAGCAGCAAAAAAAATTGAGAAAGTGAGGGGCATCAAAATGATGAACAAGTTACTACAGTAAAGCGGCAATGGACCCAAACTGGTTGTGGATTTCAATCATGCAAGAAATCATGTTGGAGTGAACTGCAACTCATTTATTTCATATCTTCGGGTTCTTACTCATAGCCATTGTAGTCCTAATTTTGAATATTGGCATAAAGTTCCTAAGGGGAAGAAAGACTTAGTATGGAAGGAACTATACGTGAGTTATTATTATTTGGAATTGTATTTTTGTAGATTACTAATTTTTAGGATACTAGTTAATAACAATTCTATTTTGTGAGTATATTTGATCTGGATGAAAAGATGCATCATAAATGCATGATGCAACGATGTAGGAGGGTCCTAAGGAACTATAGGACAAATCTCACCTGAGATTACATACACAATGTTGAGAAGTGGTTCTTGATTGATTTCCAATTCTAGACATTGATCACTTTTTAACTAACTCAACACTAATAATTTTTGTTTGTATTCTCTTTAAAAAATAAATTTTGGAAGAAGGCAGCCACTGAGCAATGGAACTACCTAGACCCCAAAGATTGGGAGGAGTTTGTTACCCAAAGAAAAATGGATGAATTCAAGGTACTAAGTGCCACTCCCAACTTAATTAATATATGTTCTTATGTATTCACCTATTCAAGATTAACCTTTAGTATTACTAACCAAATCAATGTGCTTACTAATAAGGCTATCAGTGATGCTCAAAGAGCAAGGTGTGCACTGAATGTGCATGACCACACAATGGGTCCAAGAGGCTATTCAGGCGTACACCAAAGACTATAGGCTGAGTCTACTACTCAGTCTACTGCTACTCAGGAGACTGCAGAGTCCTCTACATTTGGTCTCACACCTCTACCGTGCCATGCTATGTGGATAGATGGGAGGCAAAATAAGAAGGGAGATATAATGAAGCCCACAACTACTGAGGCAGCTGCAAAAATGGTAAAATTCAACTCTTAGAGCAATCGATATTGATTATTGTTATGTTTACTTATCAATTTCTGTTGATGGCGATTAGTGGGAGCTTCACGAGAAGAGGAAGGAAGCTAAGTTCATCCCTGAGGGTACAAAGGATGAATTGACAGTTTCTCTAAGAAACCCAGAGCATCTTGGATGTGTTAGGGGTCCAGGCACTGGTGTGGGCATAAAAGTATTCTTTGGGCCATCGCAGCGCAAATCTGTCCTAAAAGTGGGACTATCAAATGTTGAGGTAACCTGTTCTTTTTTTAGAATGTTATTGCAAAAGGGAATTCAATAATCAAAATCTAGCATTTCTTTTGTCCATGAATAGGTAGATGAGTTAATTAATAGGAGAGTTGAGGAAGCACTTGATAGAAGATTCGAGGAAGCACTTGATAAGAGACTCAATGAAGCAATTAGCAAGTGGCAGGTGTCTCAGCCTGCCACTCAGACAGTACCTGTGGCATGCCGCTCTTCTCCTAATATAGTGGTGGTTAGGAGTAAGCTTGTAGACCCACCACCTAGCACGTCCACTATAAGTATTTTTATGACATATATAGTAGCTAGTCTTTTTGAGATGATATGTTTATGTATATATGTATATAACATTCTTTATGTAAATTTGTAGGGGTTGAAGCCATGTTGTCTAAAAAGTCAAGAATATATCATTACAGAGGCACAAGCTTACCCAGCCCTTCTAGGGGCCATGTTTAATGGGACTCCAGTACCAGATGGTGCGGTTCATGTGAGCACGATACATGTACTCCCCAATTGGGTAGATTTTTTATTGCCATATGCCCACCCAGATTCTGAAATGATTGGTGAGGTAGAAGGTGGAGTGATAATGTTGCCCAAAGCGGATGTCATCTATACTAATATTGTATGTAAAATTTACATTACGTCAATTTGTTAGTGTGTATATATGATTCAATTTATCTAAAATTATATATACATGTCAAAAGGAAGACACTCGCTACATCTCGGCCTCCACCTCCACCTCCTGAAGTACCAAGTTGGCTTCCAAGGGACCTGCATGCCTCATTAGGTCGTAATTATAGGGGTATGGTAGTATGGATAGGCGAACATGATCCAAATTTCCCTATAAATGTTTCTATTCCGGAGGATACTGCATGTCAATCATACGATAATAAGCTATTTATACAAGATATTTTGGAGTTATTTTGTTCTGATTGGTTGAATACATATATGATACTGATATGGATATGGTGAGATCTTATTTATACATCCATATACCTTATTTTATATATGGTCATCTGGTTTCTTATATATTAATGCATATGTAATACATGTTTTGCAGCCACATACACACGATATGTATAGATTTTTCATTTTCCTGTGTGGGATTTTTGGTTCCATCTTTGATTACTCTTGTAGATAAAGACCCTTCTTCAGCTACTTCATATTGTTGTGCTGCTTTTAAATATTTTGATAATAAAATAATACGGTGATAATAACTCCATTCAATGTCGAGTAAGTTTGCTTATAATTTTGACTTAATAAAATTACATTTTTATTGTGGATTATGAGTTATTAATGTTTAACTTTCTTACCTATAGTGGTAGGCATTAGAAGTTACTAGTTATTATCTCTAAGACGTTCATTGTCTATTATCTAGATCCTGCGGTGAATGGATTGAATGCATTATATGAACGTACAATGAAAAAGCCATTGTTCCCATGAGAAATATTTCATATTTTTATATACATTAATATCTGTTATTAAATTACTATTTAATCATGAAATTTTATGTGTTATATTAACATGTAGGGCTTTAAATGAGTTCAAAAGAGATAGAGGAAAGGTCCTCAAGAAAAAGAATCAGCCACTAATTTGGGAGAATGTGAAAGTAATTTCCCGACTCCAATGTATATATTATTTATGTGAATTATGCTTATTTGTATTTTTGAATATTGTTTATGTTTCAATTTATAGTGTGCTACACAAGACGACGATTGGGCATGTGCATACTATGTGATGTGATTTATGGATGTAATCATCAAACATGTCGCAATGAAAATTGATACTATACATAAGGTATTATATATAGTCTCATTAGATAATATGAAATATATCAATCTTATTATATATTTTTAATTATATATATACAAAATTCTCTTTGCAGGTGTTTAAAACTGACTTGACTATAGGTGGAAAATTGTTAGATGTACATACTCCCTATACGAGGGAAGAATTAGATGTTGTAAGAGAAGAATGGGCAAAATCCCTACAAGTAGCGGGAATTTTTAAATATAATTGGGATATTGATGGAGATAATGATGATGATAAATAAAGAATGATATTTCTATTTGTTATCATAATTATTTTTGTGTGAATGTGAATGAATTTTTCTGAAGTGTCATATGTGTGAATGTGAAGATGATCAATACATGAATGTCTCTACATGTGTCTGAATGTGAAAAGTGATGAAATGAATGGAACTGTAGGTTGCTAAATGTGTGTGAAAATGGAGGAAATTTGAAATGGAACTACTGGTTTCTATATGTGTGTGATGAAAAATAATATGAATTAAATGTGCTTATACATGTGTGTGATCATAAATTGTTATCCATCTTGTTAATTTTACAGGTTTGTGGCATGTTGTTGGTTGATATCGTCAATGGATGTTATAAACATGTAGTTCAGAACTGAACTGCAAGTTCTGCATCCTACTGACCAGCCATACAACAGACCTACAAATTGATAAGAAAAGAAATCAGCACATAGGCGGCAGTTATTAGTATAAAACCGACAACAAAGACATATAGCGTCGGTTATTAGCAAAAACCGACATCTTTGTGGCTATTGGTGTCAGTTATATATACAAACCGACGCTGATGGTGCCCTTGCTGGCACGTTTTATTGGTGGTGAGAAGGGTTATATAGTGTCAATTTTTCTAAAATGTCGACATCTTTGACCTGGATATACTATCAGTTTTATTAAATAACTGACGCCTATAGTGCCCTTGCTGGCACGTTTTTGGTGGCGGGAAGGTTATGGCATTGGTGTTAAAACTAACGCTGAAGGTTTCGACTTTTAGTGGCACCCACTTGGGTGTCTCTTTGAAACAGATGCCAAAGGCCTTAAATAACCGACACTAAAGGTCGGTTATGTACTAGTGAACCAATTCTCAGAATCCTTCAAAATCCAAGTTCCTTAATACTATTTGGAAAGATAATTCTCCTAGAAGTCATTTTTTGAGGAATATTTGAAGCATTTATAGGTGGAGATTTAATTTTTCTTACCATAAGAAAGGGGCTCCACATGAGCGAGGGGTAGAGAATATTATAGATTTGACCATGTTATATTTAACCTTATCCGCACCTGAGGTTGTAGGATGTTCTAAATTGGGCTGAATCAATGGCTGATTTGATAGTTCTATAGATGGATAGTCAACTGGAGGTCAATGATAGAATGTTTTTGGATTAAGATTTTACTTTGGAACCCAAATTTTCTTTTATTTATATATATTCTTCTTGTCTGTCTTTACACAATCACCTTGACCACGTCCAAAAGTTCTAAATAAATTGTAGCTTGTTAGAGTGCATTTATATTCAACCCTAACAATATCCCTAATGTCTTCATCATTTATTAGAGTGACTTCAATATGCACAGTACATTTTTAGGAATAAGGAATTGGATTCGTGCATAATATAATCCCTTGAGATTTTTGGTTGTAGTATTTGGTGTGAGAAGGGTGCGAAGGTAGCTTCCCATGTTGTTGAAAACTTCCACATCCCATAGTCTAAGTGTTAGACTAAATATCTTCAACCAAACAAGGACTTTTGTGAGATTCATGTTTTGGTGAAGTTCACCTCTTTTCCATCTTTTAAGGGTCATTGGAATTCCATGAAAAAACCATGGTTCTTGTTCAACAGTATCTGTCATACTCACATGATCAAAGAACCAGGTAATAAAGAAATCACTTCCCTTTGAGATAATTTTGAAATTGACTTTGTCCATCAAGATCAAGCTTAGATGACTATGTAGTGTAGTACAATGAATTTTTAGTCCTATGACATATTCACGTATAGTATACTTCCATTGTCTACATTCCTTTTACTATAGTTTTTGAATATCTGACCGCTCCATCAACCACTTCTACCTTGCATCCCTAAAGATATTCACCTTACTCCTTCAAATTTAATAGATCCACCCATGACTTTGGTTGAGAAGAGACTAGGATAGAATATATATGATGTACATCCATATGTGGTGGCACTGGCGGCAGAGCCCTTGTTGCCATTGTAGAGGAGACATGTAAATTTAGACTGGAATTGGTGGTACTCTGTTATCTCTAGGTTTTCATTAGGTTTGTCACCATTGGACCTCCACATGGTGTCTCTACATCTTCTAGAAACATAACAAGGATCTAACAAAGTTATGCCAAATCATACTAAAAGAGAAAAGCTTGGAGAATTAATGGAAGTTGGGTGTATGTCTATATTATAAATCACATCAACTGTCTGTATGACTTGTCAGTAATCTCAAGTGTGCAATATAGATTAAATTGAAATGAATCAACACACATTAGTATATAAAAAAACCCTAGATAGACCTTTTCATAGGCTTAACTTTTCCTAAGAAAATTTATCTAAATGAACTACATGCGGAATTCCCGTATACATGCCCCTCTAGAAATTTAGCTAAAAAAACAATGAGCTTGAGATATGAAGTTTCACTAGTTGAACGATCCATTCAAATATTAAAATGACTGGCCTATGGAATGTCTCTTACATCTAATTGTTGATAGAGAATCTCTTGAGGAATTTTATCGAAATGTAATGTTGATTTATTTTTTTGTGCTCAATCAGTCATTGAGTGGGTTGAGAAGTGGAAATATATTTGTTGGATACCCATCCACTCCCACAAAAATGTATCAAATTCACATCAAGTCTATTGGATAGTACATACCTTCAACTATAAACATAAACCTATTGCAAACTTTCTAAGGTTACCATGTGGCTCCTCTATTAGTTGTGATAATGTTCCTCAAAGATATCATAATTACTCCCTTTAGTTTCAATACTTAATTACATTATTTACAGTGAACATGATAGATTGTAGAGAGCCAACCTTAATTTTTATCTTAGGAGGATATCATCTATCTCTACCAATCTCTTTGTCTTAAAGGTTTGTTTAGTGTCTTTCTTGAATAAGGTAGTTGAAGGGTAGAGTGACCTTTAGTTAATGCTATTTCTGTAACTGAAATGAATTTAGTAAATGTTCGATGAAAAAGAGATATTTACTTGGTGTATATCTTGGATGGGTAATACAATTTGGTTGTAATTTTTAGGTCCAATGTCCAAGGCTGTCATAGAGTTTTAGGATTGATGACTTCCCCACATAGCACTACTGGCCTCAGTTACATGCTTTGTTCTTACTCACACATATCGTGCGATCAACTTCCCAATATTTCACCTATCCTATTACTACTCTAAGTCAAGCACACTTAATTGTAGAATACACATTTATGTTTGACCTAAAATGAAGGTACACCTTGGTGATATGGATAGGACAATCATTCTTTTAAGAACAATTATTTGAGGCCTCTAATAATGGGATGTTACAATGTCCGCAACCTAGACGCTTAATTTCCTATCCAAGGATCAACTATATACCCTCATAAATTGTTCCCCATTTCAATATGGACCATAATGTCCCATGTAAACTCAACTCTAACTCATAGTAATGTACAAAAGGGTGTCTTCATCTCATCTCATCAAAAAGATCTATCCAATATGCTAGAACCATAGGGTTGAAGACCATCGTGCCACATGCCCATGTGAGCCCCACTGACTAGGTGAGATTTACCCTAATACCATTTTTAATGCTCAAACTCACTTTTGAAGTCTCTAATATAATTTATAGAATGATGATGTGTTTATGTTCTTTATTCTCACCCAGAATCCATAACTAGCCCCAGTTTCATAATTTTTCCTTATCCTCAAACATCATATGCTCCATTGACTAACATGTCACTCATCCCAGTTCTTCTCTGAGCTGAGAACACCTAATAGAAAAGTACCTATGATGTCTTACCAGAAAAGGAGGTGCACCTTGGTGATCTGGGCAGTCCAATAATTCCTTTTATGAACATTCTACTTAAGGCATCCAATATTCAGTGGGATTCTTGGAATGTGGTCCCGAATGCTGCAAATGGTATCATATTTAGTTATCCTTTATTAGGTGGGGTTACATGGGCATGATACATTCCAATAATGGGCCATGCAGGTTAGGAACAAGGAAAGGGATATTTTCTAAGGAAAGATGGAGCCACCCTTTCCCTAGTACATGTGAATGGGGTCTAGGTGTACATGAGACATTATGGGTCTAGACTAGACTGAGGAAGAGATTATGAGTCCATATATTTGAGACTTAATGAGGATGTCAATAATCTAAATGAGATATTGTAACATCCCATCTTTTGAGGCCTCATATAAAATGATATTTAAAAAATGATAGGACTAAAAATATTACTACGGTGCACCTTATTTTTAGGTAGTCCATCAATATGCACTCCATAATCAAATGTGCTTTTCTTAGGGTATTAATATCATGGATGACCTTTAAGGAAGTTGAACTCAAGTTGTTTTTTATTTATGAAAAAGTATGCAACACAAGATAGTGTTGGTCTTTAGGACAATTCATCATTGCTAAGACTTTAGTCAATCCTTGGGTAGTGGGCCCATGAATTACGATGGTACTTCAGTTATTAAGGGATTGTAAAGGTTGATCTCTATAGGTAGTGGAGCTAAGGAATTTCAATACAGAGCACTAAAAAACTTGTGTTCAATTGTGTGTTATTTAAAATATCCCTCCCTCTCTTGTTTACTTATATAATGATAAACACGGAAGGTCTACCAAGTTCTATTTAAGTTCTTATTTTTGCAAGTAATCTTCCACTCTTGATCCTAGTCCCCAAATTGGTATCATAGCAACATCTCCACCAATAAACACTCACAAAATTAGAGGAAGATGAGAGACATACTACTTGGGTATCAAAACCTTGAGGTTGGGTACTCTACCCACCCATTGATCTTTGATGGCTCTATATACCAATATTAAGAGTGGCTTATGCAATTCCGTAGTAAAGAAATTATCTTGGACATGCATAAGAAGGTAACCCTCCCATATGACATGCCCTTGGGAGACTAGAAGTATGGGATGAGGAGACCATGAGGTGATTAAGAATCAATGCTAAATTCATTACCCTTTGCTACACCCCTTTTCCCTTTCAAGGATTTGGTTGAATCTCATCAAGTAAGAATATGTTTAGTACATGGGAGAAGATCTCTATCATCCAGGGGAAACCATTGAAATGAAAGACTCCAAGATCAACATTTTGCAACATCAACTTGACATATTCAATATGTCCAACATGGATTACATAAGATATATTTACACAACCTTCATAAGCATCATCATTGACATTAGTGTTTTTGGAAATCAAATTGATTTACCAAAATCCTTCACTATAACACTTACTATTCTGGAAAGACCGTGACATACATAGAACAATATTACAACATACAACTCCTCCAAACTTGAAAACCTCAAAGGTAACCTCCAAACTTATAAGGTAGATCTTAATGAAAGAGAGATAATAGAAAGGAAGATTCTTCGTGCAAGAAGAAGTATGTAGATTATGAAGTTAAACATTCTTCCTAAAGTGAAGAGTACTCCAAAAGTAATGAGGATTCCTTGTACACCAAAGGAAAACCATTCAAAGGAAAGCCAAATTCATCCTCCTTTCATTGCTATGAGTGTGTCCAAAAAGGACATTTCAAGAATGAATCTCCAAAGATTAAGAAGCATCACCAACACAGAGAAACAAGAAGAGGGAAGACAAGTACAATAGGAAGGATGGGTATATGAGAAAAGACAAGAGGGAGGAAAGCTAAAGAAATATATCATGATTTGTATTTGGATTCCTCCGAAGACTCTAGCGGGTCAAGTAAAGATGAGGATGAATATGAAATTTCTCTCATGGAAAGGTCAAGAAGAAATGATGTTTTCATATGTCTCTTGGTGATTCTTTCTAAAGATGCTTGAAACATATTATGTGTTCATGTATTTTATGCTAATTCTTTCTTACCTAAGAAGAAAAATATGTTGGCACCATAAGAAGAAATTTTGTTTTATAGAGATGATTTGTGACTAAAATAAGAAGAAAATTTGCTTCAAAGTTTTAATGATGTTTCATACTCTAATTCATTAGGTTCAATTAGGATTAATACACAGTTTTCATATTTTATAATTGAAAATTTTACATATCTTATTCAACTAAATCTCTCTTTGTCTGTCTAAATGTGGTTATTTCATTTTATGTACCTTCTCTGGATGCATGCAACACCCGTCAAGAAATGATCATGCATTAGACTTTGATCTAGAATTTGAAAGAACATTCCACTTGAGGAACATAGAATAAAGATAGAGAATGGGTGAGGATGAGATACATCAGAGGGTGGATCTAGATCTCAAGGCACATAGGGGCTAGATATTATAGGAAACTAAGGTTAGTGTGTAGGAAGATATTGGAGCAGATCGGGAAGAATCCCAAAAGGCTAAAAGACATAACCATCTTAGTGTTTTTTTATCCTGAGAGTATTGACGTCTTCTACATTTGGTACCATCAATCATTGGAACACTGCTATTTGAAATAAAGACACAGTGGGCACACATGATGCAGAATAACACCTATACAAGACATGTGTAAGAAGATTTCCAATACCATTAACAAATCTTTTTAGACTTGTGCTCCATGAGCACGAAGCCAAACATTTTGTGATGATGCTATCAAACTTTGCCTCTTCATATAATCTATCACCGCATGGATAGAATCATATAGTATCCCTTAGAAGTTATAAGGAGCTCAATAATCAATGTCTGCATCGTGGAGTCTCACATGTTTATTTGACTAAGACATTATACAAAGGCGTTGACAATGATAGCAAGAAAATTATGATTCCAAATCTAAAGGACATTTTATGAGGAAAAGATATGTTGATGACTAGGATGTTGCGAGTCTAGGAGATAAAATCATTCCATTTTGGGTAGATCCATGAAAAAGGTGTCTACATGTGTCTATGGAAGAAGATATCTCATAATTAAAAATCATTATTGAGTCATTCAAAATAGGATATTGTACAAAATTATTCCAGTGTCTATGTAAGGAGTAGCCAAAGTCTAAAATAGGTTAAAGTTGTCAAGAAAGTTTGCAACTTGTGCAAAGCTAAATGGCGCATGCCATTCTGGTGTAGATCTCCACTCTATAATGACAAACCTTCCACAACCTCAATGTGATGATGACCTAGTGGACCATCTTAACTCCATTTACATCATTTCTAGGAAAGGATATCACAATCCAAACCAAAACAAGAACTACTAAATGTTTCATTATAGAAATCCTATAGACACAAAAAATAATTAACATCTTAGGCAGATCTAATGGATAAACCACACTTAGGGTGTAACGTCCCAGTATTTGAGACCTTGGATAAAACGGTCTTAAAAGGAATGATTAGACTACTCATATCACCAAGGTGAACCCTCGTTTCTGAGAGCTCATCATTAAGGAACTCCACAATTAAGCGTACTTGGCTTGGAGCAGTACTAGAATGGGTGACCATTCAAGAAGTTGACCTGACTTGCAAGTGAGTGAGGAAAAAGCATGCAGTTAAGGCTAGTGGTGGTCTGTGGGGCCTGTTGTCATTCCTAAAACTCTTCTGAATCCTTGGGCTATGGGCCCATGCATTACAAATGGTATTAGAGCCAATTACCCTCCAGTAGGTGAGTCCCACATGGGCATGTGGCATGCCAGTCTTTGAGCCATGTGGTCCACGCATGTTGGAAATGGCTATCCGAGTTGATGGAGCCGCACATGCATTGGTAGTGTCCAGGCATGTTGGAAAAGGCGATATGAGTTGATGGATCCCCCCTTATGTTGGTAGCCATGATCGGGGGGGCTAGGTGTACATGGGACATTTGGGTCTGAACTAAAATGGAGATAGATTATGGGGCCATATAGTTGAGCCTTGACGAGGACATTAATAGTCTAAGTGGGGGAGATTGTAACGTCCCATTGTTTGAGGCCTCGGATAAAATGATCTTAAAAGGAATGATTGGACTACTCATATCACCAAGGTGCACCTCCTTTTCTGGGATCCCATCACTAAAGAACTCTATAGTTAAGCGTGCTCAACTTGGAGTAGTACTAGGATGGGTGACCAATCGTGAAGTTGACCTTGCTTGCACATGAGTTAGGACAAGGCATGCAGTTAAGGCTAGTGATGGTATGTGGGTCTAGTTGTCATTCTTGAAAATCTGTTGAAGACTTGGGAGGTGGGCCCAAGTGTTACACATGGTCCTCCAAATTTTCCAAAAAAATAATCAACATAACTTTAGAAACTAAGGGAACTACATATAGTGCCAATATAGAAATAACTAGAACTAGAGTATGAATTACAACCATGGACAACATTTTTAGAATCTCAATCAAGGGCCACCAAAGAGAAAATCAACAAATAGAGTTGTCTCCTTTACAGTAGAATAGATTGGTAGCTATTAAGTGTATGTTTTAGGTGCAAGGAACCATCAATGCAAATTCAAATGTCTTGTAATACATCCATGAAGGCATATATGGAATATCTTATAGACACCCTCCCCCCAGTGGGCACTTTCATATTAAGGCTAGAGTACAATCGTATGTATTCTTAGATCTTTTAAAACATAGTGGCTACAATAACCATGGTGATAGTGATGGATAAAGAGGTTGACTTTGTGATCATCCTAGGTGCAAAAAAATAAGACACATTGGTTCATGATATGGTGATTGTTGATACAGGAAGGACATATTTGATGGCACCATGGGTATGGTAGTTATACCACCTACTATAGTCATGTCACTCATTCTAGAGTAAAGGCTAGGTACACCTTACCAGATCCATTTAAATTAGACCACGCTCGACACATGATTCGTAAAATTCAAGGAGGATATGAAGAAGTTGTCATGGATCCAATTTTACCTCAATCACAATCTCACTACCTAGATATACAATGTTAGAAGGACTGAAGCACCCATCTCTGAGCATCTCAAATGAATCCCACACATGCATATGCATAGAGAAGTATTATCTCATTCCATTGACTGAACCAAAAGTTGTACATGAGGTCTCATAGGGCACAAAAGGAAAGAAAACTTAACAAAAAATGAAAAATATCTAAGCCTAACTAGATTAAAAATTCAACTTGATTATGAAATTTATTCTTCATGATGATGATTCATTTGGCATAACATTTCATAGGTTGAGCAAATAAAATAGTAGATATCTCTGGTTTTTTTGTTTGTTATTACCTAAATAGAAAATCGACATCTAAAATTAAAACACAAACATTGTGTATGGTTAAAGAAAAACATGAAATTAGTTTATATATATATATATATCATATAAATATAAAAAAGAAACAAACTTGGCAATATTTATAGGAACAAGAATAACAAATGATATAGAATTTCAACAATTAACAAATTTCTTTAAATTGTAGTGTACTTTGAATGAGGGTAGACCTTTCACCTCACATTCACAAGAGTGAGTGATGAGACCAAAAGGGCACCCCTTAAACCTACGGGAAAGGTCAAAGTGCCACTTGACCCGAAGGTAATGTATATAAATATATTTGCCACTTGACCCATTTTAATGATAGAGGAAAGGAGCAGACAAATGATAATGAGAATAGAAGGAGTAATAATGAAAAGAGAAAAGAAAAGTTGTTTATAGAAAATCAAAACTCTGGTCATTTGGAACGGATTAGCTTATTCAAATAAATAGCTATGTTTTTAATAGGATTATATTATACTATAATACATCAAACAAGTCAAGATGATGATAATACATGTAACTTTATTAGATTTCCAAGCACAATATTCAAAGGAGAAATAGTTCAGAGACTTGGTTCAGATCCTTGGGGAAGAAATACTAGATCCATGGATTGCGATCTCTATTCAATGGTAACTTAATCCCACATTTTCCAAAAACCAATCACAGAGCCCACAACATTGAGAATCATAGCAAAGGGCCATTGCCAAGGAAGAGGGAAAAGAGGGAGAAAGAGGGTGTGGACATCAGGGTTAGGGAATGTGAGATTGTATCGATAGGGGTCAAATATATATGTGGGGAAGAGTGGTGATTTGAGTTGTCTCTAGTTCTTCAATAATCTATAGTTGTTGTGCTGAAATTTTACAGTCTTGTTTGTAGGAGGGTATGGGATGGGATTCCTTGTCAAATCCTTCCATTTCCTTCTATATTTCCAACTATGAATGGTATTATAAAATATAAATTAATCTAAAAGTGAAAATCCAAAGGGGGAACGTCTAGTATTACAAAATTCTTTTTTAAAACCAGTTGGCAAATGCCTTAAAACTCATATTTCAAGTATATCCCTTGATGCAAGTTTTTCTATCAAAAATAGAACTCTTAATTTCTAAAAAAAGACTTGAAATAAAAAACATTGTTTCCTTACAATGCCATCTCCCTCTTAATCAAACAAATAAATTTCATATATATTTCTTTGACCATTCAAACAACTTCCTTATCAAGGAATATAGTAAATTTCATTAATGTCATTGATGTTTGTCAATATTCATTCAAAGACTTTTTATTAAAAAAAGAAAATCTTGAAAGCTATATTTTTACATAAATTTGTCTAATAAGTAATCTTTGACCACCAATAAAAACTAAATTCTCACTTCTACCATATATCTAAAACTTTTTATAGGTTTATTTTAAAAGGTATTAAATGTCACAATTTTATAAACTTATCAAACAACAAGGCATTTTAGTTCAATTTATAATATGTATAACTTATAAATCATATCTCTGAATGAAATTTTCTTCTAGTTGTTTCATATCCGTGTAGTATACATCCACACAGAAAGAGATCAAAATATCCTTTTTGAAAAGGTATATATTCTAATGCATTACCCATTTTTTATCCAAAATTTATAAAAATCCAAATTATACTATTAAAGATCTAGTTCAGACTTAACCTCATTCGTACAAGGAAATCTCGAGATAATAAAGTTTACAGCTTCAAAAAAATAATGTGAATGGCTTGAACCATTCAATATCGTTCAACTATGGTTCTTGTATAATTCATTTGAACCATCAAAAATATTTATTTGGTCTAAATTTTTAAAACAAGCTTCTTTATTATTGAAACAACTTTCCCATAAAGTTATATCCAAATAAAAATATATTTAGCCATCCAAATAAGATATTACCAAAACTAATCATTTTTTACCCATATGTATTATCCAAACGATCTTAAAAAATATTCTAATCCTTATCATAGCTCTAGTTCATGATTATAAGATTCATAGCCAACTTCTGGGTCATTTAGCTATACCAAAACCTCAAATTCATAAGATGACCTAGTATTGGCTCCTTATCACACATATATTGCATCATCACACAATTATCTCTCCTATTTTGGTCCATATAAATGTATGATTTTTTAAGTAATAATCGTGGTTGAGGATGGTGTCCTCTCAAGTCTTGTGTGCTGACAATGGGGCTGCCGACACTAGAAATGAAGGTTGATTTGTCCTTTCTAGACCTTAAGCTAAATACATAGTGCCTCCGAAGAACCAATGGCAATAGAAGGTTTAGGTAGATAGTGAATTGAGGAAATGGTGTGAGGTTTGTAAGGGATCTGGAGACTTAGATAGTTCATCTCTCAAGCACTGTTTCATCAAACTGAAGGATGTTTTTATCCAGTACCCCAGATCTATTTCTAAGAGAAATCTAAAGAGATGGGAGAATAATTGTTTTTGATTATGCTATCAATCTGAAACCATATTGGCTCACTTTGCATTGTCATCTCTCAATGTTATAGAAGTCAAAAGTGGATTTTGAGATCCTCTCTCGTGGAAATGTTTTCTTCGTTATTTGTTTCTCTGGTCCTAGAGATATGTGTACTACTTTGGAACAAGGATCACAGTTGGTCGCTATGAATCTAGTGTTGCTAAAGAAATGGTAGAGAGGGGAACCTATGGAGAAACTCAAACTTACAGAGGTATCAGTTTGGGTGCAAATTCACGATATGGTTCTGCAGCTTTGGGATGAAGACATGTTTAGCATCATCGGTAGCTATATTGGTACCCCTCTGAGAGCTGATAAGCTTACAAGAGAACTAAAGAGGTTGGAGTTTTACAAAATTGAGGTATTGGTTCTAGCATATTCAAACTTTCCTTCTATTGTGAACATTACTTGTCTATGAATGATTCCCACATTATTGAAAAGAGTGTGGCACCTTTGGACATGATCAAGGGGATTATACAAAGGTTATTCCTCCTGCCCCGACTCAATAGCAGAAAGGAATGGAGAAAGTTGTCAATACAAATGATACCTTATATTATTTCCCTCCATATGAAGTCATGTTGCCTGCTCAAATGCCTCAGCCAGAATCTAGCCAATCTGGTAATGTTGCGGTGATTCCTTCTAATATTCTGACTACATCTGTCATTGGGAATATGGTGATTAATTTTTTTAGTAACTCTATTGTTCCTGTGACTCCTGATGCAGGAATATGGATGACTCTCAGAAATTGAGGCCCCCCAGACACTTTTTGAAGAGTGTGGGCACCAGTAGGAACATCTGTATTACTCCGAACAAGTTCTCCCTTCTTGATACTGGTACAGATGAACTCAGTGATGCGGACCCAAAATATTCAATGAATCAAGTGTTTAATAATGGTTAGACCCTTCTCTATTGTTTCCTAGAACATTAGAGGTGCACATAATAAAACTCTTCATATTCAGGAACAAATTAGGAGGTCGAAAGTGGATATTGTTATTATTCTTGATTCTAGATTTTCTAAGAATAGCTTATTACTGGATGTTAATATCCTATGGAGGGGTGCTCAGTATCTTGATAACTATGATTACTTTAAATAAACCAATATCATTATCTTATGTGAAGATCATGTTATCTCTATCAATAATTTTTTGGACAATGATCAGTTTGTCCATTGCAAAGTTTCATTTGATGATGATAACTCTTAACTATTGTTTATGGCTAAAATAATGATCGAAAAGAATCTCTTTATGGGACGGTGTTTGTAGTATCTCTAATTTTGTCTGTGATGATTTGTGTGTCCTAGGGGACTTTAATGTTGTTAGACACTCTTTTGAGACGATGTGGATGAGACCTCCTTCTCTTATGAGTATGGAGGGTTTCAATGTTGCTATTCATGATATTGGTTTGTATGTGATTCCTAGGAAAGAATTGTTGTCACATGGGACAACAAAAGTAAAAATGAGGTGAGTACATTTTCAAAAATTGATTGCATGTTCGAAAATTTGAACTTTCTTAACTCCTTTCCTACTATTTAGGGGGATGTTGCTTCTAGAATTGTGAGTGATCATAGGATTTTAATTCTTCACCTCCGTAGTAGGAAAAGATTCAGTGGACCTTTTGTTTTATTAATATATGGACTTCTAATGTGGTTTTCATGGATGCTTGGAACTTAAAATTTTCTGGAGCCCCTATGTACAGTGTACAAAAAATTGAATGCTTTTCAAATGTCTCTAATTAAGTGGAACAAGGAGAAGGTTGAGAACTTTTATTCTAAAGATATGAGATTAAAATCTTAGGCTCATTTCTTTAAATTAAAGCAGATAGAGATGTTGTTAATGTTTCCTTTCAAGATGAGGTCAATTCCATTAAACTAGAAGCTATGGATGCCATTAAGGCAGATGAGACTCATTTTAGACAAAAGTCAAGGGTGCAATGGCTTAAATCTAGTTATCATAGTACAAAGTTCTTTTACACCTCTCTTAAAGTTAGGAGGATGAGGAATACTATCTATAGACTTTAAATTCATAGCTCTTTGTGTTCTAATGAAGATATTATTTTTGATCATATATATCATTGGTTATCATAAAACATCTTCAATTCTTCTACTTGTTGTGATGGTCAGTGGAACAATGCTTGGTCTTTGCCCCCAAATTTCAGATTCTCAATTCAATTTGTTGAGAATCTTAGTCACTGCTAAGGAGAGAGAAGTTGTGTTTAAAGGTTTGGGATTTGAGTAAGCCCCAGGGCCTGATGGATTCAATTCCATTTTTTTAATAAAACTCAAGACATTGTTGGTGCTGGTATTGTTAAAGCAATTAAAATTTTCTTTTTTTAGCTCTAAACTCTTGTGTGAATGCAATTTTTCTTTCATTGTTCTAGTTCCTAAAGTCAAAGATGCTTCTAATATTAAAGATTTCAGGCTGATTTCTTTATGCCATACTTTATATTTAGTGATTACTAAGATCATGGCAATTAGATTGCAAGACATTATGCCTGACATTATAAGTCTCAATGAAATGGATTTTGTGAAAGGAAGAAGCATTAGAAATGTCATTCCATTGGCGAATAAGATCTTAAGTTCTTTCAACAATGCCCAGGGTTCTTCTTAGCTTTGTGTTGAAGCTGATTTGTCTAAGGAATTTGATTCAGTTACTAGAAATTTCATCTTAACTATGCTTTGTAAGATGGGTTTTCCCTAACTTTGGATTGGATGGGTGGAAACCTATTTCAACTCTGCTTCATCATAAGTCATTATCAATGGGACTCCTTCTAGAGATTTTTCTACCTCTAATGGTATAAGGCAAGGCAATCCATTATTTCCTTATCTTTTTGTTATTGCCATGTAAGGGCTTTCTATGCTAATTGACTACTAGGTCAAGGAAGGTTCTCTTACCCCAGTTCAGACTTCCAAAGATTTTAATATCTCAAACCTTGTGTTTGTTGATGACCTTATGATTTTCTTAAAGGCTTATGAGAGGGATTACAATAATCTAATTAGTTTTCTTCATACCTTTGAAAGACTTTTTAGTCTTAATTTGAATTGCAACAAAAGTCAACTCTGCCTAAGTAAGAATGCAATTACTCCTAGTTCGGTTTCTTGGGGTATTTCTTTATTAGGTTTTCCTATGAAGTACTTGGGTCTATCATTGTTCAATGTTAGACTTTCTAAGAAGCCATGTTATCCTATCATTGATAAGTTGGAGATGAAATTAGATGATTGGAAGGGTCATCTTCTATCTATGGATGGAAGGATAGAACTCACCATTTTAACCTTGACCCCTTATCAAATGTTCTGGACAACAACTTTCCCTCACCATTTTGCTGTTATTGACAACTTATAGAAAATCATGAGACAATTTATTTGGGGTGAATACTCTGATGATAAAAGAAAGATGCATATTGTTTCTTGTAATGATATTTGTAGACAAAGGAACGAAGGGGGATTGGTATTTGTCATATAAAAAATTGGATTCAATGTGTTTTAATTAAAAATGTCTGGGATGTTGCTACCAAGAAGAATACTCTCTAGTTGAAATGGATTCATGAAAGGTACATTCTTGATTCCTCAGTATGGGCAGTAAATGTTAAAGCTTCTTGTTCTTGTATGTGGAGATGGATTCTAAACAAAAGAGACATTCTTATCTCTCTTATTTATTTCAAAGTTTGAAAAGGGGATTCCTTCTATTTATGGCTTGAACCATGGTGTCCTAATAAATCTTTATTATCATACCATGTTGATCATCAATTGATATTCAAAGTGAAAGGTGGTTTGTTGGCCAAGGTTAGTTCTTGTGTGAACATTGATATGGGAAATTCCCAGATGTCAGAGGTTCTGTGCTAGCTCAAGATTTCTTTAAAATTTTACCTCCTCTGGATTCGAATAAGGAGGACTTGGTCTTATTCAATGGTAAATGTATTGTTTTTGGAAGAGAGTTCTGGGAAGCATGCAGGATCAAGAGCCTTAAGGTTCCTTGGGGATATTGGATTTGGTCCAAGTGTCTTCCCAGGAAGTTCTTTATTTTCCTATGGAAGTTCTTTCTAAATTGTTTAGTTATTATGTAAATGTTGAAGAGATTTGGTTATTCTTTAGCTTCGAGATGATGTTTATGTGGTGAATTTGAAGAGTCTAGGACTCATATTTTCTATGAATGTAAGTTTTCTAGAGATTTATGGAGAAGGTTATGTCTAAAATATGGAGTTTCTCCTACTGGCAAGGTGATCTCATTAAGTTTGGATGTCCTAGAAAATTTTTGGCCTATTCTATTCTTTTTCACATATGTGAACAATGAAATCATAGAATTTTTTATAATTTCATTAGCAGTATAGATAGGATTTGGTTCAATGTATCTGGTACTGCTGAGATATGTAAAGAGTAGTTTTACTTCATCTCTCCATGTTTTGTAAATATTTTAAAAAATCAATACAAAAGGAGCAACATGTTGGGCACAAAAAATATTTTTTCTTGAACTAACATTAGTTGATCGTCGTATATGACTCGAGCCCATAAGCGGGGTAAACATCAGAGATATATACTAGGTTATAAAAGCTAAAAATCAATATTGTCACATCCTTCCTACCTTAAAGGGAATTTTGTCACCAAATTTTAAAAATAAATTATCAAAAGAGTGGGACCATATACTTCATATCGTACTCTCTTCCATGCTAGGGTTATAATCATGATGTAGTCAAAAAATTCACTCATACTATTCTATTTATCATGTAAAATTCCAAATATCACAATTATTGATTTTGAATGTAGAGTCTGATTTCAAGTGATCCCAAAATCAGGTATGGACCCAGATAGAGAGTCAAGATTAAGAATCATGGATCAAATGGGATCTTGATCACAAAAAATGGTGATTCAAAGGTCAAGATTGAATGTTAAATATTACAGTTTCAACAATACAAGACTAGGGTTATAATTCCTAGTTATACCCTAAGTGTGGTCACTCATCCATCAACAACAATTTATAGATATTTTGAGATTTAAACATGATTTCTTCATCAATTATATTCAATTTAGATGAATGATCCATACCTAGGTCACTTTTAGGAAATTAATGATGAATATATTCAAAATTACCATCCTCAAGATTGTCACCGAGACAATATTTCAAGATGTATGTTTTAAGTCCAATATATTAAATTGCAAGAAGTAATCACTTTCCTATTTCAAAATCATCAAAAAGATGTTCTTTATGATAATATCCAAATATCATGATTTCATTCTCAGTTCCCAAAGATGAACTATGGGGTACTTAGGGAATGGAACCATCATTTTTTTTCTTTTTAACATCTAGTCCATCCAAAGATATCAACCAAGTCTAATATCTCCCAAAATTTTGAAAATCAAGTTAATTTAAAAGGCCTTGTAGTCAATAGGTACATTTTGACTATAAGAAATTATATAAAGGTTTTCTCCCCTGGGAGTATACCATCATACTAAAGGTCTTGAGTTCACTTTGAGTATATAAAGGAATATTTAACAAACAACCTACAATTATCATAATATAGTTTGAGTCAAAAGTCAGATGATCTGATTCACTTTTCCAAAGTCATTCAAACTTAAATTATTTCCTATGATACCCAAAATTGGGAGAGTACATATCAATTCAATACATCTAGAAAGAGAGAGAAATGATGAGGAGCCACCCTACCTCAACTTAATGGGTGGTCTCAGGTATTCCTTAGATAAAATATGAGAGGATGGATGACTATCTTAGGTTTCAAAGGAGAACATATAGGTCCTTCTTAGGGACAACTAATGTGATGTAGAGAGGGGAATCTCAACCACCATTACAAGATGGATAGGAGGTGATTACTAGTAAGAATCTTGAGACTAGACACATTGGTTTTCACCATTGTGAACCTTAGTGGTTTTCTAGGCTTAAGAGATTAGAGAATTTTTTGTTAACGCATATGGGAGTGTGTATTCTCTGATACGAATTATCAAAGATCCATTGTTACTCCAACCCATATCTTACTACCCAAATAGATCGTGTTATAATTATTAAAGAGCCCATCTCTAAACGGCATGAAAAAATCACACACACATACAAGTACAAGGATATAAAATATCATTCCATTGAATTAAACCAAAAGTTTAACATGAGGGTCCATAGGGCAACAAGGAAAGAAAACTTTACAGGAAAGAAAAACTATATAAATTTTTTAAGATAATAGCTAAAACCGTATTACAAAAGTTATTATGTGTGATTATGGTTAATTTAATGTAGCATTTCTTTAGTCCAATAGATAACATAGTAGAGGTTTTAGATTTTGTTTTCAAGGTTTTCAATTAACTAAATTTTATACGATTTAAAAAAAACATTAATCCATTTATACATATGTATATATATATATAGAGAGAGAGAGAGAGAAGAGTAAAATTTTTGCTAGTATTTAATAGAATAATAATAACAAATGATTCAAAACTTCAACAAACGAACAACATTCGATAAATCTGTAGTGTACTCTAAATGAGGTTTGATCATTCTCCTCATATGCACAAAATGAGTGATGAAACCAAAGTGGTGCCACTTAGCCATAAGGAAAAGTATATTGTGCCACAGGACTGAATGGGAAATTATATACAAAAAGTTTCCAATTGACCCATATCAGTGATAGGGGAAAGACTCAAATAAACTATAACGAGAATGAAAGTAGTACACTAACAATCTTGCCTATAATAAAAAGAACCAAACAAGTTATGTATGAAAAAATTGAAACTCTCATCATAGGGAGTGGAGTATCTCATATAAATCAATGCCTAATTTTCTAATATGAGTACATTATAATACAACACATCAAATAAGTCAAAATCATACCTTTACTATATTTTTCAGTCACAAGATCCAAAGGCCAAGTAGTTTAGAGGTTGGGGTCATGTCCTTGGGGAAAAAGATACCATAGCCATGGAGTGTGGTCTCTGTTCAATATTGAATGTGATCCCGCATTAAACAAAAGTCAATCATAAAGAGATGGGATAGGCACAAAATATTGAGAACCATGATAGAGGTCTTCCTGAAAGGAAGAGGGGAAAGAGGAAGAGAGAGGGTGTGAGTGTGTTGTTGGGGTTCAAACATGCAATACAGAGTTGATAGGGTGTCATATGTATAGGTGGGGGAGTGTGGTGAGTTGCATTGTCTCTAGTATTGTTATTGATCATTGTTGTCTTGAAATTTTACAATCTTATTTGCACAAGGGTGTGGATGGAGTTCCTAGCCAAGTACTTCCTTTCCTTCTATCTTTCCAACTATGAATGGTATTATACTATAAACAATTATGCTCAAAGTAAAAATCCTAATGAGGAACATCATTTTCTCATAAACTCTTTTATAATTGTCCTATTGAGCCAACGCCCCAAAACTCTAACATCAAGTATGATCCCGCAATAAAAAGTTTCCTTTCAAAACCATAACTTTGAGTTTTTTAAGAAAAAATGAAATATGAAAGGTAGCTTCTTTACAATTTCATATCCCTCTTGGTCAAACAAAGATATCATTCTTTTTTTTACCATTCAAATAAGTTTCTTAGCAAGGCATATAGTAAATTTCATAGAGTCATTAGTGCTTGTAGATACTCATCAGAAGACATTTCCATGGCAACAATAATGCTTTAAACTTTTACTTGTACATTCATTCATTCAATAAGTAATCTTTGTCTACCAATACAAACTAAAGTTTCACTTTGACTGTATAATTAATTTTTCACTCTAGGATTATTTCAAAAGGTTTAAAATGCGACAATTTGATGAAATTATCAAACAACAAGGCAACTTTAGTTTAACTCAAAAACTTGTACCTCTAAAATGTCACTCTAAATGAAACAAAATTTTAGGAATTGTTTCATATTCAAGTAACCAAAATATTGATGAAAATTGAGATGAAATAAGTTTTGTTTGACCCATAAAAAATTATGTATTTCATCTTACTTAAAAAGACATATTCTCAAATTCATTATCCATATTTCTCTAAAATTTACAGAAAAACAAATTGTACTCAAAAGTCTCCACTTCAAATATCACATCATTTAGATAAAGTAATCTTGAGATATTGAAGTTAAACTATTTCATTTCAATAATATTAGTAACTTGAACCATTAAATCTAATTCAACTATAATTATTTTATAATTTATTTGAACCATTAAACAAGCTCGATTGGTCTAAAGTTTTTATTCGATTAAACAATATCAAAATGAATTTACCACTAAGTTCCTTCCTAATATAAATTAGTTTATCCATCTAACTAAAAATACTACAAAAGATTGTTTTGGCTCATATGTATTATGTAAATGATATCCACAAATTTTCAAATATTTACTATAGTTATAATTCATCATTATAAGCTACATGGCCAACTTCTGGGTCATTTGGGAACATCAAAATCCCAAATTCATAAGATAATTGACGATTGGATCCGTATCACACATATATTACATCATAACAAAATTCTCTCCTATTTTAATCCATATAACTATATTATTCCTTAAAGTACTATGAGTTGGTAATCATATAGGGCCTAAAACTTGTAACTGGGGAAAGCCTTAAAAATATAAATTGGGTTATAAAATCCTAAAAATTGAGGTTGTAATGGAGTCTCCATGTTTACATCCCTTTTTAAGAAGCCTTATCTGAGATATTGAAATGGTCCAAGTACCCTAATAAAATCCACAAGAGAAAGCAAAAAACTGAAGAGTATGATGAACTCAAGCTAGAAAACACAACATTTTACATAGTGTGAGAAAAATGTCACAAAATAAAAAAGATCTAGGTTCAAAGGGGATCACATGATTCATTTGGGATCAACTATGCTATCTCTGACTCCCTGCAGGTGAATCATGTACAAGTTGTTCCTAAGAAGGGAGGCACGACTATGATATTGAATAAAAAGAATGAGCTTATTGCCACTTGCGTAGTCATATCATGGAGGATGTAAGCTAACTATATAAATATAAATAAAGTGATGTGCAAGGATCAGTTCCATATGCCCTATTTTGGACTAGGTTTTAAAGATACTTGCACACTAGGAGTACTTTTACTATTTGGACAGAAATTAAGGCTTTTACCAAATCCTAACCCATCTAAATGAATGAGATACTAAAACATTTATATTTCTATTCAGAAACTACAAATTTTATGGATACCCTTTGTGTCATGACTTAGTTTCCTCTTAGCATCAAGTTAGGGTTTACATGGGTAACTACATGCTTAGTTGTAGTCATCATTTTTTTTATGATCGAGAGAACCCGCCCTGAGTGAAGCTGACATGGTGAACTCTCGAGGCATGAGAGGGTGTGGTACTATCACCCCCTCCCGCACCTAATCAGTGTGGATTGCCATTCGCAAAGTGCCTTCGATAAGGTTCAAACTTGTGTCCTTCATTGGGACTTACTGAGTTCTTGCCACCCAGGATACTATGGCCATACGGTTGTAGTTATCATTACTTAACACTGATTAATAATAAGATGTCTTGTGGTGGTGTGTTCAACCTAATGAAAACTCTATGTGTGCTTTGTTTTGAATAGTTTGGGTTTGAAAAGTTAGACCTTAGTCGGCTAGAATTAGGGTTTTTTCCCACCACGGCCATGATGGAAACACGACCATGGTTCTAGAGTGGAACATACAAGGTAAGAAAAGAGACAAGTAACTTGCAATTAAAGTCTTGGGTGGAACCTCCTTGGTAGGCACCACAGTCGTGTAGGGTTGATAGTGGAACATGCAATCTAGGTCACACTACTGTTTTGGAGGAATAGAAGTGATGGAAATTTTTATACTTTGTCCTAATGGACTCTTAGCACCATGGGCATGGTAGTAAGCATGGATGTTCTTGATCCTTCTTGGAATGGTTGTGGTACATTGCATGGCCACTCTAGGGGTTTTCTACGGTATTTTACTCTTCAACCAAGCATTAATGCAGATTGTAGTATAGTAGTGTAGTGTTTGATTTTTAGTTAATTAGTGGTAACTTGAAATGATCAAAAACAATTATTTGAACTATGAAATTTTATTATGGACAATATACTATTTTTTCATAACTTTTGGAGTAGTTGTGAATTATTCACTAAGCGGTTTCTAGTAACATTTTTATGACAGAAAATTCTCTTAAAACAAAAGAAACTATAATGTTGGGTTAATTTGCACTTAGCCTAATCACCTAATTTCTCTATATGAGTAACCAAACACACTAATATATCCTATATTTAGGTATTCATTCCAAAGAAACTAAATCCTAGAGATAGAGGTAGAGTTAGGGTTTAGATGAAAGAGGCGAAGATGGCGATCTAGGGTTTTCTCTTGTTAGATTTGATGAAATCAAGTAAGTTGGTAACCATTAGATATCTTTTCTTAGTGATTCTTCTCTCACATGTCAAGATTCCATCCCTCCCCTAATTTGATTCAAAATGATATCAAATCACCCTATATTCTCACTCTTTTATATAATTCTCCATTCCTAGGGTTTCTGAGTTGGAAGAAAGAAGAAAATGATGAATTGCTTGATGTTGTATATGGATTCAATAACTTCATATGTTGGGCTACAAAAGTTAAGGTGTTTTGCACCTTATACGAGTGGGTACTTCCATTTAAAAATAAATTGTGAGAAATTGGATTAAATCCACTTAATTTTTGAATCTTTTGTCTATGACTATAAACTCTAAATCTGCCTTTCAACTCTAGCTTTTACAAGATGATCTAAAAATGGATGAATTCTTAATGTGATGAATTTTAGATGATGAAATCATAATAGAAATGGATATAAATAATCTAGAATAAAATTTCAAAAGTTATTTAGAATTTAAAAGAATATAGTGAAATCTAGGGTTTTTTTATGTCTGAAATTTGTTGTATAATTGAATGAAGAACTCTGCCTATTTGAATCTCCTTATTTATAAATTATTGTTTTATTTGAATCCTTAGTAAATATTTGTTCAGATTTTATCTAGGAATCTATTTGATGTTATCAATGTTTGCTTGATATATCAATAAAAACTGTGAACCCTAGATGAGGGGATAATTGGAACTTTGCGAATAGACATCATGAAATCCAAAAAAACTAATTCTTTTTAACATTATAGATTTATGTATGCAAGGTTGTTATTGATGTATGATATTTTAATGAATGGCATGGAAACCCTAGTTTAGTTCCATATAAGGGTTTCATATACATGTTTGGTTGTATGAATACAGTTGAAAGTGTCTTTTTACCAATTAAAGTTTGCATGCAGTGAATTTTGATGTGAGTATGTTATAAGTGAATTCATCAAATGAAACCTTAAGTGTAGGGCATTCAATTAATCAAGTGTTTTCAATTCATTATTTTTCAGTATGATATGTAGAGTTCCTCAATAGCTCAACTTATAGTGCAAATTGTTGATAATACATGAAAAGAACTATTTACAAGGTTAAGCTAATAAATGTTAATTTGATGATTGAATAGTGAATTTAAAGAGAAAATAGGTATTATATGCCCCAAAGAACGTAGAAGCATTCACATGAGGCATGTTTCATGAGGAGGAAAAGTGCTACTGACTCATATTAAGTTAGCATGGAGGGAATCAGATCATGGTGTAGGGGTCTAGGTCAATGAGGGTAGACTCTTGATTATAGTGTGGTACCCAATACCAATCGGGGATGTTGGTGGTACCAATATCGATGGTCAATGGTCATCTTTAGTAGGACCACTAATGTTGAGTTCTGTAGGTCAGTGGTCATCTTCAGTAGGACCACTGATACACAACAAGCTAGAGTGCTACAACTCTTTACCTAAGTACCCAGGTTCTAGGTGGAGTCTAGATATCCATCTTCTCCCATTAGCCACCGAGAGCCAGATGTGGTGATACCCGTTGTAGACGGGGCAGTTTGGACTACAAACACAGGATCTTGGGGAAGTTGCTAAGTCTTGTACATTGAGATCGTATTTTTCTATGATGCATTCACATGTCGTGGTACACTTTATGTGGGTTTAGGCCATAATGAGATGAATGATAGATTAATCATGTGTGTTTAGTTATTCATTTTTTCTTTATATGTTTCTGAAATATTATTTCTCCTTTGAGATTCATCAATTATGTTCATATATTGATTTAATCCTTATAGTTATCTAGAGTAATCCTTCCAATTAAATATTTTTGAATGATTAGTTCATTTATAGCTCATTATTGTTCTACTTTAAATTTTGTTGCTCAACAATATATCTTGACTATTCAAGTGCTTTAAAATGTTTCTTTGAAGTACTTATTCACTAAGCGAGTAGGCTCACCCCTCTAATTATTAATTTTTTAGGGATAATTTATATGGATTGAAGAATGTCAATGCCAGAGTAGATTTTCTACAAGAGCTGAGTATCAGACTAGTTAAGTTCAATTGGTCGATGTCACTCTAGGTCCTTGTAATGAGATAAAAGGGTTGTAAATTATGACGTGTAGCTTTGTTTCCTTTTTAATAGAGAATGCATCAATTATCAAATCATATGTAAACATGAGTGTGAGAACCAGAATAAGTGTTAGATATGTATCTTCATTGTTGGAAACATATTAGAGGAATCAAGGTTTAATTTTCCTTATAATGTTATTTTGTGTGAGAGAATGTGACAAAACAAAGAGTTTGACATCATAAACAAAGGTTAAGATTGATCTTTGTATTATTTTAAATCCTCAATTTAAGCCCTAATTTCATAATTAGTGGTTATTGTGAGATGTGGGTGTAAGACTTTGAGTTGTGCAATGCACCAGCCACCTTTTCAGTAGTGCTTGGTGTATAATTATAGTGATTTTTAAATTCATATTAGGTTAATTTAAAACTTTGTTGATTATAAATTCATGATTATTCACTCACATGCCACTATATTAGTTTATAATTTCTTTTGAACTAATCTATGACTCACATGTTAGGCTAATTTTGGGAAATTTTATCATATTATTTTTGGCCTAATGTGTTGTTAATTTCAAAAAAAATCACAGAGTTTGTGGCACCAACTTACATGTAGATGGCGTCAAAGGTGTCTATGAAAATGCTTGATTGAATCAATCTGTTCACTAGATCATAGTCCATGCATGAACTGGTGTCAATCAAATTGACCCTATGTTCACAAAAGATAGTAAACCTAGTGCACCATGTTTGTGGACCAATTGGCATGACGGTAGAACCAACATTGTATATATAAGTGTTATCTATATTTAATCATTAAAACCCAATGTTCCTTGTTTTATCTCCCTAGGACACTTTAGACGTAGGAACAAGGCGTCCATCACATCATCCATCATTAGCCTTGGCACAAACTGAGGAGTAGGGTAAACGATGAAATTGTGGATAAGGTGTCCTCCACCCGTATTGCAAAAACATTTAGATTTTAGAAACTCTGGTGTATAACACTCCAACTTGTACAAGAGCTTCATTCTTAGTTTCACCATGGTTCCATATCATTTTTATACATTTATCTTCATTTCTCAATATTGTTTATGATACCATTTTGAACATGTGAGGCTAGTTGCCTTTACCTCTATGACCTAGGAGTAGCCTAATAACTTACTTAATAAAGTGCATCATTTTATCAAGCAAAAAAATCGTTACCGTAAGGAGGATATATAGAGCTCCTTTGGGAAGTTTTCAGACATAAGCACCCCCTCATTACAGCCCATTCGCAGCTTGACCAAGTTGTCGGCTGCCAAGTCCCTTCCCTACAAATGTGAGAGATGTTAAAAGTATAAAAACGCTGGCCAAACTTGTCAATCCCTTCAAAAATCTGCAAAATAGGACCCCATCCTCTATTTTAATCGAAAACAATCTTAATGATAGAACTGACATCCGTCTCCACATCTAGATGTTGAATGTTTATGCATAGAGCAGTCTTACAAGCCATTAGCACTGCATAGCCTTCAGCCATGATGGAGGCCTAGCAGTATGGAAAATTTCTTATATCTACAACTAAGATGTGGCCTAACTTATCTCTGAAAACAACAACTCGGTTCCTTTTTCCTTTTATGCATGCACCATCAGTGTTCACTTTGATGAAATTTAGTTTAGGGGCTCCCCAAATACATTGTCTTCGATCAGGCGTGGGAGTGGGCTTTCGTGTATCTGCTAGTTATCTCATGGTGTGACTTTACTCATTGAACCATATTTTCTTTTAATACCCTCATGTTTGTCGGTGCCTGATTGAAAATAAGGTTATTCTGTTGGTTCCATAATGTGACAGAAGTAATAATAAGGTTGGGAGAGCCATGCTTACTCATATTATTTAGTAGCTGCAGCCACTATCGATTAAGGAAGTTCTTGGCATTACTGGTTATTCTTATAAGTGCATGAGTCCCAAATTGTAGAGGACTTAATGCAATAAAAAAGCACATGGTATGAAGCTTCAGTTGTCTCCTCACAGATCTAGCAACTTCTAGAGTTCAATATGTGTCTTTTTGGTGGAGGAAGACCTTCGTGGCCATATGGTTTTGACAAACATGCCAAATAAAATTCCTAAGTTTGGAGGGAATGTCAAACTTCCAAAGCTTGCGCCATAGATTGGTGAGCAGTGACATAGATTATGAGCTCGCGAGGAGATTTTACATTGAACAAACAATTTTAGAGGGATAATAGTACCTACGATACTCTAGAATTTCACACAGGGGAATTATATTGATAGAAGACGCATCCTCGATAGTAAAAATTTCTTCAAGGATGTCATGTTTCTAGCTCCACGTTTGTTCCATTAAGTCACTGAACTCGATAATGTTTTTGGTTGAGGTGGTTCCCATCTTAGTGCAAAAAACCTTATCATTTGGTAGCCACACCACTTCTGATATTTTTAGATTGCTTGAAAGGCTGACCTTCTACCTCAGGATTTCACTTAGCAATGCACGCATCCCCCATATACTTTGCCAGGTAAATTTAGGATCATAGCCACTATAGGCATCTAAGAAGATGTCATTACCGAAATATCTTCCCTTAAGAACCTCATTGAAATATCTTCTCTTAAGTTGATTAATGTGATTATGTATGTGATGATGTATATAAATATACTTTTCATGCTTGAATTTTAAGAAATTTGGATTGACTGTAATAGTTTATGCTTGATCATGGTAGACAATATTTTAGACAATTTCTGACTTCTACGTGAGAATATTTCTGCAAGATATAACAATTCTATCATGTTGAGTCAATGCCACTCACATTCAATCTGGTAGTATGGACATTCTATTGCAATCAATTGCTCTTCGATATCACTAAGTTTGGGATTTTAGGTTGGTGCAGTGACCACCACTCGGTGGCCCCAACATAGTTTGTGCACTTTAAAATAGATCTCATTATCCAAGTCAGTGGCATCAACAATCATGTCAGTGGCATGGTGTTTGTTTCCATATTTGGATAGTAAGATCTAAATATGAAGTTGATAGAACCAAGTTTCCTGTCGGTACCAATGACGTACACATAAAAGAGTGATCCAAGGAGTGTGTAGTGACATCCCATGTTTCTTTATATCGATATCTTTGATCTGTGGAGTTGATGGAACCAAAAAGGACAACGTGTGACATTGTTAGCGTATTAGTGAAGGGTTTGAGGAGGTGCTTCTTCACACCATCCATCTACTTTTCAACCACTCCTCAAACATCAACAAGTAGTTATTCTTAACAATCCAGATGTTGATGTTCACCAAGGCTAAGCTCTCTTCCTCCAAGACCCCATCCAGCTTAACTTCCCATTGTCTTAGAGAAAAATTAGTACACACATTCCATTTCTCTTGATTTTCACTTGTTAATAGAATGTAAAATCCAATATTAGAGTGGAATCATACTATGCTTCTTTCATTGTTTCATAGATCTTTCTTTTATTTTCTATTTTTACTTTATCTCAGAAATTGCATCTTTCTAGTGTAATTGTGGATGTTTATTCTAGAAAAATAAAAATAAAAAAGGTTAGGGTAAGTTTTCTTTTTATTTGTAATAAGTACTCAACCAATTTTTTATTTCTAATAATTTGTGCCTTATAATCTATGATAAGTTGTTCTTGAGTATGCAACACTTATGATTGTCTTGAAGATGTCATCTTGAAGACAGTTTTTATAAGCAAGACACCCTTACTTGACCCTATGGTATGTGGAAAGATGAAGAGGTTTGAGTTCAACAGAATGAGCTAGAATGTAGAACCTTATATGATTGTATGGATAGGTTTAATGATTACCAAGATCAAGATGTCAATCATGAGAGAGTGTTTCATGGGTTAGGAAGACAACATATCTTAGTCACATGGTCTCCATCCACACCCATTCATATCTCACCACTATCAAAGGAGCATGTTGATCTATATTTTCATTTTGCATTGCATTGAATGATAGGTGATCATATGTTTTCTCTTGCATTAGAATATGAAAGAAAATAAAAGAAGCTTTTTCTTACAATTGCATTTAAAATTACATGATCGGTCATTTTGATGGCATTTTGCATACCTTCTTCATAAGGTGTTGTTGATATAGCTATGTTCTACATCTTATCTAGAAAATGAAACTTTATTATTTCATCTCTATATCATATTTTGATAAAGGTCCTTTGCATAGACATTTCATTTTTCTGAAAGAAGGGCATGCTTTAAAAGAAAAGATACATCAAAAAAATATAAAGTAAAGAAAAGAAGGAGAAAAGGAGTGGACATTGTATTATGTAAATCACGTCCCTTGGTGAAACTGAAAGAATGTGAAATTACTTTTTGTTATACACACCTCTACCAATAATATTGTCATTAGAACAAGTCATTTTATTTCATATATTATTCCACATCCATTTTGTAGGCATTAGGATACATTCCATTCCATATATCATTCACTTACACAATTTATTTATTGCAATATGATTTGGTTTAAATTGTAACTCCTATTTCAAGCCACCCATTTCATCCATCCATTGCTCTTTGTGGTAGGTTGCCATCATGGTTTTCCTTAATATGCTATGATACAGGGACTGCTTCCATTATAAATTCATGTTTCTAAAAAATGTATATAGGAGATTGTGTGATACACTTAGCACTATTCTTAATTATGATGATATATCATCTTTTCCACGTGACTTGTATGGTGTATTAATGTTATTTCCAATGTTTTTAAAATTGTTATCAATGACCATTTTTATAGTAGCTACATGATCTTAGTTGGGAGGACCGATTTGTGAGTGTATGATGGAGAATCATTAGGCCATTTTTTTTCATATTTGTCTTCTTGTAGACTTATACAACCAAATCTAATAGTAAAGTTTCTCGAAGGAGAGCAGTAGTTCAAGCTTAGGAAATTTTGATGCATGCATAATTGTAGAATTTTATTGCTAGTTAGGGGTGATTGCATGACCTAATTGATTATAAATTGATGCTTATTTATACACTTTCACTAAATTAATATCTAATTACTTGTGCATTAATATTTTCTAATTTACATACATTTTGGAAAATTTTATCAAATTAGTATTTTGCCTAATGTTCTCATTCTAACTCATACATGAAAATTGTAGAGTTGTGGTGTGACAAACATGTCATGCAGATCTTCTCATGCAAAGGCTCAATTGGATTAGATTATCTTCTAGTCACTGCACTAAAAGGTAGTTAGTGGCATCAGTCCCACCCACACAAAAGACAGTAGATCTGGTCCACCACTTTAGTTGCACAAACTTGCATGTCAGTTGCACTGACTTGCATGGCAGTGTTATCAACACCACAAATATATGTACATCCAAATTTTAATGATTAAAATGCAATTGTTTGCATTTTATCTCTTATTTGTAGGAAACTTAAGACCTAGGAATGGGTCGACTATCACATCATCCATCATAATATGTCACACAACTTGAGGAGCGTATAAGAAGAATAAAAAGAAGGAGAAAGCATTATCTGCCTATATCAAAAATGTGTTTTGACAATGGAAATGCCAGTGGATTTCGATCCAATTTGTGAAAGAGCTTTACTATTAGTTACACTAGAGTCCCATATCATTGTTTGTGTTTCTCTTCTTTTTTGAAAATTATTTGTGATACCATTTTCAACATGTATGGATAATTCCCTTCATCTATAGCACCTATGAGTAGCCCAATTTGATTAGTACTTCATTACAAATAATTTGTAGTGTGCATTTATTTTCTTGAATTATATAACATATGGATAGATTGTTATTGTTTATGATCAATCACGATAGGTAATATTGTAGACAGATTTTGGATTCAATAAGAGAATTCATTTTCAAATGAATTTTCATAAACATAATCAACAATTGGTACAATAGTAGGCATACAATTGTGAGGGAAGAATCTAGAGATTAATCTCAATAAATTCACGTTACAACAAAAAATATTATGAGAGTAGGTTTCAACTAATTTGAGCATGGTACTATACTTATAGAGGAGGTACTATGAAAATAGGTTTTAACAAATTTGAGCATGGTATTATACTTATAGAGGAAGTAGTACTAATTACATAATGTTATTCAGAAAGTAAAAATTATTTGTTAATATTTGGATAGAGTCAAGTGTAGATAACACTATGGTGGAATCAGTAAATCTAGAGATTCAGTTAATACTAACATATATCAACCTTAATTTGCTAAAATTTAGTTTAACTTTAGTTCATGGATCAAACCAATAAAAAATTTCCTTGGTCTAGCTGACCGGAAATAGTTAGTATTATTTTCTCCTTCTATATTTCCCTCAGATGACAACTCAGGGCCTCTTTGGTTTCCATATTACTTTGATCGTACACTCATGTATTGCATGTAAGGTTTTCATGTATCGCATGGAAGTCATCTTCTCTGACTTAATTGAGAGGATATTTGTATACATGACTTCTACATTTGTAGGAAGCATTTGACACATATTTATATCACATCTCCCTTCTTTTTGAAAGGTGTGACATATCTCATATAGTATTGAATTGGAAAAATGTCATTTTATGGTGAAGGAAGGTATAATGTTAGGACACAAGCTTAGCAATAGAGGGATTGAGGTAGACATGGAAAATATAGAAGTCATTGACATACATTTTGTCCCCTCCATTTACAGGGAAGCATGCCCTTCTTAGTCCATAAATGGTTGTATAAGGTTCATTTGAGACTTTTCCAAAATTGCAAAGCCACTGACAAATATCCTTTTGAAAGAAGTTGAACATAATTTTGATGCAAACTCTATGAAGAGATTCAATGATCTTAAGATGGATCTTAGATACACTCCCATCATTTAGGTGTTAGACAGTCTCTCCCCTTTGATATCATGTGTGACACCAGTGGCTGTGTGGTGGGGTTGTTGTATGATAATTTGTTGATAAGAAGCATCATAGAATTTACTATGCTTCTAAGACATAGTATTAGCCTTAAAAAATATTCCAAGACTGATAAGGAACTCTTAGAAATTATATGTGCTTTTGAGAAATTTAGATCATATCTTGTGGTTTTGTAGGTCACTATTTATATGAATCATCCAATGATCAGATATCTATTGACTATGAAGGATGTAGCCATATGATTAGGTGGATTCTTCTTCTACAAGAATTTACCTCTAGAATGTGGATAAGAAAGGGAGTGAGGATGAGATGGTTAACCAACTGAGTGACATCCACATAGATGACACTGATGCCATTCAAATCAAATACTCAATATCTTATGATCATTTGATGTGAGTAAATATAGACACTTTATGTATGTGTACTTTGTCAACTACCTTGAAGCAGCCATTCTACATCAACAGTGAACTTGGAACACTAAGATGAAGTTTATACACAATGCCATGAACTAGTAGTGATATGATTCATACATCTTCCACCTTTTTGCAAATGGCATCTACTGTCGTTACATCCCTAAGGAGGAGGTGCCTCTTAGTTTAGAGCATTTCCATTATGGTCCTATTAGGGGAAACAAGATTTCCAACAAGAATTTGGGTTAATCTATATAATGTGGTTTCTTCTATCCAAAAATATTCAAGGACACCCATCATTTCATTCTAACTAGTACAAACCTTTTTATCATATAGTGTGAGAGAGTTAAAAAGGCTCATTGGTCTTTGTGAAAGAACAGAGACCCGACCATATAGATATTGAAATAAGAGGGGAATCAATTAAAGGTGGAGAATATAGACACAAGAATAAGCAATTTAATGTCAAGAATATAAGTTATGGAGAACAATTTACATCTTATAATCAAATGATGTGCATATATGTGATTAACTGTTCTATATATATGTATATCATATAGATTATTTTATGTGTGTTACTTATATTTTTGTATACAATACAATTTGATTAAATGCATTAGTATTTTATAACATAAATGTTGTGTATATAATCAGTTATAATATAAACACACACACACACACACACACACACACACACACACACACACATATATATATATATATATATATATATATATATATATATATATATATATATATATATATATATATATGTGTGTGTGTGTGTGGGGGGGGGGCGAGTGTGTGAATATGCACATGTCTGTGTAATAAATGTATTTCATTATACATTTATAAATATTTATATATAATATATGTATTGTTTTAAATATTTACAAGTATTTCTCATATTTCAAATTCAACTAGTGCTTATATAATATATTTATATAGTGCTACAATGCAAATTTTAGATTGAAACTGTGCATGAAGTATATATGCTAAAATACTAAAATTCACTATTGTCTTTGGGGGTGAAATGATGATTACAGTAACCATATATGCAATCGTGCATATTCCAAGTAAAAATAAATATATATTAATATTGTTATAGTACATATTTTGAAATAGATAATTCTTTTCTATTTCAACCTTTCTCTATCCACTACACTTACTTTTTGTAATTATATTCATCATTACATTATTATTTCTTATTTTATCATTGTCTTTTTTGTCTACTAGTTATACTTCAATTAATTAAAAGCTATTTGTATCTGTGATCTAATGTCTTGATTCATTTTATTCTCTCTCTATTAACTATCATCCCCAATAGTAACTCACATAGTACCATTTAATTATTTCTCATTATTCACTATCATGCCCAATAATAACTCACAACGTACCATTTTTTGCTTTACATCTAATCATATATGACTGTGCAAATGAGAGAGAGGTGGTGTATGAATTATCTGCCTAATAATTGGACAACCCCTAATAATGACCAGACCATCACTTAGTCTGCATATATCTCTACTCAAAAGTAGGGTACATATACAATATTGGAGCCCATCAAAAGTTTCTCAACCCCAAGTTAAATTGAGAACTCTTGACACTAATTTCCATGAACCCTTGCACCTCTCTCCATGCACATAAGAAGTACTCCCTAAAGTCCAACTCCTAAGGCACCTTAGTACTAAAAAAATATCCAAAACAAGTAAACCTTATTGGCTCACAGACAATCCAAATGTTTCCTCATCTAACTTTAGACCTATTACTAGTTACTAAACCTTAATATATGTGACTTCTAAACATTGAAACACCCAAATACCTTTTCTCATTCCTTGATTATTATTCATAATAAAGAGAAGCATACCCTTCAACTCTCAAATCATGAAGCATAGATCATTGGTGGAAGTATATTGAAAACTACATGCATATTTCTACTACATCCTCCATTCACAACCACGGTTATGAATCCTCGCATGTCCCTAATGACCTCTCACAACTTATAAGGAAGGAAGCTCATTGTCAAATATCCATGATCACATTTAAACTGTGGATTTCACTCCATAACACTCCCATCAATGGTCTCTAACCATAGAATGATACTACACCCTCCACAAATGTCAATCTCAATAGGAGAGCCTCTAGACTAGTTTTAGTAATACGCAGAGGATTTTTTGGCCTATCCCTTTATGAAAATAAATATGGAATTCATCAAATAAAGAGTAGTTTTGTGTTGACTGTCTATAAGTAAGTTGTAGGCCTATCCCTTTATGAAAATAAATATGGAATTCATCCAATAAAGAGTAGTTTTGTGTTGACTATCTATAAGTAAGTTGTAGAGTATGATCGTGTGATACTTGATGTTATAAAGTTAGTTAGTATATTATATAATTATATGAAGTTTAAGACATACAACTTAAGCATTTGATAAATTAGACTACTTGATCTGTGTCATCTAATGATGTGATATTAGTATATGTGTAAATGTACTAATGTAGGTACACAGTAACTCTACAATGATATATTTTAGTATTTCGGTACCTATGCAATTCATAATGGAATATATTTGAGATAACATTAAGAGTGATCTAAGTTCTAAATATTGTCATAAAAATAATTTTGTTCGAGAAATGAAGCCTAACATTTATATCATACTATTATATATTAGTGCATCAATAATAGTTCAATGAAATAATATTAATGTTAATAATTACCATTTAGGATATACTAAATTTCAATTATTATCTTATTATAAATGATGACCCTACAATTGTATATTTGGTGTATTATTGGAGTACAATATTAATGAAATACTATTGAATCACCAGTGCTTGAAATGGCCTGATACACTTTGCAAAAAAAAAACTACTTGCAAAGTCTTAGGTGGATTTCAGCAAAAAGTGACCCCCCTAGAGGAATCCAAGACCCTCCGTCCAACACTTCACAAGTCTTGATTAGTCCCCAAGTGAAAAATTGCTATGTCTTTACCTATGCATATTTCCAAACTTATACTAGGTATGCAAGCTTGGGTATTGATGTTGTCAATGTGGTCAGTGCTTGCATCATGGTTATTTGGATCCCCCTATTTACATTTGTTAATTTTGATTCCAATATTATATCCATACCCAAGCAACCATCATATGCAAATCTTAAGGTTTGAGAAACTTCATGATTCAATCTGATTCACAAAGGGTGATTGATATCTTGACCAGTAGGATTGCCCTTTGCCAAAGCTCCACCCTCTCTATAGGAAATTTTGTAGTTCTTGTATGAGTTCACAATGTTTGTCTCTACACCAATCCCCTATGATTTGAATTTTGTATCAAACGCAATCAAAAAACACTCTATGTGTTTTATTATCATGTCTCTTTTCATTCTAGAAATCTAGATTGGCTAGGCATATATGTAAGCATCCCTTTTGATGGATTTTGGCATGCATTATATTGTAGATTGAATAACAATTAAGCTCTATGTTTCTTAAAGATTTTCATAAAATACTTGACACAATTATTTGTATATTTATCAAAATAGAATTATGGAAGAAAAATATGTATAAGGAAGATACTTTGATAAATGTCATCCTAGAAGACACATTGATTTTATTGATTGAATTTTGGAGCTCAATGCTTGGAATGTTTGCATTTGTGTACTTTAGATTCAACACAGAATATTTTCATTTTATTTTGTAAAGGTAGATCCCCTTGAACTCATGAATTATAGATATCTTGCATGGGTTACATTATTTTCAAACTCCATATATTCTCTTTAAAAGCCACCAACACCTTTTATTACTATAAAATAATATCACACTATTTATATGCCAAGAAAGGATATGTTGGTGTCCACGAGCTGATTGGAATTATGCTTCCACGGCCCTGCCTAGAGAAGGGAGTAGTTATCCCTGGATATAGAAAAAACTTCATTTGGTATATTATTGATTTTCATTGAAGAGAACAATTGAATTCCTCAATAGACATTGAATTTGGATTCATATTTTTGAAACTAAAAAGAGAACATGTTTATCTTGGGAACCTTAGTGATCACAACTTACCTTGTTCAATTGTTTTGTTCCCTTATTGACAATCTTGCTATTTAGTGCATGATATTTTCCTTCAAATAATTATATTTAGCATTAGTCCTTGTGGATAATGGGTATATGACCTTGGGGGGAATGTGTGAATGGGTTTGGTGGTTCTAGATAACCTAGAAGAGCCTCCATGAAGAATTTGAGAGGTGCCTTGCATCTGAGTCAAGACTAGAATAGCTTTTCTAAAGTTTTATTCCAATCTTAACATATAAGAATGTAGATCTTCCATGTACTCTATTTAAGTATGATAAAATTATTGTTTACATTAATTATAACAAGAAATTATATTGAAATTGAAACCTTTGAGATACAATCTTTATAGTGTGTTCCTTTTTTATAAGAAATCATGACAACAGATCTCACAACCCTATTCCTTATTCCTCTGCATGTTGTCTTCTCTTCATTCCTTCGTCTTGCATATTTCAATGTGAACTTCTCCAATAGCCAAGGGGGCATCTGGTAATGATATTGGGATTAATGTGCTTGATTTGGTGTTCATCAAGATCATCAACAATGATGTTGGTAGTTCTAGGAGTAAACTTGACATGGATATTCCTATTTATCTTCAACTCACTTCTCGTTGCTTCCACTAGGGTTTTGTATTTGCACAAACAATTTGTTGCTTCTGTTATAAGTTGTACCACCCCTTTTGAGTCTGTTAGCACCAAAACTTCCCCAATATTGAACCAAATCCCTACCTAGATTCCATGCATTAGAGAAAAGAACTCCCCTTCCAGTGTACCAGTACCACCATGAACGGAGCCCCCCTTCCATTCAGGCACCAGACTTGTTCAGAGCTACATAGCTCACACTCTGCTTGTAATTTGTGTGGTCCACTACAATACATGCATTGATCATTACACTCCCACATGCATAATGCAGTTTCCAACCCACAACTATGTTTGTAGGGTTTTCCCTTCTTCTTCCTTGAACTCTTACTCAATGCCTTATAAATTCCTTGCGTAAGGCTCAAATATTGATAACCAGCTAGACTTTACTCTGTTGATTCTTTGAGAAGACCACCTTCTTCCTAGCCTTCCAGAGTTTCCAGCATGATATGGAAAAGAGTGTGCCCCAGTATGTACTATCCTTCTTGTCCTTCAAATTAAAATCTATGCACTAACCAATGTTCTCTTCAAAGTCAAAGGTCGGTCCTAAAGTAGGACCAGACTTCCCCAAACCTCCTTATTGACAAGTCTGTCTCAAAGAGTATGTTGGTATGATTCTTTTTTATTGGAATATCTTGGGAATTGACTCAGATTTGAGTTATTTGTGATCTTTGTGAGTTCATTGTCACAATCTATTTTTCCATAGAAACCATAGGAAAGTTAGAATTCTATGCATTGTAGGAATCTACCAAATATTGCCCTAGTTTAATAAAGTGAGATCAGCATGTCCTTCCATTAATAAGTTGTATGTAATTTTTATTGTGAACTCACCATTCATATTTGTAGTCCAGCACCATCTGTCCTTGCCATTTTCCTTCTTTGGAGGGGGCATTTTCTTGATACTTTGCACTATTGATTCCTCAAAAAAATCTTTGACGAAGCACACACCCCAAGTGCAATCGGCCTTCACCACATTGCTAACTTTTAGATCAGCAAGCTCACTTGGAATGCATCTATTGTTTAGTACTACTAGATTCCTTCCTTCCATAACCCATGCATCCTTCAAAACACTCACTCGATCTCCACTCACTACTACTATTGAAGAATTTGCATTTATCAATTCTATTTTTAATTCCAAGAGCTTCCCCAACCCTCCCCTAGTGGTCAAGAGTCAAGCCAAAGCAAAGAGCTCCATAGATTGTGAAGTTAAAGGTCAAATTGCAAGAAAAATTCCCCATCATGACTATGGTGACACAAAATGTTTGTGATGCCAATGCTAAATTTGCAATAAAAATCAAGGTTGAGAAGCAGCTACAACAAATTCACCATAGTCGTGCTAGGAAGATCTTAGCACAGATGTGCCAGCCAGAATGGTCATGTTGCACAAAGATTAAAAGGCTCAGTGATATGAAGAACGACCATCACCAAAGTCCCCCACCACATCCATGCTACCTAGTTCCCACCACGGTCATACTACCCAGCACAAACTTGTTGTCGACCCTCCCAAATCCAAAAATTTGACTATAAATTCACCTCCACTAGAAAACCCATTCTCCCTCAGTGTGGCAGTGCTACCCGCTACCCACCATGACTACTCTATCCAAAACATTCATGCTACCAAAACCCTAGCTCATTTTGTGCATTATTTCTCCCATTTACCCCGCTTAACCCTAAGCTTCTCTAGCTCCTATATAAATCATTGTCGTATGGGAGATAAAGGTTAGCTAGGTTAGCATTTATTTCCACACACCCCTAGAATTCATTGAGATCCCACCTACTTCCACTCCATTTCCACCATACCCTACCTCAAAGCCCTACTGTTCTAGGGTTTTGGCTACTTCCACTCACCTTTCCATGCAGTCCAACCATCAAGGAGGGAGTAGGGTGAGTTTCCTTTTCTGGAGGTGAAGAAGAGAAGAATTTCCACAAGCTCTTATGGCTATTCTATCTTCTACTTCTTCTTCTTTTGATATTGTTTGGTTCCATGAGTAGTTAAGCCCCTCGAGGTGGGTTGTTTGGGGTCAAAATGTGAATTTGATATCATGTTGGAGAAAATAACTTGTAAACTCCATAATTTCATTTTATATTGATTGTCTTCTACTTCTATCTCATTTTTCATTAATTATCTTGTGGTTTGTGCTTGAAAATATGGAGTATCTTGTGATTTCCACTTGAAACCACCCATGTCTAGGAGAAAATGGTCTATATGTAGCTATTTTGATATTTGCTCCTAGGTCCAACTAGAGGCACTTAGTGTAATTGTCTTGGAGCTACCCAAAGAATAGACGATAGGTGATATAAGGTGAAATACCCTAATTTCCACCCCCATAACTACCCTTGGCCCCCAATTTCCCTAAGAGTTTCTATACTATAAACCTAGACTTGATTGTATCCTAGTAGAATACCACCTAAAACTACTCCACATTAGCCTCGCAAGGTTGGATGGAATGTGCTAAGGTGTATTTCCCCTTCACACATCATATTCCATCTATGGAAAATTAGTAGTTTAGGGTAATTCCCTAGAATCTATCTTTTTGAATGGTTTAACAATCTATATAAATGAGTATGGTATGCATGTTATGAACCCCCAACATAGATTCTAGTCACATTACCCCAACATACCATACTTCCCATAAATTGCTAAAACCTTAATTGATTCATTTCTAGTAAATGTTTGATTAGTTAGTTGCTCTACTTGCTTCCTTAGTTGATTGTCTTGATCCTCTTTTTAGGTTAGTTAGTGTTACTTTGTTATTATTTTTTCTCTCTTTAGCTAACTAACTACTAATTTAGCCCTTTTCTTGCCCTAGTTGTTAATTGCTATTTTAGTGCTCTCTTTTTCCTAGTTTGGTATTCTAGTGTAATTTCTTGCCAAGTTTATCTAATTTCTCTTTCTAATTTGTTAAGTAGAATTACTTGGTTAGATTACTGTAGTGTTAGCTTGCTTTCTTTATTAATTAAAACTAAATTGTCTTGGGTAAAAATAGGTTTTTCTCTTTCTTTTCTTTAATTTCTTGTTTGAACCTCTAGTGTAATCAAACCCAAGCTAGTTAAAACCCTTCAACCCTAGACTCCATATTAGGAACCTAGCTTAAACTAATATACCTCTAGTGCCCCCTCTCTCCCTTGGGTTCAACCCCTAACCTATCTTCTCTATTTATGATATGAAACCATGCGCTTGTGGGATAATTTAAGTGTGTAGTTTGGGGTTATAAATTTCTTAGCCCAAGTCTATGTGTCCCACATGCACACCAGGATTTCTGGAATCATTTTTGGGGAGTTGAGACACATGTCATATCTAGTTCATTATCTTTGACTTTTCCTACAACACTCACCATTACTATTTATTATTCTTTGTTTTCCTTATGCAAACTTTCTTACTAGATTATCTTCTTTTGATTGGTTGTACCTTGTGCGTGTGAAAATCACTTTTAATACATACACTACTCAGTTTTTATTGATTATTTCCTAGAGAATCTTGATATAGGAAGAATAAGGTGGAGAACGCAACACAACTATCATCAAGAAGTTGATATGGAAAATAGGGATGATGAACACAATGAATATTTGGGTAACCCTCCAATTCCTCTACCAAACAAGCTATAGCATGATTATTTGATGATCGGGAACTCCAATTCTCTTATTGCTAATGGAGTGGATCAAATGTTAGGTAAACAATTCTCAATCCCTCCTGGTCTTCTTGGACTTCTCCCCACATTCTATGGGCATGAGAATGAGAATCCTTACAAGAATGTTGATGACTTTCTAGAGACTTTCCCTACTTTTATGACTCCACACTACTACAGAACCTACCTTTAGTGTCGGTTATTTAAAGCCTTTAGTGTCGGTTTCTAAGCGACACCTATGTGGGCGACACTAAAAGCTCACCCATTAGGCGTCGGTTCCAAAGCCGACGCCCAAACTCTTCGCGCGCCACCGAAAACGCGCCATCATGGGACTATAGGCGTCGGTTATTAGATAAGAAACCGACGCCCGAACCCTTCGCGCCACAGAAAGGGCGCCATCTTGGGCACTATCAGTGTCGGTTTTTTACAAATAACCGACGACATATATCTTCGCGCCACAGGAGGGTGCCAACTTGGGCACTATAGGCGTCGGTTATTAGCTAATAACTGACGCCATATAACTCCCAACACGGTCGTGCTGGATAGCACGGCTGTGGTGTCTGGTCCACTGCCACGGCCGTGCTGTCCAGCACGGCCGTGGTGTCTGGTCCACTGCCACGGTCGTGGTGTTAAGGAAATAGACGTCGGTTTCTATTAAAAACCGACATTGTAACTATCTGGCGTCGGTTTTATAGAAATAATTGACGCCTATTTTTTGTTTTTTTTCTGTCAGTCTGTAGACCTGCTGTGGCTGGTCACAGGATGAGAAACATGTTCAGTTCAGTTATGAATTGCAGGTTTTACGAAATCCATTGATATCATCCAACAACAGGCCACAAACCTGCAAATTTAACAACAAAAATATTCACACATGCATTTAGCAATACAACCTGCAGTTCCATTTTATTTTCACACATTTAGAGACATTCATGTAGCTAGCAATCTGTAGTTCCATTCATTCACATTCACACATGTAGAAACATTCATATATCAACCAACACTTTCATTCATTTTCACTCAGACACATGTAGAAACATCTAGACATGTAGAAACATTCACACATATATTATAATTCAGAAATTCATTTACAAAATATCATTCTTTAGTCATTATTCGCTATCGACATCCCAATTATATTTTAAAACCCCCACTATTTGTATGGTTGTTGCCCATTCTTCTCTTACTTCATTTAATTCTCCCATCGTATAGGGAGCATGTACATCTGGTAAGTCCGTTCCTGTAGTGGGGTCAGCTTTAAACACCTGTAAAGAGAATGATGTATATATATAATTAATGATCTATAAATAAGATTGATATATTTCATATTATCTAATGAGACTATATAATACCTGAGCAATATAATCGATGTCCATACAACATGACAGACTAACACATATATAGTACATAACAACAGTAGCTTCGAATTTACATACAACACTAGCTTAGTACATATATAGTGAGACTAAGGTGACGATCCCACCTGCTAAAACAGGTTACCGACAACTACATGTTACGACTGGGAGGTCGTGATTCAGCAACCGTATTCATTAGCAGGAGGACAAACAGATCCACCTGCTAATGCATAGGGATGCTGAATCACGACCTCTCAGTCGTAACATGTAGTTGTCGGTAACCTGTTTTAGCAGGTGGGACCGTCACCTTAGTCCCACTATATATGTACTAAGCTAGTGTTGTATGTAAATTCGGCGTTGTTGTTGTTATGCACTATATATGTGTTAGTCTGTCATGTTGTTATATGAATATGAAGCACTTGTATGTGCTGCACTTTATGTATTGTATCTGTATCCTGCTTCTCTTCATTGGGGCTTCTTTTGCTATTTCATGGCTTGCTGCCTATATATCTATATAACCTTTGGTGAATGCCTGCATATCCTCTTGGACCCATTGTGTGGTCGTAACATGTAGTTGTCATTGAGCATCGCTGATAGCCTAGTTAGTTAGCACATTGATTTGGTTAGTAACAATAAAGGTTAATCTTGAATAGGTGAATACATAAAAACGTATATTAATTAAATTGGGAGTGGCGCTTAATACCTTGAATTCATCTGTTTTTCTTTGGGTAACAAACTCCTCCCAGTCTTTGGGGTCCAAGTAGTTCCATTGTTGTGTGGCTTCCTTCTTCCTATATTTATTTTTCAAAGAGAATACAAACAAAAATTATTAGTGTAGAGTTAGTGAAATACTGATCAATGTCTAGAATTGGAATCAATCAAGAACCTATTCTCAGCATCGCGTATGTAATCTCGGGTGAAATTGATCCTATAGTTCTTTAGCACCCTCCCACAATGTTTAGCATTTGTATTAACTAGAAGATAATGAAACATCAAATCAGAAAATGATATTGATATTAAAAAAAGTAAACATTTAGCTTCAATAAAAAAATATAAACATGCATACCTCTAAAATTGTGATCTTTTATCAATTAACAATCCTTCATTGTGATCTCCGCGCACATATAAGTCATCATTAGCTTCAATATTTTGTGGAGTTGGCAACCCAACTGAGAATGGACTGGAGTCATCATATTTATCATAGTACTCTTCTTCATCTATAGGATCTTCAACGAACTGTCTTTTACCATGAAGAACAACCGACCATTTATCATTTGCAGGATCATCGATATAAAATACTTATTTCACCTGTGATGCCAATATGAATGGTTCAGCCTTCTCGCCAATCTTTTCAAAGTTCACTAAAGTGAAACCCAATTCATCCACTATAACTCCTTTGGTGTTATCAACCCAATTACATTTGAAGAGCAGAATTATGAAATCTATGTAGTCAAATTCCCATATCTCTTCAATGACACCGTAATATGACATTTTAGCTTCACGTGGACTCTTATCCTTTGCACTTGCAAAAAACATAGTCGATGCTTGAAGGGTGACCCCACTGTTTTGGACGACACTCTTATCATCTTGGCGCTTTGTGTAATATGTGAATCCAATAATGTCATACCCTTCATAAGACATAATAGTCAACTTTGCTTTAAAGGCGAGGCATTTGATAGTTTCAGTAATATCATCTGGTGTTTGAGATAGTTGATGTAAGACTTTATCTTCAAACCACTTAATAAAAGTCTTGTTATGCTCTCTAGCAAGCCACATTGTAATGGCTCGAGGATATTGTCTTTTGATGAAATTGGTATGTTCCTCGATATAAACGTTCACTTCGTCCATGTTGTGTAAAATATATAAATGACCTTGTTCCAACTGCTCACGGCTGATTATTTTCACACGTGATCCCAAAATTCCTTTTCCAAATAGCTCGTCAATATTTTTGTCATTATCAGGAGTGTCATTACCACTGAGAAAGTCATTGCAGAAATCCATAACCTCTCTCGCCACATAACCTTCAATAATACTCCCTTCAGGCCGATAACGGTTTCGAACATCACCTTTAAAAACGCTCATGTATCGTTCAAAGGGATACATCCAATGCAAGAAAACCGGTCCCAAGATTTTCACTTCCCTAGTCAAGTGGACAACAAGATGTACCATGATATCAAAGAATGAAGGAGGAAAATACATCTCAAGCTGACATAGGGTAACAACCACTTCTCTTTGCAAATTATCGAGAGTCTCAGGGTCAATAACTTTGCTGCAGAGACTGTTGAAAAAGAAACAAAGTCTGGTGATTGCAAACCTTACATGCTTCGGCAATATAGATCGAATTGCCACGGGCAATATTTGTTGCATTAGAGTGTGACAATCATGAGATTTAAGACCTATCAACTTCATATCTTTCATTGATACCAATCTACGGATGTTGGATGAGTAACCATGTGGCACCTTAACATTTACCAAGCATTCACAAAAAGCTTTCTTCTCCTTTCTAGACAACGTGTAACAAGCGGGAGGTAAGTATGTTCTTTTATTACCCATTTCACGTAATTCTATTAATTCTGACCTTATTCTCATTTCACGTAGGTCCAGTCTGGATTTTATCCCATCTTTAGTCTTACTTGGTATATTTAACAGAGTACCAATGATGCTATCACAGACATTTTTCTCAACGTGCATTACATCGATAAAATGTCTGACTGTCAAAGAACTCCAATAAGGAAGATCCCAAAATATTGACTTCTTCTTGAATGAAGAATTGTCACTCCGTGTAGTACATTGTGATCTCTTACCAAATTCATTGACAAAATCTTTTACTCTTTCATAAACAACCTCCCCTGGTATAGGTTTAGGTGCACTGCGTTCCTCATTCAATCCATTGAATGCTTTGCGCTTCCTACGATACGGATGGAATTTTAGAAGAAACCTTCGATGACCGAGATATACATTCTTACCGCCATGTTTTAGTCTTGTTGAATCAGTGTTCTCTTCACATATAGGACACGCTTTAGCTCCTTTGACACTATATCCAGACAAATTCCCATATGCTGGAAAGTCATTAATAGTGCAAAACAACATAGCATGCAAACAAAATGTCTCTCTTCATGAAGCATCATAGGTCATCACACCTTCACCCCAGAGTTTCTTTAATTCATCAATCAGAGGTTCAAGATAAACATCGATGTCATTTCCAGGTTGTTTAGGGCCCGATATCAACAACGACAACATTACGTACTTATTTTTCATACACAGCCAAGGAGGAAGATTGTATATAACAAGCATGACTGGCCAAGTGCTATGTTGGCTGCTCAATGTCCCGTACGGATTCATCCCATCTGTACAAAGTCCAAGTCTTAGATTCCTGACTTCTTCACCAAATTCAGGGTACAATACATCAATCTTCTTCCACTGTGGGGAATCAGACGCATGTCGTAGGATCCCATCATTATTTTTCTTAACATCTGCATGCCACCTCAAATTCTTCGCATCTATCGGATTGGCAAACAAGCGTTGAAACTGTGATATTATAGGTAGATACCACATCACCTTGGCAGGAGAACAAGTTTTGGACTCCCCCGAAGTCAACAATTTATACCGTGACGCACCACATTTTGGACAATGTTTCAAATCTGCATAGTCCTTTTGAAATAATACACAATCATTAGGGCATGCGTGTATCTTCTTGGCATCCATTCCCATTGGGCACAACAATTTCTTTACCTGGTATGTTGAGATTGGCAGCTCGTTTCCTTCAGGAAGCATTTCTTTCAACAAAGACAGCAATGCCGTGAAGCTTTTGTCGCTCCATCTATTGTTAGCTTTCAACTTATACAATCTCAACACAGCGTTAAGCTTCATAAACTTAGTACAACCTGTGTATAACGGCATCTCAGCATCATGCATAATGTTTCTAAAAATGGGAGGTGGATCGGTGTGCTCTACCCCATAACTATCCAGCATCGCATCAACGATGTCTACTGGAATTGGTTCATTCACATCTACGTCATCGTAGACAATTTCTTCTTCCACACAAGCACTGCTATCGACATCCACTGGTTTCAGGTTTGAAATCTCTCCATGCCAGTGCCATTCTGTATAGCCTTGTATAATCTCGTTGCACATGACATGAGTTTTGATTTCGTCACCAGTGTTGACTTTCAAGTTGTTACCACAATGCCTACATGGACAGTAGAACCTATCTCCAGGTTGTTTCCTATGTTCCTAGGCAAATCTAATGAACTGGTCAAGACCAGAAATAAACTCTGGGGTGCAGTGATTGCGAATGGACATCCATGATCTATCCATTCTATGATCAAAGAGAAAACAATTATATATTAGGACAAGATTAGGGTCTAAGGTTAACAAATACATGTGATGTCATTATTATATATAATAAATGTGTACCACCTATCCATTCTTGAACACCTAATCTCACTAGTAAGTGTATAATGTGTATTGGGTTTTCAAGAAAATTTCGGCAGCATTTCCCCACTGTTCGCCAAGTACATATGTACTTAGAGAACAAACGGGGAAATGCTGCCGAAATTTTCTTGAAAACCCAATACACATTATACACTTACATCCTAAGCGAGATTAGGTGTTCAAGAACAGTCCCAAACTGGGGACTATCCAAGATTTACTCCTAATGAGTAAATCTTGGACGGGTTTCTAGGCCAACAAATAATGTGTTGTCATTCTTATACCTAAAATCCTAGTTCTTCAAGTTAGGGTGATTATAGATGTCTTTAAAAGCACGATTGGCAATTTAGGAAAAAGTTCATCATTTACATTCCAAGCATGTCACATGTGTGCATTATAGTTCATCATTAAGCAAGATATAAGTAAGTATGTCATATTAAAATAGACTATACAATATGAGAAAATAGTAGTGTAATCATGCAAATGGGAACATTCATGGGAACACACACTTCAGTTATAAGCATTCATGTAGCAACTTTCAGTTTCATTCATTAATCTATGTTTACATCCACACACAGGGGTGTACCCCTAAACAATAACTAAACAAAGGGGTTGGTGTACCCCTAAACATGTGCATAATTAAAAAAAACTATTAATACAGACAGGTCTAGATAGATAGACAACTAAATACTACACCAACATGGTCCCGCATCAATAACTTCTTTTTGATGATGAAGCTGTGTCGCGAAGCTCCTCACTGTATTTAGATGAATCTGAACTGACACGGGCCTCAGATTCAGATTCGTCCGAGCTGATATGCGACGTCGTGCGCTCATACCGCAGTAGATGATCGGGGGTCTCGCAGTTGTTGTTGGTTATCCAAACTTTGATGGAATTATGGCCAACTAGACGGAGAAAAATCCTGTTGCAACGGACCACATGCATCTCTCCAATCCAATCACGCCAACTGGATTTTGATACAAGATTTCCCGCCAAATCATACTCAACCTCGATAACATGTGAATAATTGCCAAAAGTTATGGTCACTTTACCAGGAATGTAGTGTCTTCCTTTTAGAAAACGCCAATGTTTGGGTATGACCAATTGGTTTAAGGAACGATCATCTAGGATGATGTCCAATTGTTCTTCAATAGGGAACGTTAACATTGACATAGAGGCCCAGTTCATAGTGACTGTTATGGGTGGACAGAGACTGCACAATATTAGTATTAACAAAGTGTAAGTACATATAACGATGTTATATATTTTCAGAAAAAGTTGTATAACATTAGTTAACCTTTTATTGCTTGTCATAACCAACTTTATTGTGGTAGACATGATAGCTTGAAAAGAAGTCTACATATGTACTTAGAGAACAAACGAGGAAATGCTACCGAAATTTTCTCAAAAACCCAATACACATTATACACTTACATCCTAAGTGAGATTAGGTATTCAAGAACAGTCCCAAACTGGGGACTATCCAAGATTTACTCCTAATGAGTAAATCTTGGACGGGTTTCTAGGTGCTTACTAAAATAGAACCATTATATGGAACTAATCCTACATTATACACATACTTTTCCTGAGTAAGATAATGTGCACTTCATGGAATTATTAAGATTTGAATATATATAATTTGTTTCTACCTACTTTTATGGGATTTTATAACATTCGAGTCTTCCATTTAAGGCATTAGATGCATATATTGCAGTCCATTGTGTTGAGATAAGAATCCCATGTGATACACACGATTGAGAATCTTTCACGATACTAGGAAAATACACAACTAGATATTCATTTAGGTGTTAGACATTCATTTAGGTGTTCCTGATAACTCGCAGGTATGCACAACTATAAAACAATAGACTTGTCACACATAAAACACCCTATACACCTATAAAACAAAAAAGTATTAAGATATGCATGATACAATAACTATTTTGCATCACATTACAGCAGACTTATCATTGATACCTTACTAACTTGTTTCCACATTTACATATCATCACTTGATCAAAATTACATGTATTGTATAGACAATAGAGGATTCAACTCAGCAGAAGCACAAAATCAGTATCTAAACCCTAAACACAAATAAGTAAATAACTTTAAAAAAAACGCCTAGCAGCTGCTTGGGCGTGCCTTGGCACCGCCCAAGCAGCCACCGGAGCAGAGGAAGAAGGAAGAAGGCAGGGCGGGCGGGCATACCTTGAGGGAAGAGGAGAGCAGCGGCCGGAGCACAGCAACCACCGGCGGAGGTGGCGACAAAGAGAGGAGAAGCGCCGGCGAGGACACGGAGCAGCGGCGGCGAGGGCACGGAGCAGCGGTGAGGGCACGGAGCAGCGGCGAGGGCACGGAGCAGCGGCGAGGCCACGGAGCAGGAGCACGGACGGCCGTCGGTGAGCACAGAGGGCAGGAGCAGGAGCATGGTCGCCGGTGAGCACGGAGCAGCGGTGAGGGCAGGAGCAGGAGTACGGCAGCGGCGGCGGAGGAGCAACGACCGGTGGGGGCGAGCAAGAAATTGTCGGACCTAACTAAAATCAGGAATAAAACTGGGAAAGGGGAAGAGTCGCTCGCGCTGGTGAGATATTAAGTTGACAATAAGCGTCAGTTATTCAAAATAACCGACAACTAAACCAACAGTGTCGGTTCTTTTCCAACAACCGATGCCTATACTAGATTATAGTCGTCGGTTTTTAACTAAAAGACAACCGACAACTATTCCTGTCCCGCGAATAATCTTTAATCGTCGGTTATTCATTTATGAACCGACGCCATATGTCAAATTTTGGAGGTAATTTTTTCGCTGGAATTTTGGTTTTGGCGGTTGATTTTAGGTGTCGGTTTTTTATTAATTAACCGACACTTAATAAAAGCGGTACCCGTGTCTGGTCGACCTTCACAGATTGTATGTCGGTTTATGTTATAAACTGACACTGTAGAGTTTAGGTGTCCGTTTATGTATACAACCGACACCTTGAAAAGTGACTTTATAAGCCATTTCTGTAGTAGTGCCAGTAGCCACTAATGATTCTATTTGGTTCACCTTGTTCCTATTCTCTCTTAAAAACAAGGCAAAGGAGTGGTATTCTTCAAAAACTAAACTTGCCACTTTGGAAGAAATGAAGAATGATTTCTAAAAACGTTTTATCCTATTTCCACGTTAACTCAAATGAGAAGATACATAACCTCCTTCATACAAAAAGAGCATGAATAGTTCTATGAGAAGTGGAAAAGGTTTCAAAAATTATTGTGAGATTTTCCTCATCATGAGGTGCATTTTATGGGAACTTATCCAGTCTTTCTACAAGGGTCTTTCTAAAATGGGTCAAACTAATGAAGACTCATATTATGATGGAACATTCATGGCCAAACCTCGTAAAGAATCTTTGCTCCTTTTTTACCATTTGGCTGAAAATTTATGACATTGGGCTTCTAGTCTACTTGCCCAATATGATAGAACCATGCAAGTTGCCCCTCCTCAATCTAAAGATGATACCAACCCGCAAATGATGAAAATATTGGCAAACATGATGAATATGATGAAGACTCATGTTGGGGGTTTCTTATAGACACTCCATAATTGTTGTGAAATCTCTATGTGAGGAGTTGAAAGCTCAACAATCGTGTTGCATCTTGAACAACCATCCAGCCATGGCCTAATGTCAAGTTCTTATACTCTAAGTTTCGCAGGGAATAAACAAGGGGACCAAGTATAGAGGAACAACTAAATATATGAAGAAGAAGTTCTTGGAAGGTTGAGGAGACTATATGAAGTCAATAAAGATGTCTCCTCACATGGATAAACCACTAATAGGATTAAGAAAAGGTTGGAACAAATTTCCATATCACTTTCTAGTCGTGAAGAGAGGAGACTTCCTTCCCAAACCATGACCAACCCAAACATTGCTAGTAGTTACATGGGTTCTCCTCAAGGTACCTATGACCCACCATAAGGGAAAGTTCCAACCTTGCAACAACATCAAGGTACTCCCATACCCTATCCACTACCACCACCACAACCTCCATACAACTTCCACTACACCTCACAACCACCTTCATAATATCAACCACCTCCACAACAACCTTGACTACAACCTTCACAGCAACCATCCAACGTCCTCCAAATCCTAATACACCACACCACCACCACCACCACCACAACCATTACAATCTCACCCTCCTCCCCATGAGCAAGTGAACATGGTGACGGTGTTCAGGTGTGATAATGTTTTTGAACATGCCAAAAGGAGAACCAAGCAAAGTGACAAAGTTCATGAAGGAAAAACATTGCCAAAAGGTTCTTGTGTGAGTACCAAGTGCACTAAAAATCTTATTGTCCCACCTTCTTGTGAGAGTGCCAATAGCACTAAGAATTTTGTTGTACTACTAATTTGTAAGGTAATAATACCACGTGTGCCACCATCCTGTGAGAGTGACAAGAGGACCAAAAATTCTAATGTACCACTAGTTTTTCAGATGATAATACCATGTGTCCCAAAATCATTTAAGATGATACTATAAGTTCCCTAATAGCTGATCCAAGAAACTATAGTGTGATATTCCAAAGTTCTCAAGTTTTCAACATGATTGATCCCCCTCTCTCTTTAATTCTTAAGAAGACCACTTCTCCAAAGGAAGACAAAAATATAGCATAAACATTCTAAAGGTCTTGAGGAAAGTGAAGTTAAACACCTCATTTTGGTACATCATTAATAAAATCCCAACATATCCAAAATTACATAAGGGTTTTTATATCTTCAAGAAAAAGATGAAGGGGGAGCTACACATGAGGATCAGATTGGCTAAAATTTATGGTTCATTTGATGAGGACCCTTGTTTTGAGATCTATGATGATGAGCCTGGAGGGGATAAAGATGTAGAAAAATAATTGAGAAGACTGCATGACCCTTGGGAGTAAGATCATGTGGTGAAGGAAATTGAGAGGTTTGACTATTATTAGGATGGAAGAACTTCTCTTTTAGTTAGTTGTTGAGAAAGGAAATAATAAGTCTTATTGAAGGCAATAAACATAGTGTTAGTGGGAGGAAACCCAACTATTTTTGAGATTCTTTCTCTCAAAACCTATTTCTTACTAAGATTATGTTTTTCATTGTTAAGAAACAAACACACACAGTATACTTGATGGGTTTTTTTTTAATCATGTTAGAATTGGTGCATGGAATTCGGGAATGATGCATGGAGAATATAGTCAAGGAGAAGATAGAAAATGGAGAAGTTGAGTGAAAAATATATAGAAAAGTAGCCACCTTTCCATTCCATACATGATAGCCATGGTGTTAGCATGGCAACATGGCTGTTCTACCCAAAATGGTCATGTTGGCCATGTACTATCCACTGGATGTCATGTTGAGAACTCCACCTCTTGATGACTATCTACCATGAATCCATGTCCATTACCCTACTATTCTAAACTTCTATATCATGTTGTAGACAACGTGACTTAAAAGTTTCAGTTGGTAGGATGGTAAGCCCTTGTTTTACCACACATTCATCTATGTCTCTAGTTCTAAATTTTTGTCTAGGATGACCAAACAATCTAACTAAAATCTATTCTTATCCATCCATATTTATTTTCACTTTCTTGCATACATGCATCTATATAGTTTAATTTCTTGCATTTTTGTGTAATTAAAAAAATCTTTTAATTCTGTTTCATGCCATGCATTACATTCATGTAGGTTTTTGTATTTTTTGTGCATTTTTAGATAGGATTCGCTTATTTGTTTCTTCTTTCTTACTAATAGATTTAGATGTGATTGAAGAAAATTTGGCACCATATTAGTCAATTTCACCCAATATTGAATCTACGTGCCTAATAGTGTGTTTCAACTAAATATTTATCTATTGGGATGTCAATTAATAGAATTCGTTTCGTGCTACCCATTGATGATGTTTTTGGCTAAATAACTCCCATGATGGAATTTTGCATGTGCTTCAAACCTAGTACAAATAATTGATTGTTTAAATAAAATTGTGATTTTTGCAAGCATCGAATGGTTAGAATTATTCATTCCATGTGTAGAGAGTATAATCTACCATATTGTTCATTTATGCATGGTTTATAGTTGTGGTGGAAGTTGCATGGATTAGCCATTTGAATGAAATAATACATGGATATCCATCACCTAACTCCTATTTGACCCAATATTTCTTCTATCATCTTCTTACATCCATGCCTCATGTAAGTATTCCAAAAGTGCATACATTATCCTTGGCAACCCTCCAAAAGTTTGGGGGTGGCTTCACTCTATTCATCATATGCCCTCATTACATATGGGATAAACAAAAAGATAATGATAAAAAGAAATAATGGATGTCTCTATGTAATATCCTCTCAATAAAAGAAAATAAAAATATGAGTTCTCCTATATAATAGAACTCCACTCGCTTCATAGCCCTTTCTTCTATTTTTATGCCTAGTAGGATAGGGTAAACAACTCTAGTCCTCATAACCCTACACAAGGTAAGTGGTTCATAAGAGGTGAAGTGAAGTGTATGATGGATTCCTATCAAGTGAAACAAAAACAATAACCAATTTATGTATGTAATGTATGATATTGATTACCCAAAGCATTACAAAAATTGCATCACTTGCATGTGTGATTGGTATCTGATATTTGAAGTTCTTATAATCTATGTGTAAGACCCCTGATGTTATGACCTCACCTTTCAGTAACCCCCAATTAAGGGAGACCAAGAGGTTGAAGCCGAACCCATTAATTCCGGATCAAAAGTGAAACATATAACCAAAAACAATTATTAAATTCTAACAGATTATACTGAAAAATGGTAATAAATTATTTCTTTGCATACCTTTGAAAAGTTTGGAACAAACTAAACTTCTAACCTCAGCTGAACTATTCTAACTAATTCCTCCTTGTTCTTTAATTCTTGAATTCACAATGTGTCGCTTTACTATTTGTTCTTTTGAGATTTGTACCTAAATCACTGAAAAACAAAGCGATGGTCATCCGAAGCTGGTATGTGGAGGAAATAGATAATGTTCAACTATGCTAACAATACAACCACTCAATTAATCATTTAATAATCAAGATTACGTTTTAAGCCAAACTACTCAATCCATACCTATCCACAACTTTGTGTTGTCCCTGTAAGGACTTATATGGTACCGCTATAAAGGTGACTTGATGGACCTACCCTCTAGGCAGCCATGTACTAAGTCATAGTCACTTTATAATTGCAGTATGAACATCCAAACAGTTTAGTTGCATTCAATGCGATTAAACATTCGGGAATCCATCGGGAAACTAAATCAGTTATTCATAATTAACCACATACCTTTGGTTGTAGATTTCAAGATAGAATCAAATATGCATAGAAACCCAATCAACAAGAAATAAGGAAGAGAAATCCTGAAATAAAAGTACAATTTTCCTTTTATTAATATTTATCCAATTTTCATCACATTACTTAGGATTTCTATTCAATTTTAGGGTTTTCTTGAAAATTAGGGTTTTGCTTTTCCTTCTTAGATATTATGAACCCTAAACCATCAAATATACCCAAAACCTTTAAATTATCTCCTTTTAATATTCCTAACATCTTTTGGGATCATTATCTAGAAATTTATCAAAATAACAAGGTTTCCACCTTCTTTTACCCTAAATTAGGGTTTTCATGTACATTATCTTCCATTCTTTGACATAAACCCTAATTTAGCCATATTGGTATTCAAAACGGATGGAAACTTCATATTATTAATAAATAGGTTCATAATCCTCAACTTAACCCATTAATTTACAAAGAAACATCTTTTATATGCAATTAGGGTTTTCAATTAACTTGAAATGCATTTTACTAGAAAACTAAAGTACTTTTGCAAAACAAACTGGAATCAGGTTATAAAATCATTTTTAACAGATTCCTTATATTTTTCTACCCAACTGTCATATATAAAGTTCTTTTATACGAGTTTCCTAGCTATTTCTATAATTTTAACAAGGAAAAGCTATTTTCTGAATTTAACTGATCAGAGAGGATATTTACCGAAATTCCTGGGTCGTTCGATCGGTGTGCCGATGGACCTCGTCCGGATCAAACATTCCGCGTCAAACACCCCCACTAGCAGCGCGCTTCTTCTATCGATCGTCGATGTTGCTCGGGTCCACGGTAGACCCTAATCCAACCGTTGGCGTTGAAGTGCTCCACTCAGCGAGGCGCGCGCTTCCTGAGATCGTTGGATCTCGAGTCGGCCCACCGTGCTCCCCGATCTGATGCCTCCTGCTCATCGTCCCCTTCCTCTTCTTTCTAACAAGGACGCACGACGGCGCCGTGGCTGGGGCTCGCCGGAGCTAGGTGAATCGAGCACGAGGGGGATTTCAGATGCTAAAGGAGTTGTCGTATGGGTTCGCGAAGGTGCACTAAACTATGAGCACCCCTATTTATAGGGTGTGAAGGCCCCTCTATGGTTCCCTAACCCTACTACCGCCTCAGTCCATAGCCCGATTGGGCATTCTGGGTACACACCACGAAAGCTGGCAAAACCTAGGTCTAGATTCTTCGCCAGGGTCCCCCAAACTCAATGGGACACAGATCCAGAGTGCACATGCACTATAAAGATCAGAAAAATGAGGGGAAAATCCCTTGTAACAGCGCTAATGTTCGTGTCCCTTTGGGACTCTATACGATGAACCCGATCGGTTAGATTAAAATCCAACGGTCACCATTACTCGCGTTCAAACCAAAAAGGAAACAAATTCCCAATTAATTGAATTATATTCCTAATTCAAAGGCAACTTGGAAAAATTCATAACTCCCAAACAGTAGCTCCTTTTTACTTCAAATTTTGAGGAAAGTTCATTCATGCCTTTATCTTTCATTATGAAAAAACTGAAGTTATTATCCAAAGGAAACGAGCCCTTTACTTTAGTTTCAAGTTATCCCTTATTTAATTGTATTTTCCACATATTCTTTATTTCCTTTGCCATTATCTAATTATCCTGAGTTCCTTGAACCCCAAGGAACCTTTATAACTCGAAATTCTATTTTGGGAAAATATCCTTCAGCCTAAAAATCATTTCTATTTATTTTCCTCATATATTCCTTTATTAAATGGAATTCCTTTATCATTTTTTTTTGTTTTTCTTTTAATCCTTTTCTTTTTCTCCTTCAATTGGGCTCAATGGCCAAAAAGGCCCAATAAGAAAACATACAAGCTATCAAACACAAAATCCATTCAAATTAACTCATCACTTCAACCATGGATTTCATTTATCTTTAAAAAGAAAATTCACAATTTCATTACATAATTTGGAAAAATTGAGGTTATAACATCCTCCCCTCCTTATAGGAATTTTGCCCTCAAAATTCAACAGTCAAACAAACAAATTTGGATATGCCTTTTCCATGTCCGTCTTCAGATCCCATGTGGCCTCATCCTCTCCATGGTGTTTTCAAAGAACTTTTACCATCTCTATATTCTTATTTCTGAGCTCTTTTACCTTAGTATCTATAAAACACAAAGGTAACTCAAGATAAGACAGCTTTCCTTGAAGCTCAATAGGTTCAATGCTCAACACATGGCTCGGATCTTGCACATATCGCTTCAGATTGGACACGTGAAACACATCATGCATCATACTATATTGAGGGGGTAACGCCAAACAATAAGCCACCTCACCAATCCGTTCTAATACCTCAAATGGACCCACATATCGGGGACTCAACTTTCCTCTATTTTTAGCTATAGCTCGGAGCGGTCATATTTTCAGAAAAACATGCTCTCCCATAGTGAAATGCACATCATTCCTCTTCACATCAGCATACGACTTATGTCGATCCTGGGCTCTCTTTAGCCTTTGCCTGATCAAAGCGACTTTATCAGCATACACTTGGAGTTCATCTGACCTCAACAAGGTCCTCTCACCAACATCATCCCAGTGAAGTGGTGACCGACACAGTCTCCCGTATAGAGCTTCATATGGAGGCATCCTGATACTGGCTTGGTAACTATTATTGTATGCAAACTCGGCTAGAGGTAAGTACTGTTCCCATGATCCACCCCAATCGAGCACACAAGCTCTCAAAAGATCCTCTAAAGTCTGGATTGTCCTTTCTAACTGTCCATCTGTCTGGGGGTGATAAGCGGTACTGAACTTTAACCTTGTACCAAGTTCCTCTTGAACCTGCTTCCACAGTTTGGAAGTAAACTTCAGATCTCTATCAGATATGATGGAACTGGGTACGCCATGCAAACGCACTATCTCTCGGATGTACAACTCAACTAAGTCTGACACTTTGCCAGTGGTTTTCAGTGCAAGGAAGTGTGCTGACTTGGTAAGGCGGTCCACGACAACCCATATCGCATCCTGACCTCTCTTGGTCCGGGGTAAACCCACCACAAAATCCATAGCGATCTGATCCCATTTCCACTCTGGAATATCTATAGACTATAAAAGTCCACCGAGTCATTGATGTTCATCCTTCATCATTTGGCACGTAAGACAACTGGCCACATAAGCTGCAATGTCTCTCTTCATTCCTGGCCACCATAAAAACCTCTACATGTCCTTAAACATTTTGGTAGTCCCTGGGTGTACTATGTACTTAGAACCATGAGCCTCTCGTAAGATGCATTCTTTCAATGGTGAGTCTTCAGGAATCCATATACGATTCTCGAATCTGATTCCTCCATCCACTCCCAAAGAAAGGCGGGTCTGAGGCTTCTTCATTAAACCCCTCATCTTGTCAAGTTCCCTACTGACCAACTGTGCTGCCACAATTTCACTCAACAAATCAGACTGTATCTGAATGTTGGCCAATCGAACTCGATCACCTAACGGTTGAGGAGACCATTTCAACAGCTCTTCTAAGCTCTTCCACTGACTGGACAGAACAACTGCACACCTGAGCTGTTTCCGACTCAACACATCTGCCACAACATTTTCCTTCCCTGGATGATAGGCAATGGTAAAGTCGTAATCCTTCATGTATTCCATCCATCTTCGTTGTCTTAGGTTTAAGTCTTTCTATGTCAGAAGGTACTTTTAGCTCTTATGGTCAGTGAAGATCTCAAAAGTAGCACCATACAGGTAATTCCGCCAAATCTTCAAGGCATAAATGATAGCAGCCAACTCTAAGTCATGTGTCGGGTAATTCACCTCATTAGGCTTGAGTTGTCGGGAAGCATATGCAACCACATGTCAATTCTGCTCCAACACACAGCCAAGACCCATTTTGGATGCATCGGTGAAGATCATGAAACCCTCATTGCCTGATGGTAGAGTCAAAACTGGTGCAGTGGTCAACTTTTCTTTTAGTTCTTGAAAATGAGCCTCACAAACATCAGACCACACAAACTTCACATCCTTCCGAGTCAACATGGTCAAGAGCAAGGCAGTCTTTGAGAAATCTGAAATGAAACGTCAATAGTATCCTGCTAACCCCAAGAAGCTTCGGATCTCGGAGGGGTTCTTCGGTGTAGGCCAGTCTCGAATTGCTGACACCTTGGCTGAATCCACGGCGATTGTTCCTACTGAGATGATATGTCCAAGGAACATGACTCGGTCTATCCAAAACTCGCATTTTGAGAATTTCCCTTATAACTTCTACTTTCGCAGGATATCAAGGACTTTACTTAGGTGGTCTCGATGTTGCTCTAAGTCATTGGAATAAACTAATATGTCATCTATGAACACTATGACAAACGAGTCAAGGAAGGGTTGGAACACACTATTCATAAGGTTCATGAACACACAGGGTGCATTGGACAACCCAAAAGGCATAACCACAAACTCATAATGGCCATATCGTGTTCGAAAAGCTGTTTTTGGAATGTCCTCACTCTTGACTCTCAACTGGTGGTAACCCGATCTTAAGTCAATTTTGGAAAAGACTCGAGCAGACTTCAACTGATCAAACAGGTCATCTATTCGGGGTAAAGGGTATTTGTTCTTAATGGTAGCTTGGTTGATCATCTGATAGTCTATACACATACGGAGCGAGCCATCCTTTTTCTTTACAAAAAGGACTGGAGCTCCCCATGGTGATGTGCTAGGCCGGATAAAACCCTTGTCTAGCAATTCCTGCAATTGTTTCTTCAACTCGAGCAACTCTGCAGGGGCCATTCTATAAGGTGCACGTAAAATAGGGCTTGTTCCTGGAGCTAGCTCTATGGAAAAATCCACCTCTCTCTCAAGAGGAATCCCAGGTAGATCATCCGGAAAAATATCTGCATAGCTCTTGACTACCTCTATTTCCTCTAAGGGTTGCACCTTGGGTTCGGGCTCGGTAACAACTGCTAGGAAAGCTTGACAACCTTTACTCATCATCCTTTTTGCCTTCAAGGATGACACATACAAGCTGGTGGTGGCATCTTTCCTACCTCTAATGACAAAAGGTGGGTTACCTGGTTCCCTAATGATCACTTTATTTTCCCTACAGTCAATTTGGGCCCTATAGGTATAAATCCAATCCATTCCAATGATCACATCAAAATCATTCATGTCAAGAAGGATAAAGTCTGTAGGAAACTCATGATCTCGATATTTCACAGGTATCACCAGAGTTTTCAAAAGAGAGGTAAAGATTCGACCACTCGGGGTTGTAACATCTAAGACATACCCTAAATCCTTGATATCCAAACAAAGCATAGTTGCAAGATTCCTCGAAATGAAAGTATTAGTAGATCCAGAGTCAAATAATGCTTTTACATTATGTCCCATGACCTCAAGCATGCCTACATCATTTTCATCATAAATTAGACCATTACATGCTTAGCTTTCAAAACATAAAGAATAAAAAACTCTAAGGGTTATTACCCTCAATCAACCGATTAGCATTAGTTTGAGCTTCTTCATTGTCAATAGCGAACACACGAGCTTGTCTTCTTTCTCTAGTAGGTGGGGCCACAGCTACAGGTGGGGTTGCTACTGGTGGGGCTTCCACTGGACCTGGTCCTTTTGACTCTGGTAGAGGACAAGCATCTTGGATATGCCCCTCATAGTTACAACGAAAACAGACTCTCTTCTTGTGGTGGCACTCACCGAAATGCCCTTTCCCACATGAGCGGCATCGAGGTCGATTATTCTCTTGATGGGGTCTCCCTTTTCCTCCCTGTCTTCCCTTGGCTTGATGACGTCCTGGACCCTTCTTATGATGATTCTTCTGTCCTCAGGTTCCATCAGTGAAACCCAAATACCCCTTGGGTGGAAGCTGAGCAGGCATCACAGTTCTTTCCATGTCTAAGGCAGTGTTGTAAGCTTCTGCGAAGGTTTTAGGTTTGCTTGCCATCACATGAGGCTTGATGGTAGAGTGAAGACGCTCTATGAAGTAATCCACCCTCCTTTCCTCATCCATCTTGTACCCAAAATGTTCCAGGATCTGAAACTTGTGCCCAAAGTCTGCCACAGAGGAATTTCCTTGAGTCATATTAGTGAATTCCCTTTCCTTTTCTTTCTTAGCTGCAATAGGGACGAATCTGGAAGTGAAGATGGTCTTGAAATCAGCCCATGCCATTGGTTCCTCAATCAGATTATCTCAACCTATTATGTGAGTCTCCCACCATATCTTAGCTGCTCCTTCCAGGAGGTGAGCAGCAAAGAGGACCTTCTTGCTCGGCTGCACTTCAAGCATGTGGAAACCATTCTCTATTGCAAGTATCCAGGCTTCTGCTTTATCAACAACCTTAGTCTTATCTTCTCCCCAGAATTTTTCTATGTTTAGCTTGACAAAGTCTAGGATGGTGGCTCCCACACATGGACGGACAGGATATGGCTCACCATTCTCAGCTCTAGCTATGTCTCGAAGGGCCAAAGCATTAATGGCCTCTGTCAACTTCCTCTGTTGCTCTAACCATAAGGTATCAGGGGTATGGATCATCATGGTGGGTTCTGAATCATCGGTTGGGTCCTCATCCATCTTGGCTTCTTCCTCATACACATGTTGCTCTTCATATCCTTGATCTTCTTCTTGGTTTAGGTTACAAAATGGTACCGGGTTAGGGTTAGGGACCTCTTGAGTGACTTCTTCAGGCCTCTTCCTCTTCTTAGAGGATCCACCATCATGGTTCCTATTCCTCTTTTCAGAAGACTCCTTTCCTTTACGGGGAGGCCAAACACTCCTAGTCAGATTCCCAGAGCCCTCAGGAATAGCAACAATCTTTGTTCGTGCCATCTACATAAGCATAAAAAACAAACCTTTAGTTTATCATAAAACTAGTTCTACTTATGTTCAGTGATATCTCATTACATATCTTTTATTAATTTGATGGAGGATTCTTAAACCCTTATCTTACTTGCCCATACCACATTGAGTGTGGAGGAGAGAGAGAATCCTACTCTTAAAGCCTTAATAGAATATGTGATGAGAAGGGATGAATAAGATGAGAGAGTCCTAAAGGTATCTTATTTCGAATCATACCCTAAGACTTTGGCCAGGTAGTCACACGGATCCGGGAGCCCTCGTATTCCGACTAGCGGTGTGGAGGAAAATCTTGCCAGCCCTCGGTCATGATCCTTTTCTAGACACCTCCGTCTTTCGGATAATCCTCTAATAAATCCCTTGGGTTCTATAGAGTTTGTAAAATTTAATAATTACTAATGGTTACATGAAGAACTGAGGCTCTGATACCAAATGTTACGACCTCACCTTTCAGTAACACCCAATTAAGGGATACCAAGAGGTTGAAGCCGCACTCATTAATTCTGGATCAAAAGTTCAACATATAACCAAAAACAATTATTAAATTCTAACAGACTATATTGAAAAATGGTAATAAAATTTTTCTTTGCATACCTTTGAAAAGTTTGGAACAAAATAAACTTCTAACCTCGGCTGAACTATTCTAACTAATTCCTCCTTGTTCTTTAATTCTTGAATTCACAATGTGTCACTTTACTGTTTGTTCTTTTGAGATTTGTACCTAAATCGCCGACAAACAAAGCGACGGTCAGCCGAAGCTGGTATGTGGAGGAAACAGATAATGTTCAACTATGTTAACAATACAATCACTCAATTAATCATTTAACAATCAAGATTACATTTTAAGCCAAACTACTCAATCCATACCTATCCACAACTCTGTGTTGTCCCTGTAAGGACTTATATGGTACCTCTATAAAGGTGACTTGATGGACCTACCCTCTAGGCAGCCATGTACTAAGTCATTCATGACCTGATGGACCTACCCTCTAGGTAGCCATATACCAGGTCAGCCATTACAACATAGAGGGGACCAGGATCTGAGCTAGAAGGCATATACATTATGTGATAGTCATAGTCACTTTGTAATTGAAGTATGAACATCCAAACAGTTTAGTTGCATTCAATGCGATTAAACATTCGGGAATCCATCGGGAAACTAAATCAGTTATTCATAATTAACCACATACCTTTGGTTGTAGATTTCAAGATAGAATCAAATATGCAGAGAAACCCAATCAACAAGCAATGAGGAAGAGAAATCCTGAAATAAAAGTACAATTTTCCTTTTATTAATATTTATCCAATTTTCATCACATTACTTAGGATTTCTATTCAATTTTAGGGTTTTCTTGAAAATTAGGGTTTTGCTTTTCCTTCTTAGATATTATGAACCCTAAACCATCAAATATACCCAAAACCTTTAAATTATCTCCTTTTAATATTCCTAACATCTTTTGGGATCATTATCTAGCAATTTATCAAAATAACAAGGTTTCCACCTTCTTTTACCCTAAATTAGGGTTTTCATGTACATTATCTTCCATTCTTTGACATAAACCCTAATTTAGTCATATTGGTATTCAAAACGGATGGAAACTTCATATTATTAATAAATAGGTTCATAATCCTCAACTTAACCCATTAATTTACAAAGAAACATCTTTTATATGCAATTAGGGTTTTCAATTAACTTGAAATGCATTTTACTAGAAAACTAAAGTACTTTTGCAAAACAAACTGGAATCAGGTTATAAAATCATTTTTAACATATTCCTTGCATTTTTATACCCAACTTTCATATATAAAGTTCTTTTATACGAGTTTCCTAGCTATTTCTATAATTTTAGCAAGGAAAAGTTATTTTCTGAATTTAATTGATCAGAGAGGATATTTACCGAAAATCTTGGGTCGTTCGATCAGTGCGCCGATGGACCTCGTCCGGATCTGACATTCCACATCAAACACCCCCACTAGCAGCGCGCTTCTTCTATCGATCGTCGATGTCGCTCGGGTCCACAGTAGACCCTAATCCAACCGCTGGCGTTGAAGTGCTCCACTCAGCGAGGCATGCACTTCCTAAGATCGTTGGATCTCGAGTCGGCCCACCGTGCTCCCCGATCCGATGCCTCCTACTCGTCATACCCTTCCTCTTCTTTCTAATAAGGACACGCGACGTCGCCGCCACTGGGGCTCGCCGGAGCTAGGTGAATCGAGCACGAGGGGGGAGTTCAGATGCTAAATGAGTTGTCGTATGGCTTCGTGAAGGTGCACTGAACTATGAGGACCCATATTTATAGGGTGTGAAGGCCCCTCTAGGGTTCCCCAACCCTGCTGCCGCCTCAGTCCACAGCCCGATTGGGCATTCTGGGTACACACCACGAAAGCTGGCAAAACCTAGGTCTAGATTTTTCGCCAGGGTCTCCCGAACTCAATGGGACACAGATCCAGAGTGCACATGCACTGTAAAGATCAGAAAAATGAGGGGAAAATCCCCTGTAACAGCGCTACTGTCTGTGTCCCTTTGGGACTCTAGATGATGAACCCGATCGGTTAGATTAAAATCCAACGGTCACCATTACTCGCGTTCAAACCAAAAAGGAAACAAATTCACAATTAATTGAATTATATTCCTAATTCAAAGGCAACTTGGAAAAATTCATAACTCCCAAACGGTAGCTCCTTTTTACTTCAAATTTTTAGGAAAGTTCATTCATGCCTTTATCTTTCATTATGCAAAAACTGAAGTTATTATCCAAAGGAAACGAGCCCTTTACTTCAGTTTCAAGTTATCCCTTATTTAATTGTATTTTCCACATATTCTTTATTTCCTTTGCCATTATCTAATTATCCTGAGTTCCTTGAACCCCAAGGAACCTCTATAACTCGAAATTCTATTTTGGGAAAATATCCTTCAGCCTAAAAATCATTTCTATTTATTTTCTTCATATATTCCTTTATTAAATGGAATTCCTTTTTCATTTCTTTTTATTTTTCTTTTAATCCTTTTCTTTTTCTCCTTCAATTGGGATCAATGGCCAAAAAGGCCCAATAAGAAAACATACAAGCTATCAAACACAAAATCCATTCAAATTAACTCATCACTTCAACCATGGATTTCATTTATCTTTAAAAAGAAAATTCACAATTTCATTACATAATTTGGAAAATTTGAGGTTATAACACCTGACCTTGCTTTTTTGGTTGAACATGATTTCTTATCATAATTAGATTCTTAAAACCTTAATAATACCTTGTTATATGTGTTCATATCATGTGACAAGCTTATGTTCAAATTTTGGTCAGTTTGGACATTGTTTGAGCTAGTTATGCATATATGTGCTTATTTTGGACCTAATTGCAATTTACCTAGATCTATAGTGTTTTTCATGCAATTTGTCACATGATTGTTGTGATCCATAGGTTTTTACATCATGTTTTATATATAGAAGCTTCGGGGTGCCTTGTCACACCTTGGTTTGATGTGGTGACATCTCATGTTGAGATTAGGGTTTACATGGATGCCCTAAGTTGATGGTTGAACTTGAAGTGTGTTTGACCAATGATCACATTGTGTTGGCGGTAGCTAAAGGTTTATGTGTACCCTCTTGGGTTGGAAGTCTCCAAGATCACTAGAACCACCTAGGGTTGGCAGTCGATGAGATTTAAATTGACGTTGGTCGCCAAAGATTCCTGGAGTTGGCAATCATTTGCTTTTTTGATTAGTTGGTTGCCAATTTTCTCAATGGTTGTTTGCTTTTACTAGACCACCTTGGTCGATGGTTTTTCATGGTGGGGTCTCCCTAGTTGCATAGTTGAGTTAGGTACTTGCATGGACGAGATCTCTTGGACACATGGCATGTTTAACTTTACACCTAACCCACCTTTCTCTCTTTCTACAATCCTAATTTATACTAACCCATCTATTTACATGAAAATAAACTATTTACACACCTAGTATTATCTCTCTTTCTATTCCTTACTCTTAGAGCGTGTCCCCTCTTTCTTGGTGGTGAAGTAGAAGTTCAAGGATGAAGAAGGAGGGTCGATCTCCCTTGCATGTTTAGCTAGGGTTTGGATCTACCCTTCTTGTGATCTTATGGTGCTACCTTACTTCTCTTCTTAATCTTGGTAAGTGAGATCTCCCTCTTTACTTATTTTTTCCTTACTTTTTATCCTATTCTTTCTCTTCTTGTCCAAACCCATTGCTCTCCATGGTAGTGCTTGAGTTAGAGCTTGAAGAACATCTCTTTCTTACTTCCTTGAAGTAAGGTTTACTCTATTTTTGTAGTAGCAGCTAGCTTGGCCGAAAGGAGTGCTAAATCTAGGGTTCCTATCTTTCTTATTCAAGGTACCTTTCTATTTGGAGTTTTTACGTCATCTCTAATGTGAGTTATACAACTTTCTCCCTGATTATTTCTTACTTCTACCTTGCATGTACATGATCTTGCCCTAAAAATGTTGTTTTGAGTAGGAAGATAATATCCTTTACCTAGGGTTTGTGTTTACATGGTAATATTTAGTAGATAACATTTCTTGGATGATCCCTAAACCCCTATGCACGAACTTCACTTGATGATGAAAGTTTTGGTCCTTGTTTGCATGTGGAATTGTGGCTTTTGCTCTCTCAAAAGATGGTTTCCTTTTAGGATTTCAAGCTGAATTTCCTCTTGTAATTGAACTCAATTTCTTGGTTTTGGTTTATTCTTTCTTGACTTCCTCTTGCCAATCAATGGTATTGACCTTGTTTCTATTTTTCATCTTGATGGTCACTAATTTTTTACCCTCTTAGTGGTCGATGAGTTTTTGGTCTCTCCATGGTCGCTAAGATTCCCCTCTTTTGATTGGTCACCAATTTTTGATGTATTTGGACTCTAAGAATGTTATATCTTATGTGGTCACCAATAATTATTGTGTCTTAGAGGTCGCTAAAGTTTATACATATTTGATGGTTTCCAAGTTTTGGACCCTTAGTGGTCGCTGAGGTCTTGGATCTTCAGCGGTGATTGAAGATGGTGAAATCCTGAGTGGTTGCCAAGTTTTGAATTCTTAATCGGTCACCAACTTATCTGATCTTGTGTGGTTTCCAACCTCTATGTTTCTTGGTGGTCGATGACACCTCTAACATAAGTGGCCAATGAAGATTTTTGATATATATTTAATCATGTTTTGTTGACCCTATGATGGAAATGTTTGACCTAAGTGATTTCATGATTGATGATGATGATGAGAATTAGGGTTTACCTTGAGTTGCTTTTTTGAAACCTTAATTCACCTATCTTGTTGAACCTAACCCTAATGCAAGTAATTGATGATGATACATAGCTTCTTGTGTGATTAGTATGAAGATGGATTATTTTGATGTAGACCTAATTTGTTGTTATATGAACATCATAGCTCCTAAATGACATGTTATACCAACTTGTGTCTCAAATGTATGGTGATGGTGTGATGAGCCTTGATGAGGCTTGGAAAGATAATGATGTTCTTACAGAGAATGTTGTGATGGTCTTATTACTTTAGACATAGATTTGTTCCCTAATTGAGGTGTTATCCTCTTTAATATGTGACAAGGATTTGATCATGTAATGGTATGATGATGAGCATGGCTACATGTATGGCAATGGAATCGTACCATGTGAGCTTTATGTCTCATATGTTTTATATCTTTTGAGGTTGCAATCGACCCATGTTTTTGTAGAACTCTTTTAAGTTTTGTTTGTAACTTGATTGATTTAGTTAAAATATACCCAATTGGCATTAACTAATCAAGTGAAACCCTAATCATGTAGTGTCATGTACCATAGAACCATTCTAGTGTCAGAACTTGTTAGATGGTGAAAGAGTGCTCCTAATGGAAAATTAGAGTGTATATTGTTGAGTATTTAGGGTGCTTGAGATTGTGTGTCCTTGTCATCCTTATCCTAAGATTTTGAGGATGATTGTTGTCATGCCTTGATAGGAGAATGGTTGCAGTCGTATCTCAAGTTTTTGTACATATTATGAGATTGAGGACAACAATGGTTGTACCTCGGATGATAGGGTTTATATACCCTAGAAGGATAGACTAGGTTGTTTTGTAGTTTTACTAGATATGACATTGCAGTTGACTCATACTAACTGAGGGCGGATGAGATCATAGGATTATGGCTCTCCTAGATCTTGTATAGCATTGATTTTGACTTAGAAGTGGTCAGTTGGAGTCCAAGTGGTATACCTGAAACTTCTTAGGTCTTAATAAAAGATGTAACCCAGTCATGTAGTATATTTTTTTAGGGTTAAACATGATTCACACTGGATTTTAACCCTTTCCTTGTTTCTCATACTGCTTAGTTGTTATATAACGTGGTAAGAGAAATCAACTGTATAGAAAGTGGTAGCCTTACCTATTTCCCTATATATTGTGCTAGTCATGATTTAACTATTTTAGTTACTTAGCCTACTTAACATGTTTAATCTATTTAAACTACTTAATCTTCTTATCTTGCTTAATAGTATGACCTACTATAATCAATAACCTTTGATTGAGAGTTATATCTCTCGCTGTGACATGGGTCTCACCTTGTGGGTCACCACATCTTTTTAGGTGGTAGTTAGCGGTGTGGTCAGGATTGTGGTGTTGAGGAAGAGTACCTTGAAGAGAAGTAGAAGTAGAAGGTTGGATAGTAGTAGTTTGTAGAGTCCTATAGTCATCAATGTACTCTCAGGTCTGAGCAGTGAATACTTTTTAGATGATGTATATTGACACATGGTTTGGTAGTGTCCCTATGCTTTGTATATTGCATGTTTATGTGGAATATCTCTTTTGTATACAGGTTGTGGTTGCACATAAATACTTGATATGATATGTGGTGTGATACAGACTATTGGACCTTAATGTAATGTTTTCTAAAGAAGATGGTGAGGTTGAAATCAATCAAAATTTACCCTCTTTTCAGGTAATATGGATGATTAGTTGTTGATCACATGTTTTGTTTTGAGTAATCTCATTTAGTTTGGTAGGGTGTTACATGATAAGGTTGGTATCATAGCTTTAGGTTCGTTGAGTCGACAGGGATATAGGTCTACGGTTTGTGTTTGTTCTTAGGTAATCCAGCATAACTAGTCATATCCTATGCTTGTGTAGATACGTCCGGAGAATGTGAAGAGCATGTTGAGAGTAGTTATGTTGTGTCAGGAGGTGATGCTAGGAGGCAAGCACATGAAGATAGAGTGCCTAAGACATGGCTGGAGCAACCCACGATGCCTCAATTGGACCATGCAGACATGGAAAATCCTACTTTCCATTCCATGTTTGGGCAGCTCATGGTGATGATTACACATATAGAGGGCAGAGTGCCCTTACTTCAAACTAGGGAAGTTATCCCTAATATATAATCCCAGGGTTTGGGAAAGATGTTTGAGAGTTTGAGATGTATTGGAGCAATCGAGTATGTGGGTACAACAGACCCGACTGATGCTGATATGTGGTTGACAAATCTTGAGAAGGTGTTCAAGATCATCAATATTCTAGAAAAGGATAAGATGAAGCACATTGTTTACCTATTAAAGGGTAGTGATGGCCACTGGTGGACCATAGAGGAGGAGAAGAGACCTAGAGTTGTGACAGGTTGGGAAGAGTTTTGGTGAGAGTTCATGAGACAATACTTCCCCAAGATGTATCTACATGGTAAGATAATCTAATTTGAGAAGATATGTCAAAGTTCAATGTATATCAACAACTATGAGGCCAAGTTTATAGAGCTTTTGAGGTTCTATCTCACATGGCGGCAATAGAGAAGGAGAGGATTTGGAGGTTCGAGAAGGGTCTGAGCTCAAAATTATCTACAATAGCTAGTGCTTTGGAGAATAAAGATAGGTTAGCTACCTTTATGGAGTTGGTAAGGATGAGAGGTCTTCCATCGAGAAGTGTGAAGACAATGCTAAGAAGAGGCCAGCTTAGTTTTAGGGGTATTCATCTAGAGTCTTTAAAAATCCAAGGTTTTCTTCATCTTAGTTGCACCAGAGATCGGATTTTTCTGAGCCAAGATTAGGATTGCCATCACATTGGTCCCTGAGTAAGGGTAGAGGCCATAATTTTTTGCCAGCATGAGCATGCAACACAACGTCTATGTCAATGATAGGGTGGTTTAGGATGTAGTATGATTGAGGACTAGTCACAAGTGTTATCAAGTAGGGAATACCAGGTGGACATGCCCCATGAAGGATGAGGAAATGAAATAACATTCAAGGCAGAGTTAATGAGATTCCTAATAGCAGTAGTGCAACATAGGTGGTGGTAGAGGATGCAGTTAGGTGTCCTAGGCAAGATCTTTTGAACCATCTAGCATAGGATGAGGATGACAATAGGCAATAGCTAGATTCTATGTTATGAGTCAGCCGGAGGGAATGGTCAATCCATAGGTCGTAATAGGTCATCTAACTTATTTGCATCTTTTTTTTGTATCTATTTTGGTTGACCCGGGTGCGATGCAACCTTTTATCACCAGAGAGGTGATAAGTAGTTGTAACCTACCTGTTTGTAGTAGATTTGATAGTCTTCAGCTAGAAACCCCTTTAGTTGGTTCTGCCAAGTTGTAGGAGGTGTGTCCACCCTACGTTCTTTATTTCTCAAGATGCAACATTCAAGTGTATCTTATGCCACTTAACATGCATGGATTCTATGTGATCCTTGGAATTGATACCTTAGAGAGGTACCACGTTATTTTGGATTGTAGTTCCAAGTGGCAATGTTCTGTGATGGAGATGCTTCATGGATCTTCCAAGGAGATAGGAAGATTATGTCCACGTGTTTGGTGTCAGTTATGACATCAAATAAATTGATGCGACAAGGGTGTGAGGCCTTCTCGGTGCATGTTGTGGATACCAAGGCAAGGATTCCTAGTATCCAGGAGGTTCCTATAGTGTGAGAATTTGAGGATGTCTTTTCTGAAGAGTTTCTTGGTGTTCCCCCTCCTAGAGTGATTGATTTTGAGAACAATCTTGTTCTTAGAACACAACCCATAGTGCAATCACCCTACAGGATGGCATCGACAGAGATGTTGGAGTTGAAGAAACAATTGCATGAGCTATTAGAGAAGGGTTTTATTAGAGCAAGAACTTGTCCTTGGGGTGCTCCTGTGTTTTTTGTTAAGATCAAAGATGGTTCCATGAGGTTGTGTATAGATTACCGACAATTGAACAAGGTTACAATACAGAAAAAGAACATGTTTCTGAGGATTGACGACTTGTTTGACTAGTTGATAGGTGTATCCATGTTCTCAAAGATATATCTAAGGATAGGATATCACTAGTTGTGAATCAAGGCAAGTGACATATCCAAGTTAACTTCTAGGACTAGGTATGGTCACGATGAGTTTGTGGTTATGTCGTTTGGGCTAACCAACACGCCAGAAGCTTTTATGGATGCAGTGAGCAAGGTGTTCAGGACGTACATGGATCACCTTGTGGTCATGTTTATCAATGATATCTTGATACAGTCCAAGGATGTTTAGTGGAATGAGCACCATCTTTTCCAGGTGTTGATATTGTTGAGGCAGCACAAGTTGTTCTCCAAGTTTAGCAAGCGTGAGTTTTGGTTGGAGGGGGATCATTTTATTAGTCACATGATATATTCTAAAGATGTTTTTGTGGACCCTAAGAAGGTACAGTCAATGATGGAATGGGAACATCTCATGACACCAATAGAAGCTTGAAGTTTACTAGGTTTGGCTGGTTACTATAGGAGATTCATAAGGAAGTTTAGTGTTATAGCATTACCCCTAACAAGTTGACTAGGAAAGGTGTTCCTTTTGTTTGGGATGACAAGTGTCAGCATTCTTTCCACTTGTTAAAGGAGAACGTAACCAGTACACCAGTGTTAGTTCTACCAAAAAAAGGGAAAGGCTACATCATCTTTTGTGATGCTTCGAAGAATCGTTTGGTATGCATGTTGATGCAGGACAAGAATGTGATTTCTTTTGCGTCATGACATTTTAAGAAATGGAGAACTACCCAGAACATGGACTAGATCTTATAGTTGTGGTCGACAATTTGGAGGCACTATCTATATCGAGAGAAGTGTCAGATCTTCACCGACCACAAGAATCTTCAGTATATCATCTTAAAGTAGGAATTGAATATGAGGCATAGGAGATGGATGGAGCTGATCAAGGACTATGATTGCATGATAGACTACCATCTAGGGAATGAGAATGTGGCAAATGATGCATTGATCGGGAAGTCATCTTCGTCATCATCTATATACAAGGCATAGTTACATGTCTTGATGTTCCATAAGAAGGACATGTTAGTTTCACTTCATTAGATGAGTGTACAACTGGAGGTTTCTCTTTTGGCGGGCTTGTTAGAAAAGTTGCAGGTGAACCCTACCTTGATGCAATAGATCAGAGATGCGCAACAAAATGTACTATGATATGGAATATCAGGTCAGAGTTTTCCAACAGGAAGTACGATGGATTCCATGAGACAAAGCATGGGATAGTTTTCATTCATAACAAGACAGTGGTTCTAGATGTTGAGGGCCTGAGGAAGTTGGTTCTTGAGAAATCTCATTCCTAGATGTATGTGATGCATCAGGGAAGTATCAAGATGTACCATAATGTGAATGATCTATATTGGTGGCCAGGTCTGAAGCATGATGTGGTAGAGTTTTCTGCTAAGTGTCTAGTCTGTCAGTAAGTCATTGTAGAGAACCATAAGCCTACGGTAACTTTTCAACCCTTACCGATACCACAATGGAAATGGGATCATATTACCATGGACTTTATGGTTGGTCTTCCTAGGAAAAATAAAGGTCATGATTTCATATGGGTGATAATTGACAAGTTAACCAAGTGAGCTCACGTCCTTCCAATTAAGATGACATACAATGGAGAAGTTGGCATAGATATATGTTTATGCGATAGTTCATTTGCATGGCATTCTAGTAACCATAATATCTGATAGAGGTCCATATTTTACAAGTCATCTTTGGGAACATCTTCACATGACCTTGGGGACACAGCTGGGGTTCAATATAGCTTTTCATCCATAGACATATGGCCAATCAGAGAGGACCATTTATACATTAGAAGATTTGTTGAGAGCTTGCGTCTTGTAGTTTATTGGTAGTTGGGATGTGCATCTTAGTCTAATAGAGTTTTCCTACAATAACAACTATAAGAGGACCATAGACATGGAACTATATGAAGCATTGTGTGGGAGACATTGTCAGTCACTTCTTTGTTGGTATGAGACATGTGGGTATCAACTTTTGGGTCATGAGATAGTACAAGAGACTATAGAGAAGATCAAGGTGATACAAAAATAGTTGAATGCCACTCAGGATAGATAGAAGTTGTATATTGATAACTACCATAGACCTCTTGAGTTCCAAGTTGGAGATCGAATGTATCTTTAGGTCTCTCCTTGGAAAGGTGTGCTGAGGTTTGGTAGAAGGGTAAGTTGGATCCTAGGTTTATGGGACCATATCCTATCTTGACACATGTTGGGAAGGTGGCATACAAATTTGAGTTACCACCAGAGTTGCATAGGTTGCATAATCTCTTCCATGTCTCTATGTTGAGGAAGTGTCGCCTTGATACAAAGAAAATGTGTCATCCTGTGGAGGTTAAGTTATAAGAGGATGTGTCATATGTCAAAGGACCTCTGTTGATCCTAGATAGGAGGGCAATGAAGCTGAAGAAGAAGGATATAGTTTTAGTGAAGGTTTTGTGGCATCACTGTGGTGTGGAGGAAGCCACGTTAGAGTTAGAGGATGAGATGTGTAGGAAGTACCCATCTTTATTTGCATAGGATTTTGGGGGTGAAATCCTTGCTAGGGGTTTATGGTTGTAAGACCCCTAGCCTTTCGTTTTGCTTGAGCATACTTACTTATCATAATTAGATTCTTAAAATCTTAAGAGAACCTTGTTATGTTCTTTGATATCATGTGACAAGCTTATGTTTAAAGTTTGGTCCAGTTTGGACACTATTTGAGCTAGTTTTGCATATATGTAATTATTTTGGACCTAATTGCAATTTCAACTAGAACCACCTAGGGTTGGCGGTCGATGAGATTTGAACTCATGTTGGTTTCCAAAGATCCCTAGAGTTGGCAATCATTTGCTTTTCTGATCAATTGATCTCCAATTTTCTCAATGGTTGATTGCTTTTTTTGGACCACCTTGGTCGATGGTTTTTCTTGGTGGAGTCTCCCTAGTTGCCTAGTTGAGTTAGGTGCTTGCATAGACGAGATCTCTTATACACATGGAATGTTTAACCTTAAACCTAACCCCCCTTTCTCTCTCTCTCTACAATCCTAAGTTATATTAACCCCTCTCTTTGCATGCAAATAACCTCTTTACACACCTATTCTTATCTCTCTTTCTCTTCCTTGTTCTTAGAGCTCGTCCCCTCTTTCTTGGGGGTGAAGTAGAAGTTCAAGGATGAAGAATGTGGGCCAATCTCCCTTGAAATTTTAGGTAGGGTTTGGATCTACCCTTCTTGTGATCGTTTGGTGCTATCTTGCTCTTATTCTTGGTCTTGGTAAGTGAGATCTCCCTCTTTACCTATGTTTCCTTGATGGTCTACCCTCTTATTTCTCTTTTTGACCAAACCCATGGTGCTCCATGGTAGTGCTTGAGTTAGATCTTGAATAACATCTCTTTCTTGCTTCCTTGACCTAGGGTTTGCCCTCTTTTTGGAGAAGGAGATAGCTTAGCTGAAAGGAGTGCTCAAGCTAGAGTTCCTACCTTTCTTCTTTAAGCTACCTTGATGGTTGGAGTTTGTACATCATCTCTAAGTTGAGTTATAACTTTCTCTATGATTATTGCTTACTTATACCTTGCATGCACATGATCTTACCCTAAAAATGTTGTTTTGAGTAGGAAGATAATATCCTTTACCTAGAGTTTGTGTTTACATGGTAATATTGAGTAGATAACTCTTCTTAGATGATCCCTAAACCCTTGTGCACGAACCTCACTTGATTGTGAAAGTTTAGGTCCTTGTTTTCTTATGGAAGTGGTGGATTTTGCTCTGCCAAATAATATATATCATTCTTAGTGACCACATACATCAAAACTCAACAACCCATCAAGAGAGTTGAAATCTTGGCGACCACCAGTAATCCAAAATAGATTGGTTACCTCTAGAAATCTGAAAGGTCATTGTGTTGCATCTTTAGAGAGAAGATCAACTCAAAATCCTTATTAACAACCATCATGATAGAGAGTAAAAACCAACATTTCCACAAGCATGCAAGGACCAAAAATTCCATAACCAAAGAAGGTTCATACATAGGGGTTTAGGGCTCATCCAAGAAGTATTATCTACTTAAGATTAACATGTAAACACAAATCCTGGGTAAAGGATATTATCTTCCTACTCAGAACAACATTTTTCAGGCAAGATCATGTGCATGCAAGGTAGAAGTAAGAAATAATCATGGATAAAGTTATATAACTCACCTTAGAGATGATTTAGAAACTCCAAACATCAGGGTAGCTTGAAGAAGAAAGGTAGGAACCCTAGATTGAGCACTCCTTTTCACCAAGATATCTCCTTCTCCAAAAAGAGAGAAAACCCTAGGTCAAGGAAACAACAAAGAGATGTTTTTCAAGCTCTAACTCAAGTACTACTGTGGAGCACCATGAGTTTGTCCAAGAAGAAAAAGAAGAGGGTAGAGTAGTAAGGAAAATGTAGGTAAAGAGGGATATCTCACTTACCAAGACCAAGAAGAAGATCAAGATAGCACCAAACGATCACAATAAGGGTAGATCCAAACCCTATCTCAACATACTAGAGAAATCATCCCACCTTCTTTAACCTTGAGATCCTCCTTCAACACTAAGAGAGGGGATGAGATCCAAAAGAAAGGAAGACAAAGAGAGAGAAGACTAGATGTGTAAAGAGGTTATTTGTATGCAAAGAGAATGATTCATATAACTTAGGGTTGGAGAGAGAGAAAGTGGGTTAGGTGTCAAGTTAAGCATGCCATCTGTCCAAGAGATCCCATCCATGCAAGCACCTCAAGGACAAGACACATTGAAATAGCATATTAGTTTGAGAAGTCTCATCTCATTAGGACCAAACCATCCAATGACGATGGAAAGCAAGTAGCAGAATAGATTACTAGAGACTTTTTCATATGAGAAGCAAGACCAAATCCAACACTCATCTTTGGGAGTTGATTTGCTAATTCAAAGTTCTTCTCTTTCCTCTCAACCATTCACCTAGGTGACCCCACCAAGAAAAACCATCAAACAAGGTGGTACAAAAAAAGCAAATAACCGTTGAGAAAATTGGTGACCAACTGATCAGAAAAGCAAATAGTCACAAACTCTAGGGATCTTTGGTGACAAATTTGAGTTCAAATATCATCAAATGCCAACCTGAGGTGGTTCTAGAGATCCCAAAAACCACAAGACCCAAAGGGTGTTGGTAAGGTATGCCTAGAGAGCCAATCATATGATGATTAACATGGCATATAACATAAAGGATTTTATTAATAATAAAGGCAAGCTTCCAATTCATTTTGTTTCACTCAGTTATGAGATAATGAGGAAATATTATGAATGTCTAGAGAATGAAAATACTCAATGATGTATGTCTTCAAGTATGTGAATTGAACAATGCGATCATATAGATGTTAAGACTATGTACATTCTTATTATGTCCCTGGTCGATTGTTACTGTGGAAGGAAGATAGACAGTAGTAGTAACACACAAGATTGGAGTATGTGTTGGATGATGAAAGAATCTCATTAATCACAATATGGTATATCAAACCAAACACATACATACTTGTTAGAGAACATTGTATGGTACAGACCCACCTCGAGAGTGATACATGGAAACTATACTTGGTGGTCATAATCATCTCTCATAGTGAAAGGTGGTGATTGTGATTCTTAGACCTAAAGTCACTACACTTATCACATGTCATTCAATATACTTTGACATCATCAAATGTAACCCGGAATAAGAATTGTCATAAAGGTGATGATTTGGTAGCTATGACACATGGGGACGAACTGTGAGTAATGTAGATGGGATTTTTCCCTCCTACTGGAGTTTAATATCATGGACACTTGATAAGAGAGACTGAGAAACTCATGCATGCACATGTAAATCAGTATATGATATTGAAGTCACATATATCTCATACAGTATGCTCTTGGTTCAAGGAACATGGATTGAACATTGACAAGGTGACGATTCCATGCCTCGACTTCATTTCAGATATCAGAGACAAAGGAATTATACAAATACTGTAACACCTTACATAGATTGTAGGTTGAAGTTGTTCTCCAACATTCCATTCACTTGGGTAGCACTGATGTGCGACTAGGCACCACTCTTTGCTTGTGATGTCATAAGTTAGTTATGGACATTCACTGGCAACGTGATATGGGACCTATAGGGTCACACACATATGAACTCATGTAGAAGAGGAGTTTAATCATGAATTATGATTTTATTGATTATGAAAGTGTTTAGGTATTAAATTCAAGCTACGAATCAGCTGACTGGACTACCAGCCGATCTGCCCAAGTGTTGAGATGGCTATTTGGAGTGTTAAGTTGATTAGAATTGAATTGGCTGAGTTCTACATGAATTGGAGCCCCAACCTATCAACTCACTAGGTGATCCGACCGGCTCAGGTTGGGTGAGACAAACAGTTCACCTAGTGAACAGATTGGCTCAGTCATGCCAACCGAAGCTCTACAGGCTTTCCCAAATTCATGAGAAAAGTTGATCATTTCACTTGTTTAGTTTGATTGGTATAATAATTAATGTTGCACATTAATTGGAAGAGAAATTGCTAATTCATATGTGATTAGAAGACATGGATAAATGATCGGTTTAGACTGCAAACTGATCATCTCGCATGTAAACTGACCGGTTTGGTTTCGATCCGACCATTTCGGGATTTGCAGGTTTCAAAAATCCATGATCTTCTGGTCCCTTACATTCCTACACAGATTGGGAATCCAAACCCTAACCCCTCCTATAAAAAGAGGGGTACTAGGGGCTTCCCAGATCACAACTCAATTCTCTATGATAATTGTTGTCCTCTCTGGTGTGGTGACCAATAGAGAGCCTGAGCAAGTCCTACTAGCTAAAGGGAGGGGATAGTAAGGGAGAAACAATTGTGGGAGATCAAGTTGGTGACTAGTACACCAATAGGATGGACAACTCTGTCTTGTTTGTTCTACTAGAATGATATGACTTCTAGTTGGTCCGTTTGGACTTCTATAGAGGCAAGGAGGTTGTTGTCTACTGCTAGGAGGACAATGTCAGCCAACAGTCTGTGGTCAGATGATGTGAGGATTTTGAGTCACTTTTATAGGCTAGTTTCATATTTGTTTTATGTGATTATTGGTCATTTTCATGGTTAATATTGCATGATTCAGTTCCTTGAGCCTATAATCTCATTATGCATCAAATTTACCTTGTTTTATATCATTTGGTATGAATGATCATATTTATCAAAGTTATCAAATTTGATTCCAGTTTATCTTTGATTGTCAGGCAAAATGGATATATACAGCTGTCGATACCATCGACGGCTGTCGATAGTATCGACAGGGCCACTGAGAGGTAGCCGCAAAAGAGCAGAATGAGTCGATACCATCGACCCATAAGTCGATGGTAGCAAGATATCTTCAGCGAGTCAGATTTCTACAAGTCGATACAATCGACCAAATAGTCGATACTATCGACTCCGTCTCAGCAGAATCAGCTTAAGCGTCGGATTCCACAGAATAGTGACGCCTAAGGTGTCAATACCATCGACCTAGAAGTCGATGGTATCGAGATCATGTCAGAGCAAACCCAGAAATGTAGAGGACTGTCAGTATCCGGGTGGGTCGATACCATCGACCCATGTCGTGGTATCGACATCGTCAGATCAGGTTAATCTACAGCTCGAGTCTAATCGTACAGTGGTGATGTTTTGGCGGCCTAAAGTGGTGCTTATACCTAAAAATGGTGGATCTAAGCCAACTATTATGTCATTAGTCGGTGCACAAGTCTCGAGGATAAGAGAGGAGGAAGAACAGAGCTAGAGCTACGCACTGATTGTTCCAGAGGCCGTAGAAGGAGTTTTCCACCACTAAAAGGTTGTAGAACGCTCATCCCACGTCAAGGAATGCCCGGATCTTCTCCGTTCAGGGGTTACTTCACATCTATCCATGTTTTCTCCATGTTTCCTCTTTCCTTCACCATGTTTTCTACTGATATGAACATGCGGGGCTAATCCCCTTTGTCTTTAGGACCGGGAGTAGCCCGGGTGATCGTTGTATGACAATTTAAACATAGTTTATCATAATTTGTCTCTAAATTTCGTGGTATGCTATCGTTTTCTCTATTATATCATTGTTCTTGATCACCATAGTGATAATCCAATATATTTAATTGCTTTTGATGAAGAATTAATGGATGAAAAGAAACGATCATCACATTAATCAATAAATTCCTTGGAAAAGGTGATGTACGATTAATGGTGGGAACCTTTAGACCTAAATTTCATGCATCTTATCTAAGGCATAGGTTACTAATGACGTGGAACCAACTTAGGTTAAGGTAGTGAATTGTATTGCGGAAGTGAGCAATTCTAATTCCAAGCCACTACTCGAATTAGGATACATTTCATGGTAATTGTGTAAAACTTAGTGCAACGAGAACCCACGGTGAAACCGCAATCCTAAAAATTCTATTGAAATTGATTAAACCAACCATTTAATCGATCATTCTATTTTTCTTTTGTTTTATTTTTCTTTTTCAAAACAATTCTCAAACTTTTAAAACTAGTTTAGCTGATCGTGAGTAGTTAGTAGTAGTCTACCGAGAATTCCATTTCCCTAAGTTCGACTCAGACCTCACAAGGCCTATATTACATTGACGTGTGCACTTGCATTATACGCATGATAAAATTGTGTCAAGTTTTTGGCGTCATTGTCGGGGAAACGTCGATCGTCAACACTACGAGTGATACAAGCGGCCACTCTAGGCTACTTTTTCTTTTCATTTGCAATTTTAATTTTTGAAATTGATCGTCTATCTTTCACATTCTGCTTTTGTCTAGTGATGTGCTTAATTAAATCCATCTTTTTGTAGGTATTGGTGCATGGTGAGCATGCGTAGCACAAACTACGCACAATCATCATCACAAGTCCCATCTTCGAGATCAGAAAATTGGGAAAACAACATCCAAAATCAGCTTGAGGACGTGGATTCATATTCTGAACCAGAAGCAATGGCCGAAGAAAAAACAATATGGGAGAAGATCAAGGCTTCTTCCTCTTCTGTGTCAAAGGAGCCTATTAAAAGGCAGGCAATAAACATTCCTACATATAAAATTGATCCGGTACTGATTAATTTGGTCAATCTCAAGCGTTTCATGGGCTAAAGAATGAAGATCCAGTGGCCCACATAAGCACTTTCGTAGAAAACTGTGATATGATAAAAATTGATCGGTTTCCACAGGAGGCACTTTACTTGAAGCTGTTTCCCAGCTCTCTGGAAGGAAATGCATGAGAATGGCTGCATAACCTTGATGATGAGATCGTGGAGACTTGGGATCAAATAACAGAGGTGTTCTTCGAAAGATTTTTTCCACCAAAGAAGACCAATGATCTCGTGAGGAAGATCCATAATTTCAGTCAAAGGGCTGGTGAGACCTATTCAGAGACATGGGAGTGCTTCCAGATCATGCTGCAGAGGTGCCCACATCATGGGTTGGATAAGGACAAACAAGTTAAAATTTTCTACTTTGCTCTCAATGAGCATGACATAAGCAATTTAGATTTAGCAGACTTAGGTTTTTTTTTTGAACAACACAGACACAAGGTGTTGGGAAATTTTGAAAAACATGGCTAAGAAACAGTAATGGGGTGTCAGAGATGCACCAGAATAGGTTCGAGTTGTTGGAGATTCAAAAGCCATTAAGGAGATTAACGAGAAAATGGACCTATTAGCCAACAAATTGCTAGCAAAAATAAGATGACGGATCTGATGATGAGACACAAGTGAAGATCATGCACCAGCAACAGGGGTACAAAAATAATGACTATTCTTAGAGGAAGGACAAAAAGTTTTCATGGAAGGATCCAAATAATTTCTTGTAGGATCCTGATGCTAAGCCACAGCCCATGGCAGAGGAAAAGAGCAATGAGTTGCTCAATCAGGTGATAAATCATAATCAAGAGCTAATGAGCATGTTTGGCCAACAAATCAAGCAACAAGGAGATTTTATGAACCAATTTGGGAAAACTCTACAAAGTCATGGAGCCCAGATGAGGACTCTTTAGACATCCATAGCACAGATGGTAGCTGAAATAACAAGTATGAAGAAGCCCACAATGTAAAGTTTTTCAAGAAACACAAATGTTCCAGAAGGGAACCACCAGGCCAAAGCCATTCTATTAAGGAGTGGAAAGAAACTTTTAAACCCTAGGGTCGATGAACCGAGCACCCAACAACCAAAAAATCAAGGTCAGACCACAGAGGGTACTGAAGTGGTAGAGATAGTTGAAGATGAAGGAGACAAGGCCAAAGATGAGCCTATTGTAGAGAAGGAGAAAGATAATATGACGCCATATGTGCCACCACATCAAAGGGCACAGATCATCCCCATCCCTTACCCCAACAGTCTCAAAGCCAAGAAAGTGGATGCATAGTTCAACAAATTTTTGGATAGTTTTAGAAAACTTTTTGTTAATATTCCTTTGTTGGAGGCGATTGAGCAGATACCCTCGTATGGTAAATTTTTGAAAGATATAATTACCAAAAAGAGGAAGATACCTGATACCGAGGTGGTAGTGCTTAAGGAGCAGGTCAGCGCTTTCATTCTGGGAAAATTGCCACCAAAGCGACAAGATCTGGGTTGTTTCAACATCTCCTGCTATATTGGTAAAGTCAAATTTGGTGAGGCACTATGTGATTCTGGGGCAAGTATTAACTTGATGCCCCTCTCCACATTCAAAAAGCTTGGGCTAAAAGAATCTCGACAGAGCAATATGACAATTCAATTGGCATACAATTCTGTGGTGAGGCCGTATGGTATTTGTGAGGATGTCCTAGTGAAGGTTGATAGGTTTGTGTTCTCGACTGATTTTGTCATTATGGAGATGCAAGATGAATGAGGGAATGAGCTACTATTGGGAAGACCCTTTCAAGCTACTACTGACATGATAATGGAGATGGGTAGAGGCCGGTTAACAATGGGTATAGTCGATGACAGATTTGAAATACTCATGTCGTCAAACCCAAGCAATCACAAGTAAATGAACAATGTCATAAAATAAAGCACTTTGAGCACAACATCTCTCTTTGTCTAGGGAAGCCATTTCTTGATATGGCCCACGTCATGATGAAAGTAGATAAAGGAACAATTGTTGTGGACATCATGGTGCAGACAAAGTTAATTTCTCTTATGAAAGCAGTGGGTTATCCCGATGATGAAGAAGAGGAATTTTCACCATCTATAGAGGATGAGGCTATAACGGTCTCTATGTTTGATTCATACTCGCAACTTCCCCTTGAGGCATGTCTGTTCAACTTAACTGAAGATTGGATGAGAAGCGCCTCATTACAAGAATGTGTAAAGATGCTTCAAGTGTTTCCTTGCTGCTACGCCAAGCACTATGAAGATTTGGGACCGCTGCCACCACCGCTTCGATCCTCCTTAGTCATCCCACCTGAGTTGCAACTTAAACCATTGCCCCCCACCTAAAGTATGTTTTCTTGGCGGATAATGAGAAGCTTCTGGTGATCATATCGGCATATCTGAGTGTTGATGATTGTGTTGAAGAACCACAGTGGTGCATTTGGGTGGTCCATTTCTGACATCAAGGGGATCTCCCCTACTCTTTGCCAGTACAAAATTCGTCTTGTGGAAGGAGCCAAGCTAGTGATTCAACCACAACATTTACTAAACCCTAGCATTATGGAGGTTGTCAAGAAGGAGGTGATCAAGCTCCTTTTGGCAGGCATCATCTATGCCATTTCAGACTCGACATGGGTAAGCCCCACACAGGTAGTCCCTAAAAAGGGGGGAATCACTATTACTCAAAATTTGTTGAATGAACCTGTCACCACCCGATTGGTAACCGGGTGGCGTGTTTGCATCGATTACCGACGCTTGAATTCCTCTACCCTAAAAGATCACTTTCCATTTCCATTTATTGATCAGATTTTAGAGCGACTGGCTGGCCACTCTCATTTTTGTTTTTTGGATGGCTATTCCAGTTACAATAATATTTACATTGATCTTAAGGATCAAGAGAATTCCACATTCACTTGTCCTTACAGAACCTTTTCTTATGTCCGAATTCCATTTGGTTTGTGCAACGCCCCAACCACTTTTCAGCGTTGCATGCTTGCTATTTTCTCAGATATGGTGGAGCGCTGCTTGGAGGTTTTTATGGATGACTTTTCTATCTATGGTGTGTTGTTTGAAGAATGTTTGTAGAATATTGATAAGGTGTTACAGAGATGTGAGGACACACATTTAGTCCTCAATTGGGAAAAGTGTTGGGTTTTAAGGGAGAGAGAGAAGGCAACGGAAACAAAAATTTTCTCCTCCCAAACCCAAAACAAAGGAAACGTGTCAACGTCTATACAATAGGAAGGATGGTTTGTAGAGGCGTACCTTGTCCCGAAGCTTTCTCGGCGACTTTACCTTACAGCTTGCGTGGTCTTCACCTCTGGTCTTGGACGGTGTCTATGCAACTCCTGGTCGCACCAGGACTGGCACCTCCTGGTCTCACCGGGACTGTCGGGATTGACAGCTGTCCTTTGAGCGGCAGAAGTCTCCCACCTCTGTAGTAGTCCACACTGACCACCTGGAACTCCGATCTCCTTGTCCTATAGGGAATCAGAAGGAGTCACACCCTCCTGTTGGTGTACTAGTCACCAACAAACTCTCCTTCAACCAATTGTGTTTCTACAATTGTGTTTCCCTTGTTGTGCCTCCCTTATCGGGTAGCACTTGCTTGGGATCTCTCTCAGTTACCAAAACTAGAGAGAACGACAACTTTGCAGAGCAACTGGTGCACTAAGTTGTTCATCTGAGAAGCCCCCAATACCCCTATATATATAGGAGGGTCATGGGACAGGGTTCTCTATCTCGGGCAATGCGGCAATAAAGTAGGAGTAGAAGGGTTTGATATTTTCCACAAAACAAGCAACTTGCACCAGCTGAACCGATCGTTTCAACCTTGAAATGATCGTTTGGTGACCTCAACCGATCGTTTCAACCTGAACCGATTGTTTGGGACACCTGAGCCGATCGGTTCATCACATGAGCCGATCAATTCATGGTCCTGGTCCAACTCAAATTGACTTTCAAATTTGTCTCTGATTAATTAAATATTAATCCTTGTCCAAATCAAATTTTTACTACTGAAACAAATTGTATTTGCAAAATCGACTTTCCAAACAATCTCGGTTGGACCAGTTGAGATGATCAGTTCAACACTTGAATCGGTCAGTTTATCCTGTCAATCGGTTCATCTCATGAAGTGATCGGTTCACCAACCTGAGCCAATCATTTCATCTCATGAGTCGATCAGTTGGTGCAGCAAACCTGTGCAAATCAGTCAATCGCAGTTTCAATCAATCTGATACTCTAATCAATCGGTCCAACACCTTGAACACTATGATATTGAGCTACCAATTAATTGAGTGTTTAATTGAACTACTAAACTCCTTTAGTAATCAATATAAACATCATTTGTGGAAAAACTCCTCTTCCAGGTTAAATCCTATGTGTGTGACCCTGCAGGTCCATTTCACGTTTGCAGTAAAAGTCCATAACACTTATGACTTCACAAGCAAAGAGCGGTGCCTAGTCGCACATCAGTGCTACCCAAGTGAAATAGAAAGTTGGAGAAAAACTTTCAATCCTACAATCGGTGAATGGTGTTACAGTGAATGTATAATTCCTTTATCACTGATATCCCGAATGAACTCAAGGCATGGAACAGTCATCCTTTCAACATTCATTCATTTTCTTGATCTCAGAGTAGATTGGAGGAGATATGTATGACATCAATATCACATACTAATTCACACATGTGTGCACACGCCTATCTCAATCTTACTCATCAAGTGGCCATGGATATCAAACTCCCTCAGGAGGGACAAATCCCATATCTATCACTCACCCCTCAAAAGCCCCATGTGTCAAAGCCACCGAATTATCACCTTTATAACAACCCATGTTTCAGGACTGCGTTTGATGATGTCAAAGTGTACCCAACGACATGTGTTGAGTGTAGTGATTTTAGGTCTAAGAATCACACTCACCACCATCAGTGTGAGAACTGACTGTGACTACCATGTCATGGTTCCATGTGTCAAACTCACGGTGGGTATGTCCGGTAAACTTGTTCTCTAACAAGTACCTATGTGTTTGGTTTGATATCTCCATATCATGACTAATGAGATTATATCATCAACCAACACCACAACCTAGTCTTGTGTGTCATTGTTGTCTATCTACCTCCCATAATGACATCTGACCAGGGACAAAACAAGAATGTACAAACTCTTAGCATCCGTATGATCTCATCGTTCAGGTCCTCAACCTGAAAGCATACATCATTGAGTATTGTCATTCTCTAGACATTCAATCTATTCTATCACTATCTCATATGACTGAACCAGAAAGAATTGGAAGCTTGTCTTTGATGTTTATCAAATCAATCTTAATGTATCCCACCAATCATCCCATGATTGGCTCTCAGGGCATACCAATAGACTCCCACTTGCACTGTGAGCCAATCACCCTGGAATCATATTCATAGTGATCTTGAAACATGTCCCACATGTTACTGTACTCTAGTGCTAACATAGTGAGTTATGGCAACACCTTGCCAAAGTCAGTATTATTTGCATGTCTCTCATCTCTTCGTTGTACGTCACACGTATGAGATGGAGTTGTCGTAATATGTGATCTAGTATTCCTTTGCTAACCTTTAGCCACATTACATGACCAAGTACTCCTTACTTGTCATCAATGACCAGAATAACTATAAGTTCATCTCATGAACTTCCAGATCCATATAGTATCCACTGTTGTTCTCTAACACACGGATACTCAATATTTCCTTTTAAAGCGACTTTATTGGAACGTTTCCAATTATCAACAAACATTCACTTTTATATGTATGTTGCGATTAATTTTCTATCCTTTTTGGAAGTTCGCACCAGTGTAACTCTTTACATTGAACCCTTCCTTATTTCCATAGAACTAGTACTTTTGAAGTACTTATGGTATTCTAGTAACCTTTACTGGAACTAGACAGACATCCACTCGTCATGTCCCACATACGAGTTATCAGGATGAGCATATCATATTGTCATGCCCTACATATAAGATTATGAATGCATTTAATTCTTGCCATGTCCATACATGCAAGATAATGGGATGATTGCATACATGATAGATCCATATCTATTCTTAGTGTTCCCATTCTACATAATAATTGGACACTTGGCCCTTGGGATACTAACTCCATATAACATGGACAAGTTTTCTCCCACTAAATCTATGCAAACTGAACTCTTCAGTGTAGATTGCCAATGTATGCTTTCTCTTTTCAGGTCAAGAGGTTTTCGAGAACTATCTCTATAGATCTCTATTCCTGTCACATAGGAAACGTCTCTATCTTTCTTAAAGATAATTTCCACTTTAGATTTCCACATTAGAACATTTCCATTTCACATCAACATGTGGAATGTGAATGCGCTCCCACTAAATCACAGATCCCTTCTTTATCTTTGACATATCAATCAAACCCTTTGACCATATTATCAAAGTAAAATATCCCAGTTCTGAGTTGCTTGTACTCAATCAATCACATTGATTAGTCCATTATAACTTATAGACTTCATTTTCATTAATGGATTCATAAACCTTATAGGTTGTGTCACATACACATCCTTGTCTTATTCCTCATAGGAATGTGGTTTTAGTATCCGTTTGCCAAATCTCTTAGTCATTAAGTTGCAATTTAATAAGGATCATCCTTCTTAAAATGTCATGCATGTGTCTTAACACTTAAGACTCATTCACACTTATGGATTTCATTCCAATGGGTGCTACCATCAAGGTCATACCTTATGGTTCACATGGAAGTCATTGAGGATGTAATGGTCATAAACCATAATTTAAAATCTGGTTCCTCATATTCATCTAGATGGTTGACTCATCACATGACCAACTCATCACATAGATGATCGAGGTGTATATGTCAATGATATAAGAACTCACAACTCTTTGTGATTCTTAATGTCCTTTATTAGTGTGGGGTATTCTTTATTTAAGAAGAAATTAGTTATTTGATAATCATCCTCTAACTCCTTAGAGTATGACTCCTTTTGATTTAGACATCACCATGCCTTAATCATGAGTTTACTATGATACACTATCATAATCACTCATAAGGTTCTCAAACATTTGGTTCAAGTATTTCATTCATTGATCTCATCAAGAATTAACACTTTATCAAATGTATACTTCATCTATGATATTCTTGAACACTTCAAGATATTCATATTTGGTATTTCTCTAAGCACCATTTGAAGTATTAGCATTAGGTCCAATAGGTCTATAAATGCATCACATGTATTATACCTAATAGGATAATCATTCTCCCACTATCATTAGTGAAGGTTGATTTATCATGTTCAAGAGATTCATGTCTCTTACTGGTTTTCTAACCAAAAGAGTCTAAATTTATCCATTATATGGAAAATAGAAATGAATTTCTCATGATTTATGCTAATTTGATTGTTTGAATTATAAATAACTTTTAGGTGTCATTTTATCTTATGCATACCAAGTACCCCAAGATAAACAAGGCATTGCCATAAAGATCATATCTTTTGAGATTGAAACATCAACTTTATTAATTGCAATCATTTTCATACAATATGCAAAAAATAATGTGTTTCTTTCCATTAGCAAATATGAAATAGCAGTTCATAACTCTATTACATGCCTTCAAGGCTGAAAATAAACTAAAGTACTCCTATCTATGGCGGCAACACTTGCCCTATTTATTGAGTGCTTTGCATTTTATCTCTTGGTATCATATACCTAAAAAATGTTACAAGTTTATTTCATGACACGTTCAGGTGGAGACGTTTGTCGCCTCCTTCTTCTTTAGTTCTTGCAGATAGAGTGGACAGTTCCTTTTCCAATGTCTTGGCTTTTAACAATGGTGGCAATTGCCTCTCTTGGTCATTCCTCCTTTTGCCTTGAGAGCTGAACACGCCTTGGGCTCCTGGCTAGCATCAGAACCCTTCTTAGCTTTTCCCTTGCCCTTGCGCTTGGACTTGCCTTTCTTGTTGCTGATCATCATCACAGACTTAGGCTTGTCCTTCTTCATCTGTGTCTCGGCTATCCTCAACATGCCCAACAACTTTGTCAATGGCTTGTTAAAGTTGTTCATGTTGTAGTTCATCACAAACTGACTATAGGATTCTAGCAACGATTGCAGTATCACGTCAGTAGCCAACTCTTGGCTCAGGGGAAATCTCAGTCTCGTTAGGTTCTCCACATACCCAATCATCTTGAGCGTGTGAGGACCAACTAGATCTCCTTCTTTCATGACACACTTGAATAGTGCCCTGGGGACAGCATATCTCTCTTGCCGTGCTTGATCTTCATACATGTTCTTGAGATGTTGAATCATCTCAATGACACCCATGTTCTCATGTTGTCTCTGTAACTCGTGGTTCATGGAACACAACATCAAGCACTTTGCATCAATGGCATAATCAGAATGCTTCTTATAAGCATCCCTTTCTGCTTTTGGTGTGGTAGGAGCAGGTTCCTCTAGAACTGGAGTATCCAGGACATAGAGCTTTCACTCTTGAGTGAGAACAATTCTCAATGTCCTAAACCAGTCATGGAAGTAAGTCCCATTCAGCTTGTCCTTCTCAAGGACCGATCACAACGAGAAGTGATTGTTGTTTGAAGTCATTTGAACGACAAAAGGAAATATATGCATTTTAGTCCAAAACTCAATTTTGACTTATTTGATTGATTTGAAAAGTTTGATGATATAATTAGGACTTTAATTAATTATTGCTCCCACTATTTTTGTTCAAATTTATAGCCCTCACCATCAATTCGGAAGATTGCAACGTACAATCTTCTAGTGGGTCAAGGTCCATATTTCATCAAGTCATGAGTCAACTTTGGTTGATCGCCCACAATCTTGACTATTTAGGTAGGCCATCATGCCAATTACATCATATGCAACTCTTGATGAATGAACATGCACAACACCTTGCCATGAACATTTCATGCCTCTGGGCTTAGACGCTCTAAGAATCACCAGTTAAGTCTAGCCCAAAAGTCGACACGGTAAACATGCACCCTATTTTCGTAGAACCTACATGTTTACCCTTCACACTTCCGCGAGATAGACGGCTCACCACACTTTGGCGTAACCTATGCTTGGTCGATCAAGTTTTTCATGTGTGCCGCTAATGGAAGGTGTATAAGACTTAATATTTTGATGAGGGGTTTGGTTTTATAGGTACATATACATATCCAATCACCATAATACATAGTATGTATCATATACATGCTATATCCCACAGAAAACATGTGAAACAACAAAAGCAATGATTATGGCCATCCTAATGTGATTCCTTGATCCAAGAGGAATAACGGTAATCTAGGTCTACATCACATGCAACCTGTACAAGATGAACTTTGTACTTTTCCTTTACTGGGTTTGATCAACTCATCTTCATGATTGATCAGCTCGCCATCAGGCCGGTCGGTTGGGTGCTACCAGTCGATCGGTTGGCTCCTCCAACTGATCGGTTCACCTGGTCATCGTGCATCTCTTCATGGCCGCCACCCATTCGTCTTGCTCCTCGAATCGGTCGTATGGATCACCAACCGATCAATTCACACCTTGAACCGATCGTCTCACTTGTCGTCAGGTTCTCCGCCATTCTTTGACATAACAAGAAATAAAAATCTATCCTATTTACATTTGAATTGGGAAATCCCGAGTTACATTCGGGGGGAGAAAAGGTAGGAAAGAAATCTCGAATTATTTTGAGTTACATCAGGAATAGGAGATAGGGAATCGGTGCACAGACAGATATGCAAGCAACCACATACAACCAAGCACACACATATAGGGTTTATTGGCCATAACCACGCTATATATCCACCACAAAACTCATTTAAGGGCGACACGTATCGAGTGCATTCATATTACATATCATATATGTATATTGGGATTTGTGGATTTAGGACTAGACATGCATAAAGCCAATTTTATTTGCATCGTATGCAATAAATAAAGGCAATAAACCAAAATAGATCATATCAATAATCCTAAAGTATAGAGCAATTGACGTGGCTCTGATACCATGGTTGGGTTTTATGGGAGACAGAGAAGGCAGTGGAAACAAAAAATTTCTCCTCCCAAACCCAAAACAAAGGAAACGCGTCAACGTCTATACAATAGGAAGGATGATTTGTAGAGGCATACCTTTTCCCGAGGTTTGCTCGGCAACTTTACCTCACAACTTGTATGGTCTTCACCTCCGGTCTTGGACGGTGTCTGTGCTTCTCCTAGTTGCACCGGGACTGGCACCTCCTGGTCTCACCAGGACTGTCAGGATTGACAACTATCCTCCGAGTGGCAGAAGTCTCCCACCTATGTAGTAGTCCACACTGACCACCTGGAACTCTGATCTCCCTGTCCTACAAGGAATCGGAAGGAGTTACACCCTCATGTTGGTGTACTAGTCACCAACACACTCTTCTGCAACCAGTTGCTTTTCTGTAGTTATCTTTCCCTTGTTGTGCCTCCTTTATCGGGTAGCACTTGATCGGGCTCTCTCTCGGTTACCAAAACCAGAGAGAATGACAACTTTGCAGAGCAACTGGTGCACTGAGTTGTTCATCTGAGAAGCCCCCAATACCCCTATATATAGGAGGGTCATGGGACAAGGTTCTCTATCCCGGGCAATGCGAGATTAAAGCAGAAATAGAAGGGCTTGAGATTTTCCACAAAACAAGCAACTTGCGCCAGCTGAATCGATCGTTTCAACCCTGAAACGATTGTTTAGTGACCTTAACCGATCGTTTCAACCTGAACCGATCGTTTGGGACACCTGTTCCGATCGGTTCATCACATGAGCCGATCGGTTCGTGGTCCTGGTCCAACTCAAATTGACTTTCAAATTTGTCTCCGATTAATCAAATATTAATCATATTATCCAAATTAAATGTTTACAAGTGAAAAAATTGTATTTGCAAAATCGACTTTCCATACGATCTCAGTTGGACCAGTTGAGTCGATTGGTTCAACACTTGAACTGGTCCATTCAGCCTGTCATGAGCCTATCGGCTCATCCCATGAGCCGATCGGTTCACCAACCTGAGCTGATCGGTTCATCTCATGAGCTGATCGGTTGGGGCAGCAGACCTCTGGAAATCAATCAATTGTAGTTTCAATCAATCTGATACTCTAATCAATCGGTCCAACACCTTGAACACTATGATATTGAGCTATCAATTAATTGAGTGTTTAATTGAACTACTAAATGCCTTTTGTAATCAATCTAAACATCATTTGTGGAAAAACTCCTCTTCCAGGTTAAATCCTATGTGTATGACCCTGCAGGTCCATTTCATGTTGGCAGTGAAAGTCCATAACACTTATGACTTCACAAGCAAAGAGCGGTGCCTAGTCGCACATCAGTGCTACCCAAGTGAAATAGAAATTTGGAGAACAACTTTTAATCCTACAATCAGTGAATGGTGTTACAGTGAATGTATAATTCCTTTATCACTGATATCCTGAATGAACTCAAGGCATGGAACAGTCATCCTTTCAACGTTCATTCATTTTCTTGATCTCAGAGTAGATTGGAGGAGATATGTATGACATCAATATCACATATTAATTCACACATGCATGTGCATGCCTATCTCAATCCTACTCATCAAGTGGCCATGGATATCAAACTCCCTCAGGAGGGACAAATCCCATATCTATCACTCACCCCTCAAAAGTCCCATGTGTCAAAGCCACCCAATCATCACCTTTATAACAACCCATGTTTCAAGACTGTGTTTGATGATGTCAAAGTGTACCCAATGACATGTGTTGATTGTAGTGATTTCAGGTCTAAGAATCACACTCACCACCATCACTGTGAGAACTGACTGTGAATACCATGCCATGGTTCCATGTGACAAATTCACGGTGGGTCTGTCCGGTAAACTTGTTCTCTAACAAGTACCTATGTGTTTGGTTTGATATCTCCATATCATAACTAATGAGATTATGTCATCAACCAACACCACAATCTAGTCTTGTGTGTCATCGTTGTCTATCTACCTTCCACAATGACATATGACCAGGGAAAAAACAAGAATGTACAAACTCTTAGCATCTGTATGATCTCATCGTTTAGGTCCTCAACCTGAAAGCATACGTCATTGAGTACTGTCATTCTCTAGAAATTCAATCTGTTCTATCACTATCTCATATGACTGAACCAGAAAGAATTGGAAGCTTGCCTTTGATGTTTATCAAATCATTCTTAATGTATCCCACCAATCATCCCATGATTGGCTCTCAAGACTTACATACCAACAAAAAGTGCAACATGATGGTAAATGAAGGCATAGTGCTAGGACACAAGGTGTCCAACAAAGGACTGGAGGTAGATCTAGTAAAGATTGAGGTTATTTCTAAACTACCTCCACCAAATACGGTGAAAGGGGTGCGGAGTTTCCTTGGTCACATGGGATTTTATCGCCGGTTCATCAAGGACTTTTTGAAAATAGCTAAGCCGCTTTTGGAATTGCTTGAGAAAGATGTCATTTTTTATTTCAACGATAAATGTCTGCATGCTTTTGAGGTGCTTAAGGACAAATTGATTTCTATACCAGTTGTTCAAACACTGGATTGGACTAAGCCATTCGAGCTTATGTGTGACGCGCCGGATTTTTCCGTCGGGGCTGTTCTTGGGCAGCATCTTGAGAACAAACTTACAGTAATTTTTTATGCGTATAAAACTTTAAATGATGCACAACTCAATTACACCACTAATGAGAAAGAACTACTTGTCGTGGTTTTCACTTTTGAAAAATTTAGGCAATATCTAGTGGGTTCTAAGGTTGTGGTGTGGACTGATCATGCCGCCATAAAATACCTAATGGAGAAAAAAGATGCAAAACCTAGATTGATTAGGTGGATTTTATTGTTGCAAGAATTCAACATTTAAATTAAAGATAAGGCATGTATTGAGAATGTGGTTGCAGACCACTTATCTCGGTTAGAGCGGGTTGATGAAAAGGATACCCACATACCCATTATCGAGACATTTCTAGATGAGCAAATTCTTTCAATTCAATCGATGGATCCTTGGTTTTTGCATATTATCAATTACCTTTCCTGTAAAGAAATCCTGGATGATTGGACATATCAAGAGAAAAAAAGGTTTTTCCACTCTTTGAGATATTATTTTTGGGATGACCTGATTTTGTTGAGACAATGTAGGGATGGAATCTTGCGTAGGTGTGTACCAAAGTATGAATATGAGAGTGTGCTTAGTCATTGTCATACACTACCTACCGGAGGTCATCATGCAAGTGCAAGGACGGCGGCTAAGGTGCTAGAGAGTGGCGTTTACTGGCCTACACTTTTTAGGGACGCCTATGACTATGTGAGACGATGTGATTCCTGTCAAAGGGCAGGTAATATATCAAAACAGCAAGAGATGCCCCTCATAGTATTCCAAGAAGTTGAGGTATCCGATCTGTTGGGTATTGATTTCATGGGACCATTTATGTCCTCCAACTCCAATTTGTATATCTTACTTGTTGTTGATTATGTATCGAAGTGGGTAGAGGAAATACCCACAAGCACTAATGATTCTGTGGTAGTGTGCAGGTTTGTAAAAGATCATATTTTCTGTAGGTTTGGTGCGCCACGGATGATCATCAGTGATGGTGGCACCCACTTCACGAATTGAAAATTCACTGCATTACTGAGTAAATATGGGGTCAAGCACAATGTAGGCACCCAGTATCACCCACAAACATAAGGCTAGGTGGAAGTGTCAAATAGAGAAATTAAGAAGATCATGGAGCGCACTGTGGCCTCGTCAAGAAAGAATTGGAGTGCATTATTACTGGATGCATTATGGGCATACAGGACTGCATTCAAAACACTTATAGGCACTACGCCTTTTAGGTTGGTGTGCGGTCGGGCATGCCATTTATTGGTAGAATTGGAGCACAAAGTGCATTGGGTGCTAAGGAAGTTGAATTTGAGCATGGATAAGGCTGGGAGAAAGAGAATGTTAGAGCTCAATGAGCTAGGTGAGATAATAATGAATGCCTATGAGAACTCAAGGATTTATAAAGAGCGCACAAAGCAAATCCACAATCACCATATCCAGCTATGGATGTTCAAGAAGGGTGAGATGGTACTTTTGTTCAATTCAAGGTTAAAGTTGCACCCTGGAAAATTGTGATCATGCTGGAGTGGACCGTTTATAGTAGAGGAGGTGCGACCCCATGGTGCTATCATGGTTAAGGATGGTGACAGAACGTTCTTAGTGAATGGCCAAAGATTGAAGCACTATTATGGGGAGGATTATACAAGAAAGGTGCATGAGGTTAAACTCATGGCACTTAAGGAAGAATGATGAGCTTTATTGCGTCTAGCCTAAGATGTTAAAGTAGGGTGCTTGTTGGGAGGCAACCCAACCATTGGCAATTGCATTTTTATTTAGTTGATTTTTCGCATTTTTTTAAGTAGTTTTCATTAATTTCATTTTTAGTATAAAAATGATGCCCTAATATGTGTGTTAAGTGTGCAGGACTGTTTCGGTGTTGATACCATCAACCCTTGTGTCGATGGTAGCAACCGGGTTGCAGAGCAGCATCTGTAGAAAATTTGCTCTGTCGATACTATCGATGGCCTCATCGATAGTATCGACCACCCATCAGGATGACCGCCAAAATTTTCTGGAGCAAGTCGATAGCATCGACCCCATGGTCGATGCTCATGAGATCTCTGGAGACTTTCAGACAAAATATTATCAGTAATGTCGATGCCTTCAACACCATAGTCAATGGTATCGACTTTACTTCAGGAAAAACCAGAGCCAAGGCCTCGTGAGGATAAGGGATGCATACAGAAGTCGATGCCATCGACAACCCATCGATGGTATCGACGGGACACGTCAGGGATCTGCGAGACGTCATCAATGAAGTGCGCCAAATTTGGAGGGCGATCCGTGGGACGAGTCGATACTATCGACACTTGTCGATGGTATCGACGCATCATCGATCCGGGCTCACACATCCATCAATCGACAACTGTCGATACCAGTGGAAGACGGATCGTGCTACTAGTATCGATACCATCGACACCCCATTGATGGTATCGATGAGTCAACAGGGGCACCGATCTCAGCTATATAAGGAGGGGTTGAGTTCATTTCTTCTTCACAGCTTCAGATCTTCTCTCCTCCTAATTGAGCTAGAGAACTTGTGAGCAATCAAGGGCCTGCACTGAGCAAGCAGACAATCGTCCTCGAGTTCTTCTTCAACAACAAAGAGCTTCTTCTCCGAATCTTCACCGAGCTCACTTCCTCGCTACCCCTTTCTAATCATCATGATGAGGAACGTCGCTTCGTCGTCTTCGAGCGTTGCGTCAATGGAGATTGAGACTTTCATTCCACCACTGTCAGGCTCTATCTCTCGTCCCCGACTTGCACATCTGTTTGCAGATGTGAAAAAAGTTTACGAGGAGCTTATGAAGAGGACTATCGAGCCGAATCAATATTGCGACCAGCGCATGATCCGAGATCTTGACTTTGAGGATAACTTGATGTATGTCCTCCATGGCCAAGTGGGGAGGATGGGTAGGATCAATGATGTGGTTACCCATCATGTGGAGGGCCACCCCTTTTTTGGATAATGGCCAACCTACAAAGAACTGGTGGTGGAGTTTATGGCGTCGCTAGATATTTGTGTCATGCTAAACGACCTCAATGTCGCTGACAAGGAATGGATTAGAGGTCGAGTGCCTTTCTAGCTTTTCAATAGAAACTACAATCTGACACTGCAGCAATTCAATTCAATTTACAACTGGTGGTACTCTCTCAAGCAGCACCGACGGCTAGACAATCGTGTTGATTATGATGCCATGTTTACACAACTGGTGACAGCCCCTCAAGGCAAGACAATCAGCTATCACAATGTCGCGGTTGCTGATTTCAAGCATCCTTTTGTGTGAGTCCTCCACTGCATGCTTTGTATCACTTTCTTTGCTCGAGGTGAGTTGTCGCTGAGCAAATTTCAAGAGACTGATCTCTTTTTCCTGTGCAATCTGCTGACAAGGTGCAAGCTTAACTGGGGCGCATTTTTCTTAACGCGCGTGGTGGCTGTGAAGAGGAGCACCAGGCAAGCCCCAATTCATTTGGGGGACTCATCACTCCTCTAGCCCTCTATCTCGGACTAGATCTTTCTTCAATGCCTCCCCTAGTAAGTAAGAGCTCCGTCAGCCTCCATCATCTACATCGGTCTAATTTGTTGACAGTTTGTGATGGTGTGGTTTATGTGCACTGCCACATCAACAAAGAATATCAGGAGTGTGCGCTCCCCGATCCTGTCTTCAACATTCAGGGGCCCCAGCACTTTAGGTGGCCCATTATTGCCATCGACGACTCCGACAGTGTAGAAGATGAGAAGGACAATGAAAATGATGATGGCGACGATCATGAGGAGGAAGAGGAGACTGTTACTCCTCTTCGAACACTAGTGGCACCAAGGAAGCGGCCACGCTTTTATCTGGGTGCATCATCATCCTCGCAGCCTCCGCCACCACATCCCTCTCAGGAAGGAGAGGATCCCTTTTTGATGCAGGGAATGTATGCCATACTACAAGGCATTCAGGAGACGCAACAACTGCATACTGCATCCTTTGCAGATATACAGGACACGACCAACAGGTTGTATGTGAATTAGCAGGCAATTTTTGAGAATGAAAGTCAGTTGTTCGCCAACCAACAACAAGTCTACGATCGGTTGGGGAGGATCAAGCAACAACAACATCCGTTCTACAATCATTATTGGAGCTGCGACTACTTCGGAGGGTATCCACAGCCACCGCCCATGCCGACTTATGATCTGAGCTTTTAGGGGTAATATCCTGAGTGGGACCCCCATACCCAGTAGTACTCGCCATTTTCACCGCCACAGAAATAGAAGGGTATCACTGTTCCACCTTCTAAGGTTGTTTTTTACTATGAGGCCATAGTTGAATTCAAGCTTGGGGGGAGAAGGAACAGTTTCTATCTTAGTCTTTATTTTTATCTTCTTTTGTTTTAGTATTTTCTAGTTTTTATTATTTACAGCTTTCTAGGATCCACATCTATCTAGTGTAATCCGTGGATGTCTAATTTTAAATGTGTGTCATCTCTTGTTTTCATATGGGGAAAGTTCAAATTTGAGCATTAATTTGAATTTTTTTTCAAGTAATTGTAAGCTTGCTTTGTTTGAAATTGAACACTTAACTTATGAAAACAATTGGGTAGGTCAACTTTAAAACATATGATCATAATTATACATCTGGATGATTCAAGAAATGTGGACGGTTTTGGATGTTGAGCCTAAACTGACCAAATGGTAACGAGACCTTAATCATAAATGAGAGAGAGAAACCCTTTGATTTAGTGGTACACAAGTCGGTAAGGAGGGACATATAATATCTTTCGATGGTTCTGTCAATTAGTCTTGTGATCTATCCACCGCAATGTCATTCACACTCCAGCATAAGAATTGGGAGCACATTACTATCTTTCATTCTTTGGTTGCATTCCATGTAGGTAGGTCTTGCATAACAATCATTTTTGCATATTCCTTTTTTTTTTAAAAGAAAAGAAAAGAAAAAAAATTGAAAAGTAGAGAATAGTTATACATACACATTATATTTATGTGCATGTCATAGTAGTTGCATAATTGACATTATGTAGTTGCATTTGTATCTTTTGAGCATATATTACATCATGTGTCTTATGTTTTTCTAAAAATATTAAAGGTGTTGAACTTGTTCCATACACTCCAAACAGAATGCATCAAATGTACAAGTTATGTAAAAGGAAGAATGCCCAACAAATAAGTCATCGTCATTTATGAAAATGAGGGCTTAAAAAAATATTTTTTGGAAGAAAAAAAAAAGATTTGAGAAATAATAAAGAAGAAGAGGGAGAAAGGAACATGTTCTCACCTAAGAATTAATAAGAATAAGCACATGGTGTAGTTTTCTTAGATATTCCATCTCACCTTGAGACGGAATGATAGTACATGCATCATTCCACCAAAAATGTAGCATTAGGACATTTTCATTTGCATTTTGTATCATGATAGGTCATTAATTTTTGTATTGCATGATTGATTGTTATGTGCTTCTTTTTCTTCCACAACCACCCATTCCATCCGCCCATTGCTCAAAACGGTAGGACACCCATGATTATCTCCTCATTCTTGTATATTAGGAGATTTGCTTCCATGTACATGGTAGTTAGGATATGAGCAACGTAGATAGGAGATCATGAGATGCACCAATCCTGAACTGGAGTATTTTATTATATCAACTACCTTATTTGATGGTGTTTGTTGATCTTGGGGTGTGTATCTCTTATGGACGATCATTTTCACCTTTAGGGTAGTTACCGTTCCATGGACAGTGAGGGTCGGCATGTGCATGTCAGGTGGGAATCATACAGTGATGTCGTTTATGCTAATATGTTCTTTAGTTGACCCTCGTAATTCTATTCAACAGTTTTGTGCTCGAGGACGAGCAAAGATCTAGCTTAGGGGAGTTTGATGTGAGAATTTTGAGTCACTTTTATAGGCTAGTTTCATATGTGTTTTATGCGATTATTGGTCATTTTCATGGTTAATATTGCAAGATTCAGTTCCTTCAGCCTATAATCTCATTATGCATCAAATTTACCTTGTTTTATCTCATTTGGTATGAATGATCATATTTATCAAAGTTATCAAAGTTGATTCGAGTTTATTATTGATTTTCAGGCAAAATAGATATATACAGTTGTCGATACCATCGACGGCTTTTGATAGTATCGACAGGGCCACAAAGAGGTAGTCGCAAAAGAGCAGAATGAGTCGATACCATCGACCCAAAAGTCGATGGTAGCGATATAGCTTCAACGAGTTAGATTTCTACAAGTCGATACAATCGACCAAATAGTCGATACCAAATAGTCGATACTATCGACTCCGTCTCAGCAGAATCAGTTGAAGCGTCAGATTCCACAAAAAAGCGACGCCTAAGGTGTCGATACCATCGACCCAGAAGTCGATGGTATCGAGATCATGTCAGAGCAAAACCAAAAAAGTAGAGGACCGCCGGTATCCGGGTGGGTCGATACCATCGACCTGCGTCGATGGTATCGACGCCGTCAGATCAAGTTAATCTACAGCTCGAGTCTAATCATACGGTGGTGATGTTTTGGCAGCCTAAAGTGGTGCTTATACCTAAAAACGGCGGCTCTAAGCCATCTATCATGCCATTAGGCACTACACAAGTCTCAAGGAGAAGAGAGGAGGAAGAACGGAGCCAGAGCTATGCACCAATTGTTCCATAGGCTATAGAAGGAGTTTTCTACCACCGGAAGGTTGTAGAACGCTCATCCCACGCCGAGGAATGCTCGAATATTCTCCGTTCAGGGGTTACTTCACATTTATCCACATTTTCTCCATGATTCCTCTTTCCTTCACCATGTTTTCTACTGAGATGAACATGCAGGGCTAATCCCCTTTGTCTTTAGGACCAGGAGTAGCCCGGGTGATCGTTGTATGACAATTTCAACATAGTTTATCATAATTTGTCTCTAAAATTCATGGTATGCTATCATTTTCTCTATTATATCATTGTGCTTGATCACCATAGTGATAATATGATACCTTTAATTGCTTTTGGTGAATAATTAATGATTGAAAAGAAATGATAATCACATTAATCAATAAATTCCTTGGAAAAGGTGATGTACGATTAATGGTGGGAACCTTTAGACCTAAATTTCATACACCTTATCTAAGGCATAGGTTACTACTGATGTGGAACCAACTTAGGTTAAGGTAGTGAATTGTATCACGGAAGCGAGAAATTCTAATTCCAGGATACTACCTGAATTGGGAGACATTTCATGGTAATTGTGTAAAACGTAGTGCAATGAGAACCCACGGTGAAACCGCAATCCTAAAGATTCTATTGAAATTGATTAAACCAACCATTTAATTGATCATTCTATTTTATTTTATTTTATTTTTCTTTTTCAAAACAATTCTCAAACTCTTAAAACCAGTTTAGCTGATCGTGAGTAGTTAGTAGTAGACTACCGAGAATTCTATTTCCCTCAATTTGACTCGGGCCTTAGAAGGCCTATATTACTTTGATGCATGCACTTGTGTTATACGCACGGTAAAATTGTATCATCAGACCAAGAGTTGATGTTCAAGTTTGCTACCCATGGTGAAGACCAGGAGCTACACATACACCATTCAAGAGAAACTAAAATATAGTTGCACTGCAACGAGTTGTAGTCGTTGTACTTACTCTAGGTTTAGGTATGAACTCATTAAACCATCCTTCCCATTACACATTTATTGATACAATGTTGTTGTTATGGGGAATATAGATAATAAAGTTTTTGTTTCCACTGCCTACTCTGATCTGTTAATTCTCAACAAAGGTCACACACAAAAATTTGGCAACTGCCAACATAAGGTGATCATTGGTCAAACACATTTCAAGTTCAACACTAGTACATAATCGACCTTTAGTGTCGGTTATTTAAGGCCTTTAGTGTCGGTTTCTAAGCGACACCTATGTGGGCGATGCTAAAAGACCAGCTGTTACGCGTCGGTTCAAAAACCGATGCCATAACCCTTCGCGCACCACCGAAAACGCGCCAGCAGGGCACTATAGGCGTCAGTTATTAGATAAGAAACCGACGCCATATGCCTTCGCGCCACAGAAGGGCGCTAGCAGGGCACTATAGGCGTCGGTTATTAGATAAGAAACCGACGCCATATGCCTTCGCGCCACAGAAGGGCGCCATCTTGGGCACTATCAGCGTCGGTTATTAGATAAGCAACCGACGCCATATTCCTTATAGGCGTCGGTTATTAGATAAGAAACCGACGCCATATGCCTTCGCACCACACATAAGGGCGCGATCTTGGGAACTATCAGCGTTGATTATTAGATAAGCAACCGACGCCATATGCCTTCACGCCACAACAAATAGGCGTCGGTTATTTATATAAAACTGACACTGTAACTATGTGGCGTCGGTTTTATACAAATAACTGACGCCTTTTTTTTTGTCAGTCTGCATACCTACTGTATGGCTGGTCGCAGGATGAGAAACCTGCAGTTCAGTTATGAATTGCAGGTTTTACGACATCCATTGATATCAGCCAACAACAGGTCACAAACCTACAAAATTAACAAGAAAGATATTAACATTTAGCAATGCAACATGCAGTTCCATTGGATTTTCACACATTTAGAAATATTCAGGTAGCTAGCAATCTGTAGTTCCATTCATTTTCACATTCACATATAGAAACATTCATATAGAAACCAACAGTTTCATTCATTTTCACTCAGACACATGTAGAAACATCCAGACATGTAGAAACATTCACACATATATTATAATTCAGAAATTCATTTACAAAATATCATTCTTTAGTCATTATTCGCTATCAACATCCCAATTATATCTTAAATCCCTTACTACTTGTATGGTTGTTGCCCATTCTTCTCTTACTTCATTTAATTCTCCCGTCGTATAGGGAGCATGTACATCTGGTAAGGCATTTCCTGTAGTGTGGTCAGTTGTAAACACCTGTAAAGAGAATGATGTATATATATAATTAATGAGCTATAAATAAGATTGATATATTTCATATTATCTAATGAGACTATATAATACCTCAGCAATACAATCGATGTCCATTGCGACATATTTGATAATCATGTGCATAAATCGCATCACGTAGTATCCACATGCCCATCCGTTGTCTTGTGTGGCACACTATAAATTCAAACATACAAAATATTAAAAAATATAACTAATTAGGCATTGTTCACATAAATAATATATACATATATTGCAGTCGGGAACTTACTTTCACGTTCTTCCAAATTATTGGCTAGTTCTTTTTCGTGGGGACCTTTCCTCCAGCCTTTTTGAACTCATCAAAACCCCTACATGTTAATGTAACATAGTACATTGCATAATTAAATAGTAATGTAATAACATATGTTAACGAATATGAAAATAAAATATTTCTCACCGGAATAATGCCATTTTCATTATGTGTCCATATTTTGTATTCAATTTACTCCCCTTAGGATCTAGATAATAGACAATGAACGTCTCAGGGACAATAACCAGTAACTCCCAATGCATACCACTAGAGGTAAAAAAGTTAAAAATTAATAACTCAAAATCCACAATAAAAATGTAATTTTCTTAATAAGCAAAGTAAACTTACTCTACATTGAATGGAGCCATTATCATCGTCTTCTTTTTTTGAGAAAAATTTGAAAAAGCCTCACAACAGTATTGTTGAACTGACGGAGGGTCTTTAGCTACTAGACTAATCAAAGATGGAATCAAAAATCCTACATGTTCGAATGCAAAATCTGCACATATCTTGTCTAAGTAGCTGCAAATATGTATTAATTACGCATGCATTAATAAATAAGAAACCAGATCACCAGATCCTACACAAGGTATATGGATGTATAAAGAAGATCTCACCTTATCCATAGCTCTATCACAGATGTATTTAGCCAATCATATCAAAACAACTCCAAAATATCTTGTATAAATAGTTTGCTTTCGTATGATTGACCTGCAGCATCTGAATCTATAGAAACAGTTATAGGGCAGTTTATATCATGTTCGCCTAACCATATTGCCATACCCCTACAGTTGGACCTAACGGGACAGTTAGGTCATGTGGAACCCAACTGGGTAATGTAGGAGGTGGAAGTGGAGGCCTATATGTTGTGGGTGTCTTCTTTTTAACCTGTATATATATAATAATTTCATATCAACTGACATCATATACACACACTAACAATTTAACGTAATGTAAATTTACCATACAATTTTAGTAAAGATGACATCCGCTTTTAGCCACAATATCACTCCGCCTAAAGCCTCACCAAGTGTTTCACAATCTGGGTGGGCATATGGCAATGGAAGATCCATCCACTTGGGGAATATATGTACCGGGCTCACACGAATCCAACCAGCTGGTAATGGAGACCCGTGAAACATTTCCCATGGTAGGGATGGGTAAGCCGACGCCTCTGCAACGACATATTCATTAACTTTTAGACGGCATGGCTTCAACCCCTACAAATTTTTGTGTAAAGAATGGTATATACATATATACATATCATCTTGAAAACATATCATCTTGAATTAAAAAACTAGTTACTATGTCATAAATATACTTACAGTGGATGTTCTAGGTGGTGGGTCTATAGGATTACTCCCAACCTCTGTAGTAGGAGTAGAGCGGGATGCTATGATAGGTATTGTCTGCTGAGTGGCAGTCTGAGATGCCTGCCACTTTTTCAGTGCTTCTTCCAGTTTCCTATCAACTAGCTTATCTACCTATACATGGATAAAAGAAACGTTAGCTTCTAATTATTGAATTCACATTATAAAGTAATTCACATTGTAAAGTTCACATTCACATTGTAAAGTTCACATTCACATTGTAAAGTTCACATTTAGAAAAATAAAACATATAAAAAAACATTGTATAAACATGCCTCTAATATTGCGATTTTTTTATCAATTAACAATCCTTCATTGTGATCTCCGCGCACATACAAGTCAACATTAGCTTCAATATTTGTTGGTGTTGGCAACCCAACTGAGAATGGACTGGAGTCATCATACTTATCATAGTACTGTTCTTCATCTATAGGATCTTCAATGAACTATTTTTTACCATGAAGAACAACTGACCATTTATCATTTGCAGGATGATCGATATAAAATACTTATTTCACATGTGATGCCAATATGAATGGTTCATCCTTCTCGCCAATCTTTTCAAAGTTCACTAAAGTGAAACCCAATTCATCCACTATAACTCCTTTGGTGTTATCAACCCAATTACATTTGAAGAGCGGAATTCTGAAATCTATGTAGTCAAACTCCCATATGTCTTCAATGACACCGTAATATGACATTTTAGCTTCACGTGGACTCTTATCCTTTACATTTGCAAAAAACATAGTCGATGCTTGAAGGGTGACCCCACTGTTTTGGACGACACTCTTATCATCTTGGCGCTTTGTGTAATGTGTGAATCCATTAATGTCATACCCTTCATAAGACATAACAGTCAATTTTGGTTTAAAGGCGAGGCATTTGATAGTTTCAGTAATATCATCTGGTGTTTGAGATAGTTGATATAAGACTTCATTTTCAAACCACTTAATAAATGTCTTGTTATGCTCTCTAGCAAGCCACATTGTATTGGCTTGAGGATATTGTCTCTTGATGAGATTGGTATGTTCCTCGATATAAACGTTCACTTCGTCCATGTTGTGTAAAATATACAAGTGACCTTGTTCCAACTGGTCACGGCTGATTACTTTCACACGTGATCCCAAAATTCCTTTGCCAAATTTCTCATCAATATTCTTGTCATTATCAGGAGTGTCATTACCACTGAGAAAGTCATTGCAAAAATCCATAACCTCTCTCACCACATAACCCTCGATAATACTCCCTTCAGGCCGATAACGGTTTCGAACATCACTTTTAAAAATGCTCATGTATCGTTCAAAGGGATACATCCAATGCAAGAAAACTGGTCCCAACATTTTCACTTCCCTAGTCAAGTGGACAACAAGATGTACCATGATATCAAAGAACGACGGAGGAAAATACATCTCAAGCTGACATAGGGTAACAACCACTTCTCTTTGCAATTTATCGAGAGTATCAGGGTCAATAACTTTGTTGCACAGACTATTGAAAAAGAAACAAAGTCTGGTGATTGCAAACCTTACATGCTTCGGCAATATAGATCTAATTGCCACAGGCAATATTTGTTGCATTAGAGTGTGACAATCATGAGATTTAAGACCTATCAACTTCAGATCTTTCATTGATACCAATCTATGGATGTTGGATGAGTAACCCTGTGGCACCTTAACATTTACCAAACATTCACAAAAAGCTTTCTTCTCCTTTCTAGACAATGTGTAACAAGCGGGAGGTAAGTATGTTCTCCGATTTCGCATTTCACGAAATTCTGTTAATTCTGACCTTATTCCCATTTCACGTAGGTCCAGTCTAGATTTTATCCCATCTTTAGTCATACCTGGTATATTCAACAAAGTACCAATGACACTATCACAGACATTTTTCTCAACGTGCATGACATCGATACAATGCCTGACTGTCAAAGAACTCCAATAAGGAAGATCCCAAAATATTGACTTCTTCTTGAATAAATATTTGTCACTCCGTGTGGCCATCGTACATTGTGATCTCTTACCAAATTCATTGACAAAGTCTTTTACTCTTTCATAAACAACCTCCCCTGGTATAGGTTTAGGTGCACTCTGTTCCTCATTCAATCCATTGAATGCTTTGCGCTTCCTATGATACGGATGGAATTTTGGAAGAAACCTTCAATGACCGAGATATACAGTCTTACCGCCATGTTTTAGTCTTGTTGAATCAGTGTTCTCTTCACATATAAGACACGCTTTAGCTCCTTTGACACTATATCCAGACAAATTCCCATATGCTGGAAAGTCATTAATAGTGCAAAACAACATAGCATGCAAATGAAATGTCTCTCTTCGTGAAGCATCATAGGTCATCACACCTTCACCCTAGAGTTTCTTTAAGTCATCAATCAGAGGTTCAAGATAAACATCGATGTCATTTCCAGGTTGTTTAGGGCCCGATATCAACAACGACAGCATTACATACTTATTTTTCATACACAGCCAGGGAGGAAGATTGTATATAACAAGCATGACTGGCCAAGTGCTATGTTGGCTGCTCAATGTCCCATACGGATTCATCCCGTCTATACAAAGCCCAAGTCTTAGATTCCTGACTTCTTCACCAAATTCAGGGTACAATAGATCAATCTTCTTCCACTGTGGGGAATCAGACGCATGTCGTAGGATCCCATCATTATTTTTCTTAACATCTGCATGCCACCTCAAATTCTTCGCATCTATCAGATTGACAAACAAGCGTTGAAACCATGATATTATAGGTTGATACCACATCACCTTGGCAGGAGAACCAGTTTTGGACTCCCCCGAAGTCATCAATTTATACCGTGACGCACCACATTTTGGACAATCTTTCAAATCCGCATAGTCCTTTTGAAATAATACACAATCATTCGGGCATGCGTGTATCTTCTTGGCATCCATTCCCATTGGGCACAACAATTTCTTTACCTGGTATGTTGAGATTGGGAGCTCGTTTCCTTCAGGAAGCATTTCTTTCAACAAAGACAACAATGACGTGAAGCTTTTGTCGCTCCATCTATTGTTAGCTTTCAGCTTATACAATCTCAACACAGTGCTAAGCTTCGTAAACTTAGTACAACATGTGTATAATGGTATCTCAGCATCATGCACAATGTTTCTAAAAATGGGAGGTGGATCGGTGTGCTCTACCCCACAACTATTCAGCATCGCATCAACGATGTCTACTGGAACTGGTTCATTCACATCTACGTCATCGTAGGCAATTTCTTCTTCCACACAAGCACTGCTATCGACATCCACTGGTTTCGGGTTTGAAATCTCTCCATGCCAGTGCCATTCTGTATAGCCTTGTATAATCCCATTGCACATGACATGACTTTTGATTTCGTCACCAGTGTTGACTTTCAAGTTGTTACTGCAATGCCTACATAGATAGTAGAACCTATCTCCAGGTTGTTTCCTATGTTCCTCGGCAAATCTAATAAAGTGGTCAAGACCAGAAATAAACTCTGGGGTGCAGCGATTGTGAATGGACATCCATGATCTATTCATTCTATGATCAAAGAGAAAACAAGTATATATTACAACAAGATTAGGGTCTAGGGTTAACAAATAGATGTGATGTCATTATTATATATAATAAATGTGTACCACCTATCCCATTCTTGAACACCTAATCTCACTAGTAAGTGTATAATGTGTATTGGGTTTTCAAGAAAATTTCGGCAGCATTTCCCCGCTGTTCTCCAAGTACATATGTACTTAGAGAACAAATAGGGAAATGCTGCCGAAATTTTCTTGAAAACCCAATACACATTATACACTTACATCCTAAGCAAGATTAGGTGTTCAAGAACAGTCCCAAACTGGGGACTATCCAAGATTTACTCCTAATGAGTAAATCTTGGACGGGTTTCTAGGCCAACAAATACATGTGTTGTCATTCTTATATATAATAAATGTGTACCACCTATCCCATTCTTGACCACCTAATCTCACTAGTAAGTGTATAATGTGTATTGGGTTTTCGAGAAAATTTCGGTAGCATTTCCCTGCTATTCTCTAAGTACATATGTACTTAGAGAACAAACGGGGAAATGATATCGAAATTTTCTCAAAAACCCAATACACATTATACACTTACATCCTAAGTGAGATTAGGTGTTCAAGAACAGTCCCAAATCGGGGACTATCCAAGATGTACTCCTAATGAGTAAATCTTAGACAGATTTCTAGGCCAACAAATACATGTGTTGTCATTCTTATACCTACAATCCTAGTTTCATCATTCATATCCTAGTTCTTCAAGTTAGGTGATTAACATTGTCAATATACTCAAAAAGGAAACAAGTTACCAATTTCATAGTTAGGATGGTAGAGATACCCTAAGATCTAGAGATACCCTAAGATCTAGGCAATTTAGGGAAAAGTTCATCATTTACATTCCAAGCATGTCACATGTGTGCATTACAGTTCATCATTAAGCAAGAAGGGTGATTAGGATTCTCAATATACTCAACAATGAAACAAGTTAAACATGTGTGCATTACAGTTCATCATTTACATTCCAAGCATGTCACATGTGTGCATTACAGTTCATCATCAAGATATCTATAACTTACTTAAACATTCAATTATGAAGTAAATATACACTTAATTCAGAATAGCATGACGCACAAAGTTGCAGTCAACATCATTATGCTTTGTTCTATCATGGACTATCAGATTGGTATAGCACATATGTATCCGGATGTTGCAACGTAGTTATAATCATCTTTCAAGAAAAAGTAGGTTGTGGAGCATACAACTATCCTGCGATTCTTAGATTAGAACTAGTATGTTTGGATTCATTGTTTTCAGTTCCTGTCAGACAGAGATACAGCTGGTGTATATTAATATAAAATAACTTCATATTTCCTATCAACATATGTGGTTACAAGTCCTGCTTCCTATTCATTCATCTACATTTACCAACACTTTTAATCATGATAAGGACAATAGAGGATTCATCTCAGTAGAAGCACAAAATCAGTACCTATACCCTAAACACAAATAAGTAAATAACTTTAAAAAAAATAAAAAACGCCCAGCAGCTGCTTGGGCATGCCTTGGCACCGCCCAAGCAGCCTCCAGAGCAGAGGAAGAAGGAAGAAGGCAGGGTGGCATACCTTGATGGAAGAGGAGAGCAGCGGCCGGAGCAAAACCTAGCAACAGCTGGCAGCTGACGCCGGTGGCGAGGAGAGAAGACGAGCGGCGACGAAGGCGGCGAGGAGAGCACAACAGCCACCAGCGGGGCGGCGGCAAGGAGAGGAGAAGCGCTGACGAGGAGCGGCGGCAGAAGGAGCAGCGGCGATGGCACCTATGGCGAGTGGTGGCGGCGTGGGGGAGCAACGGTGGCCGGGGAAACAATGGCGGCGATGACGGGGAGCAGAATCGCCAGACCTAGCGGCTAGAGTCGCAATGAAACAGAGAGCAATGGGGAAAAGTTCTGTTCACGGGGCTATTAACTGTACCATAGGCGTCGGTTATTTAAAAAAAACTGACAACTAAAACTAAGGTTCCGAACAAAAACTGACGTCTATATTCGTATGCCGGTTAAAAAATCGTTCTCAATTTATGACCATAGTCGTCAGTTTCTACTTACAACCGACGCTTAAAGGGTGTGATAAATTCCCCGCGGACAGCACGGGAAAACTCATAAGCGTCGGTTGTTGTAGTAAAACTGATGACCAACATGTGTCTTGTAAATAACCTTTAGTCGTCGGTTGTTTAGTTATCAACCGACACCATATGTCAAATTTTGGAGGTAATTTTTTTCGCTGGAAATTTTGGATTTTGCGGTTAGTTTTAGGTGTCGGTTTTTTATTAAGTAACCGACACTTAATAAAAGTGGTACCCATGTTTTGTCGCCCTTCATAGATTGGATGTCAGTTTATGGTATCAACCGACACTGTAGAGTTTAGGTGTCGGTTTATTTATACAACCGACACCTTGAAAAGTGACTTTATAAGTCATTTATGTAGTAGTGCAACCATCAACTTAGGGTATCCATCCAAACCCTAATCTCAACATGAGATGTCACCACATCAAACCAAGGTGTGAAAAGGCACCCCAAAGCTCAACTATATAAAACATGATCTCAAAATCTATGAGGCACAACAAGCATGTGACAAATTGCAAGCAAAATGATGGGTAAATTGCAATTAGGTCTAAAACATGCACCTATATGCATACTAGCTCAAACATTGTCCAAACTGGACCAAAATTTAAACATAAGCTTACCTCATGATATCAAAGCACATTACAAGGTTTGATTAAGGTTTTACAAATCTAATTATGATAAGCAAGCATGGTCAAACAAAAAGCAAGGTCAGGGTTCTTACAACCATAAATCCCTAACAAGGATTTTGCCCCTAAAATCCTATGCAAAAAATATTGGGTATTTCCTATGGATCTCATTCTCTATCTCCCATGTGGCTTCCTCCATGTCATAGTGATGCCACAAAACCTTAACTAAAACTATATCCTTCTTCTTCAACTTCTTCACCCTCCTATCCATGATTAACACATGACCTTAGACATATGACACATCCTCCTCCAACTCAACCTCCACTAAATACACCATCAGATCTATACTGAGGTGACACTTCCTCAACATGAAAGCATGGAAAACATCATGCAACATGTATAACTCTAGTGGCAACTCCAACTTGTATGCCACCTTCCCAACACGTACCATAACAAGGTATAGTCCAATAAATCTTAGAGCCAACTTACCCTTCATATAAAACCTCAACATACCTTTCCAAGGAGAGACCTTAAGATATACTCTATCTCCAACTTGGAACTCAAGCAGTCTGCAATGATTATCAACATACAACCTCTATTTGTCCTAGGATGGCTTCACTTGTTTTTGGATCACCTTGATCTTCTTTGTAGTCTGTTGTACTAGCTCATGATCTAAAAGTTGATACTCTCCTATCTCATACCAAAAAATCGGTAACCAATAATGTCTTCCATATAAGGCTTCATATGGTACCATGTCTATACTCCTCTAATAACTTTTGTTGTAGGAAAACTCTATCAAACTTAGGTGCACATCCCAACTGCCAAGAAATTGTAAAACACAATATCTCAATGGATCTTCTAATGTCTGAATGGTCCTCTCAGACTGACCATCTATCTATGGATAGAAATTTGTACTGAAACTTCGTTGTGTCCCCATAGATGTATGCAGACATTCCCATAAATGACTTGTAAATTGTGGACCTTTGTCAGATACTAGGGTAATTGGAATATCATGCAAACAAACCATCTCTTCCATGTAGATCAGTGACAACTTCTCTTCTGTATACATCATCTTGACTGAAAATAAGTGAGCTGACTTGGTCAACCTGTCAACTATCACACATATAGAATGATGACCTTTGGCTGTCCTAGGAAGACCAACCACAAAGTCCATGGTAATTTAATCCCACGGTATTAGTAAGGGTTGCAAAGTTCCCACAGGCTTCTGGTTCTCTGCCTTGACCTACTAATGGATTGGACATTTAGCAACAAACTGTGCCACATCACACATCAAACCTGGCCACTAGTACTATCCTTCATAATATGGTACATTTCGGTACTTCCAGGATGCATCACATACTTTGAGAAATGAACTTCCTCAAGACCAAGTTCCTCATACCCTCAACATTTGGAACCATTATCTTGTTATGAAAGAAAATTGTCCCATCCTCTGTCTCATGGAAGCCATCATACTTCCTATTGGCAAATGCTGACCTGATATTCCATATCATAGTATCATTCTACTACACATCTCTGATCTACTTCATCAAGGTAGGCTTCATTTGCAACTTTGTGAACAAGACTTCCAAAAGAGAAACCACCATCTATACATTCATCTGATGAAGTGACACCAACATCTCTGCCTTATGGCACACCAAGGCATGTAATTGTGCCTTGTATGCAGATGACAATGAAGATGACTTTCTACTCAATGCATCAGTCACCACACTCGCCTTCCCTGGATGGTAGTCTATTGTACAATCATAGTCCTTGATCAGATCCATCCATCTCCTCTACCTCATATTATGTCCCTTCTTTGAGAAGAAATATTGAAGGTTCTTATATTTGGTGAAGATATGAGATTTCTCTCCATACAGATAATGACTCCAAATATTCAAGGCATGGACCACAGCTACAAGCTCCAGATCATGTGTTAGGTTGTTCTCCTTGTATTTATTAAGTTGTCGTGAAGCAAAAGAAATCATGTTCTTGTCCTACATCAACACATATCCCAAATCATTCTTCCAAGCATCACAGAAGACGATGCAGCCTTTCCCTTATTCTGGTAGAACTAATACCAATGCAATGGTCACCTTCTCCTTCAACAACTAGAAAGAATGCTAACACTTTTCATGCTAGAAAAAAGAAACACCTTTCCTAGTCAATTGGTTAGGGGTAATGCTATAGAATTGAATATGAATCTCCTGTATTAACCAGACAAACCAAGGAAACTTTGAACATCTGTTGGGTGTATTGGGTTGTTCCAATTCCATCACTAACTATACCTTCTTATGGTACAGACAATTGCCTTTAGCAGAATTGACGTGACTGAGAAAAGACACCTCCATCAACCAGAATTCACACTTGCTGAACTTGGCATACAACTTGTGTTATCTCAACAATGTCAATGCCTAGTGAAGATGTTGCTCATGTTGTTGACCATCCTTGGAGTATGTTAAAATATCATCAATAAACATGACCACAAAGTGATCCAGGTATGACCGGGACACCCTATTCATCATATCCATGAAAGTTGTCGGCATGTTTGTTATCCCAAACAGCATAACCACAAACTCATAATGATCATATGTAGTCCTAAAAGCTGAACTGGGTATGTCATCTGCCTTGATTCTCAGCTGGTGATATCCTTATCTGAGATCTATCTTCAAGAACACAGTGGCACCTCTCAACTGGTCAAACAAGTCATCAATCCTTGACAACAGGTACTTGTTCTTTACCATGACCTTATTCAACTGTTGGTAGTGGATCCATCTTTCTTCTTAACAAACAATACAAGAGAACTCCAAGGGGAAGTTCTTGGCCTCATAAAACCCTTCTCTAATAGCTCATGCAACTATTTCTTCAACTCTAGCATCTCTATTGGTGCCATCTTGTAGGGTGATTGCGCTATGGGTTGCATTCCAGGAACAAGATTGGTCTCAAAATCAATCTCTCTAGGAGAGGGATCACCAGGAAACTCTTTAGGAAGACATCCTACAACTCTCACACTATAGGAATCTCCTAGATACTAGGACTCCTTGCCTTGGTATCCATAACATGTTCCAAGAAGGCCTCATTAAACCCTTCTCCAACAGCTCATGCAATTGTTCTTAAACTCCAACATCTCTATCAGTGCCATCTTGTAGGGTGACTATGCTATGGGTTGTGGTCCAGGAACAAGATTGGTCTCAAAATCAAACTCTCTAGGAGGGGGGTCACCTAGAAACTCTTCAATAAAGACATCCTAAAACTATCACACTACAGGATCCTCCAGGATACTAGGACTCCTTGCCTTAGTATCCAAACATGTGACAAGATGGCCTCACACCCCTCTCTCACCAACCTATCTGCTGTCATAACCGACACCAAACACGTGGGGAGAATCTTCCTAACTCCTTAAAAGATCCATGAAGCATCTCCTTCACAAAACATCACTACCATGGAACTACAATCCAAAACAACCTTGTACTTCTCCAAGGTATCCATTCCTAGGATCACATAGAATCCATGCATGTCAAGTGGTATAAAATCAATCTGAATGATGGACCCTGGGAAAAAAAGAACGTAGGATGGACACACCTCCTGCAACTCGATGGAATCAACTAACGGGGTTTGTAGCTGAAGACTATCAGATCTACTACAAATAGGAAGGTTACAACTAGTTATCACCTCTATAGTGAAAAAAGAGTGTGTCACACCTGTGTCAACTAAAATAGATATGAAAGAAGATGCAGATAAGTCAGAATGAAAAAGTTCTATCTTATCTATTATGACCGATGGATTGACCACTCTCTCCAGCTGACTCATAGCATGAAATCTAGTTGTCGCATGTTATCATCCTAGTCTGCTACTAGCTAGTCCATAAGATCATGCCTGTAATGCTTGTCCGCATACTCTACCACCACCACCACCACCACTATTTAACTGCTATTCCTAGGAACCTTGTTGACTTTACCTTGGTTGTTGTGTCACGTCCTCATCCTTCATGGGGCACATCCACCTGATACGCCCTACTTGCCCGCACTTGTGAAAAGTCCTCAAATCATGTTACAACCTAGAAGAACCTGTTAATAACACAAACATTATCCTACATGCTCCTAATGGATAAAAACTACGACCTCTCCCCTTACTCGAGGACCACTGTGACGGTACGCCTGATCTCATCTCAGAAAAAGCTAATCTCTACTGTGATTGAGGTGAACAAAACCTTGTCTTTTTAAAGCCTCCAAATGACTTCCCCTAAAACCGAGTTGGTCTCTTCTTAGCATTGGCTTCACACTTCTCATTGGCAGACCTCTCAATCCTCCTTACTGACTCCACAAAGGTAGAGAAATTATCTCTATTCTCTAAATCATTAGCCATTGTAGACAATTCAGAGCTCAAACTTTTCTCAAACTTATGAATCCTCTCCTTCTATGTTGCCACCATGTGAGGATAGAACCTCAAAAGATCCATAAACTTGGCCTCATACTTGTTGATAGACATCTAACCTTGATGTATCTTCTCAAATTGGGTTATTAGGGATAGCTTCCCTAGTTTGAGGTATGGGAACTCTATCTTGTATATGCATAATCATCACCATGAGTTGCCCAAATATGGACTGGAAAGTAGGATTTGCCATGGACACAGGGTCAAATTGAGGCATCAGGGGATACTTCAACCATGTCTTAGGAACTCTATCTTCAAGTGCCTACCTTCTAGAGCTAACTCCTGGCACAATATAACTACTCTCAACATGCTCTACACATTCTCTAGGCATATCTACACAAGCATAGACTATGATCAGATATGTTGGACTATGTAAGAATAGACACAAACCCTAGTCCTATGTCCCTGTCGACTCAGCGAACCTAAAGCTCTGATGTCAATCTTTTCATGTGACACCTCACCACACTAAGCGAGATTAATAAAAAAAACATGCAATCAATATCTAATCATCCATATTACCAGAAAAGATGGTAAATTAAAACCAATTTAGCATTACCAACTTGTTTAGAAAACTACATTAAGGTCCAACAACTTGTATCACATCACATACATATCAGGTATTTAAATCTCTGTCCAATGGCATCAACCACAACCTATATACATACTAATGTAATTCCTTATAACCACAAGGAATTACTATTACTTATGGTCCACATCATATGCAACCTGGTGTTGGTGAATATATGTGCTCGAACCAATCCTATTTGATTGGTTTAACTCTTGAACTGGTCATCTCGCCTCCTGGTCGCTCATTTGGGCTCTTCTGAAGCAGTCTTCTAGTTCTTAGGTCCAAGCATCATCTGGACACCTCCAGCTAGTCGACTGAGCCACCAATAATCAACCGTCCTTCTGTCGTCTGGACTCTTCTATCCTCCAGTCGATCGGGTCATCTCACAAGCCGGTCATTTCATCCTTGTGTAGATTGTTATCTCACATAAAAACATAAATTAAAACTATCCAATTTCTTATTACATTGTATATAGGGAAAACCTCGAGTTACATTCGAGGGGAATAGGAAGAAGAGCATAAATTTACATTTGGAAAGGAGAAAGAGGCTCAGTACGTAAATCGATTAACAATAGGAATAAATAACCACAACCATGCACACATAGATATGTTCCACATATACATGAAATATACAAAACATAGGTACACTACCAAACCACGTCTTGATATACACCATTTACAAAATAGCCCCTTCTCGGACCTTATAGTACAAGGACGACTCTAGGAATCTACAAACTACTACTCACTAACCTTCTACTTCTATTCCTCTCCAAGATGCTCTTCCTCAGCACCACGTCCTGACCACGCCGCTGACGACAACCTAAAAAGATGTGGTGACCCACAAGGTGACACCCATATCCCAACTAGAGATACAACTCTCTACCAATGGTTATTGATTACAGTAGTTTATACTATTAAGCAAGATAAGCATATTAAGAAGTGTAAATAGATTAAATAGGTTAAGCAGGATAAGTAACTAAAATAAGTAAATCATGACTAGAACAATATATATGGAAATAGGTAATGCTACCACTTTCTATATAGTTGATTTCTCTTACCTAATTATATAACAACTAAGCAGTATAAGAAATAAGGCAAGGGTTAATAGTCTATGTTAAGGTGTTTAACCCTAAATATATATACTACATGAGTGGATTACATCTTTTAATAAGACCTGAGGAGTTTGAGGCATACCACTCAGACTCCAACTGACCACTACTAAGTCGAAATCAGTTCCATACAAGATCCAGGAGAGTTGGACTCCTATGATCTCATCCTCCCTTAATCAGTACAAGTCACCCACAGTGACATATATAATCAACTGCTAAATAGCCTAGTCAACCCTTTCTATATAGGTCACAACACTAGACCAAGATATTCAAAACCCAAAACATACGAGGTATAACCGCAGTTGTCCTCCATCACATATACAAATATCTGATATACGACTACAACCATTCTCTTGTCGACGTATGACTACAACCATCCTCCATAACCTTAAGATCGGGATGGCAAGCACATACAATCTCAAGCACCCCACATACTAAATAGCATGCACTCTGAGTTTCCTTTAGGAATACTCATTTCACCATCCAGCAAGTTCTGACACTAGAATGGATCTATGACACAGGGCACTATATGATTAGGGTTTCACTTGATTAATTAATGTCAATGGGATATATTTTGACTGCTTCAATTAGGTTACATACAAAACCTAAAAGAGTTCTATAAAACATTGTTAGATTTCATGTTCAGAAGATATAAAATGTATAAAACATAAAGCTTATCACATCATCACATGGTACTTTTTTTCCCATATATGTGACCATACTCATCATCATACCATCATGGGATACAAGTCCTTGTCACATCATACAAAGGATAACACCTCAACTAGAGCACAAATCCATGTCCAAGGTCATAAGACCATTCACAGAGTTCCCTATAAGAACATCATCATCTTTCTATGCGTCATCAGGGCTCATCATACCATCACCATACATGTGATACATAAGTTCCACATAACTTTGCATTTAGAAACTATGATATTCATATGATAGTATAATTAGAGTTATAACAACATGGAGAGAGAAAGTATTCCATCATCATAGTAATTATACAAGAATTTAAGCATTATCATCACTTGGATTAGGGTTAGGTTTAACAAGGTAGGTGAATTAAGGTCAAAACAGCATGGTAAACCCTAATTTTTATCATTCATCTCAATCAATCATGGAAGAACTTAGGTCAAACATCACCATCATAAGGTCAACAAAAAATGATGACCATATAGATTAGAAATCTTCACCAGCCACTTGAATTAAAGGTGTCATCGACCGTTGAATATCAGAAAGCTTGGCAACTGATGAAAACTAGGGTAAGGTCATATTGGCGACCAATGAAAACATGAAGCATTGGCAATCGATTGGAATTCAAAACTTGGCGACCACTTAGGGTCCACCATCCTCATTGACCGCTAAGGGTATAAGACTTCAATGACCACTAAGGTTCTAAACCTTAGTAACCATCAAACATGTATAAACTTCACCGACCGCTAAGACACAAAAATTATTGGCAACCACATAGTATGTATCATTCTAAGAGACTATATACATCAAAATTCAATGACCCGTCAAGAAACAAGAAATGTTGGTGACCATTAGGAATCCAAAATAGGTTGATTACCACTAGAAATCCAAAAGGTCATCGTATTGCATCTTTAGAGATAAGATCAAATTAGAACCCTAATTAACAACCATCATGAGAGAGAGTAAAAACCAACATTTCCACAAGCATGTAAGGACCAAAACTTCCATCACCGAAGAAGTTTCATGCATAGGGGTTTAGGGATCATCCAAGAAGATCTATATACTCAAGATTACCATGTAAACACAAACCCTAGGTAAAGGATATTATCTTCCTACTTAGAATAACATTTTTAGGGCAAGATCATGTGCATGCAAGGTAGAAGTAAGAAATAATCATGGAGACATTTATGTAGATCACTTTAGAGATGATGTAGAAACTCCAAACAACAAGTTACCTTAAACAAGAAAGGTAAGAACCCTATCTTGAGCACTCCTTTCGGTCAAACTAGCTCCTTCTCTAAAAAGAGAGCAAACCCTAGGTCAAGGAAGCAAGATGGAGATGTGCTTCAAGCTCTAACTCAAGAATCACCATGGAGCACCTTGGGTTTGGCCAAGAGGAGAAATAAGATGGTATAACAACAAGGAAAATGTAGGTAAATAGGGATATTCTCACTTACCAAGACCAAGAAGAAGAGAAAGATAGCACCAAACCATCACAAGAAGGGTAGATCTCAGCCCTAGATCAACATGCAAGGACGATCAACCCACCTTCTTCAACCTTGAGCTCGTCCTTTACTACCAAGAAAAAGGGGACGAGCTAAAAGATCAAGGAAGACAAAGAGAGAGAAGACTAGGTGTGTAAAGAGGTAATTTACATGCAAAGAAAGGGGTTTATATAACCTAGGGTTAGAGACAGAGAAAGGGGTAGGTGTAAAGTTAAACATGACATGTGTCAAAGAGAGATCATCCATGAAAGCACCTCACTAAACCATGAAAATAGGGTGACCCCACCAAGAAAAACCATCAACCAAGGTAATCCAGAACAAGCAAATGACCTCTAAGAAAATTGGCGACCAACTGATCAGAAAAGCAAACGTTCGCCAACTCCAGGGATTTTTGGCGACCAAGATGAGTTCCAATATCATCAACCGCCAACCTTAGGAGGTTCTATAGATATTGGAGACCTCAAACCCAAGAGGGCACACACAATACTTTGGCAACCACCAACACAAGGTGATCATCGGTCAAACACACTTCAAGGTCAACCATCAACTTAGGGCATCCATGCAAACCCTAATCTCAACACAAAATGTCACCACATCAAACCAATGTGCGACAAGGTGCCCCAAAGATCAAATATATAAAACATTATGTAAATACCTATGAGGCATAACAAGCATTCCATGAATTTCAAGAAAAACCCTAGATGTGGGTAAATTGCAATTAGGTCTAAAACAAGCACATATATGCAGAACTAGCTCGAACAATGTCCAAACTAGACTAAACTTTAAACATAAGCTTTTCACATGATACAAAAGCACATAACAATGTTTGATTAAGGTTTTTAGCATCTAATTATGATAATAAAGAGTGTTCAACCAAAAATTAAGGTTAGGGGTCTTACACTCCCCCTCTTTTGAGATGAGGATGTGAGGTGATCAGTTAATTAAATGATCTTCCTAATCCTGAGGTGTATGCCTACTCGAATCCTTCCTTCCTACATTACATGCTTCTACACATTCTGTAACATAGTAGTGTCCATGGTAAAGTTGAAACCCACAAAAGGAGTGGTTTATCCCTCTATTCCTTCTATTGTCTTAGTCTAATCAGAAATATTGTTGAATGTTTGTTTTTTGTATTGCTTTCCAACGTACCTAGTTTGGAGGATACTACATAACTTTCTCCTTATTAGCATCTCCCTAATATTGTATGTTTCCATTTTGTGAATTAACTAGAGACGTCTTCCCTTGGCTATAATCATGTTGCTTCCTTTGATCTTCCTCTCATTCCAATCAACCCTTCTAGTAATCATTTCTATCACCATTTCTACATATATCACTTCATCGTCCTATTGTACTTTAGAATCTAGGTGCTCCATATCCTGAAAGTGATTACACCATGGAAATCGAGAGTCATTCTAATCCTTGCACATAGCCTTGTCTTCCATTGTAACAGTTGGGCACATGTAGATTCAGTGAAGTTTGCAAGTTTTCCTAGTGGCTCCCCTTCCTATTTGATGTTCTCAGGTGAATCCTAACACATCACTATCTACAATTTTTACACTCGTTTTCCACATGATTGGCTCACCCACATATCAAATAGATGAATAGTTTTTTCTCAAACTTTATACTATGTCTTTTGCCCAATATGTTGATGGTTAGAACTGTTGGATCCTAGATGGGTGATTGGATGCTCTAGAGGGGGGTGAATAGAGATAAATGTACTTAAACACAATTCATTAGACCGTCAAGATATAACACAAGATAAGGTTTCTAATTAGGAAGTTTGAGTGCAACTAAAACATACATAGCAAGCGAGAGAGAGATGCAAGAAACACCAAGTGACAAGCTATGTAGAGTGGTTCCACACTCCAAACTAGGAATATGTTAGTCCACTACCTAGAGAGGTCATCCTCTAGGTTTTTTTAACCATTGCATTCTTATATTCATTCATAAGACGTACAATACATGACCAACCAAAGGACTTACCTATCCAATACAAATAGTCTTCAACCTTACCAAGGACTCACCCACTTTGCAATGAGTCTTTAGCCTTCTCCAAGGACTTACCCACTCTTGCACAAATCTTTAGCCTTCTAGAAATTACCCACTCTTCTTGGATCTTCAACCTTTGACTTAACCTTCACTCGGAGAAGCTTCCACCAAGGACATACCCACTTGACCAAGGAGTCTTCTGCCTTCACCAAGGTTTTACCCACTCTTGCTTCAAGTCTTCAGCCTTGATCTTCACCAAGGGACTCCTTCCCTTGTTCTTCTTCACCTCTCTTAGATAAGAGAGAGAACCTTCATCTTCATGGTTGAAATGAGAGATAGGGAGGTGGTGGAAGTGAGAGCCTCACAAGATATACATGTAGGACTAGCTCTCGTATAGATTTCCTACTCACTCAAATGAATGTAGTGAGTGATTAAGCTTAGAGAGAGAGGAGGAGGTTGTAGGAAGCACTCAACTATAGAATACGAACCTTACATAGAGTTTTACATTGAATGCTCAACCTTGGAATGAAGCCCAAGGGGTCCTATTTATAGTTGGGGATGCCGCTTAGCCTTTGGGAACACTTAAGAATGAAAACTAGACATTTTGTGGCTTGCAACAGATATATTTTTGCTTGTTGCAACTCCACAACGGCTAGAAACACATTTCTACACTTTTCTTTACCGTGCAATCGGTTGAGTTTTTATAAAGGTAACTCGACCGATCCCACTAAGAGATAAGACCAATTTAGGCCTTTGGTCGAGTTTGTCCTGGGGGTAACTCAACCAATTCACTTAAATTAGTTTTAGTTTGCAGATGGATCAATCAATTTCTGTGAAGTGTAAACTCGACCAATCAAAAGTCATTTTCAAGATCCAATCAGGATCGGTCGAGTTTGCAACTCGACAGATGAACGACTGGATGTGAATTTTGGAAAATGGATTTTGAGTGCTTAAACATTCGATCTAAGTGCTCCTAATTTTTTCTAAGCTTAATTACAAGTCATATAATTATTACAAGTGATTTACAACATTATTCTAATAGATTTACATCAAATTCCAAAAATGTACACTTGTATTGACTTTGACTTGTCTTTTCTCTAATTTGATATGTGAAAATTAGGGCATTTGGAGTGTGTCTATACCTAATTTGAAATCACTCAAGTACAGACATTAGACACAAATAAGTGGGATGGTTTAGTCATCATCAAAACAAGGGTTTAGTCAAGTTAGACCTTGAGTCAACAAGAACCAACAACCTCCCCAGTTCGATCTCCGCAATAATTTTGGAAGAACATATTCTATGTTGCATGGTCATGTTAGTGTCGACTATGATAGTATTCCCTATGATATTCTCAACATCCTCTACAGACCTTTCTTGGTACAAAAATAAAGAAATATTTGGAATCCTGATTTGTACTGCCATTTTATCAAGGTGTTCGTTGAACAATGGATCCCACATTTGAGCTATAAGATAAGAGCTAAAAAAACCAATGAACTCAAGTTAGAACCTTCAGAAAGTCCTCCTATTTTTGTAGCTATACTAGATAATAATCCATGTCAATATCTATCTAGTTGAACCCCTCGTTAGTCGTCCACATCAACCTAATCTTGTCTCATAGAGTCAGGTATCCAATATATTGGACATCATCTTGGTGATAAATGAGTATTTCCACAACCTTAATAGGGTTACCAGTGTTTCATCTTTAACATCAAATGACAACACACCTTTCTTAGGTGACATGATAAAGTCCTCCTTATCCAACTTTGTATCAAGAGCCCCAATTTCAATATGTATATATCCTCCATTCTCCTTTTTGACCTCACCTACAACATCCTTATAGGACATGTGTTAACCCATTCCCCCTGTCTCTTTCTATCTCCTACCACCAAGCAGGACAAAAGATCCCTGTCCACCTTCGTTGTACACCTCTATATTATGCCTTATTGTCTGAAACTTTATTTCCAGTATTGTCTCATGGCATTGTCTAGGTCCACATACGTCAATATAATTCTATACCTCCCCAATGGAACAATATTTGTTGCCCCTAGTAGGATCCCCATAATCCTCCTGGGATGATACCTCCATGTGTATGGATCTGTGGCTTCCGGTAGCCACCCTTGCCACACCTCCATTTTCCCTCATAGGGTTTCTCTCAACAACATAACTGGTCCTTTTTTGGGTTTTATGATCTATGTTCTTGATTTTAGAAAAGATATCTTTGTCTGCACTAAAATTATGACCAAACCAAATGATACAAAAGTAAAATTATTATAATGGATTAATAATAAAAATTAGTAGAAACTTGTTAGGATGATGATTTAGTGGAGGGTAAGGGATGCCACAACTTAGTCCTATTCATACAATCTCTTGAATGTGAAGGTTCACAACAACCAAAAGGATATGTCTTTCATCAAAATTGGTTACCTTCAATTCTAGAGGCTTAGAAATTCAAAATTTCAATGATAATATGTGAAATTCTTAGTTGGTTCTCTATTCTAGTAACTATAACAATATTATCTTTTAAGTAGGAAGGGAACAATTCAGGCCTAAACATGAGAGACTTATAGATGTGTTTCTTGAGCCGCAGATAACCATGTTATTTGTGATTTTAGATTTAGTGTAGGCATTTTTACATGGAATTGGGAAAGAGTGGACATTACAATTACAAGAAATAGACTTTATGATTTTCTATTTTGTGATTGATGGTTTAATAATTACTGAAATTTGATGGTTGTACATTCCCCGTGCCACTATTTTAATAGAAGTGTATACTGGTTTAAACATCACAATCTCTGATAAACAAAGGTGGGGTCAGACATATTCATTCAAAAGAAATATTGTTTAGATAAACATTGCAACTAGATTATTAAGAGAGAATTGAGAAAAGAATACAATAATATCTCAGAATAAAATGTATCTGAACATTGACATGAATTGACATTGTGGGGTGGGGAGGTGTAAGTTTGAAAATGATAGAAGACGATATAACATTTCTTAAAATAATAAGAAGAGAAGACACAAGACACATATTGTAAAAACTTATAACATGCTAATAATGTATGTGATCTACATTACTAGGATGAAATGAATTAGCACACTAAGAAGAATACAATCGACTTCCATTTTAAGTTAATCCATAAGAAGGAAAAAATATATGAGTAAAGGCCTTTTGGATGATAATGGGGCTTAGAAATAAGATTATGAGGAGAATCATGACATTATTGTGTAATGTTGTAAGAAACTATTCAATTCCATAAATATAGGGGTGGGGGGTTGGAAGCACCAATGAAGGTAGTCCAATCAGTATGGATGTTGCATGCAATAAATAGTTTGCTTTTGCAATGAGTGAAAAACAAGGTTTGGAAGGCTCTCAACCAGATGCTCCTAGAAAATGCCATTGTTGTGGAGTGCATGCCATCTCTCTTTTCTCAAATGTTCTTATTGGTTGTTAATATGGTAAACCCCATAAAAATTGGCAAAATAATGGAAAATATCTTAATTAAATAAAAAAGACACACCAATTCCAAAGTACAACGGACCAAAGAGATTGTATGAATATTTTCAATAAGCCTATGGAATACTAGTTATGAAATCACATCAAGAGTATTGGTGAATGGGTTTGGTTTCCTATATGAATAATATTAAATTGTTCTTTCTAGGTAAGTTGATCATCGAGAACAATGTGGGGATGCTTATCATTTCACACAATGAAATGGAAATTTAATGTAAGGGACAATGCTTTATCCCTAAAGATGAACATGAGAAATTCATGAAGGATTCACTTTAGTCATTCAACTAAGGGAAGATCAGATAATACATACATTATTGTATATCCAACTTCTAGCCAATGTGGGGACAAGACTACACATACGAGAAATGTATTGCTTGATTGCACATGCACCAAACAAGATGTACTACCTGAAGTGCAAAGTTTTCTTCAAGCGTGTAACGAATAGGTACCTTCTAGCAGTGTGCAACATGTCATTGTAGAAGACTTTCTACGTGATAGATAATACGAAGTGAAACTTAATTAGGATCTACACAAGTAACGTTTTCCTTCTTCCACCTGTTTCACGTCGCCTACCTTTCCCATCGTTGCATTCTCTGATATATTTTTCACTATACATTCCATTTAATAAGTCGGTAGTTTTAGGCTTCAATGTCTTGATTTCATTCGTTTTAAGATTAGAGTCGAACGGGCCATCTTCCCGATTTCCTTCATTTCTAACTGGGCTAAGGCCCTGAATAGGAATTTCCCGTTTTTCCCATTGATGAGTTATCGCAATGTTTGGTCGCTGCCTTCATGACATGTTTCCCCTAATTTCTTTGAAAACTAATTATGGCCTATTTTTAGGCCCGTTAACGGGTCCAACAGCGCTCTTTGCGGCGGTGGGTTTGTACGAGTGCTTTTAAGATATATATTTAACGTGAAGGCATTAAGACAAGAAAGTCAGGATGGCCGAGTGGTCTAAGGCGCCAGACTCAAGTTCTGGTTCTCGAAAGAGAGCGTGGGTTCAAATCCCACTTCTGACATTTTTTATTTCTGGATCTACAATTGCCTTCTCCGTCACCGATCTTCCGGAAGCAGTGGCGGAGCCAGCCCCCTTGATGAAAGGGGTGGCACTTGTAAAAATAACGTTATGTATTTATATAAGATCGATATTATTATTTTTTAAATCATATGTAAATAGTATTTAAATAATCACCATGAGACAAATGGAGTGTGAACATGTCTTAAAGACATGATATAGACTTATTTACTTAGATCTTGTGAGAAAAATAGATGAGTCTTACATAAATAAAAAATTAGGTTGGAGACGTAGCTCATCACTTTGTGGAGTATTTAATATAGATCTGATCAAAATAACCTTCTGTGTATATCTAATATTGTATAGTATTATGTAGTTTGAAATGACGACATTGGCATTGAAAATATTTAATTTCTTTGAATAAGACCAACTATTCCTTTATATTAATTCTTCATATTAGAAAAACTACATAAATTTAATGTTCAATTTTGATTGTGTGGATTATTATTTAGTTTTTAAGATCATGCAAATAATTTCCTACATGATGAGTTTGGCAAGCAAGTAACTAGAAAGTAACATAAAGTTAAGAAATGAATATATAAGTAGTATCATGTGGCAATTATTATTATTATATATAAATAAAAAAATCTAATACTCTAGTAGTTTAAAGTTAAATAAAGATACTTATGATGATGTTAAACTTATTCATAATTTTTACCTAATAAAGTAATAGATCTTATGATAATTTATTGTTCACTAAGTTCTAAAGACAATTATTTCTATGTTGCATTGGAAACTAAGAAAATATAAAAATTCATTATCCTTGACATTAAGATGAAATTATATTTCTAATTTAGAGAAATAATATTTGCATAACTTGTGAATAGAAGTATAATTTTAAGGGTTCTTTCATAATGACACATGATATTACATTATTTTAACAAAGAATTATTGATGTATAGAAATCCAAAACAATACACTTATTTTGTTAAAAATATTAACAAATTTATCATGACACCATGTACTACTTAGAAATTATTATATTTTATTTGACTTTATCTTTACTAGCATGCATTACACATATAATAGAAAATAACCAGCATACACCATTTGTACAAGTAAAAGATACACACATAGAACTAATGTACTTGCTACATTTGTTATACATTTAATTATAACAATATTTGATATCTCATGGATTATACCATTAATTATGGATATCAATTTTCTTTCTCCCTATTACCTATGAACATAGATATCAATTTTCTTTCATCTCATTACCTATGTACTTTCTGTATTTGTTACACACTTCATTGTTTATATATTATTTAAATTATTTGATATTTAATAAATTATATAATTGATAACAAATATCTATTTTTGTTTCATCATTATCCATACAACTACATACTTGATATGTTTGTTATATATTTAAATATTTATATATGATATAAAAATATTTGACATTTAATAAAGTATACTATTAATTATAGCACTACAAGAAACAGAGGCATTAAGGACCAAAGTAACGATAAGTTAAAATTTCAGTCATAATTAGTAATCCAAAAGTGACAAATACATTTTGTTGCCGCTATCGGGGATAGTTAATTACGACAAATTTTATATTTGGTCGTGACTAGGAAGCCCACTCCATCGTTAAACGTGCTTACACATCGTTCTCAAAATGAAATGTTTTTACTCCCGCGCGCGCCTTGAAATTTCTATGCCTGAACTCACCTTCCGCTCCACCCAGAACACGACTCCCCTTACGCACAACTCTCACCCTATTCCTTCTTCTCTTCTATTATTCACCAAATCTCTCATCCGCCCACCATCGGAATCGCGCAAGCCGTGCCCAGATCAATTGCCGCCATATGACGCCCGTGTTAAGGGAACTCTCGTTCTGGTGGATTGTTGTGCTTGCGTCAGAAGGAGAATCGAGGGTTTTCTAGCGGCAGACGTAGGTCTTATTTTTGTAAAGAAACAAGCTGAGAAAGGCGACACTAGCTCAAATCCTAATAGCTTCTTGCTTTAGAAGTAGATTTGAGGCCAAAATAGAACAAGGTTCCTGGGTAGAATAGAGGCTGCGACGACAATCTGTGATCCCTAGTCTGTAGGCATCATCAAGTCAACAAGTTTGCAGCATCCTCCGGATATGATTCTTGCCTACTTGTTTCCCTACCTTCTCTCTGCCTAGTTTTTTCATTCCTTCTTTTACCTATCATCCTTTGCCTCAACTAGCTTAATCTTCAAGGGTTGCCGGATGTTTGACTAATATGTTATTAGGACTCGGCGATTAATAGTAAAATATGATTATTGTAATCCAACACATGGTTGACAATGATGTGATGATAGGTTCGTACATTTCAAAACTTGAGACTTGTGCAATCCGGTGTTGTTATTAGTTCCTGAATACAAATTAAATAATAGTTTCTTACAGAGTTTCTGGTCGAAAGAATAAACTTGTTGTACGAATGAGTAGTCTAAACATCCACTACCTTTACTTCTATACCAAATAAGGTATTATTTACAAGTTATTCAATGCGAACAAGTGCATATATATAAATATGGCAGTATGAGAAACATGTAATTTTTTCTAGAATTTGACAATTTTGATTGAAATTTCACTAACTTGAACATCAACTTTTGAAATATATCTACCTTTTCATCATGAAAACTATAACTGTTGTTGAAAACTAAAAGTCTAGATAGCATATATTTCACTAACATGAATAATTATAATCTGTATATAGTACTACTTGGAATAGGGGACAAGCTGGAAGATAACAGAGACAATGCACTTCAGCAAAATAATGATTAAGTATAACATTGATAGAAAGTATGTGCATTTTTACATATTGACCGTCAATAGATTAGGTTGCAATTTGGAACATATGTAAAGTAAAAGTGTGTTAAGCTAATCTATCTTCAACATTGTTTCATAGGAACTTTATTCATTTGTATCACTTGGTTGTATCCACAACTTTGGTTTTCTCACTAATCTCATAGATTATGGTAGTTTGTACATTTCCTTATACTTCATTTGTATGGTGGACAAAGATTGACTTCCTATGAGAAAATAAATGATTTTACGATCAATCATGTAGAAAATAGAAGAAAAAATAATTTATGGACGATCTCTCATAACTGAAGTGATATAGAAAACATGGGTGGAAAAAGTCTTCAAACCAAGTGACCACCAAACATGATCTTTGTTGCTAACCATTGTTGAATAACTTTTTATCTATTTTCCACTTTTCCTTATTAGGTCTCAATAGTAGTCATGAAAAACTCATTCAGTTACAACCAGTCTGATATTGACTGAAAAATCTGCATTTTCTCGTATAGGTAAAAACTGGGTTTGATTTTATTTCTTGATCTGTATATGCGAGAGGATGCTAGACCCTGTTCACAGTAGAATACATGAGGGTTAGTGTTTTTTCCCAACACGGTGACTGTTAAAGACCCATGCCGCTTTCATCATAGTGTCTATTGTGCAATAATTCTTGAATAAATGATGAAAATGAGGATTTGTATTATATATTTTATAATACACTGTTCATATATATAATACTTTTATGTATGATTACTTTACTACATTTATGCACGATGTGCTATTATGTTATATTAATTAATTATATAATTTAGAGAAAAATAGACTCTTATGTATAAGGTCTCACCTGACCTGAAATTCTGAATGATTCACTGTGTGCATACATCCATATAGCATGTATCAAATTCCAATATAAAGATTTGTTGGATGCATACGGTAAAATGCAAAATTAGAGGAACCCAACTTCTTTTACCCTTGTTTGTAAATCAATAACTACAATTGTAAGCCTCCACATGTACCACAAACTATACCTGATCCATCCCATTGTCGTCTACATCAATTACCATTACCCTTAATATATGCATTTTCTGCATCTAAGGAGTGATGATGATGTACATACTTTTGTGGTTGAAGTTATTTTCCATGCATGCTTTCAGAAATTAATCTGTAGTGATCTACATGTGCTACTAAGCTACCTACAAGTTGCAACTTCCTCTATTTTGTGTAACATTGTTAACAAAATGAACCTATTGTTGTGCATTCTCATTTGATCTTTTAGCATCTGTGTTGCATCTTTATCGTCTTTATAGAATCTAGTAAATGAATTCCTTTTGGTGGACCTTTTCAAATTAATATTGTGCATCCCTAGTAATAAAAAAATATTCCCAAGAAAAATGTTTATGTGTAGTCCCTCATTTATGCTATACCGCTAACATTATAATAAGACTGTTGAGTGGTTATTGTGTGGAAATATTTAGTATATTTACGACATGGATAGACATTCAACAACCATTCAATCTATTCCATTTATGAATTTTGAAAGTAGAAAGTATCATTTTGGGTTCGATGACTAGCCCATCTATGTTTAGTTATCATCATATACTTTAGTATGTGGCTTGAAGTACATACCTAATAAAAAATTATTAACGACTAGATTGACACGAATTCCCAAATGTCTTATCTTTCATATACTAAAAAACTTTATGGTTAAATAAAAAAGTAACATTATATTTGTGCCTCACCCATATCAAAATTCTGACTCCGCCACTACTGACTACAACCATTGATGCCAAACCGGCGACGACTACTGATTGCAACCAATGTTGTCTAACTGACGACCAACTGACATCAATCATGTTCAGCTTCCAACCTCTACACTCCTTCTGTTCTCTGTTGATTTTAAACGGTCGGGGTTCCCAAAAATTTGTTGTATTTTTTCAGTGTTTTATGCCATCGCCCCATTTTGTGATTGTTGATCCTCCTTTTTCTTCAGCATTAAACAATTGAATACGTAAACTACCCCCAATTTCAAACTCTTTTTCGTCAAATGTTGCTGCTTTAGTTTGGTATGAGCTTATCTCTCTGTAATGTGTAGCAGCATCCAGTGGCCACCAGGAAAACCGAGGAAGGAAACAGTCTACGGAGCAATGGCAAGAGGTAGGAAGAGGCATAGTTTGAGGCGACTATTGTGGAGTAAAGATGTATGGATCGATGTTTGCTTCAAACCCAGTGATAGGGTATGTTAATTATATTCCTCTTTCTGCTGAAAAATAAACACCTGACATAATGCTTCAAAAATTTTGATTTTCCATAAAAATATTTCTAGATTTCTTTTCCAGATGTTTTTAGCTATTGATCTTCTTCCCTTCTTTGGCATATCTTTGGTTTAATTATTCTGATTATATACTGCTCAAAGATGGTTTTGGATGCTTTTTGTTATTGGTATACTGCTCAAACAAGTTCAGATTTTCTCTATGATATACAATTTGTGTTGGCCGATATATTCCCAAGGTCTAAGGGATTTGATCTTCATGTTGTTCAGTATCCGATGAGATATTTGTTTGGTATTTGTATCAATTTTGAGTTTCTTTACGTCTAATGTCATCTATATATTCATTAGTTTACTCCGCTCATATATTTCAATATGGTATATCTTGTGCCAACACAAGCCATTGGTGCATGATTATTCAAATAATATTGTCCAGGGTTGAAACTACTCAATTTCAATCAAATTTGAAATAATTTAGGTCTATGTGATGCTAATTTGGCCTTATAGTTTCTTACATCTAGCATGAAAGGCTTAGACACCCACCCTTGTAATGTGAAGAATATTACCTAGATTTGCTACCCCAGCTGATCAGACCAACTTTAAATCATGTGAGGTGGGTATTTATACTAACACATGCACAAAAAATTTCTCTGATATAAGACATGATCAATTAAATCAGACCCAATATCATCATTGTGTCCCAAATAAAACTTAATCTGACAGATATCAGATGTAAAATGCTTAAAATAATTTACTTTAGCATGATAAATTTATTTAGACCCCAATCAGCCCAAGATGACCTTACTTGGGCCTAAAAGGCCCTAGGAAGTCACTGGAACTCCAAGCGTCAACATGTCATTTCCAAGCTCCAATGTCATGAAGAATTTATTGCTGACTATGAACTGGGAAAAACCCAATGCTAAATATCATGGGGTATGATTTATACTTTCAACAAGTCTCCAAGTGTTCTAAATTGGGGGAAACCCAATGATACAATTTGTTTATATTTGATTTTAGTTATTTGAAATTCTAGGCACCCAATTTAAGGCTAAAATCTAGAGCTTACGGGGCCTAGACGGGAGCCTAGATACTTCTATGTTTCATACCGCAACTACATGTCCCATGTGATCAAGTCGCACTAGAAAGATTAAAATACATGAAGAGGTCTACCGGTTGCACATCCTCAAAATATAGAGATACAATTTTATTTGCCTGAAAAAGACATGAAAAGAAAAAAAAAGATTATTTTCCTGAAGAAGAGTGCATGATGGTCCTTTACAAATAACACTTTTGCTCCAGTCCTACTAGAGTGAAGAAGTTAACAATCTCCTATTTCAACATTAATGCGCCTGGAAAACATTAATTGGGTGGTCAAATTAAAATATTTTTTCTATTTTGTCTTTATTTTATTTAGTAAATATACTTTAGCTTCTTTAACATACACTTGCAACTTACCATATGTGAGATCTAGCCATCGAGTGGGTGGGTGGAAACAACGGTGAGGAGAAGGATGTCACTAGTGTGGCTGAGAAGAACTGAGTAAAATATCTAATGGCAAAGGAGATTAGAGAATATGTTTATTTGTGTCAGGAATTTTATTCTCAACTAATATTTGTGTTGATGTAGGAAATGGTGACAAACACATCAAGAAATGATGCTATGTTTGTAATTTTTGTGATGGTGTCAACCTAACTATTCTTGTTTATATTCTATGCAATTATATTTTCATTTATGATCATTTATGCAAGCAATTATATAACTAGCTTGATGGTGTTGCAGGAAGTTGTCTGGAAGCACATCAAGAAATGGGAAAGATCCAATGGCTAAGTCCAAGGCTAAGAAGTTCATCTCGCCACAACAGTTGAGTGTAATTGGGAAAGGACGTAATCATGGCTTACAAATTAAGAATCACTTGTTGAATCATATGGGAGGTAAAAAAAGCCATGGTTACAGTGAGTCAAGTGATAATCATTTCTCATTTTTGAACAACTTGACTTATAAACAAAGCAATATTCTGGATCAATCTAGGTTGGCTCCCATGTCAAAAGAAAATACTCCACCAACTAAAAATATTTCTTCATCACAAGCTTGTGATGCTCCTCCAAATGAAAATGCTCCTTCCCCACAAATTGAAAATGAACCCACACCTTTTGAAGAATTTTTTACTAAACCAGAAGAGTACATAGAGACCGAACTGATGTCCACTCATCCCATCAATGAGATTTCAATGTGTATGGTCACTTTTCCTTTATTCATAATACTTTTGTCTTGTTGCTATTTTTTCCACCATTTTTTATATATTTCCATTGACTTTCTAAATTGTGTTTTGTAGTAGTTGAAATCCTGTGTTTCTTATCCTATGTGTTTCATGAATGCACACATTGTATATCTTATAAAATACTATCTTATATAATACTTTTGTCTTGTTGTTGTTTTTTTTCAACATTTTTTATATATTGCCATTGACTTTCTAAATTGTGTTTTGTAGTACTTGAAATGTTGTGTTTCTTATCCTATGTGTTTCATGAATGCACACATTGTATATCTTATAAAATACTATCTAAATGCTTCTTCATTTTTATTATTGATTATAGCTAGTGCTACTGAAAAGGCAGTCAGACGTCGAGGACATAACAAATGTAAAAAAGTGGCTAGACTAAGAGAAGGTGCCAATATAGATGTGACATTCTATCAAGGTCGTCCTGTTGGAACAAATCATAAGGTGTGGAGTAGACATTTGGGCAGGATTATTCATGATCGGAACATTTGTCTAATAAAAGTGTATTCTTGGAATGAAGATACAGACAGACAAAAAGATCATTTGTCTAATTCAAGATAACGGGTTTGAGCGAGCTGCCATGCAACCAACAAAGGTAATGAATGGCTTTTCACATTGGTAATTTCAATACAGACTAATTTTTTCTTTCCTTTCAAAAGTCAGAACTTGGCAATTGGTGAATGCTATTTGACTTTTGGGCGTGATCATTTTCCTTTATAGATTTGTGCTCGGCAGGGGAAGGGTCAATGCTGAAAACGATGAGGAGGAAATTACTGTGACTCAATACTTTATAAACAAACATCGGATTCATTTAGAATATTTAGATAATCTTCCTTGTGTGAATGTTGGAAGGCCAAGACGTCCAACTTATTTCCCCATTGAGGTTAGCACAGTTTCCTAGGTCACAAAAAACTAATTCCAGTTCCATTTTCTTTGATATATGATTTCTTTTTTAAATGAATGTTCCAACTATGCAGCCTTCTTCCTTTGCAAAGATATACCAAATCTTTGACCGTGTTGCAAAGATCTTCCCTTGTTGAGAAGTCGAGGCAGAAGCCTCAAGAATGAATGAAAGTTTTAGGCGATGTATATAATCTCTATTTTTTAGTTTGCAGTCTATACATTTGGGTGCAGTTTATAATGTGGCTTATATTTACTTGATGCATCAGGCTTTATCAAAGAGCGGATACAACTATGATCCCTTGCTGCGTGCATGTGGTATTACGATATCAAGTGCATTCACCGTCGTGGAAGGTCGTGTGCTGCTAAATGGTGCAATACTTCTTGCATGGTACAACAACATCGTTATCTTAGTTTTAAGTTCTTATCATTCTGGATTCAGCTACTGAGCTACCTGAATCTTCGGCCCCTATCAAGCCAAGTCCTAAGGTACAATGATAGAAACCTTAGATGACCACTTAGCAACCTTCACGTCAGTGAAATTCTAGGCAGATGCCTGCTGCACCTCCTAGGCTAACCTCCTGTTGAATCAAAAGCCATAAAAATATCTATTGAAATGACTGTGACTATTGGAAATATATAAAGGCTGACCTGGTAAAATATTGATGCCCGACATATTTATATTTTGGTTATACTAATGCTTATCATAATGGAAAACGAAGTTGACAGGAAGTCCACTTGGATATTGCTCATTTGTAAGAGATTGTGACAGGTACTCAGGAATGATATGATGTCATTGGATCTAGTTCTTATAACTTGTCAGATTTCTGAAGGTAGGGGACTAAGAACCCAAGGAGGAAGCGCCAAGGTCTTCACTTAGGCAGAAACAAGACAAAGCTGGATTGACCAGGAAGCACAATGATGTGGTTTGTGGCAACCATTCCTTGAGAAACTCCTCACCCCAACCTCCTTACAGATTCACTAGGGACTCCACTTTCAGGTCAAGAAGTCATTCTTAGTCAATCTGGTTTTTCTATATCCACTATGGTGGTCATTGATGTGGTTACCTTTGGGCTATTGATGGTGCCCAAAGATTTGACCATTCCTTTCCTTTTTTATTCAGGTGATATGACTATGAAAGATGAATAGTTGAGCAACAACAACATCACATTCAAACTGGAGTACATATTCAAAAAATGATGATGAGTTGCAAAAACCAGGGAATCAATGAGTGGAATATATGAAGTCACGATTACAAGTTATTAAAGATTTTAGTCGGTATGTTGCAAAAGATCTTCCCATTTAGTATCTTCTTTGATATGCAATGTGGGTTTAAAAACATATACTCTTAATATTAAGAGTTTTTTTTCCTAGAATCCCCCCTCTTTTCCCATTATTAGTATGATTGTCTTCTACAAGATGGTAACTTCCTTCATAAATTCATCCAATGAATGATGATTCATCATATTAGTATCTAATGTTGCTTGATGAGGTCATTAAACTAGGTCATCATGCCATGAAAGATATGTTCTAAAATTCTTTGGTGGCTGCATGCTCGTGGCATCATTAATGAAACGAACCCAATTATATAACACATATTTTATATGTGCATAAACAATGTGTTTCGTCGATGTAGTAAGAGGTTCTTTGTTTGCATATAAAGAGTTCTGTTTCGGGACATAAGCATATGACATGAAACTATGATTTGGGACATAAACAAAGTCTTCCACTGATGCACTTTCTTTTGGTCCTATTTTCCTGGTAGGTATCTGTACAACCACGTAATTGTGAAAACATCTATGGCCTCCTTTTACACTTTCTTTTTCGTTCCATTTTTGATATGTGCTTGATTCAAATTTATTGCTATTTGGTTACAAAGAAATATGAGTGATGTAGTGATCTATCTAAACATGATCAGATCTAATACTAAAAACTTGTAAGACGATTACGTATCTTATTTCATACTCTGGTCTTCTTTACATCACAAATGATTTGTGTTCGAAGATCCCTGTCAGCTGGGACGATATTGGGGGTCTTTTTTTTGGTCGGCTAAAACTCGTGTTTCTTTTTTTGTATTTTTCTTTGTAGTGTCTGTACAAAACATCTACTTTCAGAGTGAAAGTAGAGGAAAAGAAAACTAACATTACACCTGGCTACAAGGAAAAAAGAAAGCCTAAGACACATACCCCAAGAGGAAAAAAACAAACTCCAAACCATCAGCGCACATCCAAGAAAGATCATCTTTAGCAGCCTTCCACCAAACTGTCATAGGTAAACCATCCATAAACCAGGCTAGGCAAGCAACATGGAAGCATCACCTTCATCTCCCCAAGAACAGCTTGGGGCAGAACCTCCAAACCTCCAGAACAAGCCAGACGGAGAAAACAGAAGCTCCACCTCACTCAACAGCAGAAAAACTCCATCACAAGCAACAACACAAAACACGGCAGGATGAACCAAAAGGAACAACAGTAGTAGAGACATCCAAAGTCAGGGCAGAAAGACAACATAGAAGCAGCACCACCATCATCCCAGGAAAACCAAACTTCCAAGCATCTTAAGAGGAACATCTATAGCAAGAACAGAAGCACAAAAGAGCACATCTCATGAGCTAGATCAGAACCCACAACCCAGAAAAAGAAACCTGATGGCAGACTTCAACACCCAGAAGGACTACCAGAAAACCATAAAGGCATACTGCCAAGCAAAGATCCTCCAAGAAACAAGAGCATACAGAACAACCAGACATCCCAAGAGAACAAAAGCAGGAGAACAGAGAGGCCCTAAGACCAACAGCAACCAGAAACAAAGCCTGAGCAGAAGACAGAAGAGCATCATCCTCCATCCAACTCCAAGGACCCCTAGGCACCTCAGAAGAAACAAAAAACAGATCAAAGCTCAGAACCAACACCCAGAAGGAAACACTGCAGTCCCAAAGACAACCATCTTAATCACCAATCAAGATATTAAAATCATTCTCAATGCTAATCCACAGACTGGAACCAACTTTATATATATTATCGTGGATCCTCCTGTTCCTCTCCAACCATGTATGATACAACACAATAGGGTAGATAATACCTTCCTTCTTCTGATTAAAAGAAATAAGGTCGTTCCAACCCGAGGGAGAAACAGAACATATGCCTTTATCAACAGACAAACTCCAAAGCTCCTTAGTATACCAGCACTCAAAACAAATATGGTTAGAATCCTCATAGTCATTCATGCACAGAACACAAACAGACACCACAGTAATACCTCTCCTCCTTGAATAGTCGTTAGTGGGCAACTTATTATGCATCGCTTTCCAAGTATGAAAGATGCTATTCAAATGAGTCTTACTCTTCCACAGCCAGGAGAACATAGGATTAACATCCCTCTTCGTTCTAATACTATCCCAAACAAAATTGAAACGAACCTTCTTCATTCCCATAAAAAGCCAGTGATCATCCTCACTATCACTGCAGATAGGAACATCTTTAAGCTTGCTTAACAGAAACTTCGAGCATCTAGAGTCACTCACACACCATTTTCTGTTGCTAATAATCTTGCTAAGACGAGCATCTGTAGGCAGACCAACCCTAATCACCAAATTCTTATCAACCACCTCATTGAAGAATCTGTCGTTAACCCAAGGATCTTTCCAGACCATAATATTCTGCCCCAAACCAATCTTCAAAGAGATGAGATTCCTCAACTTTGCTTTACATCTCATCATTGAATTAAACATCCATGAGTTGTTAGGAGAGATGATATTGGGGGTCTTAAGTTAAAGAAAGATGGTATTATCTGTCCTTTGGTCTTATATCATTTGTGGTTAGAAAGAAATAGAAGAATTCATGATAATATGTGTAAGAGTTCTGCAGTTGTTTGGAGCAACATCGAAAATGAGTTCTCTATCCTTCATGTCTAGTTTGTTGGAGTGGCTGGGTTTTGGTTCAGCAATGTTTAGCTGTTGAGGCTGTTGTCTGCCTTTGTTGCCAGTAGGTGTTTCCTATCTTGGGGCCCTTTTTCTGGGGCTCGAGCCTGTGGAAGGTTGAGTTTTTCACTTGCCTAAGTGTGAGGCTCCCCCCTCCTTGTTCTTGCCTCTTTTTCTCTTTTGGTTGGCTTTGTTAGTGTTGTTTGGTATCTTGTTGTGCGCTGACTTCCTTGACTGGGTTGGTTCTCGACTGCTCTGGGCTTGGTGATGGTTGAGTTTCCACCTGAGGTTCTGCAGGTTCTGTTGTTTTAGGCTGCTGCTTTCAAGTGCTACTATTAGGTGGTTCAGTTATGTTGTTCTTCTCTTGATGGCTCGGGGGGTGAAGGTGGCGATCCACCTGCCATAGAGTATCTCTGGCTTTATCCGTTTAGTTGTCTATAGCCTGGAGAGGTGGTTGTTTTCTAGCTACTGTGTTCTAGCTGCTGCTTGAGATGATCTTATTGGTGAAGGTTGAGTATCCATCCTCTGGATTGTGAGGCTCCCCTCTCCCAGCTGTTTCGTTGCTGGTGCATTGATGATGGCTATTTTCTTTGGAGTTTTGTGGGCTGGTTATATGCTTTTGGTCTGTCCTATCCTGCTCCTGGTCATTTTGGCAGCGAGGTTTTTTGAAAGGTGGTTTATCTGGTGGTTTCTCGCCTTCTGCCGTCTTCTGTGAAGAAGTTCATAGCTTGCTTGCTTCTGGGACGATCTGCATTTTTTGTCTGATGATGCCTGTTGTTGGAGCTAGCATTTGGGATGATATGCTGAGCTTGGAGCTGTTCTTGCTGGTGCTATCCTCCCACTGTGAGGAGTATTTCATGAAGGATTATGCTGATGGTTCTTTGGCTCTGGTCGTTCTCTTTAAAGTGGGTCTGATGCTTAATTATCTATGCTTCGTTTGCTGTTTGCTTTTGGGAAGACCTGCTGGCGTGTTAGCTGTTGTTGTTTTCTGATCCCTTCATTCTGTCGTATGGTTATATATTCCTACCATGATGATAATAGTTTTGCTTGTGCTGCTCTCTATTTAAGTATAACTTCATTCATATCAATCACCATGATGAGTAAAGGATTCTGTGGTCCATTTACACATGGACAACTATAGTGACTCTTACATTTTTTGTTCATTTGAGTTTTAATTGGGTCACTTGGATGGTGTTTCAGGATCAGAAACGAACCAACGCTCCATGTCAGCAAATGGATGGTGTCTTGGAGCTGCTTCCAGGAAGGCTACTAAAAAGTATTTGGTAGATGGTGTGTTACTTGGTGTTTCTTTGAGATGAGGTCGAGATCGATGGTTTATACTTCCTGAAGGTGCATGATGGCAGCTACTTATGGAATTCAGGTTAGAGCTTTTATTAATGATTAAGGTCTTCATTTCTTTCACATTTTCAGCCAGCCAATTTGGCCTTTCGTTGCCCTCTCCTTGTCCTCCTTATTTCTCATTTTACATTTTTTGAGATACCAAATTTAGAAGTGCATGCATTTCCATCTCCAAATCTAACTTCTTTAGTGAGCAAGAGCGTCTATGGAAGATCACAGCAGCGTCCCAGCTATGTCATAGGGCTGCTTTCAGTGTTCAGTTGAAGTCTGAAGAAAATCTGAGGCAGAAGCAGAGATTGATATCCCAGAAACTAGCTAAAGCTGTTATTAATTTTTGGCAGTCAGTTGAGGTTATTTAAGCCACTTTATGCATATTAAGCCGCTTCACACTTTATATAAGTGTTTAGATATGGAAAATTGAATATTTAAGGTTTTTGTGCTAATTTCTTTTCTATTCTGAAGATTTATTAAATCCTGCTCTTTTTTTGATAAGTCAAAGCCCTACAACAATATTTTTTTTATTGATTAGTCTGATCTTGTGCCCCTGCAATTTTACAAGTAGTTATTTACTTTTACCATATATGATCTGAATTTGTCTTGCATATCACATATGTAAACATATACCTTTTCATATCTGAAATGGAATAAGGATATATTAAAATTTTAATATGCACCTTTGTGAAATTTCTCTTGGAACTTTTTTTTATATCATTGTTCCTATGAATGTTGGATTTTGCATGAAATTCTGATTCTTGGGTTAAATATTTTGGCTTAGCAATAAGTGGGATTATGGTTTAGCTGTAAGGTCAGATGTTTTATACTGAGAATTATGACTATACATCGATTAAAGTGGCCGAGAAAGTTCAATTATGCTGTATATTAATTTCTGAAAAGTATAGCCCTGTCATTTTGAGTTGCAAATGAGTTCCTGGAAGTATACTGGATATCTGATAACTACTAGATTTCTTGACTACGGATTTCTACATTTTACCCCCCTAAACTATCATGATTAGGACTTCGTAGACAGTGAAATGCAGAATTTCTTCATGAATCTTGTCCCTGCCTTCGATTTATTAAAGTATTTGTAGCTATAAATTGGTTACAGAGGGATCACATAATTTCTTGACTTGATGGTTATGGTCGTGGTGGTGTGCTGTAGTGTTTCATATCCTGCTTGTGACAGGCAAGTGGATGGACGTCCTGCTCACAGTGCGCCCAAAAGCTCATAATCCTGAAAGCTGATGGAAGTAGCTGAGAAAGAATAACCAAAAACCAATTGAGCGAGTTCCACAAGGGAAGGAAGGCCGACAAGTGAGCAAATTCTTATTGGCGCCTCAAATTTTTCATCTGGCAGAATTTCTCTTAAAGAAAAGTAGTGCAAATTTCTCTACTTTTTAGGCATGCAAAAATAGTAATGAAGCAAAAAAAACACCTGCATAAAGATAGACAGTTCTCATTTTGTACTACGTACCAGGAGGTAAATAGCATCATCATATCTGCTAGGATATATAATTATGTGTTGTCCCCCTTTTTTTCAGCTCCTTCTCTTCTTTATACTAAGACTCATCCAAGCTATCTCATCTGCCTGGAAATTGATATGAACCCAGCTGATTTTGCTCAGTTCAGACTGTTAATTGTAATTGTTGTTGGTTCAGTCATGTGGTCATATATAGGCCACCTAGTTTATTTTCTGTTGGGAGAACCACATAGGCCAACTATAAGAAAAGCATTGCTGAGTACAACTTGATTGTGCACAATCCTTTACCTTTTTAGAGTGGGTACGTATATCTGAATACTAAGTGGAAAAACTCCAGAAATATTTTCTAGAGTAATTGGTCTATAAGAAAATCATTGTTCAAATAAGGTTTTGAACATCTGTCTAAAAGAAAGCTCTAGATTTTTCTAAAGTATGCACCTTTATTTTTCTTGGGGGTGCCCTCTCTACTGTTTTGGTATATAATCTGAATTATGCAACTTAAAATTTTGTTCTCTCACAAAAAGAATAAGAGTTAGTATCCATTAACAAGTGCAGTAGAATAAGAGGGGTTAGGAAACATATAGCTCTATGATAACTTAGTTCAATAATGTTTCATTAAACTTAGGGAAAAGTTGTTTATCATGATTTAACAAGATTTCTGAATTAGTTTAATGCAACAATAAAAAACTCTGGGATTCTATACATTTCAAAAATGCAGACTTTATGTTTATTTCAGATGTTGTTCAACATAAATTGTACAACCAGGTCACATGTGTTTCCATTCCGAGCTACAACATTAGAAGAAATAGGGCACACCATGTTGGATGGCAGCATCCCACCAATCTAAAATGAAAAAAAACCTCCACCAATTATTGTATAACTGAAAACTACTAGATTATTCATTTTTTCCTGCTCCACGAAACCAAACTCAATTTTTTGGTCGTTGGATTAGCAGATATAGTCCAATTCTGCTGAACAACGCGAACAAAACATACCCTTATAGGAGATGTTCTTCAAAACATAGTAGCCTTTTATTTGACATTATTAAATTTCATACTGATTAGTCAAATAAATCCTTATTGTCCCGAGTGCTTAGCCATATTGTATATGCTTGAAGTTTAGTCTTTTGTGTTATTTAATATATTGGCATGATTTTGTTAATTGCAGGTTGCACAATAGGATGTTCATCTAAAAGATTTTTTATTCTAAGAAATACATGGAAGTTATATCGAAGTTGTCCACACTCATCCTTCATCTTATAACTTATGAGAATCTCATAGTCAGGGAGATGGAAAACATAGTCGTCCCATGTCCCGTCTTCATCACTCTGCTCCACAAAATACGAACTTCAAAAATGTACATTCATTGCTCTACTTGCGCACAGGGTGCAACCTAGGCATGAGAGTTTAGATATGGACATGATCTATAGTTGTATAAGTTGTATAGTAACAAATGAAGTTCGTTTTTATATTGTATTTGGTAATTTGTTCAAGGTGGTAAAGGCTCACGCCCTCCAATATGTACATCAACATTTTGATCAATACAATAAAGGAAAGAGTTTGTGAATTTTCCATGATTTGTTCAATTGTGTACATTGGATGGATATTGTTAAGAAATAATGTTATATAATATATCATACATCAATTTTCTAAAATATATAAAAATATTATGTATCGTTATAACTATTTACGACGGAGTTTTTTGTCCCAATAAACCTTGACGAGGGTACTTATAAATTTGTCATTATTGGTATTTACGATAGAAATATGTTGTCGTGATTACCAACTATGACAACCAGTTTAAGTTGACGTTATATCCATTAGCGATAACATCAATTTTCTGTCGTTGTTGATATTAACGATGGAATGAAATTTTTTGTCGTCACAGGTAATAACGGCAAGACCAATAACGACGACACGCGACGACTAATTTTTTCCATCCTTAATAGATATAACGACCAATTTTTTTCCCAATTACGACAGACATTTTCCATCATTATTGTTATAGTTTCCTGTAGTGTAGGTATTTATTTTTTGTATTATCATTATACAAATAAGTGTAAAATAATAGTTAATAAGTTGACATTTATGTATGTGTTTTTGATACATTTGTTAATATATTTAATAAAGAACAATTCGTTTAGTATGGAACATCGAGATATATTTATAAAGTAAAGAAATATCACTGATTTTTATGAAATTATCATATTTTGATGTATTTTTATTTATGATTCTTTACTAAAAACAGTATTATTAATGACATTATTTATGGAAGACAGTTTATATATTTAGAAATTAGGTTAATTAGTGTGTCAAGGAGATAACACATAAAAATAAATATTAACTTTGATATCATGTAAATACACATAATATGTATGTTCAAAAAATTTCAAAATTGGAGGGGGGGCACGTGCCCCAACTTGCCCCCCCTCCCGCCGCCACTACCCGGAAGACCGTTATCATTTGTTAAACATCTACATTATTTTTGTGGATTATTCCCCAGATTTATTTCTGAATCTACAGTTGCCTTCTTCGTCACCGGTCTCCCGGAAGACCGTTATCTGGAGTGCATGCCATCTCTCTTTTCTCAAATGTTCTTATTGGTTGTTAATCTGGTAAACTCCATAAAAATTGGCAAAAGAATGGGAAATATCTTAATTAAATAAAAAAGACACACCAATTCCAAATACAACGGACCAAAGAGATTGTATGAATATTTTCAATAAGCCTATGGAATACTAGTTATGAAATCACATCAAGAGTATTGGTGAATGGGTTCGGTTTCCTATATGAATAATATTAAATTGTTCTTTCTAGGTAAGTTGATCATAGAGCACAACGTGGGGATGCTTATCATTTCACACAATGAAATGGAAATGTAAAGTAAGGGACAACGCTTTATCCCTAAAGATGAACATGAGAAATTCATGAAGGATTCACTTTAGCCATTCAACTAAGGGAAGATCAGATAATACATACATTATTGTATATCCAACTTCTAGCCAATGTGGGGACAAGACTACACATACGAGAAATGTATTGCTTGATTGCACATGCACCAAACAAGATGTACTACCTGAAGTGCAAAGTTTTCTTCAAGCGTGTAACGAATAGGTACCTTCTAGCAGTGTGCAACATGTCATTGTAGAAGACTTTCTACGTGATAGATGATACGAAGTGAAACTTAATTAGGATCTACACAAGTAACGTTTTCCTTCTTCCACCTGTTTCACGTCGCCTACCTTTCCCATCGTTGCATTCTCTGATATATTTTTCACTATACATTCCTTTTAATAAGTCGGTAGTTTTAGGCTTCAATGTCTTAATTTCATTCGTTTTAAGATTGGAGTCGAACGGGCCATCTTCCCGATTTCCTTCATTTCTAACTGGGCTAAGGCCCTGAATAGGAATTTCCCGTTTTTCCCATTGATGAGTTATCGTAATGTTGGGTCGCTGCCTTCATGACATGTTTCCCCTATTTTCTTTGAAAACTAATTATGGGCTATTTTCAGGCCCGTTAACGGGTCCAACAGCGATCGCTCTTTGCGGCGGTGGGTTTGTACGAATGCTTTTAAGATATATAATTAACGTGAAGTTATTAATACAAGAAAGTCAGGATGGCCGAGTGGTCTAAGGCGCCAGACTCAAGTTCTGGTTCTCGAGAGAGAGCGTGGGTTCAAATCCCACTTCTGACATTGTTTTTGTGGATTATTCCCCAGATTTATTTCTGGATCTACAGTAGTTGCCTTCTCCGTCACCGGTCTCCCGGAAGACCGGTCTAAATGTTAAACATCTACTCCGCTGCTGGAAAATGGAAAGAAGCTGCAAATTCAGAGTTTCTATGAGGGGTAAACCCCTGTTTGTAGCTGGATAGAGGTACATGGTCAGTTGCATGCTTTTGTGGCACAATATACGATCTCACCCAACTTATCATATAGATAAGTGAAACGTAAAGATTTCCATAGAACTGATGGAGAGCGAAGGATATGTACCCAATACAGAGGACGTATGACATGATGTAGAAGATGAACGGAAGCAATTGCTAGTACGTGCTCAAAGTGAGAGGCTTGCAATAGTATTTGCAACCAAAAGTGATAAGCATTCCTCCTGGGACCACGGTTCGTTTAACTAAAAGCTTATGGGTGTATGTGGGTTGCCATATTCTAACATAGTGCTATGTGGGTTGCCATATTCTAACATAGTGCATCCCTAAGTTTGTTGGAAGAGAAATAGTTGTAGGATACATCCCACCGTTTTCAAGAAGGGGCTGTTCCTGTCTGGGGAATTTTGGGGAAGTCGTACTATTAGAAATCGAAAACCAATTGGCAATGGGTGAAGGGACCACACACCTTATAAGCCCATGACCTTTCCCAGAGCTCAGCGGTGTGGGACAATTCTAACATCCCCCCTCAAGTGCAGCCACTTTTGTGTGCTTGCACTTGTTTTTTTTTTTTTAAGGTAGAGTGTGGTCCTCACACTTGTCTCATGGGGTCCGCTCTGATACCATATTAGAATGTGTGATATTCAACCGAAAACCAATTGGCAATGGGTGAAGGGACCACACACCTTATAAGCCTAGGACCTTTCCCAGAGCTTATAAGCCCAGGACCTTTCCCAGAACTCAGCGGTGTGGGACAATTCTAACACGTACTGTGAGATTGCTTTAGGTGTTTCACGAATTATATTCTATTCCTTAGGCGGAAGCACATCTAAAGAAATGACGTTTGCCTCTTGGTAGTCTAAGGATAAAGGGAGTTGGATATGCCAATCTGTATACAGTTTCTTGGTTGGCTTGGATTGCGATGGATTAGGTAGCAGGTTGCTAAGATGGATATGAAGGTTTATCATCAGGTTTCGGCTGAGCATGATTCTTGTTGGTTTCATCTGTCTTTTGCTTCCTCTTACTAGACCAAACCTTACAAAATCCTTCTTCCTTGTGTTGTAATTGTTTACTATAGTAGGTGTGACAGTAGGGCTTTCCACCTGCATAGTATCCTCATCATCCACATTGTGTGGGACTACAAATCCTTTAGTGGTACTATGCTATCGTTTGTCTGCAACTATTGGTCCTCCATTGTTCTTTCACACCAGCCGATGGTAGTAAATGTTCCTTTCAAAGAATTCCTGCCACTTGTTTTCATTCGAGTATCAAATGAACACCAACATCAGTCTCTTGGACAGTGTCATCAGTATCCTCAGCTTGAGGATTCAAGGAGCATTCATGAACAATGTGGTGAATCTTGCCACGGTTGATAAATGATGGTTACTGGGTGAATAGCAAGCAGGGAAGCATGGACACTGCAATTGCAGGATTGCAGAGCATGGAATGCATACTGCAGCACTGATAATTGTCAGGGAAATGTGCTTTGGGGTAAACCCCTGTTTGTAACTGGATAGAGGTACATGGTTAGTTGCATGCTTTTGTGGCACAATATACGATCTCACCCAACTTATCATATAGATAAGTGAAACCTGGAGATTGCCATAGAACTGATGGAGACCGAAGGATATGTACCCAATACAGAGGACGTATGACATGATGTAGAAGATGAACGGAAGCAATTGCTAGTATGCGCTCAAAGTGAGAGGCTTGCAATAGTATTTGGAATCGAAACTGATAAGCATTCCTCCTGGGGCCACGGTTCGTTTAACTAAAAAACTTAAGGATGTGTGTGGGTTGCCATATTCTAACATAATACATCCCTAAGTTTGTTGGAAGAGAAATAGTTGTCAAGGATACATCCCACCGTTTTAAAGAAGGGGTTGTTCCTGTGTGGGGAATTTTGGTGAAGTCGTGCTGAGAGATTGATTTAGGTGTTTTCTATTCCTTAGGCGGAAGCACATTTAAAGAAATGACGTTTGCCTCTCGGTAGTCTAAGGATAAAGGGAGTTGGATATGGCAATGTGTATACAGTTCCTTGGTCGGCTTTTGGAAAAACGGTCATTGTCTGCTCCTGTAAACATCTTTTGCTCCACCATTGAGGTCCTTCCTTTGAGCTGGAATGATCCACTAGTTGATTAGGGAGAATGGAGATATCATACGGTGATTTAATGTAAAAGAAAAATGAATAGTCACTATGTTGTGTGTTTTCTCTTGATCCAACCACATGGATGGAGAGAGTCATTGTATTTACTCTCTTTAGTTTCGGAAAGCAGGAAAGGAATATATATTTTATTATAACCCTCTCAACTAGAGTAAGGATGCAATCATATGAAGTTAACAAAGGTTCAGATTCTTTGTATTTTTGCAAATGGCAATTAGAATTATAAAAATGACCACAATAAGAATATGTAGCTATTTCTAGAGTAGAGCTACATACTATGCTAACGGGAAGGACTGAACTGTTCTTCAACCAGATCTTTATAATTTTAGACTAAAATACTTCTGTCTCAGCTAAACAAAGTAAATCATTTTTCCTTGTTGAAGTCGATTAAGAACCATGAAAGTGTCCAATGGAAAATGCTTAAGCATATTGTCTATGGAGCATTGTTGGCTTCGAGTATGATAAGGGGCCAGTGTCATTTTGTTGTTATTACTTCTCACTTTCCTATCAATTTTCCTTGAGGTGGTTCGAAAGGAGTGTTGTTGGTTGTCATCAAAAGGGAGGGGAAATTCTTTCTATGCTCTTTTTTTTGGACCTTCTATTTTTGTGCATCAAGATGACCATTGTTACATGACTTATGTACAATAAGATCATCCCCTACTGGATCTACAATTGTGTGATATTCCTTTGCTTCGTTGCCAATATTTGCGATGGATTAGGTAGCACGTTGCTAAGATGGATCTGAAGGTGTATCATTAGGTTTCAGCTGAGCATGATTCTTGATGGTTTCATCTGTCTTTTGCTTCCTCTTACTAGACCAAACCATGCCAAATCCTCCTTGTTCTATAATTGTTAACTAGCAGGTATGACATCAGGGCTTTCCACCTGCATAGTATCCTCATCATCCGCATTGTGTGGGACTACAAATCATTTAGTGGTACTATCCTATCATTTGTCCGCAACTATTGGTCCTCCATTGTTCTTTGCGCCAGTCGATGTCAGTGAATGTTCCTTTCAAAGAATTCCTACCACTTGTTTTCATTCGGGTATCAAACGAACGCCAACATCAGTCTCTTGGAAAGTGTCATCAATATCCTCAGATTGAGGATTCAAGGAACATTCATGAACAATGTGGAAAATCTTTCCATGGTTGATACAAATTTCTGGCAAGGTTTCTATTCAACCTGGTATACTGTTCCATAAATGATGGATACCGGGTGAATAGCAGGCCATGTATCAATCTTGCTAGAAATTCTTGCAAACAAATATCTTGTTTAGTTCATCATATGATCATCAACCTTCATATACCTGCCCAGAGCTTCACAAATCTTCTTAAATATAGTTCAATTATATAGATTCAGTGTCAAATCTAATATTTTCACTCAAGAAACATTTCGAGATGGAAAACCAAGGGAAGGCACAAAGATTACGTTCAATTTCCATATGATGTAGCACAATCCAAAAATAGACCAAGGCCTCATATCAATGCATTTAGGCTGTCCTAATCACATGAAAACTAGATGAAGAAGTTGTTCATGCTTATTTCATCGACCTTCCATGTTCCCACATGCCTCCATAATAGCCTAAGACGATCACATAGGGTTAAGTACCATATACTTATTCCAATGAGTTTGATTATCACTGGAAAATGTCAGGGTTTGTGTAATATGGAATGAGAAATTTTGGTAAGCCACGATTGTTTATAAGAGGAATGTCATTGAGGTGAACTGACCTTCCATCATCATCAGTGAAATTGATTGAATTTGTAAAATGATCTACTTGCCATGAAATCTTTGAACGAGTTGTTGAGAGAGGGCGTACCACCGCCATTGTCCTAGTTGTAGTGGAAGGTGATACTATAGAGTGAGAAATCAGATTTAGAACTCGAGAAAAAGGTGAGTCATTCTGAGGAAAGAATGGAGAAGACAACTTTCTACCTTGCATGCCACCATAAATGAGTTCCATACCTACTTTGGAGATACTAAGTTGATGATAATTAGTTTGTCTTCCATTATATCATCATTGCCACTTCTAGATTGTTGGTCACAAACCTAAAATATCTCCAAGGATGTTGTAGCTGCTATGATAAGTAATTTGTGAACCACCATCATTGGTGGCATCGACGCGTTCAACATTTATCATCATTATCATTGATGGATCAATGCTTTTGTCTCTACAGAGGTTTTTGTTCCTATCTTAGAAGGAGTTTCCACTATGAGATATGCATAAGGCGAAAACTTATCTCTCCAATCCTCCTCCATAACTAAGTAGGTTGTCAATGTCAAATTGCATCCTTCTCTTCCAATAGAGGAAGTTGGTGCCATCAAAGATGGGAGGACAGATAGAGAAGCCACCCTATGGGTTGAGAGAACCAAGTAGGTTGTCTCCCATCTTCCTTTACTCATGGGAGTAATGTGTTGGAGAAGATAACACCATATGTTGGATTAATGGACTCTAAGGGGGGTGTAAGTTGAGCTAAAAGCCACTTTCACAAAATATGTTGGAACTTTAAGCTATACTGAAATTTGAGTGCAACTAAACAAACAAAATAAGGATGAGAGAGATTGAGCAAGCACCAAGGAACATAATTAATCATAGTGGTTCCAACCTTTAAAACTAGAGATGTAGTCCACTATCTATACAGGTCAATCTCTATGATTTTAAACCATGATCGCCACCTATATTCAATTTTAGGAGATACTCCATAACACCACCCTTTTCTAGATTAAGGATTAAACAAACTTTTCTTTTAGGATAAGGGAGTCAACAACCATCCCAAGGACTTACCTATCCACCTACCAAGAGTCTCCAACTTTCTTGCAAGATCTTACCGGCCCTTGAAGTGGATAGTTTTCCTTAATCTTCACCTCCTTAGACAAGGAGAGAATCTTCAATCATGTTTGTGAATAGATATTGGAGAAGAGAGAATGAAGAGGTTAACAAAGTATTACAGTGATTATAGGTCTCTTATAGACAACCTATCTCACTAAATGAAGGTAGAGAAATAATTAAGGTTGAGGGAGATTAGGAGCTCTTGTTGGCAAAACCACTCAACTATAGCATAGAAGCATATAAGGCAAACCTAGAATGAAGTCCAGGGTTCCTATTTATATTTGATGTTTCCTGCTAGACAATAGACACACTTAGATCAAACTCTAGCCATTTATATGGGTTCCAACGGATCTATTTCCAAAGTTTTCACCCCTTCGAACGACTAAATGCACTTATTAGCAGTTACAGTATAGTATCGTCGACCGAGTTAACTTTTAGGAAACTCGACTGAAGATGCTAACTGTCAACCCAATTAAACTTTTTGATTGAGTTTTTATTGATAAGAAATTTGGCTGAAAGATGCCCCTAACAAGCCACTATTGGCTATTGACTTAGTTTCCCCATGGGCAAACTCAACTGACAAAGGGTTTGTAAAAGCCCAAAAATTTCTTTGAGTGGATTTACCCCAGGGGCAATCTCGACCGACAAGACTCCCTACTTTGTCTAAGATAAAACCCTTTCAAGTGCATAGATATTCATTTTAACTGATTCTAATTATCCATTAAGATTAATTACAAGTCATACATTCAGCATGAATGATTTACATCACAATTCTAATAGACTATTCTTTAAATCTTGAATTAGTGTTGAATTTGACTTGTTATTTTGCAAACTAGGGTTTTCTAGTTTCATTCTTTTTGTGTACCTATATATTTTAAATTAATTTCAAGTAGACATGTTATGTACACATGAATGAAATGGCTAATTTGTCATTAAAATGTGGACAATGCATAACTTTTAGATCAAAATTCCTACTTGACACTAGGGTTGACTTAGGGCTCTACCCTACATAGGGTTATCTAAGATGTTATAAGACATATTTCGTATCTATCATCATTCACGCATTTATCTCGACATAAGTGTCTATATCATGTCTAGGATTCTATCTTCTATTGGTTTTTACCAAACAAGGAAACCCTTAAGCTTACATGAACTATTGCATAACTTCTTTTAATCCATTAAGTTTTCATAATAGATTTGCGTACAGAATTCATCCATTAATTCACATGCACATGCCGAACTCACTTGATCAAAACACCACAACAAAATATTTTTTAATTGTGCATGGTTTATTTAACTACTTTCAAGGATAGACATGCATAATACATTATACAACCAGATCATAACACACATCATCTTTTAGGTTTTGGTTTGTCTATGACATTAGAGGAGGAGTCTGGTCTAGGGTGCCCTCTTATTCTCTCTAGGAGATTACACTCTATAGCCACATGTCCTAGTCCCACTGGTTTCATACTACTATCATTAAGGTATTTTCCTTTTCTTAGGATGATCAACAGTATGTCTAAGCATCACTCCTTAAAATATAGTTTAAATCTCACATGTTTTCTTACATTAGAAGTGGTCTCTTGCACTCTCACATACTGACATAACCACTTACGTGTACCTCACATGCTTCATGACTACAAATATGTGTAAGTATATAAAATTGGTGACTAAGATGGGTTAGCCAACTCATTTTGGTTTTCATAGTACTAATGGTTTCATGTGATTCACTTATCCACAAGAAGCATTATATGCTAGCATGGATTTGTCTAGATAGGATGGGATGATGAAACATATTCTTAGATTTCATTATTGGTCATGCCATGTCCCTTCTTAGCTCAATCTTGACTAGACTCTAGGTATCCATTATCTAGGCCAAACCTATCTTAGTCATAAAAGATCACAAAGTCATTCCAAAAGTTTTCATACCTTCATCCTACAAGCTAGTATTCAAATTTGTTGGGAATAAAGTGTTTTTCTTTTAGGGTATGTTCCTTCACTTAAGGTCCTCTTGAAAACTTAGGGAAGTTGCCATGATATATTCTCCTTTTAGAGTTGAAGCACACTACTTGTTATATTACCTCGCTCCAAAAGGGTGACATATATAGTCCTAGAACATTGGTATTTCCTATCCTTCCTTTCATCCTTACTTTTCTTAAGAGGGTTCTCTTACCCATTTTTCTTGAATACACATATTCATATTGAGATTTTAGGAATTCTCCTTCCCTAATAACACCTCAAAAAGACCTAATTAACCCACCACCCTCCTTTTTTAACCCTAAGGTATGATTTTATTACATTTCCATGTGATCATCCCCATTACAAATTTACAACAAAGAGGCCTAGAAGTTTGACCAAGGATTATGGGTCACAAAAAGATTGTTTAAGAAATTCTTCTTTATTATTTTAGGGTGTAAGAACTTCTCTAAAAGTCATCACTTATATACCTAGAATGCCATGCATTTATAATTGTGTCCTGGTTTTCTAAATTATTTATTCATTCATCTCCATGTGAGTAGGTATATATGTGTGAATATACATGCCATTGAATCTAGTAAGGGTACAGTTGAGAAATATATTCTTGTCTACATAATTATTTTCTCACCATATTCAAACTATTCCTTACAGCATGTAGGTGGCATGATTCAGTTCCTTATGCTCTAGTATTGTTACGACCCCATCTGAGCTTAATTGGTAAACTAGGGTTTATCTAGACAATCGCAAAGATTAATTAGAATAATCATTCTTGAAATCTAATTAATGACAATAATACAATTAGGATGTTTTAACTATGATAAGAAGTCTAAACGTTCTTTTGTCTTGAGAATTAGGGTTTGAGAAGCATAAACCCTAATCGGCCCAAATAGGGTTTTGATGATACATGAATACAGAATTTGATAAGTAGAATGTCTCACTAAATGATTTTTAGTATTTTATGTGTAACTCTGATTTACTTAAAATTTGGATATGATTTGGATATATAAAATGTGAACAACATTGAAAAATATCAGAATTTTTGAAGAATGCTCTGACCTGTTTATCGGTCGTGTTTCAAACTCGGCCGATCATATTTCCAGATTTATACAGCAGTGTGGTAATTGAATTTTATCTTTTTATTGGTATATCCAATTGATCTCAAATTTTAACTGTGCTTGAAAAACACAGTTTTAGACACTCTATTAAATTAGCATAATTTTTGGATGACTTTTGAATCCCTACAGTAAGGGTGTCGGTCGAGTTTGTGCAGGACAAACTCGGCCGAATATTCTGCAGACTGCAATATAGCAGTGCACTATTCTATTTTTAATTATTTATTGGTAACTCCAAATGATCTCAAATTTTAGCTGAAGCTTTATATATCAATTATAAACAACTTGCTAAATTCCCATAATTGTTGGAGAATTCTTTATCTCTGAAATAAACGAATTACAGTAACTTTTGTATAACTGAATATTCAGCCTATATAATTAAAGTTAAGTGTTGGGTCAATATGCAATTGACCCAAGCAGCTCAATTGACTTATATGAGAAACCACACAAACACACAGCTCTCATTCTTCGTCATTCACTCCAGAGAAATGAAAACCTAGAGAGAGAGGGAGAGTTAGGGCTTGAGTGGAGAAAGTGGGGGAATTGTTGAATTAGGGTTTTGCGATTCCAGGAAGGGTGAAATCAAGTAAGTTTGGATCCTTTGCATAGACTTTTATGGTGGATCTTCTCTCTCATGTCAAGATTCCATCCATGCTCTGATTTGATCCAAGATGATGTCGAAATTCCCTCTTTTCTCACCCTTTCTTCATAATCCCTCTTTTTCAAGGTTCCCGAGTTGAATGGAAGAAGAGTTGGGAGATTTGCTAGGGATTTGATAGGAATTCAAGATTCCCTGAGTTGAGCTGCAGTTGTGAGGTGTTTTCACACCTTAGGGTGAGTGGGTTCTTCCTTCAAACATTCTAATGCACGAATTTGATTATAACATCCAAATCCCTAAATGTTTAGCATGTGAATTCTAAATCCTGAAATGTCCGTTGATTTAAGTTATTGTAAATTGATATGATATGGATTCTTTCTCTGTTTGAATGACTCTTTGATGGTAGATTCATATCAGATACGTATACAACACTTCCTAGTGAGGATGCTTTTATATTTATATCAAATGATGTAATTAGGGTTTGACCTAATTGAGATATCGCTAGAGCTTCAACCTTATTGAAAAGGACTAGTAATCCTATAAGTGGTTAGGATGTACCACATGGGTTATCTTAATTGAATTTTATTCTTGATACATGATATCTCAGTGAATGGTATGGAAACCCTAAATTTAGTTAAATTTCCATTATTTCATGTCTATATTGATTGCATATGATTTGTTGGAAACAATCTTTATCTAGTGAATGCTTATACCCTATGAAATCCTTATGAGAGCCATGTGACAAGTGAATGAGGTAAATAAAAAGGTGAATGAGGCAAATGCAACCCTAAGAGTAGGGTGTTGGCATGTGATGAATGAATAAGGCATATGAAACCCTAAGGATGGGGTGCTCAATGAATCATGCTATGGTAATATGAAAGGTCTCGATATGAGATGTGGTGATGCTTAATTGTTGAATTGTATGTTTCTAGTGCATTTAACTTTATATGCTTGTTCCCTCTGAAATGATATTTACATACTGCAGGGCTTCTTATATTTCAATACATATCTCGTAAATTGCAGGTGATGAGATATGACATTCCCTAGAAAGGGATGTTACTGAGACATGGTATATGTTGAATACATGAGCTATGATAGTTATATGTTAATTAATTAGTAGACCTAGATGCCCTAACACCGTAGAACCCCTTAGACGGGTCTGCAACTTTGGGGTGAAACTCGTGTTGCAACATCATCCGTGCTTGTGTCACGGACAAACAAGGAAAGAGAGGCAGTGTCCAACAACAATCGTGCTTGTGTCACGATGGCACTGCGATAACAAAAGAAAACACGGTTATCTAACACCATTCGTGCTTGTGTCACGAAGGTAACCCTGTGACTCTCTGCCGGTGTACTCAGGTTAAAGGAGAAGTCGGGAGCACACGTGGTTGTGCGTTGAGGCCGTAGAGCCTGGGTCCTGTGCAGACCAGGACGAGTAGTCAGACTTAGCATTTCCCGGGTGTGTCGCTAAGTCTTGTACGGTGGGACCGTAGCATGGACTTGTTGCGGATCTTTATATGCAGAGTACACTGCATATGATTAGGGCATAAGTTAAAATATGATCATATAGGTTCACAGAGTTCTTTATAAATGAAAGAGTTAAGGAAGACTAGAAGCATAGTATTCTTGTAGTTATTCTTTGGATGCAATATTTACATTCTTTGTTATTTCAATTATATTGTTTAGAACTGCTCAGTGTAGTATTTATTATTGTTAAATGTCATATCGTTTACTCAAATTATATCTGTAATCACATTAGTGCATTAGTCTGTTTCCATGAAGTACTCATTCACTGAGCGAGTAGGCTCACCCCTCTACTCAAACATTTTAGGGTTAACCGCGTGGACTTGAAGATGGTCAGAGCATCAGTGTAGTTTTGCCACAAGAGCTGAGTACAAGATTAGTTGAGTCAGTCGGTCCTTGTCACTCTAGTTCCTCAATAAGAGTTTAGAGGGAGAGTTGTAATTTCAATGTGTAATATTGTTCCTCTTTGATATGTATGCTAATTAGCAAGTTTCATGTGCATAATGCGTGAAAGACATCGTGAATGCTTATACATGTATCTTTACTATTAAAGTCTGATTAGTAGAAGAAATGTTCAGATTCCTTTGTTAAGATGATATGTGGTTCAATGCGATGAAACAAGAGTTTAAAAGAAAAGAAAAAGTTAAGGGTGTTCTTTGTGTTAAATATAAATCCTATCTTACGCCCTAATCTCATGATTTGAGGAAATTGTGAGATCGGGGTGTAACAGCTTGGTATCAGAGCTTAGGGTGAGTTGTCAAGGACCATTAAGTTAGTAAGTTAGAGTCCTAAGTGTGGCAGATAGGAGATGTTTGATGTTAGCTTTGGGGATTTGAGTATTTGGATATCCTGGCCCGATATCTGAGTACTTGGATCAGCCAGTACAAGCTACTCTATCTATTCTCTCACGTATACCCTGGCCAGGTATACAGTGGAAGAATGGGCTAGAGATGAACCCTAAAAATGTTAGGGTTAGAAAACGAGAAAAAGAAACAAGAATTAAGAGCATAAATGTAAAAGAAGATAGAACTTACATTTCATAATGTTGTTTTTGTTGGAAATGTACAGAAATGCTCTTATATGTTTGAATTGAAATATTCAATACCTTGAAATATGTGTCTTTAATATCTGTTGTATACTATGCAATTGTAGCATTTATTGATTTTATTCTTTGTAACAAGTAGACTAGAATTGACCTTTGAATGGGCTTTTGTTTCTATAGTTTTGCCAGCTGATTCGAGTGAAATTGACATCAGCAGGTCTGTTTAGGTTTTCAGTCTGTACACGATTCGGCCGAGTTGTATGTGGTTCGGCCGAGTTTCCTTAATAGGCAATCGAACAGCAAACTGATCGGCCGAGTTGTATGTAATTCGGCCGAGTTTCCTTTTTCAGAAAATCAAACGACAAGTTGACCGGCCGAGTTTCAAGCGGATCGGCCGAGTTGTGAAGCAATCGGCCAAGTTTCTGACCAATCGGCCGAGTTTCTGAGCTGTGAGTGGCAGTTCAGGAAGAATGTAATCATTTGTAGTTCTTGGATTCAGGATTTCAGGTTTGGCCTGGTCCGGTTGGCAGGATGCGTTACTAGGATCTAATGAATCCTATCAATAGTATAATAAGAATAGAATTTGAATAATTATACCCACATCAGAGTAAGAATGTACATACAGTAAGATGTTGAAACATATGGGCAAGATCAGAACAACTAAGAATTTGTTGAAACTGATATCTGAGGTTCAATTTTGGGGCCTCATATGAGAAACCCTTAATTGGGAATAAAGGAACATGATATGAGATTCATAATCAGTTTATTGATTAATATTATATGAACTATACATATGAAATATAGAAAAGATATGTGAAATGTATGTATGGTTCAAGATAGCAAGAATCAATCATGAATAATGAATCATAGAATAGAATATAATGCTTTTATGAACTCTAAAGCAAAGGCTAAGTAGAGAATAGGGTTGAGCATTCAATAGGTCCATAGAAGTAAAGAGTCTTCAAAAGAGTATAAGTAAAGAGAATCGTATGAATATGTAATTCATAAGACTAGAACAACAAACTAGTTTCTAAGTAAAGAACATAGGTGTAGTTTAACAAATGAATAAGTCATACAAAGGTGGACTGTATTCAGAAGAGAAAAACTTGATTGAAAGAGAAACTATGTTTGACCCATGCATGATCCACGTGATTTAAAAATGAAGAATATGTAATGTATTCAACATGAGGAAAAACTAATAGAAGGGCTATTAATTTAGAACGTTAACTTCGCAATAGTATAATGATAAAGGAGGAAATATGTGCAACATGGTATACATGACCATACATATGAATAAGCAACATGGTCATAAGAGAAAAATTTAGAATTAAAGATGACGGATTAAAGAGTAGTATATGGTAAGAGGACTATGAAACATAAGAAAGGGTTTGAAATATGATGGAGAAATTATAAAATAAAGAGGTTGTGAGATTCAGGCAAGTGCTAATTAATTAAATATCTCTGTTGATAACTAAGTAAATCTGCATACGAGAATGTATTAAGGGAATGTTTGAATACAAGAATTCCAAGTCTTAAAATCATCTTCTCTTTCATATATTCCTTAATGAGAGCAAGATGGGAATGAAATGATAAGAGAAAATGAATCATATATGGTGCATAACTACCTTGGTGGGGTCATCTAGTGAATGTAATAGTGACATACAGTATGATGAAGTGCGATAAGAAATAAATTCTTGTGTGATAGCAAGAATGATGAATAATCTATTCCTATCTTAAATGATTCTATGCTAATGATGTTTATTGTATATAATCATATGAAAAGGATAGGTAGCAAAAAGTAAAGAAGTAATGAATGAGCAGAGAGATATGAGAAAACACTAGCTTTGTGTAATATGTGAATTTGTTTTTACATGTATGATTTGTTGAAGGCATATTAAGATATGAAGTTGGTTCTACATATGATTTCAGTGTATTTGTGCAAGCTATATGTTAAATTAAAGGTGTATGATAGTCGTAGTAATTCATACCTGATATGCATCTTACTATTGTATATTTGTGATATGGTGATACGGTTTGAATGATGTCAGAACACATGGAGAGATACCCTGAACAAGGTAGTCATACTTATTCACTCATATTAATAGAAAGGGATGATAATCAGATTGTCTGGGCAAGTAACCCTAATGAGGTGTAGCTTGTTATACCTAGCTATAATATAACTGAGTGATGGTAATTGAGTATGATTAATACTTGAATGACTGATACAATTGTGGATTACTTTATTACTATGGTTGAAACCCTAAAATGATATAATACGATGGTTACACTTTGAATTGTGTGTGGGCCCATAACCCACAGGTCCCAGGATCGAAACAGGATAGTATGGAATGAGGTGGTAATGCTTCACCCCATGCATCCATGACCCAATGGGGATGCCAAGAGTAGTATTGTACAATTGATTGTTGAATCTAGTCTTTTAATTCAAGACTGTTTTGCTATTTGAATAACACTTGATTAAAGTTTAAAACAGTATGGTGAACTTGCTTTTGTCACTTAAAGGTGATACAGAACAATAGAACTCTCTGAACAGCATAAGTTGAGATAGTTGTATTAGAGTATCAGAGTTGCGCAGTGAAAGCGTGATGGTTTATCTTTGCATTCTATGTTTGTCTGCGGCATAAAGAATTTGCTTGATATCATTGAGAACTATTTGAAATATGTTGTGATTTAGTAAAGAATTAAAAGATCTAATGTTGAAAACTACATTCAGGTATGAAATATAAGAGTATAATGACATGGAAGGTTTTAGAAGCTTAGAATAACCTTGAATGTATCTTTCTTGTAGTTTTATGTTTCGAGGACGAAACATTCTAAGGAGGGGAGAGTTGTTACGACCCCATCTGAGCTTAATTGGTAAACTAGGGTTTATCTAGACAATCGCAAAGATTAATTAGAATAATCATTCTTGAAATCTAATTAATGACAATAACACAATTAGGATTTTTTAACTATGATAAGAAGTCTAAACGTTCTTTTGTCTTGAGAATTAGGGTTTGAGAAGCATAAACCCTAATCGGCCCAAATAGGGTTTTGATGATACATGAATACAGAATTTGATAAGTAGAATGTCTCACTAAATGATTTTTAGTATTTTATGTGTAACTCTGATTTACTTCAAATTTGGATATGATTTGTATATATAAAATGTGAACAACATTGAAAAATATCAGAATTTTTGAAGAATGCTCTGACCTGTTTATCGGTCGTGTTTCAAACTCGGCCGATCATATTTCCAGATTTATACAGCAGTGTGGTAATTGAATTTTATCTTTTTATTGGTATATCCAATTGATCTCAAATTTTAACTGTGCTTGAAAAACACAGTTTTAGACACTCTTTTAAATTGGCATAATTTTTGGATGACTTTTGAATCCCTACAGTAAGGGTGTCGGTCGAGTTTGTGCAGGACAAACTCGGCCGAATATTCTGCAGACTGCAATATAGCAGTGCACTGTTCTATTTTTAATTATTTATTGGTAACTCCAAATGATCTAAAATTTTAGCTGAAGCTTTATATATTAATTATACACAACTTGATAAATTCCCATAATTGTTGGATAATGTTTGATCTCTTAAATAAACGAATTACAATAACTTTTGTATAACTGAATATTCAGCCTATATAATTAAAGTTAAGTGTTGGGTCAATATGCAATTGACCCAAGCAGCTCAATTGACTTATATGAGCAACCACGCACACACACAGCTCTCATTCTTCGTCATTCACTCCAGAGAAACGAAAACCTAGAGAGAGAGGGAGAGTTAGGGCTTGAGTGGAGAAAGTGGGGGAATTGCTGAATTAGGGTTTTGCGATTCCAGGAAGGGTGAAATCAAGTAAGTTTGGATCCTTTGCATAGACTTTTATGGTGGATCTTCTCTCTCATGTCAAGATTCCGTCCATGCTCTGATTTGATCCAAGATGATGTCGAAATTCCCTCTTTTCTCACCCTTTCTTCATAATCCCTCTTTTTCAAGGTTCCCCAGTTGAATGGAAGAAGAGTTGGGAGATTTGCTAGGGATTTGATAGGAATTCGAGATTCCCTGAGTTGAGCTGCAGTTGTGAGGTATTTTCACACCTTAGGGTGAGTGGGTTCTTCCTTCAAACATTCTAATGCACGAATTTGATTATAACATCCAAATCCCTAAATGTTTAGCATGTGAATTCTAAATCCTGAAATGTCCGTTGATTTAAGTTATTGTAAATTGATATGATATGGATTCTTTCTCTGTTTGAATGACTCTTTGATGGTAGATTCATATCAGATACGTATACAACACTTCCTAGTGAGGATGCTTTTAGATTTATATCAAATGATGTAATTAGGGTTTGACCTAATTGAGATATCGCTAGAGTTTCAACCTTATTGAAAAGGACTAGTAATCCTATAAGTGGTTAGGATGTACCACATGGGTTATCTTAATTGAATTTTATTCTTGATACATGATATCTCAGTGAATGATATGGAAACCCTAAATTTAGTTAAATTTCCATTGTTTCATGTCTATATTGATTGCATATGATTTGTTGGAAACAATCTTTATCTAGTGAATGCTTATACCCTATGAAATCCTTATGAGAGCCATGTGACAAGTGAATGAGGTAAATAAAAAGGTGAATGAGGCAAATGCAACCCTAAGAGTAGGGTGTTGGCATGTGATGAATGAATAAGGCATATGAAACCCTAAGGATGGGGTGCTCAATGAATCATGCTATGGTAATATGAAAGGTCTCGATATGAGATGTGGGGATGCTTAATTGTTTAATTGTATGTTTCTAGTGCATTTAACTTTATATGCTTGTTCCCTCTGAAATGATATTTACATACTGCAGGGCTTCTTATATTTCAATACATATCTCGTAAATTGCAGGTGATGAGATATGACATGCCTTAGAAAGGGATGTTACTGAGACATGGTATATGTTGAGTACATGAGCTATGATAGTTATATGTTAATTAATTAGTAGACCTAGATGCCCTAACACCGTAGAACCCCTTAGACGGGTATGCAACTTTGGGGTGAAACTCGTGTTGCAACATCATCCGTGCTTGTGTCACAGACAAACGTGGAAAGAGAGGCAGTGTCCAACAACAATCGTGCTTGTGTCACGATGGCACTGCGATAACAAAAGAAAACACGGTTATCTAACACCATTCGTGCTTGTGTCATGAAGGTAACCCTGTGACTCTCCGCCGGTGTACTCAGGTTAAAGGAGAAGTCGGGAGCACACGTGGTTGTGCAGCACTCGTGGTTGTGCGTTGAGGCCGTAGAGCCTGGGTCCTGTGCAGACCGGGACGAGTAGTCAGACTTAGCATTTCCCGGGTGTGTCGCTAAGTCTTGTACGGTGGGACCGTAGCATGGACTTGTTGCGGATCTTTATATGCAGAGTACACTGCATATGATTAGGGCATAATTTAAAATATGATCATATAGGTTCACAGAGTTCTTTATAAATGAAAGAGTTAAGGAAGACTAGAAGCATAGTATTCTTGTAGTTATTCTTTGGATGCAATATTTACATTCTTTGTTATTTCAATTATATTGTTTAGAACTGCTCAGTGTAGTATTTATTATTGTTAAATGTCATATCGTTTACTCAAATTATATCTGTAATCACATTAGTGCATTAGTCTGTTTCCATGAAGTACTCATTCACTGAGCGAGTAGGCTCACCCCTCTACTCAAACATTTTAGGGTTAACCGCGTGGACTTGAAGATGGTCAGAGCATCAGTGTAGTTCTGCCACAAGAGCTGAGTACAAGATTAGTTGAGTCAGTCGGTCCTTGTCACTCTAGTTCCTCAGTAAGAGTTTAGAGGGAGAGTTGTAATTTCAATGTGTAATATTGTTCCTCTTTGATATGTATGCTAATTAGCAAGTTTCATGTGCATAATGCGTGAAAGACATCGTGAATGCTTATACATGTATCTTTACTATTAAAGTCTGATTAGTAGAAGAAATGTTTAGATTCCTTTGTTAAGATGATATGTGGTTCAATGCGATGAAACACGAGTTTAAAAGAAAAGAAAAAGTTAAGGGTGTTCTTTGTGTTAAATATAAATCCTATCTTACGCCCTAATCTCATGATTTGAGGAAATTGTGAGATCGGGGTGTAACAAGTATGTCAGTGATTATTAGGACATTTCTAGGGTTAGGGTCCCATCCATGGGATATACTAGTCTAGGGTTTATAAAACTCAAGCATCCTGGGTTTCTTTAGAAAACTCAATCCTTGTAAGGAGTGGGACCCGAGAGGGGATCCACTCCCTATTTAATTTGAGGAATGAATTCATCTAATCCAAACATACTAAAAAGGTATGTTGGAATAGGTGTGAATTTTTTATTTCTCAAATAGTGGTATACATATACTAAAGTATACTAGTAGAAATATGTTTCATGACTATATTCAATTTTATAAAAATACATCATCATCTCTCATATGGGGTTTACATGAAATTTACAACATCAAGATCTAAGTAGAGGGATATCTAAACTATCTCAAGTCTGTCTCCCAAGCATGAGCTCCTTACGCCATGTCTATATATGCACGTCATGTCCTCCATGTCCTACAGCTGGGGTTGGAAGCATACCCTAGAAGAGAAGGTAAAAATAGAAATTGTTATCATAAAAGTTGGTATGTGCATACAAAATATGGATTCAACAACTTTAGGAAAAAGGACATCAAATACAATAAGGCTTCCCATAAAAGAGGAAAGGACTGTCTAAGTGGACATAAAAAGAATAGATTTGCAATAAGATGATATTCAAGAAAAATCGTTACACTTTCCATTAAAACAAATATAGAATGTTCCACAAAAGCACACATAAGGAATTTAGGGCACACAATCCATCTCAATAATAATCAATGTGCATGCATGTGAGATAAGCATAGAACTAATGAAATATAAATAACAATGGAGGGTAATAAGCACAACACTAGTGAAACATAAATAACTATGGCAGCTAAGGCTCATAACCTTAAAATGTGATAAAGTAAGGCACATAACCAAACTCCTAAATATATATGAAGTGGACACAAAACCCAGGTATAACACACATGACTTTCATCTCAAAAATAAAGGGCACATAACCCATAAAAACCAAAGTACTTACACAAGTCTAGGGCTATTGAATCACAACACATGCAAAATGTGGAGGCAAGTAAAAGTTCAGTCATATAAATAGAATTAATGTGGTTTCCATCATATAAATAGACAATATAAAAATCCACCACAAAAGTGGGAAAACTTAGGGTTTCATATGAAGTAAAGTATATAAAGAGTCAATAAGAATATCCAACAAAGTAAGATGAAAAAAATATCAGAATGAAACAAAATCTTTCTCATGAAATAAATTCTCATAATAGAAAGAAATTGTGTAGGCTAATTTTTTCATAGGAACAAGAGAGATAGGGAATGTAGGTGATTTCTCAATAAGAATAATATGGAATGCAACATACATTAAGAGAGAGAGAGATCATATTAGTTTCTCAATATGACCAAGGGTATACAACATACCTTAGATGAAATCTACATACGTCTAAGGTCAAAACTCTAATTCCATCTCAGTACACAAGCATACAATTAAGGACATATATGAGATTAGGTTTATGTTTACGTTAATTATATAAACCCTAAGAATCACCTTTTTACTTTTATTAAATTAGGTTATCAAAACCATGTGATCCTATAGGTTATTTTTCATGACTTTATAGCATATTTCACTTTATTTTTCTGACTTGTAAATTATTAGAATTGAATTGTACAAATTCTAGCCAATTAGATAAATCTATAAAATCATATATTTATTACATTGAAGTTAGGTGATGAAACTGATACCATTAGGTAGGTTATAGTTTTCTAATTTCAAAGAGTATTTTTGTGTGATTTTCTAATAACCAAAGAATTAGTTGTACATTTTAAGAAAATGAACCAATGAGAAAAACCAAAAAAATCCACATGTAAAAATTTGTTGGATACCTAGGTGCACCCTATCCAGGTCAACCAATTGTAGCTGGCCACACAACACCTGACCCACAAAACCTCCTGATGGTGCAATAACATAGCACAAACAATTGAAAGGAAGAAAATGTCATTCTTACAAAAATGAGAAAATAGAATGAGGGAAGGGTAAACCTAACAACCCTCATACCCGATTGAACAAGCAAGAACTTGGTAAAACTACCTCCCAATGAGATGAATTGGTTGGTACAAAATTTAGGAAGAACTAGACCCAATTGAAAGTGAAATCACATGTGAGTTTTGCACTCCATCCCAATCCTATGGAGCCTAGACACATCCTCCATGATGACCTAGGGTTCAATTTCACCCTTCCACCATTACTGGAATGTGGAAGGAGGTCGGAGGACATAGAGAGGTCAAGGATCACAAATACAAATTACAAGAATCGATTTGTAAGGACCGTGACCCATGTTTTGGGCAAACCCTATTTGTTATGCTTAAGTGAGTTGCTTAGCTCCTTGCTCTAATCATCTAAGATGTAATTAGGGCATTTTGGAGGTTGGTGTTCCTTGTTTGAGCTTGTTGCTTGATGTTTGTGCTTTGTGGTGAGGTTTTGGTACAACTTGCAATTTACCCAGATTAGGGGTTGATGTGCAAGTTTGCGACCTCTAGAGTGTTCCTTCTCTCTTTTGGCATCATCTGGAGGAGAGACGAAGTGTTGGGCACCTTGTTTTGGCCTTGGTGATGTTTTGGGCACATGTTTGAGGTGTGCTTTACTCTTTTGAGTGTTGTCTCAGGCTTGAGAGACTTGGTGAGACCCTGTATCGGTTTGTGGTTGCCTTGAGGAGGCTTGGTATCAGTTTATGGCATCTTTAGGGTCACCATATCGGGTTGTGGTGACTCTAGGAGGAGTTCCATATCAGTTTGTGACCTAGGGTTCCATCCCTATCTGTTTGTGACCTAGGGTTCCATCCCTATCAGTTTGTGAAGGGGGTGGATGGGTGTGTCGGCCTTGACCTTCCTTAGTGACCAATTTGGCGAGACATAGGTTCTATCACCTTGTTGCATGGTGTGGCATGTTTCCCTTCTTCTTGGAGAAGTGTCTTCTTGGGTTCTAAGGTGGTGACACTTTCTCGTTGCTCTTTCTCTCTTCGGCCATGTATATATACCCCTTCTTTCTAATGCAAGTGAACCCTTTTAGCAATCTTTGCTTGTTCTCCTTGGTGGCTGACCTTGAGCTTGAAGATCCCTCTCCCTTAGAGGTTGGTGAGTGAGCCAAGAGCTTGTGGTGCTCTCTTTCATCTTCTTCATTGGTAAGCCATGGTTTTCTATCTTTCCTTATCTTCTTCTTTCTTCTTCTCAGCCATGGACCATGGTATCTTATTTTATCTCTTTTGCCTTATTATCCTCAGTTCTATCTTACTTCTTGGAGGTGTGGTGGAGGTTAATCAAGGAGTATCTTCTTCTATCTTGATCTTGGGAAGCTTGAAGCTTGACCTTGGAGCTTAAATCTTAGTGGTTGTTCTTGAGGCGGGTTATATAACTCTAACCCTACTTTGTTATTATCACTTTTCTACTTGTTATCTTGCCAGTTATCTTTAGCTCGTTATCTCTTTCTTACATGCTAGTAGTTTTCTCGGTAGACTTGTGTTTGGTTTTGAGAATAGATCTATACTGAGTTGCTTCCATGGAATACACCTTTCTTTTCCTTGGTAGTATTGTCATCTTGAGGTAGAAGATGACTAAACTGACATGAGCTATGGTATGCTAATTGATATGATGTGCAACCCGACATGCAAACTGACATGTCTTGTCTAGACCGATATACCTACCATGTTGGGGTTTTTTATGATCTCGTGATGGATAGTGTAGGAGAGTGTGGAACCTTGATGCTTTTTAGTGAGTGTAGAAGTTGACATGGGTAACCCTAATCCGATACATGTGTAACCTGATACACCTTGCAAACTAATACTCCTTAGCCGACACACCTTGTTTAGAGGTGAGAAGCATCTTCCTTGTGGTTCAATCGATACGACCAACCCTAAAGGATGATATCATATTGAGATCTATCTGGACGATACCCTAGTGAGTGGGTAGGCTGATACCCTAGTGAGTGGGTAGGCCGGTACCCTAGTTGATGGGTAGGCCGATACCCCAAGGGATGGTGAGGTCGATACCTTAAGATGGTATAACCGATACACCTTCTTCATGTACCTCTTTGGCCGATATCCTTGTTGTGCCTTGGCTGATACCCTCTCATTGAGGTGATAAATCGATACAAGTGATGATATAACCGATACACTGGTTTAGAGTGGTGGCCGATACACTACTTTAGGGTGGTGGCCGATACACTACTTTAGTGTGGTGGCCGATACCCTAACCCTAATCGGGTAAAGTGAAACCCTAATTTTTATTATGTAAAGTGTATGGTGTGAATTTAGGGCATGAGTTCTATGATATGATGATACTTTGCCTTCTTGTCATCAATTTCTAACCATGCAGGTGTTATTGATTGATATACATATCCAGGTATGCGTTATGGTGGTTATGATGTGGTGAACATGTGGTCCTTGTGATGGACATGTGGTCCTTGTGATGGACATATAAGTGATAACAAGCATAAAGTGATAATGTGATTCAATATGTTCTGGTGATGAGTCATACCATGTTTATGTAGATCTTGTTTAGGGGTTATAAGTTGTAACTTGAAAGATGCTTACAAATGTTTAAATTGATCTAATTAATCAAGTGAAATCTAATAGTGTAGTTGCCCTGTGCCATAGATCCATTTAGTGTTAGCATTTGCTGAATGATGAAACAAGTTTAACTCAGAACGCATATTGTTGAATATGCGGGGTGCAAATTGGAATGCCACCTTGTATCTTGAAAGTAAATGTATCATAGGATTGACTATATGTCATACCTAGAATTGTATCACAGGATTGACTGTATGTCATACTTGGAATTGTATCACAGGATTGATTGTATGTCATATCTGGAATTGTATCACATGATTGACTGTAATTCATACCTGGAAGAGCACTTCTATAAGTTGTAGCTTAATTTCTCTAGTGTTGTGACCTGTACCAAGATGGGATAAATATGCATAGTTGGACTAAAATGTCCCTGGAAGTAGATGACTCATGATGTCATTACATGTTTACTTGTGCTGACCAAGGAAGGTGAGGTCATGGATTCTGGCTCTTCCCTTAGACCTTGTACGGCACTAACTTTGACTATATACATATAGTGGTGTACCATTCAAATCCTCAGGGCATGATGAATACGTAATCGATCATGTAGTATAATTGCATAGGATCAAATATGAAAACGTCAGTTGAGGCCTTGCTTGATCTGTATACAATGTTGTTAATAGAGAATATACATGTTCTTCATATTCCTTTTTAATTGTCAAAATGTTTCATAATTTAATAGTAATTGTTCTTCCTTCTATTTATACTATTGCTCAGTTTATCTTATCTGTGATTATATTAAAGTTGGCAGAGAGTTATATATCTTGTTGGGACTGTGTGTCTCACCTCGTTGGTTAACAACCTTTTTAGGTGGATGAGCATGAGAAGGTAGAGATCGTGTAGAGGAGGTTGAGCAGCAACTAGAGGAGTAGTAACTGATAAGGTTGGAAGTGTTGCTGGTTGTCTTTGTTGATAGAGTCCTAGAGTCGTTCCTGTACACTTGGGTACTTGGGGAATGTTTTGTAGGTGTTTTGAGAACGCATGTTCTCTTTATGTTCTTTTTGTACATCAGATATGATGGGATCATGTATATATGTTCTGGAACAATGCCCTCATTACAGGTTGACAACATGTTTTGTGGATGCTTTGAGGCATGAAAGTACTCATGTGTGAAGGTTCTTGCTATGTGGTGATTTTATGCAAAACGTTTTAAATTTTTAGTATTTCTCTTAATAAGTTGTTAATCTCTTTCTGCGGTCTTGTTTTGAGTTATCTCATTTCATTGTGGAACAGGGCATCACATGATTCCTCAACTAAAACCAAAACTCTCAGTGAAGATAACAACTATCTAGGTAACAAGGATCTCGATAATCGATTAGGAGAGCCAAATATGAGTAGAAAGGGTACAACCACCTACTGAAGCAAGGGAAAATCTAGAAGCAATTGGAGATATGCATGACCATGGCTGACCTCACCAAACTTGAAGCAATCCTCACGATGGTCTGAGGGGTGTTGGTGAACTTGACGGATATTCTAGATTCAACTTCATCACCAAATTCAAGGAGGCACCCAAGTGAAAATGGATTTGGGAAGGCAGGTGTAGGTGGCATATGCTATAGAAAAGGGTGGAGTCTGTTGTTGGAGGTGTCTTGAAGTCTTTGAGTGGTATTTATATGGGTCTGAAGACTAGAGAGTGAAGGAAAAAGAAAAGGGATAGAAAGTAGATTAAGAACAAGGGAAGGATGAGGTCAGATACCATCTGAGGGTTTGAGTAGACGAGCCTTAGGAAATTAGGATAAAAGATGCATAACTAGATAGGAAAACCAATATGAAACCAGGTTTGTGAAATAGTGAAAGACCAAGATAGAAAATCAGGATTGAATAGAGAAGACCCACTGTGGATACAAAGCACGAAGAATAAGGGGAAAGTATGGAGGGGGAGAACGAAGGCATGCGTAGGATGACTCCGAGTCAAATATGTTGGTATGTATGCCCTGAGAACCAATCATGGGATGATTGGTGGGATACATTAAGATTGATTTGATAAACATCAAAGGCAAGCTTCCAATTCATTCTAGTTCAGCCAGTTGTGAGATAATGATAGAACAAATTGAATGTCTAGAGAATGACAATACTCAATGACATATGCCTTCAAGTACGTGACTTGAATGATGAAATCATACAAATGTTAAGAGTGTGTACATTCTTGTTATGTCCCTAGTCGAATGTCATTGTGTAAGGTTGATAGACAACAATGACACATAAGACTAGATTGTGTGTTGGTTGATGACAAAATTTCATTAGTCATGATATAGTGATATCAAACCAAGAACATAAGTACTTGTTAGAGAACAAGTGTATCGGACAGACCCACTGTGAGAGTGACACATGGAACCATGACTTGGTAGTCACAGTCAGATCTCACAGTGATGGCGGTGAGTGTGATTCTTTGACCTAAAATCACTACACTCAACACATGTTGTTGGGTACACTTTGACATCATCAAACGCAATCCTAAAATATAGATTGTTATAAAGGTGAAGATTGGGTGACTTTGACACATGGGGCTTTTGAGGGGTGAGTGATAGATATGGGATTTGTCCCTCCTGAGGGATTTTGATGTCCATGGCCACTTGATGAGTAGGACTGAGAAAGGCATGCCCATGCATGTGTGAATCAATATGTGATATTGATGTCACACATATCTCATCTAGTCTGCTCTGAGATCAAGGAAGTGAATGAACGTTGAACGGATGATTGTTCCATGCCTTGAGTTCATTTGGGATATCAGTGACAAAGGAATTATACATTCATTGTAACACCAGTCACGAATTGTAGGATTGAAAGTTGTTCTCCAACTTTCCTTTTCACTTGGGTAGCACCGATGTGCAACTAGGCACCGCTCTTTGCTTGTGAAGTCATAAGTGTTATGGACTATCACTGCCAATGTGAAATGGGCTTGTAGGGTCACACACATAAGATTTAACCTGGAAGAGGAGTTTATCCATGAATGATGTTTAGATTGTTTACTAAATGTGTTTAGTAGTTCAATTAAACATTCAATAATTGACTTGACTTAGAACCACCAAGTTCAAGTGTTGAACTAACTGATTTAGGTGTCAGATTGATTGAAAACCGCATTGATCGATTTCTGCACAACCTGGACTGCCAACTGACCAGTTCAAACTATTGAACCAATCAAATCAGGGTCAAGTGAGATGACCAGTATAAGTGTTGAACCGATCGGTTCAGCTAGACCAAACGATCCAGTTTGGGAAAGTTAGGTTGGTGAGAAAATATTTTCATTTCACTTGTACAATTTGATTGGGACAAGTATTGATCTTTGGATTAATTGGAAACAGAAAGAGGAAAGTCAATTGGGAACTACCCTAGGAAGTGAAATGACTAGTTCATGAATGAACCGATCGGTTCAACTCCCCAAATGACCAGTTCATGAGATGAATCGATCAGTTCAGTCCCTAAATGATCGGTTCATTTGTGAAATGATCGGTTCACCTGCCGTAGTGTATCAATTCGTGGAAATTTTGGACCCTTATACTCCTGCTTTAGTCCCACATTTCCCGAGGCTGAGAACCCTGACCCTGACCCCTCCTATATATAGAGGAGTACTGGAGGCTTCTCAGATAGAACAACTTAGAACATCCGTTTCTCTACAAAGTTTTCCTCTCTGGTTGTGGTAACCGAGAGAGCCCAAGCAAGTGGTACCTGACTAGGGAGGCATAGCGAGGGAAAGACATCTACAGGATGACAACTGGTGGCGGGAGAGCACCTCGGTGACTAGTACACAGACATAAGTGGACGACTCCTTCCAGTGTCTTGTAGGATAGGATGACTAGAGTTCCCGATGGTCTATGTGGACTACTACAGAGGTGGGAGATTTCTTCCGCTCAGAGGACAGTCATCAATCTGTCAGTCCGGTTGCAACCAGAAGCTGCATAGACGCCGTCCAAGACCGGAGGTGAAGGTCACGCTCACCGTGAGGTAACGTCGCCGAGCAAGCCTCGAGACAAGGTACACCTATACAAACCATCCTTCCTATCATATAGATATTGACGAGATCTCTTTGGGTTCTAGGTTTAGGGAGAATTTTTTTGTTTCTGCTGCCATCTCTACCTCCCCTAAAACCCAACAAAATAACCATACAAGTGATAAAATTGCATCTGCCCAAAAGAATACAGACACATATCAAAGAAGGAAAAATGCTTGTAACGAACATTTATTCTAAAAACTTTAGGGAAACCAAGTGTGACAATTATGTACATTAAATTATAAGTGTTGACAATCTCATTTTCATTCCTATTTGATTTGAGTGTTGAAATAAGGGTCAAATATCCAAAATTGATACCTAGGCAAATTAAGGCATGTAGAACCCAATTTGCAACTAGTTTCTACCTTTCAGGCTATTTTTTATTTTATCCAAAATTTTAGGCATTAACTTATATTTTCTTGCCCTAAAGAAATTAGCATATCTAGTTTACCGATTAAGTTCAAACTTGGCAACTGAGCTAATAGGGTCCCATGAAAACTGATTTTCCCATTAGATTTGGGTTTGCAGATTTCATTTTTATTAGTCACAACATAATTAGAGTTTTAGGCTCATAAACGTTATATTATTATAAAATTATATCATTAATATCAACTTCCATTAAATTGTATCTTATTATCTTCATTTTGTTGCCAAAAGGGTTATCTTATATTATTATTCACGAAATTTTGTATTTTACTTATTTAACTTATTTAGTCCATTAGTTCAACATTTATCTAAATAATGGCTCATTATTCATATTTATGGATATGGAAACACCAATTATAATTATAATTTATATATTAAGCACATTTTAATTCTTATCAAACATACCTTACCAATTATGTGGATATTAAAAAGAAAACACATGTAATACACTTTATGAACTTATTTACATATTAACACATATACATGTTATTATATTAATATGGGATTTTGATTATAAAATGTTATGCCACTTAATGCTCAAACGATATTCATTAAGGTGTATCTCTATTATTGTGTGGTAAAAACTAAGGAACCAGACTTACACACCTCTTAATTATGGAATATGATAAGTTCCTATGTTTTAGTATGTTACACTTCATGTGACTTTAGGTGGTATATATGTATATCCACTCACTACTAGGGTTTTGACATACTTAGTACCACCTTCCATTGTCTTTTATTTATCCATGTTCATGATTTTTTATCCAAGTTCAAGAGTTAACTTTCTTGTCATCCATCTTTCTTTGGACCCTAGGATGGGCGATATGCTCTAGAGGTGGGGGGTGAATAGAGCTAGAAAGCATTTAAACAAAATTCATTAGACCTTAAAGACATATCACAAGATAAGATTGCTAATTAGGAATTTGAATGCAATTAAACATACATAGCAAGGATGGGAGAGATTGAAACAAGTACAAGAACACAAGATATGTAGAGTGGTTCCAATCTATAAACTAGGAGATTGTCAGTCTACTACCTAGAGAGGTCAACCTCTAGGATTTCTTAACCATGTCTACTCCTTGTATTCACTTATAAGAGTTACAACATATGACCTTCCTTTTTCGGGTCTAGGATACCCAACTTTCCCTTTGAGGGGAAGGGGTCCAACAACATACCAAAGGACTTACCTATCCAACAAAGAGTCTTCTACCTCACCAAGGACTTACCCACTTTACAATGAGTTCTTACCTTCACCAAGGACTTACCTACTCTTACACAAGTCTTTAGCCTTTGAGGAATTACCCACTCTTCTTGGATCTTCAGCCTTTGACTTCACCTTTTCCAAGGAGAAGCTTCCACCAAGGACTTACCCAATTGAGCAAGGAGTCTTCTGCCTTCGCCAAGGACTTACCCACTTCTTGCACCAAGTCTTCAGCCTTGAACTTCTTCACCTCTCTTAGCCAAGAGAGAGAACCTTCATCTTCATATTCATGGAAGAAATGAGAGATTGGGAGGTGGTGGAAGTGAGAGCCCCACAAGATATACATGTAGGAATATCTCTCTTACAAATGTCCTACTCACTCTAATGGATGTAGCAAGTGCTTAAACTTAGAGAAAGAGGAGGTTGCAGGATGCACTCAACTATAGAATAGGGACCTTCATAGGGCTTGTCTAAACATGGGATGAATCCCAAGGGGTCCTATTTATAGTTGGGGATGCCGACTAGCCTTTGGGAACACTTAAGGATGAAAACTAGTTGTTTGAGATGTTGCAATATACATTTTTTTAGTTTTGCAACATTCCAATGGGTAGAAATACTTTTCTGCACTTTTTCGTATAGTGCGATCGGTCGAGTTTCAATAAAGGTAACTCGACTGATTGCACTATATGACAATGCCAATTTGAACCATCAATTAAGCTTATCCTGGATGAAACTCAACCAATTGATTAAATTGGTTTTGCTCAGTTCAGGGATCAGACAAGTTCTATGAGTGGCAAACTTGACCGAACCAAGGTATTCTCAAATCCATCAAGGGATCTCAACTGACAAACAACCTATAATGAGTTTAGAAAATTCCTTTTGGGTGCTTAAATATTCTATTTAAGTGATCCTCATTTTTTCTAAGATTAATTACAAGTCATACAATCATTACAAGTGATTTACAACATGATTCTAAAGGATTTACATCATATTCCACAAAAATGCACTTTCATTTATATTGACTTGTCTTTTCTCCAAGTTAGGATGTGCAAGTTAGGGCATTTGGAGTGTGTCTATACCTATTCTGAAATCACTCTAGTAGAAGCATTAGACACAAATAAGTGGAATGGTTAGTCATCATCAAAACAGAGGTTTAGTCAATTTAGACCTTGAGTCAAAATTGGCCTAGACTCAACACTTTCTCTTTCCCCCAATTTCATTAGGATTTGCAAATATATGAGTACTATTCTTCTTCACTAATAATGCAAACACATGATGATAGTTTATAGTCAGGGCTTTTTAATGGTTAACTTTCTTCTCATAAGATTTTTTGCATCCTCTATCCATGTTTTTCACAGACTGGGTCATCACACCTTATACCTAGGTTCTTAAATGTTTCTAGGGTTCTCCTTATAGGAGAAGTACACATTATACAAACCATTTTTCAGATATATATTTTTAAATATTAAAATGGCATTTCACTTTCTCTAATTGACATAGGGTGCCTTAACCTTAATTTTCCTTCAAACCCCAACTTATATGAGGAGATAAGCAGTTTGTAGGGTTTAGAGAAAAGATACTCATAAGGTTGAAAATAATAGAGTTTATAAAGAGAAATATATTATATGGAAAGACTTAGAGGTATGTCATTTTAGGCAAATCCTCAGGCTTTGTCTAGGTAGGGTACATATTTTGGCTTGGGAGTCCTCGTAAACCAACTTTCCCTTCAAAGGAAAATATCACCAGTCCTAAAATTGTGATCCAAAGTACAAATCTTCACCTATATGAAATACCCTACAACACTTTTATGGTTCTACAAAGTTATATATTCATTAATTATTAAAATCTATTTAAGAAAATATGTATCTAATACCAATTGTAAAGACCCCCTCCTCCCATTATCCCCACAAATGAGGACCAAATATGCAAGGGTAGTTTATCCAACATTGCAAGATCATATTTTTAAAGCACAAAACAAAATTAATAATTTCTTTAAAAATATAACATTTTGTTTTAGTTCTCCAAATGTTGGTACATATATTCAAGATTAGAAATTGATACCTAACTTCTATAATAAATGAAAAGGAAAACTTGTACCAATCCTCCATAGTTTGTAATAGAACTTCAAATATTTTTCTTGTTTTTGAGATAAGAAAACGTTGGCCTCCTTTAAGGGTCTTGGACTTAACCTAAATTTAAAAAAAGTGTAGGTCAACATAAAACTATGTCATGAATGGGGTGCAACCAAAATGTGTGTATGTAATTATAACAATATATATTGTATAAAACTTTAGTCTTTATTGAAATCATCTATAGGACAGAGAAAAAAGTGGACACCTTGTTTGAGCCTTAGTTGAGTAGTATTGCCCTTAGTGGTGATTATGGTTTCTATGAGTGTTGAGTGTCTCGACCTATGTATATATAGTGTGTTGTCTCGACCTAGGTCGCGACCTAGGGTTGGTTTGGTGGGTGTCATGATCAAGACACCCCCTCTAGATGGTGGGGTCATGACCAAGGTGCTCTTGGGTTGAGATGGTTTCCCTCTTATAGGATGTCTCGACTTAGGGTTTGAGGTGGTCCCTTGTCTCGACCAAGTGGTGACGGTGGTGTGTGTGTCACGACCACCGATGGTGAAGCATGGGAGGGTCGTGATCATGACCATGTGGGTGACCAAGGTGGTTGAGACCCAACCTAGAGTGTATCACCATTTCTTGCATGTTAGTCTAGGGGGGTTCCATGTGGCTGCATTTTGGTCTTTTGAGTGGACAAATGTCACTTTGGTACCTTGGAGTGTTGACACATCATCCCTTGCCTTCTCTATCATCTTCCACCTATATAACCCCTTATTTCTCCATGCTTGTAACCCTTTAGGCCCTACATCTTCTTCCTTCTCTTTTTCTTCTTCTTGGATCTTGGTGGATCAAGGAGATCTGACCCTAGATCTTTGTGACTAAACTCTTCTTGCATGTGGTGCTTGTGGTGACCATAGCCTATCTTCAACCCTTGGTAAGTGTTTATATTCCTTTATGGCATTTATTTTGATCTCCCACCTCCATCTTCCTCTCTTTTCTCGGACCTAAATCATGGTTCCTCCATGGTGGTCATTTTGGGAGAGAAACTCCTCTTCACAAGGGTCATAGACCATGTTTCGACAAGGTAGACCCAAGTGTGAGGAGGGTTTCTTCTCTCTATCCCTTGATCTTTTGGCTCAGCTAGAGCTTTTTGGCTCTCTTTTCTTGGATGATCTTTTACCTTGGTGTCTTCTCCTTCTCGAGGTGATCTTGTGGTTGAGAGTGGATCTTTTAGTGGAGCTTCTTCAACCCTTGGATCGTGTGCTTGGAGCTCTTGATCATGGAGCTTGGAATCCTTGGTGGTGATCTTTGTAAGGTGGGTTATATAACACTTAACCTACTCTATTATTGCACTCTTTTATTCATGTTTGGTACTGTCTTGTCTCTCTAAAATGCTCCCTTATCATGCTAGTAGATAATGATAATTGATAGAACTTATTTGGTGGATATATCATTCTTGGTTTGGTAGAAACCTGAAACCCTAATCTACATGCAATCGTTTTTGTGGTTGATCTATTATGGAGGTTCTTCCCTATCTTTTGACCTTGGTATTGCTCTCATGCATGGTGTTCGTGTACCTAGATGTTGGAGGGAGGTTAGGTTCTATTTTGGATACCTTGATCATGGCTTTCTCTCCCTTGTATGAGATCCTTTCTTGGTGGTTTCATGATACATGACCTAGGGTTTTTGATGATTGTTTGCATGCATTTTTCTGTCTTGATGATTATGGTTTTCCCCTTAGTTTTGTTCCTATTTTGAGACCTAGATATCATTCCTTAGGATGATCAAGACACCCATCTCCTTGTTGGTTGTAACCATAGTTAATCTTGGTCAATATGCTCCTCTTGTTGATGGGTTGGCCTAGTGTTGTTTAGGTCGTGACACTTGATATTAGTGGCCTAGTTAACCTCTATTTTGGTTGGGTTGTTTCCTATGTCTTGGTCATTACATGCCCTTGAGAGAGGTCAAGACCAGGTGGTCTTGGGTCACGACATGTTGCTAGCGTGGAGGTCGAGGCAGCCATGTCTTGAGGTCAAGACATCTCTAGATTGTGACAGTTGGGAATGGTTAGAGATCCAACACTAGATGTCGCAGTCGCGACATGGTCTAGGTGGTGTGGTCGTAAACTAGTGGTTTGGTGGTGGTCGAGACTCATGATGATGATAGTGGTTGAAAGGTATGCTTTGTTACTTAATGTTACTTTTGTATGAGTAATGTATAAGCCATATATATATGCTTTCTGTATTAATATCAAATCAAATTTAATGATGTTTCTTAATCCTAATATACTCCAAGATTATGGGAGATGGTGAATCTAGGGTTGATGGTTGAACCTAGCTTTGTAAATCCGAATTGGCTAAGAAGGAACCCTAACCCTAATAATGTGCAATGATCATGCTTGTTTCTCTCTCATGGAATGGCTATGGTGTGTGATGTTATCTATCTTGTTTATGAACTTCTAACCATGCAGGTGTTATGAGCTTACTAATAATAGTTAGTGTATGCTATGGTGACTATGATATGAAATAGGTTGAATGTGCCTTCATGAGGCATGTTGAGGCACTTGTGATACATGGATGATGTGAATGGGTCCTTTGAATTGGTAGTGGCTTATTGCCTATTATTAGATGACATTTCACAATGATGAGTTAGGGGATTTATATCCCATAGTATGTGACTTTGGTGATGTTTTGAATGGCAGTGATAAAAGCATCATGTGGTGATAGTGTGACAAGTTCACACTTTATACATTTATATTTTCTGGAGTGTACTAGGCCCTTATCTTTGTAGAGTTTGCTATGAATTTATATGTTGTAACTTGATTGATGCTAAAAGATGCCTAATTAACCTAATTTATCAAGTGGAACTTAGTCATGTAGTTTTCCCCATGCCATAGATCCATCTCAGTGTCAGCACTTATTGGATGGTGAATCGGGCTTTCCCTAGTGAAAGCTTGGAGTCATATACTGTTGAGTACATGCATTCACAGGATTGGTTGTGGGCCATACCTTGGCAGGAGTGCGGTTGTGGGTCATATCTCAATCACATGATGCTTATGAGGTTTCACAGTATTGGTTGCGGGCCATACCCTGGCAGGAGTGCAGGTGTGGGTTGTAGCTCAATTTCACTAGTGTCATGACTTGTACCAAGGTGGGATAGGACTTTTACAGTTTGACTAATGTCACTGGTTACAATTGACTAGAATGTCTTTGCAGTGTACTCATGTACTGACCACGAGGTTTGGTGAGGTCGTGGATTCTGGCTCTTCCATTGACCTTGTATGGCATTGATTTCTACTTAGCAAAGGTCAGTTGGATTTGGGTGGTACGCCTCAAATCCTTGGGGAATAATAAAATATGTAATCAGGTGTGTAGTATACTTGCTTAGGATAAAAATGAAAATATTGGATGAGGCCTTGCTTGCTTTTGTACAGTATAGTTGGTAGTAAATACACATGTTCTTCGTATTCCTTTTGAGTGGTCAGATGATAATAATTGCCTTACAAATATCATTAGCTAAATCTGCTTATCGTAGTTGTACCTTTACTTCTATCCTTTAATTACCCGATCTATGCTAATATTAGCATTGGTGGAGAGTTAAATCTCTCGCTGAGATTTGGATCTCACTCCATGGGTTTCTCCACATCTTTTAGGTGAACATGCATGATGAGGTAGAGATCGTGCAACTGAGGCAGAGCAACAACAAGAAGGACAGTAGCTGATAAGGTTGAAGGTGTTGCTAGTCTTTTGGTATAGAGTCCCAGAGTCATCCCTGTACACTCAGGTCTCTGGGATGGTTTTTGAGTGTGTTTTGTAGAGATGCTATCGATATGTGTTTTTGAGTGGTTTTCCCTTTTGATGTCTAGATATAACAGATGTTCATGTATATGCATATATATGGGACATGTGTCCTTGTAGTTGGTGGATAGTATATGTGATGAAAACATGTTAATGTAAGCACCTTGTGATCTCTGACATCTGATGCAGGTGTCCTATGCAGACTTATATAAAAAGGATTTTACATCTTTGGTGCTTAATGATATTGGTTTTAATTTTTAGTGTTTTCTGGTAATCCGCTTTTTAGTTTTATTTCCACATTTAGTTGGAGTTATCTTGTGATTTGTGGTGAGGGGCATCATAGTTTGGTTGGAATCAGAGATTTAGGTTCGCCAAGTATAAAGGGACCTAATACTAGGGTTTATGTTTATACTTGTGTCCTCCAGTCTATCTTATAGTGACTTCTTCTTATGCAACATGAGAAGAAAAACTTAAAGATGTCTGGTGAACATGAAGAACACACTCCTGAAAGTAGTGTTGCTACACCATACGATGGTGCAAGGAACCAAGAATGGGAAGGTTGGGTGCCTGAGGTCCCCCAATTCAACCCAACCATGCTTGAGAATCCTGCCTTTCAGTCTCTTTTTGGGCAATTCATGGCTACTATGATGCATATGGCGTATAGGATGCCCGCACCTCAGCCAAGGGCACTAGTTCCCAATGTGGAATCTTTGGGTACTAGGAAGACTTTTGAGTGTCTTCTCCATGTTGGGGCAGTGGAGTGTGCTGGAACAACTGATCTAGTGGATGTGGATCTGTGGCTAACCGAGCTTGAAAAAGCCTTCAAGATCCTTAGCATCCCAGAAGCTGATAAGGTGAAGTATGCAATGTACCTTTTGAAAGGGAGTGTTGGACACTAGTGGGCCTTAGAAGAGGAGAAGAGTCCTGGTGCTGAGGTAGGTTGGGAGGAGTTCCAATGTGAATTTGTCTATTGGTACTTCCCACAAACATATCTTGATGAGAAGATAGCCCAGATGGGAGTTTTTGCTCCCTTACATGTCTCTTTCTCAGGTCTTGCAGTCATTAAATCCTATGGTGTGTCCCACCAGAGGTGCACACACTAATCAATTAGACTTGACTAGATGCACCCCACGAGCTCGAAACACACTTGGGATCTTTTGAATCTATAAAGCACTAGACAAGGTTCACTCACAGATCATGCAAGGGTCCATGATGATAAATGAGTATAAGGCTAAGTTTATGGAGCTTCTAAGGTTCTATCCTCACATGGATGCTACAAATGATGAGAGGATCTAGTATTTTGAGAAGGGGTTGAATGATGAGTTGTCTACCCCATTGGCTGCCTTGGAGAATCAAGAAAGGTTTGCCACATTTGTGAAGTCTATCCGGAGGATAGAGAGATCTGTGATGGAGAAGTGAGAGGTGAGTGCTAGGACGAGGCATGCTCAGTTCCAGGGACAACCATTAGGAGGCTTTAAGAAGCTGAGGTTTTCTGCACTACCAACACCACAGAGGTTCAGTGTGTAGACGTAGTGGTCACTGATTTAAGGCAGAGATCATAGCCTTCCACCTACTAGAGCTCATAGCACATTATCTGTGTCAGTGATGGGGTTGCCTAGGCCACAATTTGAGGCCAGGGCTTGTCATAAGTGCAGACAAGTAGGACATCTAAGGCGGGAGAGCCCAGTGAGAGACGATGAGGTGACCCAGCAACCGAGGAAGAGCCAACAGGGCTCACAGAGGTAGTAGTTCAGTGGTAGGCTAGATTATCTACTCAGGGAAGCAGAGGACCGGGGAAACAACAAGCAATGGCTAGATTCTACGACGAGTCAGCCGAAGGCGGTGGTCAACCGGAAAGTGGTGACAAGTCAGATGGAGTTATTTCATTCTGATTTGTCTTCATATTGCTTCATATCTATTGTGTTCGACCCAGGTGCAACACACTATTTTATCACCCCTGAAGTGCTTAACAGTTGTCAAATACCTATTAGTCATAGTAGAAATAGTTTGTTGTTAGAAACCTCGTTAGTTGGTCTTGCAGTGTTGCAGGAGGTGTGTCCTTCCTGTGTCTTTTCTTTTTTAGGGCACAACATTCAAGTGGATCTCATACCACTTGATATGCATGGATTCGATGTAATCCTTAGAATGGACACCTTGGAGAAGTATAAAGTGGTCTTAGATTATGGTTCCAAGATGGTGATGTTTGTCAATGGTAATAAGACATGGATCTTTCAAGGAGATAGGAATATTCTTCTAACATGTCTAGTATCGACGATGGTGGTGAAGAAGCTGTTGAGGTAGGGTTGTGAGGCATTCTTGGAACATATGTTGAATACTAGGGTGAAGAATCCTAGTATTCAAGAGGTGCCAGTTGTCAGAGAGTTTGAGGGTGTGTTTTTTGAGGAGTTTCTAGGTGTTCCCCCACCCTGAGAGATTGATTTTGAGATCAATTTAGTCCTAGGCACGCAATCGATAGCTCAAACACCAAATAGGATGGCTCCAACTGAGATGGCAGAGTTGAAGAGTCAGTTGCAAGAGTTGCTTGACAAAGGTTTTATTAGGCTAAGTACGTCGCCATGGGGTGTGTTGGTTTATTACACTAACGAGTTTCAATCTTAAGAAAGATCTTTTACTCAACTAACCAATTTCCACAAGTATACAGAAGTAGTCGTAGTCGATATCGAACACAAGGAGCTTTAGCAATCAATTAAATGTAGCAGTGCTAAGGTTCAACAATCTAGACCATTTTAAAGATGATTTGGTTTATTAATCTAAAAATTTTAGAATTTAAACAAAATAGTAAACATATTACTAAAATAGATTAAAATTCAGATATGAAAGTATCTTGGACTTAAGATTTCGCACACATATCATAGCATATAATAGGAGCACGAAATTTAAACATACTAAGAACTTGTTTTAAAGAAGATTTGTATGTTGCACTTCACCTCTCGGTGCAAGTACGATGATCCAAACTCATTCAACTTTCCCATGTATGAATTTCATTTTGGATCACAAACCTACTCCTCAACTCCATAATTTCCACTCTCGTGGTAAAGTAGGAGTTGCCAAGAGAGTACATCCTTGCTCTCCTACCTATCTTCTCAGATCAAGCAAAAGAGCATAAAACATACACATAAGGTGGCCATCCATACATGCAGAAAAGAAGAAACCGGTACTCACAAGGTAGAAAAACAAGCAACATAGCATTTAGTACGAAATTATCATGTTCCATACATTCAATGACATGGGAGATACTCTCCCATGTCCAAGAAAAGGAAACTACTCGTCCATTACAACAAAAAATGCACAAAAATTTCCGAGTTCAACATGATTTAGAGAAGGAAAAGCTAACAAAACCCAAGGTGTAACCCAAGAGGAGTAGAATTATGGCTTGAGGATGAAATTCCACACCTACAGCTACTCCAAACTAGACAAACCTCTCTCCTAAGAAGCTTTGTGGAGTGAAGAAGCTCTGCTGCACCTTGGAGAAGAAGATTGAAGAAGAAAAGAAGAAGAATGTAGTTCTTTTGCAAGAAACCACCTTCTTCCACCCCCAAAATCACCTTCCTTGCAGTAGCGTTGCTCTTGGATGAAAGAGTTTCAAATTATGACCAAAGATAACTGCTCCATAGAGTGGTTTTGTCTTTTAAAATGAAAGGAGCTGTGGGCTCCGATCTCCAAACCATGAATTAATCCCGATTTAATCATGTGCGGAAGCAATCGGTAAACAGCGGAAGACAAAAATCACGGGAATTTAAAACTTTTTGAGACAAGAGCCTGAAACCACAAACCTTTTCCATAGAAAAAGGATTTAACTGTTTACATCACTGACAATTACTTCTTGAGTAATTACATACAACATGATACCAAAACTCTCAAGAATTCATACTCCAAAACACTCCAGGACCTGAGAGTACAGAGGACACATAGGACTTGACTCTAACTACACCATGAAGCAGGCTAGATCTCCACCTGAGATATTTACTGCTCCTGATGCTGCTGTTGCTGGGATTGTTCACCTGAGTTCTTGTTCCTTCATCTTCGACGACCACCTAAAAAGTAGAAATCTACGGGGTGAGACAATTATACATAATTGTCCCAGCGAGAGTTATAACTCTCCACTAGGCTTTATAAGCAAAGCAAGGAATAACTAAAGCAATAAGAGCCTTCAAGATATTCACTGGCAGTTCTGATGATAAGCAAGAGTTCAATCAATATTAAAATATGAGAACATCTATGCTATTCAAGGTAACATCAATCAAATAACTCATAATTAACTCTAACAGATATACTACGCTGTTGTTTATGTTTTTCCAAACATTATTATGCCCTGTGGAGATGAGGCATACCACTCATACTCCAACTGATCGCTAAGAAGTCACATCAGTATCATACATAGGTCATTAAGAGAGCCGGATTCTTATGACCTCATCTTCCTCAGTCAGTTAGAGGATTGATTGTTTGACATCTGGCGGGATGTCTTTATAATAGCTCACCAGGGTACTCTGGTCCTTCGCTATTTTTAGAGTTACAGTGGCATTCTGTACTCTCTTCACTATCGGAAGATTTCTTGTTTATCTTTCACCGATACGGTATTTGTGTCTTTAAGGGAGTGTAGATATACATCTCACCTTTAGGACTTTATGGTGGGGTCTGATGGACTACTAGAATCTACATCATCCTCTCACCTATATCCTTTATAGTGAAGGTATGACGGACTACAAGAATCTACATCAAATACCTACACTAGGATGTAAGGTTCTACACATCCATGTACCCCAAATACTCAAAAGTATGTGCTCCAGGAGTTCCCTTAGGAAGACCTGTTTCACCATCATTTAGACAACTGACAATGATGGATCTATGATCAGGGCTCTACATTTCACTTGATTAGTTAGGTACATTCAGTATTCCAATCATCATACAGTAACACAGCTATATATGAGAATACAAAATGTAACAGGCCTAACTTATCACAATTATCAGATATTCATCTCAAGTCATCTGTCAAGCATGACCTTAATAACATTTATGGCTCTTACAGCCCATAAATCACAAAGGATGTCACTTAGCAGTGCATCAAGATGGTTCACTATTCATAAAGCATAAGACATGCCTTCAATGAATATAACATGGTATTCCATACTTGGGTGTGACCATCATCTCATAACAACCTGCATGGTTAACTCAACAGATAATAGTAACAATTCAGTAAATAGGAATACATTCCCAATCAGGGTTTCACTTGGTTTCACCCTCAACTAGGGTTTCACATGGAATCACCCTCAACTAGGGTTTCACATGGAATCACCCTCAACTAGAGATTCCACATGGGTTCACCCTCAAAATTCTGTGTTTTAGGGTTTACTATTCACTCTATGGTGAATTGTACTCATTACATCATCATGTAAGAGAAACACCATCATTAAGACTCTTCATTAGGATTAGGATCCATTAGATATCATAATTAGGGTTTCCATGACCTCACATAGGTGGGTCATTCCCTAATCATGCGCATTCATGTGTAAAAGAAGTATCTTACTAGATTTTTCCTCCTAAAAAGGGCACTTTCTCTCTCTAGGATACTTTCTCTCTCTAGAAACACTTTCTCTTTCCTCTCTCTAGTAGATGGTGGCAACACCACTCTAGATTAGGTTGAGACAAGTCTCCATTGACTGATATGAGCCAAGGAATCAACATCATGTGATTAGGGTTTAATTAGATTAGGGTTTTACCCCCTTTAGACCCTTCAAGGGTATTTTGGTAATTTGCCACATGATCACCATCATGGGTTAACCCACTAATCACATAGTCCCTTAATGACCTAGGTTACCATTAGGGTTTAGATTGAATCATCATTAAGCCATTTACACCTTCAAATGGTTAGGCACAAATCTCCACAAATCTCCAAGTGGTTTCCAATCTTCAAACGATCTCAACCATCCAAACGGTCTTGAGACCGTTTGATCCTCAAACGGTCTGGAGACCGTTTGGTCTCAAACGGTCTTGAGACCGTTTGGAGGTGAGGACCGTCTGGGAGGTTTGACTTCCAAACCGTTTGGACCCTCAAACGGTTTGAGGTCGTTTGGACCAATCGACCTTGAGGTCGTTTGAGCCCAAACGGTCTTGAGGTCGTTTGAGCCCAAACGGTCTTGAGACCGTTTGGCCCCAAACGGTCTTGAGACCGTTTGGTCTCAAACGGTCTTGAGACCGTTTGGGTCCAAACGGTCTTGAGACCGTTTGGCCCAAATGGGCTCAAACCGTTTGGACCTCCAAAGGGGTTCAATGGTCACCAAAGTATATAGATACATGTGTTGAAGCCCTCAATTGGCTAAACCTATGCTAACCACTTATAAATTGAGTCAATTAGGGTTAGCTTTAGCCACTTAGACATCCAATTGACCCTCAATTGCAAACCAATTAGGGTTTAATCATTCTCAAATAGGGTTTCAAGTTGATTGGTCATCAATGTTCAATAGTGTGAATCAATTCAAGGTTGAACCTATCAATTGACCTCCAATTGGGCTCAAACTTGGCCCAAACGGTCTTGAGGTCGTTTGGACATCATCCAAACGGTCTTGAGACCGTTTGCCCAGAGTTTGACCAAGATCCAAAACGTTTTGACTCAGGTTGAAGTCCAATTAGGTCAAAATCAGCACTTTTTCAACAATGCATCAATTTCCTACAATTGGACCTTCAAACCATTAGATTTACTCAACCCTAGACCTTCAAACGGTCTTGGGTTGTGCCCAAACGGTCTTGAGACCGTTTGGAGGAATCCTCAAACGGTCTTGAGACCGTTTGGGTCCTTCAACCCAAAACACAACAAGATCTATATTTAGAAAACAGCAATTTGATTATTTCAATAACCCATTGTGATTGGGCCTCAATTGGTCAAATTACCTTAACCCTAGACCTCCAAACGGTCTTGGGTTGACACCAAACGGTCTTGAGACCGTTTGGATGAGTTCCAAACGGTCTTGAGACCGTTTGCCCATCCATCCTTTGGACTCTAGTGAAAATTCATCAAGGTTTGATCTATTGAGTTGATCATCACATCAATACTTAATTGCAATATGATTTGGTGCCTTTGGACCTTCAATTGATCAACTATACTTGACCCCAGACCTCCAAACGGTCTTGGGGTGACCCCCAAACGGTCTTGAGACCGTTTGGGTGATTCCCAAACGGTCTTGAAACCGTTTGGGCTAATCAACCCAAAATCTCAACTTAACTCATTGGAGATTCAGCACTAATTTCAATTAGGGTTTGCCCTATTAATCATCCTTCAACTCATGACTCGTTTGGAATTAATCCATAAAATTTGGTGAGTCGTTAATTAACATCATTATGAACAGTAATCCCAAACGGTCAACGTTTAGTCAACCATCTTAAACGGTCTTAAGACCGTTTGCCCAAAAAGGGCAAATTAAACAGATTGCAAATCAGAATTTAATTCAATTCGTTTTGCTAATTGATTTGCTCATATCTCACGATTCCTTAGGAGTTAACCTCTCAAATTTTGTGGGTGACTAACCTACATAATTATGAACAAGATTCCCAAACGGTCTTCACTTGGTCAACGGGACCAAACGGTCTTGAAGACCGTTTGCCCTCAAACGACCCTGAAACCGTTTGCCCACCAAACGGTTTGAAACCGTTTTGAGCAATAGGTGGAGGTCGTTTGATAAAGTGAAAATCTGTGGATAAGCATAGTAATTAACGCCCTTATCTTCCACCTTAAGAACAGTAGCAGTTCTTCACGATTTTGCTTGCAAGGATGCAAGGGAAGATAGGGAAGAAGAAGATCTATCAACTATATGCATAGAAAAGATGTATAATCGAAGCATCAAGTTTAGAGTTATAAAACCCGCCTAAAGCTTGCTCCTTGAGCTCCAAGCTTTCGAGGTCCAAGCTTTCAATGGTTTCCAAGAAGCTCTACTGGTCGGCCAAGGTGACTTCTCCAAGGAAGATTGAGGAAAGATGGCTAAAAAGATAGAGTTAAGTAAGCTAGCCATGAATTTGCCCTTGAATCCGAGTTCTAACCATAGAATTGGGCAAGAAGGGGAATCCAAACCTACCTTGCACCCTTGGTCGTTTCTCCTGAGCTCCAGAGCAAGGCTTGGCCGTTTGGGAAAGAAAGGAAGTGAATGGAACAGGGAAAGATCGTTTGCTCATTTGCAAAGGAAAAGCCTTTTTATAGCTTAAGCCTATTTCTTACCACAAGGACCTTTCAAAACCAAAAATTCACATCTAGGTCCCTCCTTGCTCAAGAGCACGCCCAAGCCCATCAAATTCTTAAGCAATTCTTAAGAAAGCTCAAGATCTAAGGGTATAGGAATCCAACCTTCAACTAGGGTACATTCATGTAAAGGTTTTGTACCCATTTTAGGTGATTTCTATCACAAAGATCATTTTTCTCATTTAATTATTAAATGATGTATCCCTTTCATCATTTTTATTCTAAATGATGACAAGAGTCATAAAAGATGTTCTAGATTGTGAAATTACAAGTTGGACCCCTCAATCTGGGTAAATTGCACTTTACCCCAAATTAGGGTTTCTAAGCATGGGAATTGCTTCCACAGCTGCACCTTGGTGCTCAAGCTTGGGAAATCCCTCAAACTTTACCATAACCATTCACATGATGTTTCAAAATCAAAGGAACATCTTATCTTGTGAATTTTGCAAGTTCAACCCTTAAACTGGGTAATTTGCACATAGGTCCCTGCATACAACACAATGCTACAACTTTATACAAAAAGGAGCAAAATTGAAAGTAAATGTTCCTGAGGAACTTAATTACATGCCAGGGAGTGTTCACAAGTATATTAATTACATATTTAGGCAAAACTTCCAGGGTTAGGTCATAACCCAGGTCAGGGGTGTTACAAATTCTTTACCCCTTCAAAAGGATTTCGTCCCCGAAATCGATAAAGCATATTATAAGAAAAGAGCAGGATATTTTCTTCTCATTTCACCTTCTAGTTCCCAAGTGGCTTCTTCAACACCACGATGGTTCCAGAGGACTTTTACAAGGCTTATATCCTTCTTCTTTAACTTTTTAGTTCTGTTATCGAGGATTGACACTGGTCCCTCCTCATACGTTATATCTTCATTCAATTCTACCTCCATAGGTTGTAGAACTGACTCGGTATCTGGATGACATTTCCTCAGCATGGAAATGTGAAACACAGGGTGCAGCTTCTGCAACTCTAGAGGTAACTCTAGTCTATAGGCCACCTTTCCAACTTTTTCAACAATTGGATAAGGTCCCAAAAATCTAGGAGCTAACTTTCCTTTCTTCCCAAAACGAAGGACTCCTTTCCAAGGTGAGACCTTGAGATACACTCTGTCTCCATCCTGGAATTCTAGGGGTCTACGACGTTTATCGGCATATGATTTTTGTCTATCTTGTGCAGTCTTAAGCTGTTGTTGTATAACTTTAATCTTTTCTGTAGTTTGCTGCACAAGATCAGGGCCTAATAACTGGTGCTCACCAGTTTCATACCAACACAAGGGTGATCTACAACGTCTGCCATATAAGGCTTCATATGGTGCCATATCAATGCTATGTTGATAGCTATTGTTATAGGCAAACTCTATCAAGCTTAGATGTAGATCCCAACTCCCGGTAAACTGGAGAACACATGCTCTCAACAGATCTTCTAAGGTCTGTATAGTCCTTTCTGACTGTCCATCAGTTTGAGGATGAAAGGCTGTACTAAACCTTAACTTGGTGCCTAGGGCTCTGTGTAACTGTTCCCAAAAGAGACTTGTAAACTGGGGACCTCTGTCAGAAACTATAGTGACAGGAACTCCGTGCAAACGCACTATCTCTTGGACATATATCTGGGATAACCTTTCAGCAGTATAGGTTGTTTTGACAGGTAAGAAATGCGTTGTCTTTGTCAACCTATCAACAACTACCCAAATGGAATCATGTCCTTTGTTTGTCCTGGGTAGGCCAACAACAAAGTCCATGGTTACATGGTCCCACTTCCACTGTGGTATGGGTAAGGGTTGCATTGTCCCTGCAGGTTTCTGGTGTTCAGCCTTGACCTGCTGACACACAGGACACCTCAGAACAAACTCAGCTACATCCTTCTTCATCCCAGGCCACCAATACATGTCTTTCAAGTTTCGATACATCTTGGTGCTCCCTGGATGCATAGCATACATCGAAGAATGAGCTTCTTCCAGGACTAACTTCCTCAGGTCGTCCACATCTGGCACTATCATCCTTCCATGATAGCATGCCACCTGGTCATCTGACTCATGAAAACCTTCTCGCTTCTCTTTTCCAAACTCAAATCTAATCTGCTATACAGAAACATCTACTTGTTGTGCCTCCTTTATCTGCTCTCTTAAGGTAGGTTTAATCTGCATCTCAGCTAACAGACCGGCTAACAATGATGCCTTCAACTGCACATTGTCATGCCTTAAAGAGATAAGCATATCTCTTCTAGAGCATACTAAGGAACTTAGTTGTGCCCTATCCATGGTTGATGTTGCTGATTTCCTACTCAAGGCATCTGCAACCACATTGGCCTTGCCCGGATGGTAATCAATCGTACAATCGTAGTCCTTGATTAACTCCATCCAGCGACGTTGCCTCATATTAAGCTCATGCTGAGTGAAGATGTACTTAAGGTTCTTGTGGTCTGTGAAAATCTGGAAAGTTTCTCCGTAGAGATAATGTCTCCAGATTTTCAAAGCATGGACCACAGCAGCTAACTCCAGATCGTGTGTCGGATAATTCTCTTCGTGTTTCTTAAGCTGTCGGGAAGCAAAAGAAATCACTTGGTTATCCTGCATCAACACACATCCATGTCCATTCTTGGAGGCATCACAAAAGATTATATATTCCTTTCCTTGCTCAGGTAACACAAGCACAGGTGCACTTGTCAACCTCTCCTTCAACAGCTGAAAAGACTGTTGACACTTATCACTCCAAGCAAAAGGAACATCCTTCCGGGTTAACTTGGTCAAAGGTAAGGCTATAGAACTGAAATTTTTAATAAACCTTCGATAATAACCAGCTAACCCCAAGAAACTTCTAATCTCCGTCGGTGTCTTCGGTTGTTCCCACTGCAGAACAGATTCTATCTTTGCAGGGTCAACACGAATTCCCGAGGCAGATACCACATGTCCAAGGAAGGATACTTCAGATAACCAAAACTCACACTTACTAAACTTAGCGTATAGCTTATGCTCTCTTAGCAAGGTCAAAGTCTGGCGAAGGTGTTGCTCATGCTGCTGAGCATCCTTACTATAAATCAGTATGTCATCTATGAAGACGACAACACACTGATCAAGGAAAGGTCGAAAGACTCTATTCATGAGTTCCATGAATGCAGCCGGTGCATTGGTTAGTCCAAACGACATGACCGTGAACTCATAGTGACCATATCTTGTCCTAAAGGCAGACTTAGATATGTCACTGTCCTTAATGCGGAGTTGATGATATCCAGACCTTAAGTCTATCTTAGAAAAGACTGTTGCACCACGCAACTGGTCGAAAAGATCATCAATCCTTGGCAAAGGATATTTATTCTTTATCGTTACTTTATTGAGTTGTCTATAATCAATGCACAACCGCATCGATCCATCTTTCTTTTTAACAAACAAAACCGGAGCACCCCAAGGTGAGGTACTCGGTCGGATGAAACCCTTCTCAAGTAACTCTTGAAGCTGTTTCTTGAGTTCTGCCATCTCAGCAGGCGCCATCCTATACGGAGTCTGGGCTATAGGTTTCGTATCTGGGACCAAATTGATCTCAAAATCAATTTCCCAGGGTGGTGGTATACCAGGAAGTTCTTCGGGAAACACATCCTCGAATTCCCTGACTATCGGAACTTCAGCAGGGTTGGAACTCTCCTTGGTAACATCTACCACATGGGCTAAGAATGCGTAGCATCCTTGCCTCATCAACTTATCAGCAACCATAGCTGATACAAGACAGGTGGGCAGAATCTTTCTTTCACCTTGAAAGATCCATGTGTTGCTTTCATCAGCAAACACTGCCAGCTTGGATTCACAATCCAAGACAACTCGATACTTTTCCAAGTTATCCATCCCTAGGATTATATCAAATCCTTGCATATCAAGCGGTATGAGATCCACTTGAATGCGATGCTTAGAAAAGAAAAGTACGCAAGGAGAGCATACTTCTTGCAGAACAGCAGACCCACTCAACGGAGTCTCCAACAACAACTTATCTGCCCTATGACTAGTTGTCATATTGCAGTTACGAATCACTCTTCGAGTGATGAAAGAGTGCGTAGCACCCGGGTCAATCAGAACAGATACTACACAAGATTTAGACATATCAGAATATAAAAGTTCCATCTGACCTGTCACCACTTGTGGATTGACCACTGCTTCTGGTGGGTTCATAGCATAGAACCTTGCTGTAGCCTGCTGTTGAGGTGGTGCTGATGATCCAGCTTGAGACGCTTGTCCACGTCCTCGAGCTGCTCCTTGATGTTGTCTATTCTGAGATCCCTGTCGATTCTGTCTCGGGGTTTGTTGTGTCACACCGATAGCCCTAGAACGACAATCCTTCATCAAGTGTCCCACCTTACCACAGTTGTAGCAACTCTTTTCCTGTTGCTGTGGTCTGGGTGGTCCAGTAACTGACACAGATGCAGAACTGTGCGTCCCTTGAAGTGGTTGACTTCGTCCTCTACCTCTGCTTGGTGTCCATTGAGTTTGAAAACTCGATCTGGGTGGCGGAGGGCTAGGTGCAGAGAATCTAGGTTTCTTGGAATCCCTAGATGAAGAACCCTGGAACTGTGGATATCTTTTATGGGTTTGTCTTTTCTCAACTACAGATCTCTCTATCCTTCGGACTGACTCAACGAAGGTAGAGAATCTTTCTCGGTTCTCTAAGGCAGACACTGGGGTAGACATGTCAGCATTCAACCCCTTCTCAAACCTTCTGATTCTTTCTTCTTCTGTGGCAGCCATGTGCGGACAAAATTGCAACAGCTCCATGAACTTAGCTTCGTACTCACTAATGTTCATAATACCCTGTCTCAGTCTCTCAAACTGAGAGATCTTCTCGTCTAGGAAGGTCTTGGGAAAATATCTATTGATAAATTCCCGACGAAACTCTTCCCATGAGAACTCTACCCCAGGTCTCTTCTGCTCTTCCATGTTCCACCAGTGACCAGCACTTCCTTTGAGAAGATAGACAGCATGTCTAACCTTCTCAGCTTCAGGGATGTTGAGGATCCTGAAAGCCTTCTCCAGCTCTGTCAACCACAGATCAGCATCTGCGGGGTCAGCAGTCCCATGGTACTCGGTAGCTCCGACACGACGTAGTCGCTCGAACGTCTTCCCGATACCTTGCCCCTCAGGCTGGGCAGGTACCCTAGGTGCAGGCATAGGCAACCTGTCGGTTATGTGTGTCATGGCAGTCATAAACTGCCCAAACATTGTCTGGACTGCTGGGTTACCCATGTCATCTGGATCAAACTGGGGTGGCTCTCTAGGTTGTTCTGGTACAGGCTGTTCCAATCCTGGTACTCCTGCACCACCTTGAGGTGCACTAGCACTACTTTCTTCCACATTCTCATCATGTGGCTCTGACATCTTAAGTATCTTCTTCTCCTGAGGAGTAGAAGATTCTATTAGATAAGGAAGGAATACTAAAGATAGACTCGACTTCCTAAGTCCTATGCCTCTGTAGACTCGAATGAACCTGGAGCTCTGATACCACTTAATTGTGGGCTCCGATCTCCAAACCACGAATTAATCCCGATTTAATCATGTGCGGAAGCAATCGGTAAACAGCGGAAGACAAAAATCACGGGAATTTAAAACTTTTTGAGACAAGAGCCTGAAACCACAAACCTTTTCCATAGAAAAAGGATTTAACTGTTTACATCACTGACAATTACTTCTTGAGTAATTACATACAACATGATACCAAAACTCTCAAGAATTCATACTCCAAAACACTCCAGGACCTGAGAGTACAGAGGACACATAGGACTTGACTCTAACTACACCATGAAGCAGGCTAGATCTCCACCTGAGATATTTACTGCTCCTGATGCTGCTGTTGCTGGGATTGTTCACCTGAGTTCTTGTTCCTTCGTCTTCGACGACCACCTAAAAAGTAGAAATCTACGGGGTGAGACAATTATACATAATTGTCCCAGCGAGAGTTATAACTCTCCACTAGGCTTTATAAGCAAAGCAAGGAATAACTAAAGCAATAAGAGCCTTCAAGATATTCACTGGCAGTTCTGATGATAAGCAAGAGTTCAATCAATATTAAAATATGAGAACATCTATGCTATTCAAGGTAACATCAATCAAATAACTCATAATTAACTCTAACAGATATACTACGCTGTTGTTTATGTTTTTCCAAACATTATTATGCCCTGTGGAGATGAGGCATACCACTCATACTCCAACTGATCGCTAAGAAGTCACATCAGTATCATACATAGGTCATTAAGAGAGCCGGATTCTTATGACCTCATCTTCCTCAGTCAGTTAGAGGATTGATTGTTTGACATCTGGCGGGATGTCTTTATAATAGCTCACCAGGGTACTCTGGTCCTTCGCTATTTTTAGAGTTACAGTGGCATTCTGTACTCTCTTCACTATCGGAAGATTTCTTGTTTATCTTTCACCGATACGGTATTTGTGTCTTTAAGGGAGTGTAGATATACATCTCACCTTTAGGACTTTATGGTGGGGTCTGATGGACTACTAGAATCTACATCATCCTCTCACCTATATCCTTTATAGTGAAGGTATGACGGACTACAAGAATCTACATCAAATACCTACACTAGGATGTAAGGTTCTACACATCCATGTACCCCACATACTCAAAAGTATGTGCTCCAGGAGTTCCCTTAGGAAGACCTGTTTCACCATCATTTAGACAACTGACAATGATGGATCTATGATCAGGGCTCTACATTTCACTTGATTAGTTAGGTACATTCAGTATTCCAATCATCATACAGTAACACAGCTATATATGAGAATACAAAATGTAACAGGCCTAACTTATCACAATTATCAGATATTCATCTCAAGTCATCTGTCAAGCATGACCTTAATAACATTTATGGCTCTTACAGCCCATAAATCACAAAGGATGTCACTTAGCAGTGCATCAAGATGGTTCACTATTCATAAAGCATAAGACATGCCTTCAATGAATATAACATGGTATTCCATACCTGGGTGTGACCATCATCTCATAACAACCTGCATGGTTAACTCAACAGATAATAGTAACAATTCAGTAAATAGGAATACATTCCCAATCAGGGTTTCACTTGGTTTCACCCTCAACTAGGGTTTCACATGGAATCACCCTCAACTAGGGTTTCACATGGAATCACCCTCAACTAGAGATTCCACATGGGTTCACCCTCAAAATTCTGTGTTTTAGGGTTTACTATTCACTCTATGGTGAATTGTACTCATTACATCATCATGTAAGAGAAACACCATCATTAAGACTCTTCATTAGGATTAGGATCCATTAGATATCATAATTAGGGTTTCCATGACCTCACATAGGTGGGTCATTCCCTAATCATGCGCATTCATGTGTAAAAGAAGTATCTTACTAGATTTTTCCTCCTAAAAAGGGCACTTTCTCTCTCTAGGATACTTTCTCTCTCTAGAAACACTTTCTCTTTCCTCTCTCTAGTAGATGGTGGCAACACCACTCTAGATTAGGTTGAGACAAGTCTCCATTGACTGATATGAGCCAAGGAATCAACATCATGTGATTAGGGTTTAATTAGATTAGGGTTTTACCCCCTTTAGACCCTTCAAGGGTATTTTGGTAATTTGCCACATGATCACCATCATGGGTTAACCCACTAATCACATAGTCCCTTAATGACCTAGGTTACCATTAGGGTTTAGATTGAATCATCATTAAGCCATTTACACCTTCAAATGGTTAGGCACAAATCTCCACAAATCTCCAAGTGGTTTCCAATCTTCAAACGATCTCAACCATCCAAACGGTCTTGAGACCGTTTGATCCTCAAACGGTCTGGAGACCGTTTGGTCTCAAACGGTCTTGAGACCGTTTGGAGGTGAGGACCGTCTGGGAGGTTTGACTTCCAAACCGTTTGGACCCTCAAACGGTTTGAGGTCGTTTGGACCAATCGACCTTGAGGTCGTTTGAGCCCAAACGGTCTTGAGGTCGTTTGAGCCCAAACGGTCTTGAGACCGTTTGGCCCAAATGGGCTCAAACCGTTTGGACCTCCAAAGGGGTTCAATGGTCACCAAAGTATATAGATACATGTGTTGAAGCCCTCAATTGGCTAAACCTATGCTAACCACTTATAAATTGAGTCAATTAGGGTTAGCTTTAGCCACTTAGACATCCAATTGACCCTCAATTGCAAACCAATTAGGGTTTAATCATTCTCAAATAGGGTTTCAAGTTGATTGGTCATCAATGTTCAATAGTGTGAATCAATTCAAGGTTGAACCTATCAATTGACCTCCAATTGGGCTCAAACTTGGCCCAAACGGTCTTGAGGTCGTTTGGACATCATCCAAACGGTCTTGAGACCGTTTGCCCAGAGTTTGACCAAGATCCAAAACGTTTTGACTCAGGTTGAAGTCCAATTAGGTCAAAATCAGCACTTTTTCAACAATGCATCAATTTCCTACAATTGGACCTTCAAACCATTAGATTTACTCAACCCTAGACCTTCAAACGGTCTTGGGTTGTGCCCAAACGGTCTTGAGACCGTTTGGAGGAATCCTCAAACGGTCTTGAGACCGTTTGGGTCCTTCAACCCAAAACACAACAAGATCTATATTTAGAAAACAGCAATTTGATTGTTTCAATAACCCATTGTGATTGGGCCTCAATTGGTCAAATTACCTTAACCCTAGACCTCCAAACGGTCTTGGGTTGACACCAAACGGTCTTGAGACCGTTTGGATGAGTTCCAAACGGTCTTGAGACCGTTTGCCCATCCATCCTTTGGACTCTAGTGAAAATTCATCAAGGTTTGATCTATTGAGTTGATCATCACATCAATACTTAATTGCAATATGATTTGGTGCCTTTGGACCTTCAATTGATCAACTATACTTGACCCCAGACCTCCAAACGGTCTTGGGGTGACCCCCAAACGGTCTTGAGACCGTTTGGGTGATTCCCAAACGGTCTTGAAACCGTTTGGGCTAATCAACCCAAAATCTCAACTTAACTCATTGGAGATTCAGCACTAATTTCAATTAGGGTTTGCCCTATTAATCATCCTTCAACTCATGACTCGTTTGGAATTAATCCATAAAATTTGGTGAGTCGTTAATTAACATCATTATGAACAGTAATCCCAAACGGTCAACGTTTAGTCAACCATCTTAAACGGTCTTAAGACCGTTTGCCCAAAAAGGGCAAATTAAACAGATTGCAAATCAGAATTTAATTCAATTCGTTTTGCTAATTGATTTGCTCATATCTCACGATTCCTTTGGAGTTAACCTCTCAAATTTTGTGGGTGACTAACCTACATAATTATGAACAAGATTCCCAAACGGTCTTCACTTGGTCAACGGGACCAAACGGTCTTGAAGACCGTTTGCCCTCAAACGACCCTGAAACCGTTTGCCCACCAAACGGTTTGAAACCGTTTTGAGAAATAGGTGGAGGTCGTTTGATAAAGTGAAAATCTGTGGATAAGCATAGTAATTAACGCCCTTATCTTCCACCTTAAGAACAGTAGCAGTTCTTCACGATTTTGCTTGCAAGGATGCAAGGGAAGATAGGGAAGAAGAAGATCTATCAACTATATGCATAGAAAAGATGTATAATCGAAGCATCAAGTTTAGAGTTATAAAACCCACCTAAAGCTTGCTCCTTGAGCTCCAAGCTTTCGAGGTCCAAGCTTTCAATGGTTTCCAAGAAGCTCTACTGGTCGGCCAAGGTGACTTCTCCAAGGAAGATTGAGGAAAGATGGCTAAAAAGATAGAGTTAAGTAAGCTAGCCATGAATTTGCCCTTGAATCCGAGTTCTAACCATAGAATTGGGCAAGAAGGGGAATCCAAACCTACCTTGCACCCTTGGTCGTTTCTCCTGAGCTACAGAGCAAGGCTTGGCCGTTTGGGAAAGAAAGGAAGTGAATGGAACAGGGAAAGATCGTTTGCTCATTTGCAAAGGAAAAGCCTTTTTATAGCTTAAGCCTATTTCTTACCACAAGGACCTTTCAAAACCAAAAATTCACATCTAGGTCCCTCCTTGCTCAAGAGCACGCCCAAGCCCATCAAATTCTTAAGCAATTCTTAAGAAAGCTCAAGATCTAAGGGTATAGGAATCCAACCTTCAACTAGGGTACATTCATGTAAAGGTTTTGTACCCATTTTAGGTGATTTCTATCACAAAGATCATTTTTCTCATTTAATTATTAAATGATGTATCCCTTTCATCATTTTTATTCTAAATGATGACAAGAGTCATAAAAGATGTTCTAGATGGTGAAATTACAAGTTGGACCCCTCAATCTGGGTAAATTGCACTTTACCCCAAATTAGGGTTTCTAAGCATGGGAATTGCTTCCACAGCTGCACCTTGGTGCTCAAGCTTGGGAAATCCCTCAAACTTTACCATAACCATTCACATGATGTTTCAACATCAAAGGAACATCTTATCTTGTGAATTTTGCAAGTTCAACCCTTAAACTGGGTAATTTGCACATAGGTCCCTGCATACAACACAATGCTACAACTTTATACAAAAAGGAGCAAAATTGAAAGTAAATGTTCCTGAGGAACTTAATTACATGCCAGGGAGTGTTCACAAGTATATTAATTACATATTTAGGCAAAACTTCCAGGGTTAGGTCATAACCCAGGTCAGGGGTGTTACAGGAGCCGTATTTGAAAATTGATGAAACTGACAGGCACACGACATGTCATTCTTTGGACACGGCGTGTCTTGTCTCTGGAAGTTGTTCTGAGTGTAAAGCACACAATGTGTCTGAATTAATACACGTGGTGTATGTTTCCAAAAAGGTAAGGCTCGATTCTTAATTCCCAAGTACACGTCGTGTCTTTTGTGGACACACTGTGTACTTTTCTTCAACATATAAAGTATTAGGTCGTCTGGAAATGTGCACGCCATGTCTTAAATAAGACACGTCGTGTGCATTGCTATTTCAGCAAAATTAAAGTTATGAACGTCTGCAAGGCATGGAGAAGTCCCGATAATGATGAATTTGAGTTGGGCTATCTCCAATTTGATCATTTTGAAGCATTCCTGCAATACACATCATGTGATGAGCAAAATAACAAAAAGGTGGCAAGAATGATATGAATAGAGGCTAAATGATAACAAAATGAACTGAATTTGTGTGTGAAATCATGTGAAAAGTTGATGTGGAAACCACACAATAAATCCCTCTAAGACTGAACCATTGCTTGTCCTCAAGTAAAAAGAGCACGACCACACAAATGAAGGTATATTCAAGCTCATGCATGGATTAAATGGAATGAAGATATGCAATAAACTGAACCAACCATGTACATTAGGTTTATTTTCATAGCCATCATCTCTCAAGATAGAGAGGTTTCAGCTCAGCAATGGTGGTCACAAATTAAGCAAAACAATCAACTAAACAACACTAAACAAGATTTGGATAATCAAGCAAACAACTAGTGGATGTACTACACAAATTGTTTAGCTATTATGGACGTAAAAGATGAAATCTTAGCTAACTCTAACAATCTCAGTTGAGATCTCTTCTCAAAAGATAAGACAATTGATTTTTGGGATTCCGGCATGCGACTGCTAATTTAGGCTTACGCACACTTGGAGTGTCGGTTGGGGTTTGATTTTTACCCTCTTTTGATTTTCATACCACCTAACCATTGTTGTCGGATTGGATTCACACTAGGCGAGCATGATATGTGAGTTGTTTGCCATCTTTTATTGGGTAAAGTGAGAAAAAGATAAAAGAGAATTTTGCACAACCCAAGAAAGTCAACGAGAAAGTTAAGTTAATAAGATTTCATTCATTGTTTTGCAAAATTTTCATTAAAAAATCGATTGTATATGCATTAAAGGTTTGGCAAGAGTATCCCATATTCTAAATAGTGTTGTAGAGTTGATTTATTTGCTATATTTTTTGACCATTACATGTATTTATCAATCAAAGATGTGAAAATTGAGAGTTTGGACTACAATTACAAACCAAGACCATGTACATGGGGAATTTCATTTTCCATTTGATTCATGCATGCTCTTTACTAATTCTTCATATGGCTAAAAGAAATACAAGAAGAAGATAGTTCAAGCATACAAGGTATAAAAGTTCATTCCATCACAATAGCCTCATTTCATATTAAACTTGCCATGAAGGGAAATACAGAACATGAAATAGGATGAAATAAAAGACGGAAATAAAAGACTGACATGAGCAACAAAAGCAAAAGACAAAAGCAAATCAAATAGAAACTACATTACAGGCCGGTTGCACCCCTCCTAAGCTTGAAATCTACAGTTTCCTCACTGCATCAATCAAACTCATGGAGGTAATAACTAGATACCTGTCATTGGTGAAAATCAATAAGAGGGGCCAACACCCCCGTAGTCAGTCAGAAAGAATTGGTTGACAAGATCATCTTCTGGAACATCCATTGGAGTGGGCTGCGGGGCGGGCTTGGGCTTCTACAGTGGTGGTGACTGACACGGCTACGGGATGGAGTAGTGGCCCTATGAGATGTGCCACAAATCCATGTAGTGGACCATGTCATCATCGTAGTATACTACATGCCCATTTGATCCAGGAGGCCGTCGATGTGATCAAACCACTGCAGCACATACCCGTACAGATGCCTAACATCAGGCATTGCCCATGAGTACTCTGTCTGAGTGCTGGTAGAGGGAGGTGGTGGAGCAGAAGTAGCAGAAGGAGACACCTCAATATCATCAATAGCTCTAGCTGCCTCTACCTCTTCATCAGTGTTCAACACAACTTTCCAGTTGTCCTTGTTCTCCAAAGTGATGTGCTCAGGATCTAGAATGTCGATGTATTGGTCATCATCAAAGAATTGCCAAAACTTGTTGTCACAGTTCGGAATCTTTGTGATCAACCCTACAGAGAGATGATACTGAATATCTACCAGGTTTCTATATGGTGCAACCTCAAGCCCTGTCAAATTAATCTCAAGTTTCTGTGTTATCAGTGTAATTAAGCCACCACACATGATGTCACCATCATCCCTCTTCTTCACCTTCTTAATGTCCAAGAAACGTTGAAGAATATAGAAAGTAGCATTAATCAGGTGCTCATACATCATTCCCCATAAGAAGAAAAGGTCTTGCTTCCCAACAACCCCTTGGGTTTCCTTCTTGGCAAAAACTCTGGTACTAAGAAGGCAATGAATATACCGGAAGATAGGGTTGTGGATAGAAGATGCTCTGGCTTTCTTGGCTTCATGATGTTCCTCATAAAAAATCTCAAACCAAAACTTGTCACTATGAAAAATAGGCAGGTAACTAATCACCCTATCATAATGGCACTCCAACATCTCACAAAATGCCTAAATGTGAGCTTAAAAGCACAACCCAAAAGCCTAAAATGAATAATACCATAGGGCTCGAGTTTCTTCTGTGGGTCTTGCTCAGTGGCGAGTGTCATCAAAAACTCATACACTAGGTGGGGGTAAGTGTTTGATACCGTAAGGAAGATGTAGCTTAACCCCAAGTCCTATAGGCACATCAGAACTTCATCCTTGAAGCCCAGAGTTGTCATTGCCTGTTGGCAAGCAAACTAAGATAGAAGAACTCTCCTTGCAATCAGGAATTCGTATGTCAGGTCTTCTTCAGGGGTGACCCGAAACTGAGTAGTTGAGATGTACCCCGATGCTTGGGAGGAACTGGCACCATGCTTGCTGTTGCTAGTTTGCTTGAATGGATCCATTTGTGCCGCTGATAGACTAACACACATCGTGTGCTAGGACAAACACGTCGTGTGTCTGAGGTAGAAGGTTGGCTGAAACTGCATTGCACAAGGCGTGTACTAAATTGAACACGTCGTGTGTCTGGAGATCGGCGGCAGTCTGTAGATGGTGATGACTGTTATTTGGGGGAAAATTAGAGGAGGACGACGACATCATTTTGATGCTTACTTGTCGTTGGACTGTGTGTGATGGAGAAGATTCGTAGCAATCTTCTTGGCTTCAAAAATGGCACTTTGAGAGGAGGATGGTGAGCTCTTGCTCACGTTGTCATTGGAGAAGATGATGGCGGTGTGAGCAGTTAGCTTGAAGTAGAAGAAGAATGTTGGAAGCTTGAGCTTGATGATGGGTAGAACCTCCTTGTGCTAGGGCACCTGATGGCGGAGGTAGATCTACTTGAGGTTCTTGGAGGTGAGGATGGTGTGAGCTTGAATAAAGAGGCACGTCACGAGCAAGAGAAGAACATGGCGGTGGAGGGTGGCTCGAAGAAAATACAATCGACGAACATGGCACAACGGTGGCGGGTGGGTGTGATAAGGCACATGACAACTCTGGAAGTAATAGGGTGCACATCAGCTCTAGAGTCTCACACGACTGTGTGAGTGAGAGGGGCGGCCATGCGCTAGGTGAAGAACCTGCATTTTTGACAAAAGACAGAGTGTGTTCAAATAAAGACACGTTGTGTGTCTTATCAGAACTCCTTTTCTATAATAAAAGACACGTCGTATTGAATAAAGTACACGTCGTGTGACTTTCTAGAAATTCAAAATGCCCATTTTCATTGATAACTACACGGTGTGTGCAAATAAAGACGCATTGTGTTCCTTTTTCCAGATAGCTCATTCTTTCCCTTTCTGATGTGATACACGTCGGGTCTAATTTAAGACACGTTGTGTTTGTATTCTAGATTTCTTAATCCTCCCTTATCTGCTTGGGTACACAGTGTGTATAAAATTGGACACGACATGTTCTTTTTCCCAGTTGAGAATACATGTAGTCGCTGGATTGTGACATGGCGTGTCTAAATAAAGACATGTCATGTACCTGGAGATATAACTCATCTGCTGTATTTCTAAGAATGGGGACACACCGTGTGGAAATTTAGACACGTCATGTCTACTGTAGTTTCTATAGAAACAACTTGTTTTTAGGACATAATTAATAACATATATGCAATAGAATTATCTAAATTATTACATTCATCCATGACAAGCTTATTTATGAAACTAAAGAGTGTTTTTGACTCAATTGACTTGAAAAGAAATCTATCCTAATGTGGGTTCAACTCGCACGAGGTCCTCCATTTCGAGTCTAGAGTGAGACTCTTCAATTTTTCATTCATGCATCTTTAAGGGAGCAAGAGGCTCCCTTGTGAACTTCACCGCCTGAGGTATACAACTTACAACGTTGCCCATTTACTTTGAATCCTCCATCCTTGCCTTGTAATTCAACAACTCCATAAGGAAAAATCTTCAATACAAGAAAAGGGTCAGACCACTTTGACTTTAGTTTTCCAGGGAATTACTTAAGTCTTGAGTTGAACCACAACACCTTGTCTCCTTCTTAGAAGTCTTTCCTTCAGATTCTTTTATCATGCCAAACCTTAGTTCTTTCTTTGTAGAGCTTTGCATTTTCATATGCATCAATCTGGAGTTCTTCCAGTTCTTATAGCTACAATAGATGCTTTTCACCAGCCTTCTTCATGTCAAAGTTTAAGAACTTGATGGCCCATAGAGCATGGTGTTCTAGCTCCAACAGAAGATGACAAGATTTACCATATATCAACTTAAATGGAGTTGTGCCTATGATGGTTTTATAAGCTGTCTGGTATGCCCATACGGCATCGTCTCTCTTCAATGCCCAATCTTTCCTTGAACTAGACACTGTCTTCTATAGAATGCTTTTCAGCTGCCAGTTGGAGACCTCTACTTGCCCGGAAGTTTGAGGATGGTAGGGTGTAGAGACTTTATGAGTGATTCCATACTTAGATAGAAGGTTGTTGAATTGTTTCTCAACAAAGTGTGTGCATCCATCAGAGATTACAACTCTAGGAACTCCAAACTGAGGGAAGATGATTTTCTAAAATAGTTTGACTATAGACTTTGCATCTGGAACTTGGGTTGGGATGGACTCAACCCACTTAGAGACATACTCACAAGAAACTAGAATGTATTGATAGCCACAAGAAAATGGGAATGGTCCCATGTAATCAACTCCCCATACATCAAATACCTCAATCTCCAAGATAGAGTTAAGAGGCATGCCATCACATCTAGAAATTCCTCCCATCCTTTGGCAATTATCACAATGCTTGACAAACAAATTGACATCTTTAAACAATGTTGGTCAATAGAAACTGGCATGGAGAATCTTTGCTACAGTCTTTTGTCCTCCAAAGTGACCTCCGTAAGGAGAGGCATGTCATTCAGAAATAATAGTGGTAATCTCTTCTTCATCGACACACCTTTGAATAAGTCCATCACTCCCATGTTTAAACAATAAGGGGTCATATCAATAGTAGAACTTTACGTCATGGAAGAACTTCTTCTTTTGCTGGTATGTCAAGCCTGACGACAACTATCTTGTAGCAAGAAAATTTGCAATGTCCGCAAACCATGACACTTGTATGGACGATAATGCATACAGATTTTCAATAGAAAAGTGCTCCTCAATAAGTAAATAATCTCCAACATCTGTAGTCAATCTAGAATGATGACCGGCCACATTGTTCTTTGTCCCCTTCTTATCCCAGATTTCAAGATCAAACTCTTGTAGAAGTAGTATCCAACGGATGAGTCGAGGTTTTGCATCCTTCTTGTTGAGAAAATACTTTATGGAAGCATGCTTTTTATACACAATTACCTTAGATCCTACCAAATACTGTCAGAACGTGTCAAAGGCATACACTATAGCAAGCATCTCCTTCTCTATGGTTGTGTAATTGATTTGTGCTTCATCTAGGGTCTTTCTTGCATAGTATATGGCATGAAGCTTCTTATTTTTCCTTTGTCCTAGAACTACCCCAATGCATAGTTGCTTGTGTCACACATCAATTCAAATGGAGCATTACAGTACAGTGGTTGAATTATTGGTGCATAAATAAGAGCTTCCTTGAGCTTGGTGAAGACGGTACAATAGTCATCATTGAATATGAATTCAGCATCCTTTGCAAGTAAAGAACATAACGGCTTTGCAATTTTTGGAGGTCTTTTATGAATCTTCTATAAAACCCTACATGGCCAAAAAAACTGCAGATTTCCTTAACTGGAGAAGGGGTAGACATCTTCTCAATAGCTTCCACTTTGGCCCTATCAACTTCAACACCCTTGTAAGATACAACATGGCCTAATACTACACCGGATTGTACCATGAAATAACACTTCTCCCAGTTTAGTACTAGGTTAACCTCTTTACAACGGGCTAAGACTAATGACAAGTTGCATAAACATTGATCAAATGAATCTCCATAGATGCTAAAATCATCCATACAAATTTCAATTATGTTTTTAATGAAATCAGAAAAATAGCCATCATGCATCCTTGGAACGTCGCAGGAGCATTGCAAAGGCAAAAGGGCATGCGATGATAAGCATAAGTTCCATATGTACATGTAAAAGTGATTTTCTCTTTGTCGGGAGGGTAGATATGAATCTAGAAAAACCCAAAATACTCGTCCAAGTAACAAAATTAAGAGTATTTTGCAAGGCGTTCAAGCATCAAATCAATAAATGACAACGGAAAATGGTCCTTTCGGGTCGCTTTGTTCAAACATCAGTAATCAATACACATACGCCAACATGTGACTATATGTGTTTGAATCAACTCATCATTATCTCCTTTGATGGAAGTTGCACTCCCCTTCTTGGGTACCACATGGATGGTACTAACCCAAGGGTTGTCACTTATAGGATAAATGATACTGGCATCAACCAACTTAAAGATTTCCTTTTTAACCACCTCAAGCATATTTTGATTTCAACATCTAGGTGGTTCGATGGTTGGTTTAGTGTCATCCTCCATGTTTATGCTTTTCATACAAATGGAGGGATGAATGCCTTTCAAGTCATCGATCGAGTAACCAATGACATCTTTATACAAATGCAATTCGACAAGCAATTTATTTTCTTGTTCATTGGTTAACTCATTATTAATTATGATACACTAATGAGTTTCAATCTTAAGAAAGATCTTTTACTCAACTAACTAATTTCTATAAGTATACAAAAGTAGTCATAGTCGAGATTGAACACAAGGAGCTTTAGCAATCAATTAAACGCAGTAGTTCTAAGGTTCAACAATCTAGACCATTTTAAAGATGATTTGGTTTATTAATCTAAAAATTTTAGAATTTAAACAAAATAGTAAACAGATTACTAAAAGAGATTAAAATTCATATATGAAAGTATCTTGTACTTAGGATTTCACCCACATATCATAGCATAGAATAGGAGCAAGAAATTTAAACATATTATGCACTTGTTTCAAAGGAGAGTTGTATGTTGCACTTCACCTCTCAGTGCAAGTACAACGATCCTAACTCAATTCAACATTCCCATGTATGAATTTTGTTTTGGATCACAAACCTACTCCTCAACTCCATAATTTCCACTCTCGTGGTAAAGTATGAGTTCCCAAGAGAGTACCTCCTTACTCTCCTACCTATCTTCTCAGATCAAGCAAAAGAGCATAAAACATACACATAAGGTGGCCCACCATACATGCAGAAAAGAAGAAATCGGTACTCACAAGGTAGAAAAACAAGAAACATAGCATTTAATACAAAATTATCATGTTCCATACATGCTATGACATGGGAGCTACTCTCCCATGTCCAAGAAAAGGAAACTACTTGTCCATAATGGTGTACAGTAGAAAATGCACAAAAATTTTAGAGTTCAACATGATTTAGAGAAGGAAAAGCTAAGAAAACCCAAGGTGTAACCCAAGAGGAGTAGAATTCTAGCTTGAGGAAAAAATTCCACTCCTACAACTACTTCAAACCAGACAAACCTCTCTCCCAAGAAGCTTTGTGGAGTGAAGAAGCTCTACTGCACCTTGGAGAAGAAGATTGGAGAAGAAAAGAAAAAGAATGGGGTTCTTTTGCAAGAAAACACCTTCTTCCACCCCCAAAACTACCTTCCTTGCTCTAGCCTTGCTCTTGGGTGAAAGAGTTTCAAATTATGACCAAAGATAACTGCTCCATAGAGTGGTTTTGTCTTTTAAAATGAAAGGAGTCGTATTTGAAAATTGCTGAAATTGACAGGCACACGGCGTGTCTTTCTTTGGACACGGTGTGTCCTGTCTCCGACAGTTGTTCTGAGTGTAAAGCACACGGTGTGTCTGAATTAATACATGCCATGTATGTTGCCAAAAAAGCAAGACTCAATTCTGAATTCCTAGGTACACGTCGTGTCTTTGTGGACACATGTACTTTTCTTCAGTGTCTGAAGTATTAGGACGTCTAGAAATGCGCACACTGTGTCTTAAATAAGACACGTCGTGTGCATTGCTATTTCAGCAGAATTAAAGTTATGAACGTCTGCAAGGTGTGGAGAAGTCCCTATAATGATGAATTTGAGTTGGGCTATCTCCAATTTGATCATTTTGAAGCATTCTTGCAATACACATCATGTAATGAGCAAAATAACAAAAAGGTGGCAAGAATGATATGAATAGACGATAATTGAGAACAAAATGAACTGAATATGTGCGTGAAATCATGTAAAAAGTTGATGTGGAAACCACACAATAGGGTGCTCCAGTGCTATTCGTGAAGAAGAAGGACATGTCCATGAGGTTGTGTATAGACTACAGATAGTTGAACAAGGTGATGATAAAAGAACAAGTATCTTTTGCCAAGGATAGATGATATGTTTGATCAGTTGTGTGGTGTGGCAATGTTCTCAAAGATAGATCTAAATTCAGGATATCACCAGTTTAGGATCAAGGAGGATGACATACCTAATACAACCTTTAGGATGAGGTATGGTCACTATGAGTTTGTGGTTGTGTCATTCAGGCTGACCAATGCACCAATATCATTCATGGACTTGATGAACATAGTGTTTTGGTCATTTCTCGATAAATTTGTGTTGGTCTTCATAGATGACATCCTAATATACAATCATGACAACCATCAACATGAACAACATATCAATCAGGCATTGACCTTGTTGAGGCAACATCAACTTTATGCCAAGTTCAGCAAGTGCAAGTTTTGGCTGAAGGATGTGGCTTTTCTGGGGCATGTTATTTCTACTGAGGGTGTTGGTGTGGATCCAAAGAAGGTTGAGTCTATGATAGAGTGGAAGAAATCAAAGACACTGACAGAAGTGTGCAACTTTTTGGGTTTGGTAGGCTATTACAGGAGGTTCATCAAGAACTTCAGCGCTATAGATCTACCCCTGACTAAGTTGATAAGGAAGGATGTGTCATTTGTCTAGGATAATAGATGTCACCATGCCTTCCAGATGTTGAAGGAGAAGCTGACTTGTGCACCAGTTCTGGTCTTACCTTAGCTAGGAAAAGGATACATCATCTTCTGTGATGCGTCTAGGAATGGTTTGGGTTGCATTCTAATACAAGATAAGAATGTAGTTTCTTTTGCTTCTCAATAGCTTAACAAACACGAGGGGAACTACCCAACCCATGAATTGGAGTTTGATATTGTGGTTAATTCCTTGAAGACCTAGAGACACTACCTTTATGACAAGAAGTGTCAGATCTTCACAGATCACAAGAACCTGAAGTATATCTTTTCACAGCAGGAGCTGAACATGAGGTAGCAGTGCTGGATGGAGCTTATCAAGGATTATGACTACACAATTGATTACCATCTAGGGAAAGCGAATGTCATGGAAGATATGCTGAGTAGGAATTCCTCTTCATCATCATCTACAAAGAAGGTGCAGTTGTGTTCCTGAGCATGCCACAAGCGAGACATGTTGATCTCCCTACATCACATGAATGTTAAGCTAAAGGTTTCTTTGTTAGTAGGATTGTTAGCACAGTTGCAGGTGAAGCCCACACTAAGACAACTTATTAGAGAGGAACAACAAGTTGATAATGTGGTATTGTAGATTAGATCATAGTTTAGCAATGAGAAGTGTGATGGCTTCCATGAATTAGATGATGGGGAAGTTTGTTACCATGTCAGAGTCATGGTTCCTGATGTTGAAGATCTGAGGAAGATGGTTCTAGAGGAGGCTCACTCGTCTATGTATGCTATGCATCTAGGTAGCACTAAGATGTATCACAATCTCAAGGACATGTATTGGGGGCATGTCTTTAAGAGAGATGTAGTTGAGTTCATTGTGAGATGCACTATGTGTTAGCAGGTTAAGGACAAGAACCAGAAGCCTATAGGGATGTTGCAACCGTTGCCCATACCACAGTGGAAATGGGATTCATGTGACCAAGGACTTTGTTGTTGGTCTACCTATGATAGCCAAAGGTCATGACTTCATCCGATTAATCATTGACATGTTGACCAAGTCAGTGCATTTTCTTCATGTGAAGACAATGTAAACAATTGAGAAGCTTGCCCAGTTCTAAGTTGATGAGATGGTGCATTTGCATGGTGTTCCAACAATTATCATTTCTGATAGAGGTCCTTAGTTCACGAGTCACTTTTGGGAGTGATTGCACATAGCTTTGGGTATGCAATTAAGGTTCATTACTACTTTCCACCCACAGACAGATGGTCAATCTGAGAGGACCATTCAGACCTTGGAGGATCTATTTAGAGCATGTGTTCTTCAGTTTTTGGGCATTTGGGGCATCCACCTTATTCTGGTAGAGTTTGTCTATAATAATAGTTATCAACGAAGCATCAACATGGTATTATATGAGGCATTGTATGGGAGGCATTGCAGATCTCCATTGTGTTGGTATGAGACTGGTGAGTATCAACTTCTTGGTCTTAAACTTGTGCAACATATGACAGAAAAGATCAAGGTAATTCAACAACAACTGAAAGAAGTACATGATAGGACAAAGTCATATGCAGACAATTAGCGTACACCCTTGGAGTTCCAAGTGGGAGACAGAGCGTAACTCAAGGTCTCTCCTTGCAAAGGTGTTTTGAGTTTTGGGAAGAAGGGAAAGTTGGCTCCTAGGTTTATGGGATCTTACCCTATGGTGGCACATGTGGGGAAGGTGGCCTACAAGTTGGAGTTGCCACCTGGGTTACACATGTTACATCCACTATTACATGTGAGCATGTTTAGGAAGTGACATCCTGATACAGAGTTAGTGTTATGACCTGTGGAGGTGGAGCTTGATGAGGATATGTACTATATGGAAGGTCTAGTATTGATCCTTGATAGGAGAGTGAAGAAGATGAAGAAGAAAGACATAGTGCTTTTGAGGGTTCTATGGCATCACTGTGGGTTTGAGGAATCCATGTGGGAGCTTGAGGAAGATATAAGGAGGAAGTACCCCTCTCTTTTTTCTTAGGATTTTGGGGGCAAAATCCTTGTTAGGGGTTTATGGCTTGTAAGACTCCTAATCTAAGTTTTGGGGTAATCCTATTTGCTTTGATTTAATCATGTTCTTATAACCTTGATCTAATCTTTTACGATGTAATTAGGGCTTGTGGAGAGCTTAAGTTTCAAGTTTGAGCTTGTTTGGATGTTGTTTGTGCTTTATGTGCTAATTTTGGTGCAAATTGCAATTTACCCAAAGTAGGGGTTGATGTGCAATTTGTCACCTCTGGAGTGTTCCTTCTCTTTCTTGAAATCATCTATAGAAGAGAGAGAAGTGGGTGCCTTGTTTGAGCCTTTGTTGAGGAGTGTCACCCTTAGTGGTGATTAGGGTTTCTATGAGTGTTGAGTGTCTCGACCTATGTATATATAGTGTGTTGTCTTGACCTAGGTAGCGACCTAGGGTTGGTTTGGTGGGTGTCACAGTTGAGACACCCCTTCTAGATGGGGAGGTCAAGACCAAGGTGGTCTTGGGTTGATATGGTTGCCCTCTTATAGGATGTCTCGACTTAGGGTTTGAGGTGGTCCCTTGTCTTGACCAATGGTGATGGTGGTGTGTGTGTCACAACCATTGATGGTGAACCATGGGAGGGTCATGACCATGACCATGTGGGTGACCAAGGTGGTCGAGACCCAACCTAGAGTGTATCGCCATGTCTTGCATGTTATGATAGGGTGGTTGCATATGTGTGCATGTTGGCCTTTTGAGTGAAGAAGTGTCCCTTTGGTACCTTGGAGTGTTGACACATCATCCCTTGCCTTCTCTCACATCTTCCACCTATATAACCCCTTATCTCTCCATGGTTGTAACCCTTTCATCCCTCCATCTTATTCCTTCTCTTTTTCTTCTTCTTGGATCTTTGTGGATCAAGGAGATCCAACCCTAGAGCTTGGTGATCAAACTCTTCTTGCATGTGGTGCTTGTGGTGACCATAGCCCATCTTCAACCCTTGGCAAGTGTTTATCTTCCTTGAAGGCATTTATTTTGATTTCCTACCTCCATTTTCCTCTCTTTTCTCATACCTAGACCATGGTTCCTCCATTATGGTCGTTTTGGGGGAGAAAATCCTCATCACAAGGGTCATAGACCATGTTTTGACAAGGTAGACCCAAGTGTGAGGAGGGTTTCTTTTCTCTTTTGGCTCGACCTAGAGCTTTTTGGATCTCTTTTCTTGGATGATATTTGGCCTTGGTGTCTTATCCTTCTTGAGGTGATCTTGTGGCCGAGATTGGAGCTTTTGGTGGATCTTCTTCAACCCTTGGATCATGTTCTTGGAGCTCTTAATCTTAGAGCTTGGAATCCTTGGTGGTGATCTTCCTAAGGTGAATTATATAACACTTAGCCTACTTTATTATTTCACTCTTTTAAGCATGTTTTCTACAGTCTTATCTCTCTAAAATGCTTCCTTATCATGCTAGTAGATAATTATCATCTCTAGAACTTGTTTGGTGGAGATATCTTACTTGGTTTGGTAGAAACCCGAAACCCTAATCTATATGCACCCATTTTTGTGGTTAATATGTTATGGAGGTTCTTCCCTATCTTTTGACCCTGGTCTTTCTCTCATGCATAGTGCTCGTACACCTAGATGTTGGAGGGAGGTTACATTTTATTTTGGATGCCTTGATCATGGTTTTATCTCCCTTGGATGAGATCCTTTCTTGGTGGTTTCATGATCCATGACCTTGGGTTTTTTATGATCGTTTGCATGGATTTTTCCTCCTTGATGATTATGGTTTTCCCCTTAATTTTATTCCCATATTGAGACCCATATATCATTCCTTAGGATGATTGAGACACCCACCTCCTTGTTGGTCGTGACCATAGTTAATCTTGGTCGAGATGCTCCTCTTGTTGATGGGTTGGACTTAGTGTTATTTAGGTCATGACACTTGATGTTGGTGATCTAGTTAACTCCTATTCTGATTTGTTTGATGCCTTTGTATTGTTCTTGACATTTCCTTGTGAGAGGTCATGATTAGGTGGTCTTGGGTCATGACATGTTTCCAGGCTGGAGGTCGAGACAACCATGAGGTCAAGACAACCATATCTTGAGGTCGAGACATATCTAGGTCATGACAATTGGGAATGGTTAGAGCTCTAACCCTAGATGTCACAGGCACGACATGGTCTAGGTGGTATGGTTGTGTCCTAGTGGTCTGGTGGTGGTTGTGAGACATGATTATGATAGTGGTTGAAAGGTATGCTAGGTTACTTAATGTTACTCTTGTATGAGTAATGTATAAGCCATATATATGTTGTTTGAATTAATACCAAATGAACTCTAATGATGTTCCTTAACCATAATATATTCCAAGATGATGGGAGGTGGTGAATCTAGGGTTTATGTTTGAACCTAGATTTGCAAATCCTAGTCGGCTAAGAAGGAACCCTAACCCTAATAATGTTCAATGGTCATGCTTGTTTCTCTCTCATGGAATGGCTATGGTGTGTGATGTTATCTATCTTGTTTATGAACTTCTAACCATTCAGATGTTATGAGCTTGATAACCATAGTTAGTGTATACTATGGTGACTATGATATGAAACATGTTGAATGCAACTTCATGAGGCATGTTGAGGCACTTGTGATACAGGAATGATGTGAACGGGTCATATGACTTGGAAGTGGATTATGGCCTATTATGAGATGAAAGTTCCCAATGATGAGTTGAGGGATATATATCCCATAGTATGTGACTTTGGTGATGTGGTTAATGGTAGTGATACATGCATCATGTGTTGATAGTGTGACAAGTTCACACCCTATATGTTTATATTTTCTAGAGTGTACTATGCCCTTATCTTTATAGAGTTTGTTATGACTTTATACGCTATAACTTTATTGATGCCAAAAGATGCCTAATTGACCTAACTAATCAAGTGGAACATAATCATGTAGTTTTTCCATGTTCCATAGATCCATCTCAGTGTCAACACTTGCTGGATGGTAAAATTAATGGGCTTTCCCTAATGAAAGCTTGGAGTCATATCTTGTTGAGTATATGCATGCACAAAATTGAATGCAGGCCATACCCTAGTAGGAGTGCGGTTGTGGGTCATGGCTCAGTGACATGATGCTTATGAGGTTTCATAGGATTGGTTGTGGGCCATACCCCGGAAGGAGTGCGGCTATGGGTTGTAGCTCAATTTCACTAATGTGGTGACCTGTACCAAGGTGGGCTAGAAATTTTAGAATTTGACTATATATCACTGGTTGCAGTTCACTGATATGTCTCTATGGTGTACTCGTGTACTAACAATGAGGTTTGGTGAGGTCATGGATTCTGACTCTTCCATTGATCTTGTATGGCACTGATTTCTACTTAGCAGTGGTCAGTTGGATTTGGGTGGTACAACTCAAATCTTCTGGGCATAATAAAATACGTAATCAGCCATGTAGTATACTTGCTTAGGATAAAATACAAAAATATTGGATGAGTCCTTTCTTGCTTTTGTAAAATATAGTTGGTAGTAAATATATATGTTCTTCATATTCCTTATGAACTACCAGATGATAATAACTGGCTTGTTGATATCATTAGCTAAATCTTCTTATTGTAGTTGTACCTTTACTTTTGCCCTTCAATTACCTTATCTGTGTTAATAATAGCATTGATGGAGAGTTATATCTCCCACTGAGATTTGGATCTCACTTTGTGGGTTTCTCTACATCTTTTAGGTGGACGTGCATGAGGAGGTAGAGATTGTGCATCTAAGGCAGAGCAGCAACAAGAAGGATATTAGTTGATAAGGTTGGAAATGTTGCTAGTATTTTGGTGTAGAGTCCTAGAGTCGTTGTTGTACACTCAATTCTTTGGGATGGTTTTTGGATGTGTTTTGTAAAGATTCTATCGACACATGTTTTTGACTCGTGTGCCCTTTTGATTTCTAGATATAAAAGTTGTTCATGTATATGTATATATATGGGACATGTTTCTCTTGTAGTAGGTGGATAGTATATGTGATGAAAACATGTTGATGTAAGCACCTTGTGATCTTTGACATCTGATGCAGGTGTCATGTGAGGACTTGTTTGTAAAGGTTTTTGCAGCTTTGGTGCTTAATGATATCAGTTTTAATTTTTAGTGTTTTCTGGTAATCTACTTGTTTAGTTTTGTTTTCATGTTTAATAGGAGTAACCTCATGGTATGTGGCACTGGGCATCACATTATCCAAGATATTACAGATCATATCATTCTAAAAAACCATGTCTTAAAGAATTTAACAACTAGGTACATACCCTAATTAAGGTTTGATTCACATACTTCAAATAAATAAACCTAAGCTATATGTTTCATCATACATTAAGTTATCCTTAGTGTTATCACAAGAAAAAGTGGCTAGATCTCTTAAAAATCATATTCATCAATTTTCTATTTAATCATTCTTGAGATAATTAAGTTGACGATTGTTAATTAAGATTACAGTGGACAACAAATTGGATTTAGTTTTTGTAATTATTTTCAACATGCACATTGGTTGTTTCTCATAAATTTAGGTGCTTGACTTTATTTTAGGACAAAGGATACAATTTACCAATGATTGGGTATTTTCTTATATTTTTAGTAGAGAGGTATGATCAATTACCAAAAGAATATTTTTGGTTGTCGATCTTGGTGAATCCGCATGAACTAGATAATTGCGGTGAGACACTCCCACTAGCTGGGTCACAAAAAAAGGTGCAATGTGGTGAGGCTGGATTGCTTTCTCTCTGTCAAGCAGTGATCCAGGATTATCAAAGGGTCAATAGAGGCACCTTCCACGTAGTGAGTGTACAAGTGGCAGGAGAGACATGGTGTGATTAGGTTTGATGGCCTAGGGTCAACCATTTATTGGCTAATTATCTGAGGGTGACAAAAGGTTGTTCCCACTTGCCAAGAGAGAGAGAGAGCATGAGTTGAAGAAATGCTTGCACATCATCCAATTGGGGTCTTCTCTTTACTACACATAGATATGATGGTGTGTGTTGTTATATCTCATAAACCTCTGTGCATTTGAGAAGGACCAGTGCTATGGCAGTGTGCTCACCAAAGGAAGAGGAAAAGGAGAGAGAGAGGGGGATTTAGGGATCAAGAACTAGCTTCTTGGAATCATGGTATGACATTGAAAAAAATATAGGTGTTTTTATAGAGTGTGAGGGTGAGTTCCTAGGGTTTTGTTAATAGAATTTTTTAGTGTTGAGAGAGGAAGTCAATGAAAGGGGATCTTGGTTTCCAAGTATGCCTTGTGATCAAGTGGACAACCCTCATATTAGTTTTGTGAGTGGAGGTCACACAAAAGGAAATTAATGGGAGAGAGATAGTGAAGAGGTTGCAATGATTGTGGAAAGTCGGGGTTACTATTAACCCTCTTTCCCTATCTAGCACAAGATTGAAGACTACCCTATGGAATGGATCTTGGATCCAAGGATGTTTGGATGCGTGACACATCAAGTGGGTTGGGTCCAATTTATGCTAAGGTTCGCATGACTTTAACGATTGCAATCAATAATTAATTAATTTGTAAACTATAGTCTCATTTAATATAAACTTTAATTTATTCTATAATTTATATAGGGATATAGGAATGTCTGATAAAATAGGTGCATAAATGTTCCTTTTATGATGCCCTCATCTTGCTATAACAAGAAGATTGAATGAAATAAAACTATTGAGAGCTCGTATCTTGGATATTAAGTTGCCATTTGATTAGCAAATGATACTGGTTTCAAAACCGCATATGCCAATATTGTATGTTCAAAATTCGTTAATGTCTTTCCAAGGAAGTATTATAGAAAATATAACTACAATTGTTTGGTCTATATATCGAATATCAACTTCTTGGATTATTATCCCAAAGGACTTAAAAGCAAAATGGTAAGCAAAACTTATTTATTAGAAATATTAGTTTTAATTCCTTTTTAGTTACAACCTCTACATAAAAATAAGGAAATTTGAAGTACTTGTTGCTATAGGGATTTCATTAGGATTACCCACACTTGATGATCACAACAAAAGGCATTTAAATAGTTCTATTTGCTAACTTATTTTTCATGACTCAACCATATAGATCTATGGTTCACCATTACCTTTACCTACCTACAAAATTTTATTTGGACTTGAACCTATAAAGCTTTAATTTTGTAATCACAAAGAACTTTTTGATGCCGCCTATCAAGTTTCTTGTTTACCATGGATGAGAACTATGCAATTTGAATAGATGAACAAGAAACTGATTTGGTCATCTATACAGTAAAGTTCACTATGAATGTTCAAATGAACTTGTTTCCTTCTATTCACCAAGAAAGGTTATCACCATCAGTAGATGAAGAAGAATACATAGTCAAAATTTTGAAGTTGATATGCCTCACATGGTTGTTGACTTCAGAAGTCAAAGTGAGGCTATTTCCTTCTACATGGATGTGTTGAATTAATTTCATTTTATGTTTAAAGGTTGATGATCAGTATGAAGGTTGTACTAGGATTATGATAAAACATGATTTTATATGTGATGGGGGATTTTACAGATGTTCCTAAAGGTGTAATGGTTTACTGAACCATGCTAGTAATCTATATATTTTGTAAGAATCATTTAAAAAATGCAAATTTTAATAAAAAGGTGTTTTTCTTATGTGATATATATTACTTTGGATAAGTCTTTTTCTAGATGGATTACTATTACTTTGTGTTTTAGATCAGAACTCTTATTTTCTTGATGCAGAGCAGTAATGTTATGTATAGTAATAATCCTCTTTGTAATTAAGTCAAAGATATGTGATTTCTACATAGAGTGAGGAAAATATCATGTTGTCAAATCAAGTCACATCTATAGTTATGCAAATTAAAGCCACTTACTGGGGATTAGGTTCTCTTTGAGGGGAACATTAGACAAGCTACTTCTTATAATAACTGCATTCAACACTAACTTTTTCCTTTTTTCTACATGATGATTAATTGAGATAAAGCACTCTATTAATATACTAGGAGATGATTGAACAAGAAACTAATATACAACATAAAAAAACCTAGTGCTTACAACATGACCTACGAAAGAAAGTAGACTAGATATTGCACAACTTTTACTTAGTATTTTCAAATAAGCTACATCAAGTACATCATTTAGAAAGAGACTCTCATCCTCAAATAATACTTGGGACTAGATAGAAAACAAGAGACCATATGTTTATGCAAAACTACTAGTCGTCTTGAAATAATGGCTCTCTTGCTCATGTTGATAGCTACCTTCTTAATCCTCTTCCTCATATTGACATGTACTTGAAAAATAATCTTAGTAGTATGAGATGGTGGCTGAGTGGGTGGATAAATCTAATTAACCTTGATTATCAAAATATGAAATTGATCACATATATAAAAATAGATACAAAAACACTTTGTAAGTCTCATTTCAAAATAAACAAGTTTATAGGATTTCATAAATTTGGCAAGTGAATATAAAGAGAAGTAAGAATGTTAGAACTAGTACTTTTTATCTTATTTCCATTTATTATATGCATGACTAACATGAAGCACATCACACTATGACAAAGCATTACAACAACGTATGATCTTACCATACAAGTCTTAGAGTAGACTCTAGATTTTAAGAGTATTGAATGAGCTCACCACTCTGCAATGGGCCTTGTAATGGTGTTGCCTCAATGGATATATAGCTGGCTGGATATGTATCTTGGTCATGTAAACATGAGTACTCAAATGAAGAGTCAATGCATTTGGCATGTACCATCAATGTCAATGGATGAATCACTATGTAGACCTTATTAAATTTCAAAATAGGGAACCACTAAAATCTCTAACTATTGTTGGATACCTAACTAGCATAAGGATTTGACCTCATTGGCCTTCATCCCATTGTACGCTTCAGTTACCTCATTTGGAATTTTGATAGTCAGTATGTACATTTCCTCTTGCACTCATCATACCTCTATGATGAATTCAATGATTTTCAAGGTATTAGAGTCACATTGATTTATATTTAATTAAATATTTAACTATTTTACCCTATTTAACTTAGATGTCTGAGTAACTCATTAGATTCCACTTTATATTCTTCTCTATATAATGAATTTTTAGGGTTTCATATTGTATAGTTCCTTATAATAACAAACTTGAATTATGAAAATATGCAACTTAAAATATCAACTTGTAACCACAAGCATAATAGAAAATATTTGAATCACATTTTTAAAATTTACATTCTATTACTATCAATATGGAGAAAATACAAGAATACCAATGCTTCAGAATTAAATTCCTCATATTTATATTAAATTCTTATAAAATCAATCATCAAATGATTTCATTCAATTCCATTCATTTAATCATAAGGGGTATTAGTTTTGGATCAAGAATAGTAAAAACTTGACAATATTACAGTTTTATAGTTATATTGGAATTGATCGTATAAAATCATGGTTAAGTATATAATTTCCACTCAATTGTTGATGATTATAATTTTGGGTGATAATACAAGATTGCTATAGTTGAATTCAGAAGAAATTTCAAATTCCACTTCTATAGACTGTCTACATGCTCTTCTCATATGGAGTTTTACTCTTTCCAGAACATGGATATTGAAAGAGAAGGGGATTGCGTAAAAGATCTATACTATTGATTTCATAATAGGATCACATGTAAAGAGGAAGATATTAAAATAAAATACTTACCATATATAGAGATCAGGTAGGTTTTTCATTATCCACCCATTTTAATCGTTCCTTATATTTCTCCATTAAGCTGTCCTCACAATCATCACAACTCAATTTTACATTTTGGATATGTTAGAATAGGTTAAAACAAACTTGCACGTGAATTAGTATACTTAATCAAAAGTAGGGTAACAATTTTTTGCTTTTATTATGATTGGATGTGTTTTACTATTGATGGTCCATGTTGTTGTTGACTAGCATGTTACACTTTAGTTAGTTGGCTACGACTACTAGCATCCTGGTTTTCTTTGTGGATCAAGGATAACCATTGTTCCTTATTTTTCTCCCCCACTTTTTAGACGACTACATAATCTTATTTGGTCTGATTAATTGCTAGTTGACCGACTAATATAACTTAGATTGGTGATCCCTCTAACAGGTCTCCATGAGCCATATCTAGTGATATACTAGTCAATCCCTCTACCAATTTTAGTTGGTATAAATTATCACTGTCAGTTTGTTAGGCATGCTACAACAATTTTTCCTCTACTATCGACGATCTTCCACTAGAGACTAAACTAGACCCCTCACTACTAGCTATTCAATATACTAGCCTCTCTAGTCATCCAAGTAAGCCAATCAACCTAGGTGAAATACACCTAGGTGTTCAATCAAAAAAGGTAACAAACATAAGACCCCACCAAATGATCAAACTTAGTATTATATGTGTTTTTCATTGTATTTGATGCTCTCTACTATCAAACACAATATTTTTCTATATTTTCTTTCTTTTCTCTTAGTGTTATCATTTCATCCATTTGATGCTTGAACTCATCATATACATCAACCATGATAATTAGTCCTTCTCAGAATGAACTCTTGAGGGTGATGGACTCATCCACACCTCAAGTTATGGCCTAAAATGTGAGCAATTAGGATTTAAAAATATCGATCTCCCCTCCCCCTTTCCTTCTGTGAAACAAGGAGGATGATGCACAACTAGCATTAGATCATTGGTCCTCTGGACCACGTAGGGTATCCAACGGCTACCATCACTCCCCTATTTCAAAATTCTTAAAAACAAAGGAAAAGGGGTTTTTAACAAGGAAACTTGGGAAAATCATATCTCTCTCCTCGTTTATTATTTTTCACTCAAATTTTATAGGAAACTCTATCTGGGCATTATCTACTCGATTTCTAAATTTGAAACCCAAATTCCAAAGGAAAAGGGTGTTTCCTTTACATACAAGTTATTCATTAATAAAACCAAATTAATTGATATTTCCTCTTTCTTTTTCCACTATCTTGGCATCTTAGATTCCTTAGACCTCAAGGAACCCTAAAGGCACAAAATCCCATCTTAGGGAATATTCCTTTACCTTTTCTTTTATTCTTTCTCCCTTTCTTTCTTATTCCTTTATTAAGATATTTCTTTTCAAGGATTTATCCTTATCTTTCATTTTCTTTTTCCTCTTTTCATATTTCTTTTATTAGAAACCTCATAGGAATGGGATTTATTTAATTGTGGTACTTACTTCCACTTTCTAGAGTTTTCTATGTATTTTATCATTTTGCTTAATATCCATTATCTTGTGTCTTTTCTTTTTATTTGGACTTTTCTCCTTTTCTTCTCTTTTATATCCATTAATGGATTTATCTAATAATAGGAATCATGAAATTCCTATCCAAAAGAATATTTGCAAGGAAACCCATCCTTTGAAGAAAACCTTTCAAACTTTTTTTTATTAAGCCCAAATTCACAAAATCATTATATTTCCATTATGAAAACACATGCAAAAATGAGGTTGTAACAGAAACTCCCACCTTCTTGGAAGGAATTCAATGAAACTCTTAATCATAGACAAGGGAATATGTCCATGGCATCCTTAGTCAAATACCTACAAATTGAAGATAGACATAGGAAACAAGACATGAAGTCTACCCTATCGTCAGTATGGTTTTAGGTGATAAAACCAAGAAGAAGCCTAACTCCTCCCATATCAATAAGAAATTCAAACTATATTTTAAGGGTTGCAAGCACAACCAAAATCAAAGTAATAATAGTGATCAAAGAGAAAATATGTTTGCTTTGTGTGTGATAAACTTGGCCACTTAGAGAATGTGTGCATATTTCACAAAGTTTAGAGAAAATTGAACGTTGGGGCTCCTAAAGTCTTGTAGTATATATGATCACTATGGGAGCGGTCTATTCCTCTTATATAGACATGTTAGAAAATCTGACTATTCTTTGTGCTGGCTTATATTTTGACTGGTACCTAGACTCTGGAGCCACCAGCCATATTTTCGTTGACCAATCCCTTTTACTTCCTACCAGGCCAAATTTGGCTAAATGATTAAGTGTGGAGATCATTCATCCACAACCCAATTGCAAGATACAAATGTGTTGAAATGAAGCATGCATCTGGAAATACTCTTAGATTGCACGATGTTCATCATGTTCCTTCTTTATGTAGAAACTTATTTAGTCAAGTTGTTTTATAATATTCTAGTTATACCTTATTGTGTCAAGGCAATCATATTTTTATTTCTAAGTATGGTTCTTATATTAGACTAATTTACTTCTTGGTGGCCTTGTTAAATTATCTTCTATTTCATGTAAGACATCTTTTATTGAAATATCTTCTACTATTTTAGTTTCTAAAACTAGTGATGTTTAGATTCCAGCATGTGACACCTAGCAGATGGCTAGATTCCAGAGGGTATCCCTAGGGATTTAATGGATTTTCAAAAATTGTTTTGATTTTTTTTTTGATAAAGTTAGTTTGGATTACTCGATTGAGTCATAGGTGGAATAAAAATTAATAAAAAATGAAGGAAGATAAGAGGATAATTATTTAGGATTATTGTCCCTTACTAATAAAAAGATAAAGAATTTTGTGAAGATAATGATAATTAATATCCATAGAATTTAGCGGGTTCCGCTCTGGGTTTCCACTCTGGTGAAAGGGTGTGTGATCTAGGGCTCATGGGTTGGTGGCTCTAGGGCTCAGGGGAGGGTGTCTCGCTGATCGGAAGATGCCACCCTACTCCCCCAAGGACTTGACCAGCCTAAATCACACGTCCAAAAGGAGCAGATTTGAAGTAGTTGGACTTTTAAATTACCCGACTATTAGGCCCCCACAACGATGACGGGGTCCGAAGTAGCAATCGGGGTCGAACCACAGGGACAAGGGTGGTAGTGTTAAGAACTCGAAATCGACACTCTACACTCCGGTAAGGATAATGTAAGGATAAAGTTCCCAAAGGGAACAACAAGTGAAGATTGATAAAATAAAAGAAAACTATCTCCAACTAGAGTTACAAGGAAAATTAAGGTTTTTGGCGTTTATCAATTTGTAGGGTTTTAACGCAACAAAACCAGAGGAGATAACACCATCACCTTGGTAAGGAACCAAGGATGAAAACTTCGGTAAAATAAGCGGCAGCAGGAACATCCAGTACCCCTTCTCTCGCAGAGGGTACCTCTAACTAAGCACCAACACCCTCTCTCAATGTTGTTGGACTTGGGTTAGAGTGGAAAGATACTGAAGCAACTCCGATCCTGGGTCCTCTCATACTCCCTGATTGGACCAAACACTAGAGCCACAATGCCTCTCTCGAGGGAGTTGCAACGGGAAACACGATTCGATAGTTAGTCAAAACATGATCCAAGCATACAAGCTAGAGTTTGTATGCTAAATGAGGCAATCGTCCCATAAAAAGGAACCAAACATAAAGTCAACAGATGTTTAGAACTCCTCTAATTCCATTAGCATAATCATCATATAAAAGGGGTTTGGTTACATTGCATAAATAAAGAAAGTAAATGACTAAAAAAGGAAAGATAAGTATCGCCTCCTTGATTTAGGAGATCGACAAGCAGTAGCAGATCCCTAAGGTCTCTCTAGCTCGATACTGAGCGGGAGCCTTGCCTGATATGCCTGTGTCAGGCAGCGTCCCCTATCGGGAGACACACCATGACGGACATACGTATCAATCAAGGCGCTCATGCCCGATACGGTCGTGTCGGGATGCCACCCTCTCAGGCGACACACCATGACGATTGATTCGCATCGGGCTTGGTAATATGTCGGGCTAGAGACCACTTAGAGTATCGGATTCCTCGTATCAGGTGGCCCTTCTGGTCAATATCGGGGCTATTGCGGCGACCGGGACGAATGCTAAGTGAACCATTTCTGCCCTCTCGGGTCGGGGAGGTGCTCACCTAGTATTGCCCGGTACACCTATGGGACGCGACACACTAGCTCCAAGTACTTTCCAAAGTTAGCTTTCACAAGATTTTGACCCGTCCCATCGAGGTCCTGTAGCTGCTATTTATAGGCAGCGGTTGGAAGAAGTTGCGGTCCTCCGAGCTCCACGTGTCCTCCATCGGCTATATTAGCGCGGCATCAGGGATGTCGACTTGCATGTCTCCCGACATAGTGGGTGTCGGGAAGCAAGCGCGTCGGGTATCGTGACGGGTGGGCGCCTGCCAGTGGGTGGCTTGTATCGCGCGACACACTTCATCGGTAGAGTAGTCGTGGCGGGCACAACTCCCTGTCGGGTAAGCGGCGTATCACCCATTAGATCTTCTTATGTGGCACACCCGTGTCGTGCAACATCCATATCGGGCTGCTGTATGACGGGTAGTAAGTGTGTCAGCCGACTGGCTGATGCAGGTAAAACACGTTCATGGGCCGGGACGAGCCTTTTGTTGATAAATGAGTGGAAAAATGCAAAAAACTCTGCAAAAGACGATAAAAATGAGATAAGTGTGTAGTGCGTCCTGTTTATTCAAAAACATGACAAAAAGGAGAGGAAAATAGTTTAAAAGGGAAGTTTTGGCAATGAAATATGGGCCATAAACATCACAAAATTTGGTGTTATCAACTCCCACAAACTTAGCATTTTGATTGTCCTCAATCAATCTTTTAAAACTTTGTTTGTGATGCTTCTTCTTAACCGATATAGTTTTCGGACAAAGGGTTTGAGAGAGTATTGATATGTCTTAAAGAGAATATTGCCCAACCACGAATCAATGGACTTGACCTTCCCTACCTTATTTAAGCAAAAATTTTCTCCACAGCTTCGGTGAGACTTGGGTGCATGATTTCAAAGTTAGCTTTCACACCAAACAACTTTTGGGAACAGAAAGTTGTGTGTTTGGGTAGGCTTAAAGCTTTTTGGATTTTTCTTGTTTCCCATCAGTCCATCCAGGTACGGGTATGTTAGTGGGCGAGTGGTCCCTATAGTCCAAGCCAGTTGGCTTTAGAGAAATGATTTCACATCCTACGTACCACTGCCCCGGATCTTCCATGCCTAAAGATGGGTATTTTTGGAAAACAAGTGTATATATATATATATATATATATATATATATATTGGCACAACTCTCATGCTTTCATTCACTCTCATAAGGCTATTCTCTCTTTTTGGGATTTTGCTGGGTAAGGGAAAATAAGAGAAATTTTTACTGTTTGGGCAGCTTTTTCCTTCTGCATGCACGTCTCTTAGCTGTTGCGAGATTATTTTTCGAAATTTTTGGCATGGAAAGTCATAGTCTTTTGTTGTTTCAGGCTGCATTTTTGAAAAGACATAACAAAACCTACATCTCTTTGGACACAGAGAAAACAAACTGGCAAGAAGTTGCATCAGGTTTTTACTATAAAGTGTCTTTGTACATATGTATAGGGACAAAATAAGCAATTTTTTTGTATGAGGCATGTATATATATATGTACACATGTTATGTAAAAGAAGAACAAAAAGAACAAAAGGGGTGAAGTTGGAAGGACTTTTAGTAGCTCCCTCACTGGTACATAGAATCCCCCCCAAACTTACTCCATACTCTGTCCTAGAGTTGTGAAGTAGATTAGGTAGGGTATGTTTACTCAGTGAGGGTTAGCTGGTGAGTGCGCCTTTGCCAGATAGAAGCTCCCACACATATTCTCTGTGTTTGTTGTGGTAGTCGATGTGGTGGATCTGGTCAGGCGTCTCTTCATTTGATATCTATTCCAACACGAAGATGTCGCATTCGTTGGATAAAGGAATTTGTTGTGGACTGTGGTGGCAGAACTGAAGCTCGTGCCATTTTCTAGCTGCTGTCTCCATGAATGGTTGTATCAGCACTGCCACCTCATCATAGTATTTTCATACTAAGCACTCGAGGGATGTCAACATTGTCGATGTACACTGTACTGGATGATCTTTGTTGCTGTCTGAGCTGTTGTAGAAGATTCCTGCTCGTTATCGAGTTTACATTGTTAGGAGTGTCCAGTGGTTGTAGTGCAGGATAGGTAGGAAGATGATGCACAGAACTCTGCACTGCAACTCTGCCAGAAATGATTGTTTCGCTCCTGACTCATCGGCTAGGCAGATGTCATTGAACATCATTGGATGGGCTATGTATGCGTGTTCAAACTTCTTTTGTATTATTTGGATGTAGGTGTTGGTATGTATGCCCTGAGAGCCAATCATGGGATGATTGGTGGAATACATTAAGATTGATTTGATAAACATCAAAGGCAAGCTTCCAATTCTTTCTAGTTCAGTCATATGAGATAGTGATAGAACATATTGAATGTCTAGAGAATGGCAGTACTCAATGACGTATGCCTTCAGGTTCAGGATCTGAACGATGAGATCATACAGATGCTAAGAGTTTGTACATTCTTGTTATGTCCCTAGTCAGATGTCATTGTGGAAGGTAGATAGACAACAATGACACACAAGACTAGATTGTGGTGTTGGTTGATGACAGAATCTCATTAGTCATGATATAGAGATATCAAACCAAACACATAGGTATTTGTTAGAGAACAAGTGTACCCGATAGACCCACCGTGAGTTTGACACATGGAACCATGACATGGTAGTCACAGTCAGTACTCACAGTGGTGGTGGTGAGTGTGATTCTTAGACCTGAAATCACTGCACTTAACACATGTCGTTGGGCACACTTTGACATCATCAAACGCAGTCCTGAAACATGGGTTGTTATAAAGGTGATGATTGGGTGGCTTGGACACATGGGGCTTTTGAGGGGTGAGTGATAGATATGGGATTTGTCCCTCCTGAGGGAGTTTGATATCCATGGCCACTTGATGAGTAGGATTGAGAAAGGCATGCACGCATGTGTGAATCAGTATGTGATATTGATGTCATACATATCTCTTCCAATCTACTCTGAGATCAAGGAAGTGAATGAACGTTGACAGGATGACTGTTCCATGCCTCGAGTTCATTCAGGATATCAGTAACAAAGGAATTATACATTCGCTATAACACCATTCATGGATTGTAGGATTGAAAGTTGTTCTCCAACTTTCTACTTTCACTTGGGTAGCACTGATGTGTGACTAGGCACCGCTCTTTGCTTGTGAAGTCATAAATGTTATGGACTTTCATTACCAACGTGAAATGGACCTACATGGTCACACACATAGGATTTAACCTGGAAGAGGAGTTTTATCCACAAACAATATTTAGATTGATTACTAAAGGTGTTTAGTAGTTCAATTAAACACTCAATTAATTGATAGCTCAAAATCATAGTGTTCAAGGTGTTGGACACATTGATTGGAGTATCAGATTGATTGAAATCACAATTGATTGATTCTACACAATCTGGACTCCCAACCGATTGGCTCATGTGATGAACCGATCGGCTCAGCTTGGTGAATCAGTCGGCTCAAGTGTTGAGTCGACCGGCTCAATGTCAGGGTGAAACAATTGCTTCAAGTGTTGAAATGATCGATTCAACTGGTGCAAATGAGCAAGTTGGGAAAGTAGGATTGGTGAGAATTTTCCTTTCGTTTCACTTGCCCAATTTGATTGGAAAAAGGATTGGTATTCAATACCAATTAGAAACAAAAGAAGGAAAGTCAATCGGGAACCGACCAGGACCACCAACCGACCGGTTCACTTGTGAACCGATCGATTGAGGTGTCCCAAGCGATCGGTTGAGGTGTCAACCGACCGGTTCAGGTCCCCAACCAACCGTTTTAGTTGTGAAACGATCGGTTCAGGTTGCGAGTTGGTTTTTTTTGTGGAAACTCTTGAACCCTTCTACTCCTACTTTTAGTCCCGCATTGCCCGAGATGGAGAACCCTGTCCCATGACCCTCCTATATATATAGGGGTATTGGGGCTTCTCAAAGTACAACTCAGTGCAAACCGGTTGCTCTGCAAAGTTGTCATTCTCTCTGGTTTTGGTAACCGAGAGAGAGCCCGAGCAAGTGTTACCCGATAAGGGAGGCACAACAAGGGAAAGACAACTACAGTTGTGACTGGTAGCAGGAGAGTGTGTTGGCGACTAGTATGCCAACAGGAGGGTGCGACTCCTTCCAATTCCTTGTGGGACAAGGAGATTGGAGTTCGAGGTGGTCCGTGTGGACTACTTCAGAGGCGGGAGGTTTCTGCCGCTCAGGAGGACAACTGTCAACCCCGATAGTCTTGGTGAGACCAGGAGTCGTTAGTCCCGGTGCGACCAGGAGCTGCACAGACACCGTCCAAGACCGGAGGTGAAGACCGCGCAAGGCACGAGGTATAATCGCCGAGCAAGCCTCGGGACAATGTATGATTACACAAACCATCCTTTCCTATTATATAGACGTTGACGCGTTTCCTTGTTCTGGGTTTGGGGAGAAATTTTTTGTTTCCGCTGCCTTCTCTGCCTCCCCTAAAACCCAATAGTGATATTAGAGCCACGTCAACTGCTCTATATTTTGGGAATATCGATATGATCGATTTTGGTTTGTCGCCTTTATTTATTGCATACGATGCGAATAAAATTGGCTTTATGCATGTCCAATCCTAAATCCACAAATCCCATTTACATATATGATATGTATTATTAATGCACTCGATACGCGTTGCCCTTAAACGAGTTTTGTGGTGGATGTATAGTGTGGTTATGACCAATAAACCCTATCTGTGTATGGTTGTATGTGGTTGCTTGCAACTCGGTCTGCACACCGATCTTCCCTCTCCTATTCCTGATGTAACTCGAAATAATTTGAGATTCTTTCCTACCTTTGCTCCCCCCGAATGTAACTCGGGGTTTCCCTTTTAAGCAATGTAAAATTAGGATAGATTTTATTTCTTGTTATGTCAAAGAACGAAGGACATCCAGACGACAGCTGAGACGATCGGTTCAAGACGTGAACCGATCGGTTGAAGTTCCAGACGATCAGTTCAAGGAGTGAACTGATCGGTTGATGACGGGTTCGAGGAGCGAGACGAGTGGGTGGCGGCCATGACGAGATGCACGACGACCACACAAACCGATCGGTTGGAGGAGCCAACCGATCGACTGGTGGAACCCAGACGACCGGGCCAGAACGAGCAAGTCAATCATGTGATGAGTTGATCTACTCCGAAGGCAAAGCACAGAGTTCATCTTGTACAAGTTGCATGTGATGTAGACCTAGATGACTGTGATTCCTCTTGGCTTGAGGAATCACATTAGGATGGCCATAATCATCGCTTTTTATCATTTTGCATGTTTTCTATGGGATATAGCATGTATATGATACATACTATGTATTGTTGTGATTGGATATGTATATGTATATAAAACCAAATCTCTCATTAAAATATTAAGTCTTATATGCCTTCCATTAGCGGCACACATGAAAAACTCGATCGACCAAGCGTAGGTTATGCCAAAGCGTGGTGTGTCGTCTATCTTGTGGAAGTGTGAAGGATAGACATGTAGGTTCTGCCAAAGCAAGGTGCATGTTTACCGTGTCAGCTTTTGGGTTAGACTTAACTGGTGATTCTTAGAGCGTCTAAGCCCAGAGGCAAGGAATGTTCATGGCAAGGTGTTGTGCATTTTCATTCATCAAGAGTTGCATATGATGCAATTGGCAAGAGTTGCCTACCTGAGAGATCTATGTTGTGGGTGACAACCCTAGCTGGTCCATGACTTAGAGGATTTCAGGATCTTGCCCACTAGAAGGTTGTATGCTGCAATCTTCCGAATTGATGGTGAGGGCTATCAATTTGAACTAAAATAGTGGGAGCGATAATTAATTAAAGGCCTAATTATATCGTCAACTTTTCAAATCAATCAAATAAGTCAAAAATGAGTTTTTGGACTAAAATTACATATTTCCTTTTTTGTAGTGAAAATGACAACAAACAACAATCACTTTTCTTTGCGATCAGTCCTAGAAAAGGACAGACTAAATGGGACAAACTTCCACGACTGGTATAGGACATTGAGAATTGTTCTCACTCAAGAGTGAAAGCTCTATGTCCTGGATACTCCAATTCTAGAGGAACTGGCTCCTAATGCACCAAAGATAGAAAGGGATGCTTACAAGAAGCATTCTGATGATGCCATAGATGCAGAGTGCTTGATGTTGTGCTCCATGAACCATGAGTTGCAGAGACAACATGAGAATATGGGTGTCATTGAGATGATTCAGCATCTCAGGAACCTGTATGAAGATCAGGAACGGAAAGAGAGATACGATGTCTCAAGGGCACTGTTCAAGTGTGTCATGACAGAAGGAGATCCAGTTGGTCCTCACACACTCAAGATGATTGGGTATGTGGAGAACCTGCAAAGACTGGGATTTCCACTGAGCCAAGAGTTGGCTACTGACCTGATACTGCATTCGTTGCCAAAATCTTACGGTCAGTTTGTGATGAACTACAACATGAACAACTTTGATAGGCCACTGTCAGAGTTGTTGGGCATGTAAAGGAAAGGGGTTCTCCTCACTCATATCATTTGCTACAAATCCATTGCATTTTTAGTGTCTGGACTAGTACATTATTTTGCAACTATCACCGTATCACCTTCAAGTCTACTATAGTATGAATTTTTAGTGGCTTTGTCATGCACATTGGTCTTTTGATCCTTTGCAATATCTCGCTTATTCATTTGGTTTGTTGCATTAGTATTAGTGTTGGCCACACCTTTACTTTGTTGCTTGGAAGAGGACAGCTGAGACACAGATGAAGAAGGACAAGTCTAAGTATGTGATGGTGATCATGAGCAAGAAAGGCAAGTCCAAGCGCAAGGGCAAGGGCAAAGCTAAGAAAGGTTCTGATGCTAGCCAGGAGCCCAAGACGACTTCAACTCTCAAGGCCAAGGGAGGCGTGACCAAGAAAGGCAATTGCCACCATTGTCAAAAGCCAGGACATTAGAAAAGGAATTGTCCTCTCTATCTGGAAGAACAAAAGAAGAAGGAGGCAACAGACGTCTCTACTTAAAGGTGTCATGAAAAGTAAACTTGTAACACTTTTTGAGGTATATGATACCAAAATGTAAATTGTAAAGTACTCAATAAATGGGGCAAGTGTTTCCGCCATAGACAGGAGTACTTTAGTTTATTTTTAGCCTAAAAGGCATGTAATACAGTTATGAACTGCTATTTCATATTTGCCAATAGATAGAAACACTTTATTTTTGCATATTGTATGACAATGATGGCAATCAATAAAGTTGATGTTTCAATCTTTTAAAGATGTGATCTTTGAGGCAATGCCTTGCTTATCTTGTGGTATTTGATATGCATAAGATAAAATGATACCTAAAAGTTATAGATAACTCAAACAATCAAATTAGCATCAATCATGAGAAATTCATTTCTAGTTTCCATGTGATGGATAAATCTAGACTCTTTTGGTTAGAGAACCAGTAAGAGACATGAATATCTTGGACATGATTAATCAATCTTCACTAATGGTAGTGGGAGAATGATTATCCAATTAGGTATAATGCATGTGATGTATTTACATACCTATTGGAACACATGCTAATACTTCAAATGGTGTTTAGAGAAATACCAATATGAATATCTTGAAGTGTTCAAGATTATCATAGATGAATGTTCAAGATTATCATAGATGAAGTGCAAATTTGGTAAAGTGTTAATTCTTGATGAGATCAATGAATGAAATACTTGGACCAAATGTTTGAGATCCTTATGAGTGATTATGATAGTGTATCATAGTGAACTCATGATTAAGGCATGGTGATGTCTAAATCAAGAAGGAATCATACTCTAAGGAATTAGAGAATGATTATCAAATAAATGAATTCTTCTTAATAAAAGAATACCCCACGCTAATAAAGGGTATTGAGAATCACAAGGATTTGTGAGTTCTTATATCCTTGACAGATACACCTCAATTATCTATGTGATGAGTTGTTCATGTGATGAGTCAACTACCTAGATAAATATGAGGAACCAAATTTTGAGTTATGGTTTATGACCATTACTTCCTAAATGACATCCATGTCAACCATAATGTATGACCTTGATGGTAGCACTCATTGGATAAAATCCATAAGTGAAAGTGAGTCTTAAGTGTTAAGACACATGGATAACATTTTGAGAAGGATGATGCTTGTTGATTGCAACTTAATGACTGAGACATTTAGCATATGGATACTAAAACCGCATTCCTATGAGGAATAAAACAAGGATGTGTACGTGACACAACCTATAAGGTTTATGAATCCACTAATGCAAATGAAGTCTATAAGTTACAATGGACTAATCAATGTGATTGATTGAGTACAAGCAACTCAGAATTGGATCTTTACTTTGATGATATAGTCAAAGGGTTTGACTGATATGTCAAAGATAAAGAAGGGATATGTGATTTAGTGGGAGCGTGTTCACATTCCGCATATTGATGTGAAATGGAAATGTTCTAGAATGGAAATCCAAAAGTGGAAATCATCTTTAAGGAAGATATAGATGTTTCCTATGTGATAGCAATAGAGATCTATAGGGATATTTCTCGAAAATCTCTTGACCTGAAAAGAGAAAGCATACATTGAAAATTTGTACTGAAGGGTTCAGTATACACAGATTCAGTGGGAGAAAACTTGTCCATGTTACATGGAGTTAGTATCTCAAGGCCAAGTGTCCAATTATTATGAAGAATGGAAACACTAAGAATAGATATGGATCTATCATGTATTTAATCATCCCCTTATCTTGCATGGCAAGGACAAAATGCATTCATCATCTTGTATGTAGGACATGGCAATATGATGTGCTCATCCTGACAACTCGTATGTGAGACATGACGAGTGGATGTCTATCTACTTCCAGTAAGGGTTACTGGAATACTGTGAGAACTTGATCAGTGCTTGAGAAGTACTAGTTCTATGGAAATAAGGGAGAGTTCAATGTAAAGAGTTACATTGATGCGAACTTCCGAAAGGACAGAAAATTAATCGCAAAATATATATGGGATATATAAAAGTGAAAGTTTGTTGATAATTGGAAGTGTTCCAATAAAATCATTTAAAAGGAAATTCCGAGTATATATATGTTTGAAGACATGCAGTAGATGCTATATGGATCTAGAAGTTCATGAGATGAACTTATAGATATTCCGCTCATTGATGAGAAGTATGGAATCTTTAATCATGCAATGTGGCTAAAGGTTAGCAAAGGAATACTAGATTGCATATTACGGAAACTCCATCTCATACGTGTGACGTACAACGAAGATATGTGAGACATGGAATTTATACTGACTTTGGCAAGGTGTTGCCATTACTCACTATGTTGGCACTAGAGCGTAGTAACATGTGGGACATGTTTGAAGATCACTATGAATATGATTCAAGGGTGATTAGCTCGCAGTGCAAGTGGGAGTCTGTTGGTATGTATGCCCTAAGAGTCAATCATGGGATGATTGGTGGGATACATTAAGATTGATTTGATAAACATCAAAGGCAAGCTTCCAATTCTTTCTGGTTCAGTCATATGAGATAGTGATATAACATATTGAATGTCTAGAGAATGACAATACTCAATGACGTATGCCTTCAGGTTCAGGACCTGAACGATGAGATCATACAGATGCTAAGAGTTTGTACATTCTTGTTATGTCCCTAGTCGGATATCATTGTGGAAGGTAGATAGACAACAATGACACACAAGACTAGATTGTGGTGTTGGTTGATGACAGAATCTCATTAGTCATGATATAGAGATATCAAACCAAACACATAGGTATTTGTTAGAGAACAAGTGTACCGGACAGACCCACCGTGAGTTCGACACATGGAAACATGACATGGTAGTCACAGTCAGTACTCACAGTGATGGTGGTGAGTGTGATTCTTAGACCTGAAATCACTACACTCAACACATGTCGTTGGGCACACTTTGACATCATCAAACGCAGTCCTGAAACATGGGTTGTTATAAAGGTGATGATTGGGTGGCTTTGACACATGGGGCTTTTGAGGGGTGAGTGATAGATATGGGATTTGTCCCTCCTGAAGGAGTTTGATATCCATGTCCACTTGATGAGTAGGATTGAGAAAGGCGTGCACGCATGTGTGAATCAGTATGTGATATTGATGTCATACATATCTCTTCCAATCTACTCTGAGATCAAGGAAGTGAATCAACGTTGACAGGATGACTGTTCCATGCCTCGAGTTCATTCGGGATATCAGTGACAAAGGAATTATACATTCGCTGTAACACCATTCACAAATTGTAGGATTGAAAGTTGTTCTCTAACTTTCTACTTTCACTTGGGTAGCACTGATGTGTGACTAGGCCCCGCTCTTTGCTTGTGAAGTCATAAATGTTATGGACTTTCACTGCCAACGTGAAACAGACCTGTAGGGTCACACACATAGGATTTAACCTGGAAGAGGATTTTTGTCCACAAACAATGTTTAGATTGATTACTAAAGGTGTTTAGTAGTTCAATTAAACACTCAATTAATTGATAGCTCAAAATCATAATGTTCGAGGTGTTGGATACATTGATTGGAGTATCAGATTGATTGAAATCACAACTGACTGATTCTGCACAATTTGGACTCCCAACCGATCGGCTTCTGTGATGAACCGATTGGCACAGCTTGGTGAATTGGTCGGCTCAAGTGTTGAGTCGATCGGCTCAATGTCAGGGTGAAACGATTGCTTCAAGTGTTGAAACGATCGATTCAACTGGTGCAATCAAGCAAGTTGGGAAAGTATGATTGGTGAGAATTTTCCTTTCATTTCACTTGCCCAATTTGATTGGAAAAAGGATTGGTATTCGATACCAATTAGAAACAAAAGAAGGAAAGTCAATCGGGAACCGACCATGACCACCAACCGAGCGGTTCACTTTTGAACCGACCGGTTGAGGTGTCCCAACCGATCAGTTGAGGTGTCAACTGACCGGTTCAGGTCCCCAACCGACCGTTTCAGTTGTGAAATGATCGGTTCGGGTTGCGAGTTGGTTGTTTTGTGGAAAATCTCAAACCCTTCTACTCCTGCTTTTAGTCCCGCATTGCCCGGGATGGAGAACCATGTCCCATGACCCTCCTATATATAGGGGTATTGGGGCTTCTCAAAGTACAACTCAGTGCAAACCAGTTGCTCTGCAAAGTTGTCGTTCTCTTTGGTTTTGGTAACCGAGAGAGAGCCCGAGCAAGTGCTACCTGATAAAGGAGGCACAACAAGGGAAAGACAACTGCAGTTGTGACTGGTAGCAGGAGAGTGTGTTGGTGACTAGTACGCCAATAGGAGGGTGCGACTCCTTCTAATTCCTTGTGGGACAAGGAGATTGGAGTTCCAGGTGGTCCATGTGGACTACTTCAGAGGCGGGAGGTTTTTGCCGCTCAGGAGGACAACTGTCAACCCCGACAGTCCCGGTGAGACCAGGAGTCGTCAGTCCCAGTGCGGCCAGGAGCTGCACAGACACCGTCCAAGACCGGAGGTGAAGACCGCGCAAGGCGCGAGGTATTGTCGCCGAGCAAGCCTCGGGACAAGGTATGATTCAACAAACCATCCTTTCCTATTATATAGACGTTGACGTGTTTCCTTGTTCCGGGGTTGGGGAGAAATTTTTTGTTTTTGCTGCCTTCTCTGCCTCCCTTAAAACCTAACAGTAGGCGGCTGCCACTGATATCACCAGACATCCTCCTTCTTTTACCATGTCCCTCAAATCATCGACTGGGACTATGACACTGCCTACCTCGTAGATGACGTCTGTGGGGGTAGAGTCTGGTAACTTTAGAAGAACTTCATTGACTTATTCTAGTGTGAGCGTAGAACACGAGAAACAGTCAAAGTTGTTGATCATTTCTTCTGAAGTGTCGAGCGAAGCGGGGTCTTCAATTCCGCATACTTCTTGCAGAATTTCTAACCGCTTGCCCGCCCCGTAGGCGTCTGCTTCTGTCTCGCCTTCTACTTCTAGAGTGCTGCTGGGTTGTGATGATTCGTCTACATTGTCACTATTCAGCAGCTTGTCTGGTACCCCTGCATCTCGGAAGTAGCGCTTGTCTTTGATCAGCAGCAGAGAATAGGTGCTCCTGAGTTGAAAGAAGTCTTGCCCCTGGAGGTGCCTTATATTTCCAAATAAGTTGAGCAGCTCCATGGCGCACAAGAAGACAAGTGCGCTATTCCCACTTTCTAATTCTGCTTGGATGGGGAAGTCTCTAATAGAGAAGAAGTTCCAAACACCACTGTGACATTGGACTCCCTGCTTGATAGCTCGAAGAAGACACATTGGTAGAAGCCTAAGATGTTTATCTTTTGGGTGACTGAAGATAAGTCCTGAGCGTGGCACCTCCTCATTGCTACAGCTGAACAACTGGACATCATGGTTCCAGAGGTCTGCCATGCATAGGAACCATTTGTTGCGATGCTTGTATGGGGCCAACATGAGGTTCGTGTTGTGTTATTTAATATTCCGCAGCATGTTGGCCACCGCAATGGAGTCTGGTACTCCCATCATCAATCTTCTCGCCAAGGTTGGGGTGGCATTGTATATCGTTTGCCGACCTATACTGGTGCTGATGTTCTCGATGATTGCACCCTCCAGGACCCTGAACAGCTTTTTCCCGACGACGGCTGGGGAGCTGAATAAGCTTCTAAGAATTCCCCATTGTACTAAAAAATAGTCGTCGCTCCATATTTCTTCCTCTTCGTCAGTCTGTGACCTCATAACCTTTTTCAGAAGCTTCTGGTCCCTGGCCGTCAGGTATCCGATGGCCCTTCTATCGAAGTCTGCCATCTCAAAAGAATGTATCTCTGACGACATAGAGAATTCATCTGCCGTCAAGTTTTTTCCTCTGGGGGGTGTCTTTGGTTGGAAGCTTCAATGTCCCCCCCATCTCCCTCCGACTCATCAGAAGAATCCTCCCCGATGTTGACTGATTCGTCATTATCTTATGCTTCATCAAGGGAGGTGGAGGGAGCGAAGTCATCAACGCGTCAGGATCTCTCCTGTCCTGCTGGACACCCGTCGGTAGACTTGTGTGTCGTCTCTTGGTCGGGTGTTGTATAAGGCCCGTTCGAAGAAGACGACGCACCACAAGTGGAGGGCCCAGATGAGGAGGGTGCAGAGCCTGATCCTGGGGGCGACGGAGACCTTCTCAGCTACCTTGGGCGCGGATGATCATCCCCCCTGTTCAGCCTCTCCTCAATCGCGTCAAGGCACTAGAGGGCCTGCTGTAGTATGGCGTTGAGTTCGTCTAGTTGGCCGGGAAGACAAACTAGAGTCAGCAGTTGCCGCTCATGGCTATTCAGTCTCCGCTGGAAGATAGTAAACTTGCGGGTTAGCGAAGTAAAGGTACCAGAGTGGCTTTCTGTTACCTCTCGCAAGTTATCGAGTTCTTGCCCCAGCATCTATCTGAGCGATGGAGGGGCTCCTGCAGATCTCCCTCTCATCCTCGTGATGCTCCTCCTGTGCGAAGATCTACCCGACGAGTGTGCAGCCTCACTCGGGGTAGTGTCAATCTCGACTGTTCGCGAGGTTGTTGCTTCTGGGCGAGGCGTCAGCACTTGCGCGACTGACTCTACCTCTCTGTTTTTGACGACTTCCTCTATAGCTGCCACCGGGGACACCGACGGCAGTGTCGGCATTGTGTGTGCAGCTCTGAGCTCCATCTCGAGGATCTCGGCGAACACCCCATTACGGGTACCCGGCTGCGCTTCTTCTTCTGCCACTAAGGGCACCACAGAAGACTCTGGAGCTGCGGCTATCTCTTCCACGACATCTTCCATTGGGGCTAGTGCGTTTGTCGCAGCCCCGGTTGTCTCAGCGACCTCTAAGAGTGTCGATACTTCTTCAGCCTCGACAAATGTTGTTGTGGTTGCAGTTGGTATTGTAAGAGCGATGACAACTCTATTAATTGATGTCGTCAGCGGCTCTGGAGCAGTGAGCGGCTCGGAAGGAGTTGTGTAAGATTTGTCCTATCGAGTGTCAAGAGGAATTGGTTCTCTTGCAGCCGCCCTCTCTTGTATACTCGTGGTGGCGGCGTAAGCGGCTTCGACTTCCACCACTTCAATCATTGCGTTGGTGAAGACCAGCTTTTCTGCGTCGTAGTTGGTGCATCTAGGAAGCGGAAGGAGGGTGTTTGTTCTTGTGAATTTGTAGAAATAGCTCCGCCCCTCCTTCTTGATGATGTTGGCCCTCATGAGTAACTTTAGGTTGATCTTCTCGTCGCCCCTTATCCTCGAAAGACGGTACGGTTCCTTTGGGTACCCTAACCCGACCGTAATCAGATTGATGATACCACCCATGCAATACTCCTTGGTGGCATCTTTTATGGGGTGCAACCTATTTAGCAAGAAGCGTCCTAGGTTGACCACCTTGTCCTCCATAATGTGCCACATGAGATGGAGTTCTTCAGTGTAGATGTTGCTTGATTCGTTCTTGCTGAAGAGCAACCATGCCACGAACTTGTGCAATATTCTCCAGAAGTAGGAGTGCACCACCACCACCTTGCTTCCTGGCTTGAATGATGATTCTCCAGTTATCTTTCTCTAGAGCTATACGGGATTGAACCCATCTCCTTCGGTGATCCTGGCACTGTTGTTAAGCAGTTCCTTCCCTACCTCACTGGAATAGAAGATTTCGTTGAGCAGCTTCTCGGAGATGACGTGCTCGACATTGTATAGTCGCCTCTGTAGTCTATCTGCTCCGCCATATTCTTTGATTTCCTTGGTTTATTCTTCACCGGGAGGAGAGATGGCATGAACTCCCTGGTGAGTTCAGTGTAGGAGGCGGAGTGGCTGAAGCAGATCTTCCTCAGCCCTACTGCAGCTAGGACATTTTCCAGCCTGTCAAAAATGCCTAGTTGTAGGAAGGACGACTGGTGGTAGAATCTGCTCGGCCTGTAGATTTCTTTCAATTCTAGGTTGGTATGAACTATAAACTTGCAGTGGAGGTTCCAGAATATAATGTTGTGGCAACGGGCAAGGTATATAGCCTTGGTGGCACATTACATTGCCAACAAATTACTGATGACATTTTTTGTGTGTCCATCCATCTTGTGTATGACGGAATGGGGGACAAACCACTACCCATACCCAATCCTGAATATAGTACAGTTGAAGAAGCAGAGGGTGTTATGGTGGGTTGGACTAGACACTTGGTTATCAATGACAAGACATACCTAAATTCTACCATGTTTTTCATATTTGACTACATATATGAACTCATGTAATATAAGTATGTAATTTAATTAACAAGTTTGCAAACCAAAAGGTAAAAATTCTACTAGTTGTCCTCCTATGCCCAAGCCATCTTTTATTCCAGAATCCACATTTGATGAGTTCGGAAGTAAATGTAAATGTTTGTGTCGATACTTATCCAACCAAAGCTTTGGATTACAAATGTTGGTCAATTTAACAGAAGATGGAAATGGGAGGGACTTTGACAATTATATTTTTCTTGATGATATTATAGATTTGTTCCGGTATGATTGGATAAATAATTCAATATTAGAAGTATGGATAAGGTAAGGATCTATCAATATACAAAATTCCAATACACATTTTTAACTTATTTCTATATATGAAAATAATACAAATATTATACATCCATTTTACATACCGAGGCCATAAACTTTGATATAAAGAATGTTGGATTCTTAGTTCCTTCAATCACTAGTCAGGTGGAGACACATATTGAGGATGTGAATGAGTACTTCTCTACTGCATTCAAATATTTTGCTAGTATGGGAAAGGAAATTATTCTAATTTCTTTTAATGTCAAGTAAGTATTATTATTCAATATAATTTTAATAATGAATACATTTCTTTATTTTAATGTTTGTTTTATTCTTACTTTGATCTAGACATTGGGAATTATTGGTGGTTCTCCCAAAATTGATGACTCTTTATTATCTTGACCCAATGGGAAATACAATAAGGGGCCACAAATTGAAATTGCCAACTATGGAGTAAGCATAAATTTAGTCAATGCTTCAACATGATATTTCTATTTAGAATTTCTATTTTACTAACTATCGTTTAATTGATAGGGGTATAAAGGCTTTTCGTGAAGGTGGAGGACAAATACCCAAAAAATTAAAGACATTGACTTTGAAAAATATCAAGGTAGCTATTTTGACAACTAATCTTATATGTATTAATTTTGAACTCTTATATGTCAACTCGTATAGTCTTATCTCAACTCTGTTTATAGTAGTTTACTAACATTAAGTATAATTCATTATTTGTAGTGTCCTATACAAAATAATGACTGGGCTTGTGGCTACTATGTAATGAAATATATGTAAGTTGTTGTCAAACAAGCATCACATGACATTCAGACTATAGATCAGGTAATAAAGAATAATATCATAAATTTACAAGTGAGTTGTAGTCATTTTATAAAATATTAGCATGTGCATTTTCTGTAGTAGATATTTACAACTCAACCTTACACACCTGAGGACTTAAATGAATTCTGAGAAGAGTGGTTAGATGCTTTTATAAATGAAGTCAATATAGCATTGGATTGAATATGTTATGATGTGATTATGTGTAACTCAATTGAATATATGAATCATTTTTGTTATGATTGTGTGGTTTGGAAATTGATAATTCGAATGGACATAAAAGCTAGCAAATGTGGCTTCGGAATTTCTGGCTTGCATCATTTGCAAGTCTTTTCTATTGCAGGTTTTGATCTACTCTGTTATGTTTCTGTAGTATTTTTTTTTTAAATTGTACCTTATAGGGTCGGTTATTTTAAACAACTGACCTTGTAGATCTCTAGGGTTGGGTTTTATGGAAAAACTGACCTTATAGGATCTGGGATCAGCAGCTCAATTTTCGTAACCTATTGAGTCAGTTTTCTTCATATAACTGTCCTTATAGAGCATATCTAGGGTCGGTTATTTAGAAAAACCGACCTTCTAGGGTCTGGTTATCAACAAGCTCAATTTGTAGACTCTATTGAGTCCGTTTTCATCATATAACTATCCTTACAGAGCATCTCTAAGGTCGGTTATTTAGAAAAACTGACCTTATAGGGTCTGTTTATCATCAAGCAATCTGTAGACTCTATTGAGTCAGTTTTCTTCATATAACCGTCCTTACAGAGTATCTCTAGGGTCGGTTATTTAGAAAAACTGACCTTATAGGGTCTGGTTATAATCTGTAGACTCTATTAAGTCGGTTTTCTTCATATAACCATCCTTACATAGCATCTCTAGGGTCGGTTATTAAGAAAAACCGACCTTATAGGGTCTGGTTATCAACAAGCTCAATCTGTAGACTCTATTGAGTCGGTTTTCATCATATAATCATCCTTATAGAGCATCTCTAGGGTCAGTTATTTAGAAAAACTGACCTTATAGGGTTTGGTTACAGCCCTAGGTACGGTTTCTTTTCTCGCTTGGGGTTAGTTTTTGACAGCCTCTTGGGTCAGTTTTTACTATATAAGGTCAGTTTTCTTTGGTTAAAAAAACTGACCCTATAGAGCAATTTCTCTAGCGATGGCCACTTAGGTGTCGGTTGAAAAGTGACGCTATAGGCTTAAAAAACCCGACCCTATAGACCATTATTGTACTAGTGTAGGTTATAATATTGAATAAATATGAATGCAAAGAATGATATTGTTCTCCCTCTTAAAATGCATGACTTTAACCTAATGGATTAATTGGGCGTTATAACTTGTGGGTACTATGGAGATGGTCAAATAATATCAAGCTTTGGTTATAAACCTTGATAAGGGAACATAGGAAGTATGAATGTGTGAATGTGCATACTTTATTACACTAATGAATTCTTAGCCTTACACACTCCAGTTTATGGGAGGTAGTGCATGTCAGAGATGTGAGCTAGAATGATGCTTGGGGACCTTATGTGAGATCAACATGAAGCCTAATCTTAGATTAAAGATCTTATGATGCTTTGCTTTCCTAAACTAAATGTGTTTGATATGTTTAGCATATTCTTTCACTAAACATAATGGCTAATGATTTCTATGGAAAGTACATGTGATGTAGCATGAGTGATGTGGCATGAGTAATACATATATGCACAATGAGGCATGATGAGATAACCATAAATTACAAGTGTGATGTGATGGGTCTTAGGACCTGGTAAAGGCTTAATGCCTAGTTGAGTTGATATCCTCTGGTACTGAAATGAGGGATTGACATCCCATGATAATATGTTGATGATGATAGCCTTGTGGCTGGTAGTGATACAATCACCTTGTGGATGGCAGTGATACAGTAGCCTTGTGGCCAACAGTGATACAGTGTTATGAGATGATGGGAATCAGATTGTAGTTTAAATGATGATATCTGTTGTTGTAATACTATGCCCCTTTCTTTTGAAGAATTTGTTTGTGGTTTGTACGTTGTAACTTGATTGATGCTAAATGACACTTTAATTAGTCCAATTAACCAAAGTGGAATCTAATCATGTAGTTCGACCTTTGCCATAGATCTATTCATTGTCATCATTTGTTGGATGGCGAAATGAGTAACTCTGATGAGAAACTCGGAGCGCATATTGTTGAGTATGCCAGGACAACTTGGTACTCTAATATCAAGAAATTGAGGGTGACTTTGGCCATGCGTGAGCCTCAGGTCATGCCTCAGGATGTGACATAGGATTGGTTGTGGGCCATACCCTAGAATAGAGTGCGGATTTAGGCTTTAGCTTAGTGATATGTGACACAAGATTGGTTGTGGGTCATACCCTATAAAAGAGTGTGGTTGCGGGCCCTAGCTCAATTTCACTAGCGTCGTGACCTATACCAAGGTGGCCTAGGTTTGCACAGCTGGACTATATGTCACTAGAAGTAGTTGATTTGTGATGTCACTATATGTTCACTCATACTGACCGAGGAGGTGAGGTCGTGGATTTTGGCTCTTCCACTAGAAATTATACGACACTGATTTTGACTTAGTAGTTGTCGGTTGGATTTGGGTGGTATGACTCAAATCCTCAGGGCATTATAAATACATAATCAGCCATGTAGAGTACATGCATAGGATCAAACACAAAAACATCAGATGAAGTCTTGCCTTGCTCTTATAATGCTTAGTTTGTAATAGTTATACATGTTCTTCATATTCCTTTTTAGATTTGTAATTGTTCTATTGCTCATTGGTAAGTGCATGTTACTGCTATATTTACTTCACACATGAGATATATGTCCTTTAGTTAATTATGTTCAATCTTCTCAGTATGTTAATATATCTTCTTAGTTACTTGGGATAATAATAAAGTTTGTAGAGAGTTATATATATCGCTGGGACTGTGTGTCTCACTCTGTTGGTTAAATAACTTTTTAGGTGGACATGCATGTCGAGTTAAAGATCACGTGGTTGAGAATAATATATGAGGAAAAATACACTTGGTGGATCATGGTATATGAAAAGTGTCTAGTAATAGAGCCATATGTGTCGTCCCTGTACACTCAGGTCCTTGGGGGTGTTCTCAATGTGTTTTGTAGATATAATGATCGATATGTGATTTCTAGTTTGTGTGCCTCTAGTAGTATGTATATACATGTGGAATTGTTATCTTATCTAACAGGTTGATTGGAATATGTTGATGTAGCACCTTGAATATATATTCTGAAATGCAAGTATTGGTTCTTGTGTAATAAATCTCAGCTCATGGTGCTTGTTGCGAATCAGTTATAATTTCCTATGATTTTTGATAATCCACTGGTTATGGTTGATCGTGCTTTAAGTTTTGAGTAATCTCACTTTGTGTGACAAGGGGTGTCACAGTGACCTTGTTCAACTATTGGTAATCTATACACAACGCTATGGAACCATCTTTCTACTTAACAAACAACATGAGAGAACCCCAAGGGAAAGTTCTTGGTATGATGAAACCCTTTCTCTAATAGCTCATGCAACTATTTCTTCAACTCCAACATCTCTATTGATGTGATCTTGTAGGGTGATTGTGCTATGGGTTGCATTCTAAGAACAAGATTGGTCTCAGAATCAATCTGTCTAGGAAGGCAATCACCAGGAAACTCTTCAGGTGAGGCATCTTGAAACTCTCACACTATAAGAACCTCCTAGATGCTAGGACTCCTTGCCTTGGTATCTGCAATATGTGCCAAGAAGGCCTTACAACCCTATGTCACCAACCACTATCATAACCAACACCAAACACATGGGAATAATCTTCCTATCTCCTTAAAAGATCGACGAAGCATCTCCATCACAAAATGTTGCCACTATGGAACTACAATCCAAAACAACCTTGTACTTCTCTAAGGTATCCATTCCTAGGATTACATCGAATCCATACATGTCAAGTGGCATAAGATCCACTTGAATGATGCATCCTAAGAAAGAAAGAATATACGATGGACACACCTCTTGCAACCCGGTGGAACCAACTAAATGGGTTTCTAGCCAAAGACTATGAGATCTACTACAAATAGGAATGTTACAACTATTTATCACCTCTATAGTGATAAAAGAGTGTGTCACACTCATGTTAACCAAAATAGATATGAAAGAAGATGCAAATAAGCCAAAATGAAAAAAATTCTATCTGACTTATTATGACCCATGATTTGACCACTCCCTCCAGTTAACTCATAGCATAGGAATCTAGTTATCTCCTATTGTCATCCTTGTCCTCTGCGAGCGAGCCCAGAAGAACATGCATGTGATGCCTGACCACATCCTCTACCATCACCACTGTTGTACTATTGTTTCTAGGAACCTTGTTGACTTTTCCTCGACTGATGTGTCACTTCCTCATCCTTCATGTGGCACGTCCACCTGAAATACCCTACTTAACAACACTTGTGACAAGTCCTCGAATATATTGTGGCCTAGATGGCCATGTCATTGACACAAACATTGTGTTGCATGCTCCTACTAGAAACAAATATGGCCTCTTCCCTTACTCGAGGACCACAGTGACGGTGCTCCTGATCTCATCTAAAGAAAAAGTTGATCTCTGTTGTGACTAAGGTGAAGGAAACCTTGGATTTTTAAAGCCTCCAGATGACTACCCCTAAAATTGAGTTGGCCTCTTCTTAGTGTTGGCTTCATGCTTCTCGATGGTAGACCTCTCAATCCTCCTTACTGACTCCAAAAAGGTAGAGAACATATCTCTATTCTCCAAAGCACTAGCTGTTGTAGACAATTCTGATCTCAAACCATTCTTAAACTTCAGAATCCTCTCCTTCTTTGTTTCTACCATGTGAGGGCAAAACCTCAAATGCTCCATAAACTTGGCCTCATACTCATTGATAGACATCTAACCTTGATGTATCTTCTCAAACTAGGTTATTAGGGACAACTGCCCTAGTTTGAGGTAAGGATGCTCTATCTTCTATATGTGTGATCGTTGCATGAGCTATCCAAACATGGCCTGGAAAGCAGGATTTCCCATGGTTGTAGGGTCAAATTGAGGCACCGTGGGCTGCTTCAGCTCTGTCTCAGACACTCTATCTTCACGTGCCTACCTCCTAGTGCCACGTCCTGTCACAAGATAACTACTCTCAACATTCTCTTTACGTTCTCTAGACATATCAACACAAGCATAGGCTATGATTAGATATGTTGGACTATGTAAGAATAGACACAAACCCTAGTCGTATTTCCCTGTAGACTTGGTGAACCTAAAACTCTGATGCCAACCTTGTCATGTGACACCCCGCCACACGGAACAAGATTACTCAAAACAAAACATGCAGTCAATTGCTAATTGTCCATATTACTAGAAAAGAAGGTAAATTAAAACCAATTTCATCATTAGCATCTTGTTCCGAAAACATTACATTAAGGTCCAACAACATGTATCACATCACATACCATATCAGGTATTTACATGGCTATCCAGTGGCATCAACCACAACCTGTATACAAAAGAGATGTTCCACATATACATGAAATATACAAAACATAGGCACACTACCAAACCATGCGTCAATATACATCATCTACAAAACATCCCCTTCCCGAACCTTAGAGTAAAGGATGACTCTAAGACTCTACAAACTACTACTATCTAATCTTCTAATCCTGTTTATCTCCAAGTGCTCTTCCTCAGTACCATGATCCTGACCACGCCGCTGACGAACACCTAAAAAGATGTGGTGACCCACAAGGTGAGACACGTGCCCTAGCTAGAGATATAACTCTCAACTAATGGTTATTGATAACAATAGGTTATACTATTAATCAAGATAAGCATATTAAGAAGTTTAAACAGATTAAACATGTTAAGAAGGCTAAGTAACTAAAGTAGGCAAATCATGACTAGCATAGTATATACGGAAATAGGTAAGGCTATGCCTTTCTATATAGTTTATTTCTCTTACCTCATTATATAACAACTAAGCAGTATAAGAAACAAGGAAAGGGTTGACATTCTATGTGAAGCACATTTAACCCTAAATAGATATACTACATGGCTAGATTACATATTTTACTAAGACATAAGGAGTTTGAGGTACACCACTCAGACTCCAATTGATCACTACTAAGTCGAAGTCAGTCCCATACAAGATCTAGGAGAGTTGGACTCCTATGATCTCATCCACCCTCAGTCAGTACGAGTCAGCCATAGTGACATATATAATCAACTAGAAAACGTCCTAGTCCGCCCTTAGTATATAGGTCACGACACTAGTAAACCAGGATATTCAAAATCCAAACATCCAAGGTACAACTGCAACTATCCTCCATCACATATACAAATATATGAGATACAACCGCAGTCATTATCTTGCTGAGGTATGACCGCAACCATCCTCCATAACCTTGAGATTAGGATGACAAGGTCACACAGTCTCAAGCACCCTTCATACTCAATAGTTTGTGCTTCGAGTTTCCTTTAGGAATACTTGTTTCACCATCCAGCAAATTCTAACACTGAAATGAATCTATGGCACAAGGCACTACATGATAAGGGTTTCACTTGATTAGTTAATGTCAATGGGATATATTTTGACTTCATCAATTAGGTTACATACAAACCCTAAAATAGTTATACAAAACATTATTAGTTTGCAAATTCAAAAGATATAAAATATATAAAACTTAAAGCTTATCACATCATCACATGGTACTTATTTTATTGCCATATATATGACCATACTCATCATCATACCTCATAAGATACAAGTCCTTGTCACATCATACAAAGGATAACACCTCAACTAGGGTACAAATCCATGTCCAAGGTCATAAGACCATTCACAGTGTTACCTGCAAGAACATCATCATCTTTCTATGCATTATCAGGGCTCATCATATCATCACCATACATGTGATACATAAGTTCCACATAGCTTTGTATTTGGGAACTATAATATTCATATGATAGAAAAATTAGAGTCACACCAACATGGAGAGAGAGAGAGTATTGCATCATCATGTTAATTACACAAGAAACTAAGCATTATCATCAATTACTTGGATTAGGGTTAAGTTCAACAAGGTAGGTGAATTAGAGTTTCAAAATAGCAATTAAGGTAAACCCTAATTCTTATCATTCATCTTCATTAATCATGAAAGCACTTAGGTCAAACATCACCATCATAAGGTCAACAAAACATGTCGACCATATACATTAGAAATCTTAATCGGCCACTTGGATCGAACATGTCATCAACCGCTGAATATCAAAAAGGTTGGTAACCAACAAAAACTAGGGTTAGGTCATATCGGCTACCATTAAGGCTAAACAACATTGGCGACCAATGAAAACATGAAGCATTGGCGATCGATTGGAATTCAAAACTTGGCGACTACATAGGGTCCACCATTCTCATTGAATGCTAAGGGTCCAAGACTTCAACGACCACTAAGGGTCCAAACCTTAGCGACCATTAATCATGTATAAACTTCACTGACCGTTAAGACACAAAAATTGTTGACGAACACATAAGATATATCATTCATAGTGACCACATACATAAAAACTCAGTGACCCATTAAGAAATAGGAAATCTTGGTAACCATTAGGAATCCAAAACAGGTTGGTTACCACTAGAAATCTGAAAGGTCATCATATTGCATCTTTAGAGAGAAGATTAACTCAAAATCCAAATTAACAACCATCATGAGAGAGAGTAAAAACCAAGATTTCCATAAGCATGAAAGGACCAAAACATCTATCACCAAAGAAGGTTCGTGCATAGGGGTTTAGGGCTCATCCAAGAAGAGTTATCTACTCAAGATTAACAAACCTTGGGCAAAGGATATTATCTTCCTACTCAGAACAACATTTTTAGGGAAAGACCATGTGAATGCAAGGTTGAAGTAAGAAATATTCATGGAGAAAGTTATATAAATCTCCTTAGAGATGATGTACAAAATGCAAATAGCAAGGTAGCTTGAAGAAGAAAGGCAGGAAACCTATCTTGACCTCTCCTTTCGGCCAAGCTATTTCCTTCTCCAAAAAGAGAGCAAACCCTAGGTCAAGGAAGCAAGATAGAGATGTTCTTCAAGCTCTAACTCAAGCACTACCATGGAGCACCATGGGTTTATCCAAGAGGATAAAGAAGATGTTAGAACAACAAGGAAAATGTAGGTAAAGAGGGATATCTCACTTACCAAGACCAAGAAGAAGAGCAAGATAACACCAAACAATCACAAGAAGGGTAGATCCAAACCCTAGCTCAACAAGCAAGGGAGATCGACCCATCGTCTTCAACCTTGAGCTCCTCCTTCACTACAAAGAAAGAGGGTATGAGATACAAGAACAAGGAAGATAAAGAGAGATAATACTAGGTGTGTAAAGAGATTATTTGCATGTAAAGAGAGGGGTTAATATAACTTAGGGTTGGAGAGAGAGAAAGGGTGGTAGTGTCAACTTAAACATGCCATGTGTCCAAGAGAGATCGTCCATTAAAGAACCTCACTAAACCATGCAACTAGGATGACCCCACTAAGAAAAACCATAGACCAAGGTGGTCCAGAAAAAGTAAACGGCCGCTGAGAAAATTGGCAACAAGTTGATCAAAAAAGCAAACGGTCACCAACTCTAGGGATCTTTGGTGATCAAGATGAGTTCAAAAATTATCAAATTCCAACCCTAGGTGGTTCTAGAGATATTGTTGATCACCAACCCAATAGTGAACACACAAAACTTTGGCAAACACCAACAGAAGGTGATCATTAGTCGAACAAATTTCAAGGTCAACCATCAACTTAGGCTATCCATGCAAACCCTAATCTCAACATGAAATATCACCCCATAAAACCAAGGTGTGACAAGGTGCCTCGAAGCTCAAATATATAAAACATGATGGAAAGACCTATGAGTCACAATAAGCATGCCACAAATTGCAAGAAAAACTCTATATGTGGGTAAATTGCAATTAGGTCGAAAATAAACACATATATGCATAACTAGCTCAAACAATGTCCAAACTAGACTAAACTTAAAAATATGCTTGTCACATGATATATAAGAATATATCAAGGTTTTTTTAAGGTTTTAAGCATATAATTATGATAAGCAATCATGCTCAACCAAAAAGCAAGGCCAGGGGTCTTACACTCCCCCTCTTTTGAGATGAGGACTTGGGGCGATCCAGTAGTGAAACGATCTTCCTATTCCTGAGGTGTATGCCTACTCCACTCCTTCCTGTTTGTGTTCCATGTTTCTAAACATTCTTCAATAGAGTAGTGCCCATGGTAAAGGTGAAACCCACAAAACGAGTGGTTTGTTCCTCTATTCCCTTTATTATCTTAGTCTGATTAGAAATACTATTGAGTGTTTGTTTTCTGTATTGCTTTCCAACCTATCTAGTTTGTGTTGGTATGTATGCCCTGAGAGCCAATTATAGGATGATTGGTGGGATACATTAAGATTGATTTGATAAACATCAAAGGCAAGCTTCCAATTCTTTCTGGTTCGGTCATATGAGATAGTGATAGAACAAATTGAATGTCTAGAGAATGACAGTACTCAATGACGTATGCTTTCAGGTTGAGGACCTGAACGATGAGATCATACGGATGCTAAGAGTTTGTACATTCTTGTTATGTCCCTAGTCGGATGTCATTATGGAAGGTAGATAGACAGCAATGACACACAAGACTAGATTGTGGTGTTGGTTGATGACAGAATCTCATTAGTCATGATATAGAGATATCAAACCAAACACATAGGTACTTGTTAGAGAACAAGTGTACCGGACAGACCCACCATGAGTTTGACACATGGAACCATGAGATGGTAGTCACAGTCAGTACTCACAGTGATGGTGGTGAGTGTGATTCTTTGACCTGGAATCACTACACTCAACACATGTCGTTGGGCACACTTTGACATCATCAAACGTAGTCCTGAAACATGGGTTGTTATAAAGGTGATGATTGGGTGGCTTTGACACATGGGGCTTTTGAGGGGTGAGTGATAGATATGGGATTCGTCCCTCCTGAGGGAGTTTGATATCCAAGGCCACTTGATGAGTAGGATTGAGATAGGCGTGCGCACGCATGTGTGAATCAATATGTGATATTGATGTCATACATATCTCCTTCAATCTACTCTGAGATCAAGAAAGTGAATGAACGTTTACAGGATGACTGTTCCATGCCTTGAGTTCATTCGGGATATCAGTGACAAAGGAATTATACATTCACTGTAACACCATTCACGGATTGTAGGATGAAAGTTGTTCTCCAACTTTCTACTTTCACTTGGGTAGCAATGATGTGTGACTAGGAACCACTCTTTGCTTGTGAAGTCATAAGTGTTATGGACTTTCACTGCCAACGTGAAATGGACCTGCAGGGTCACACACATAGGATTTAACATGGAAGAGGAGTTTTGTCCACAAAGCAATGTTTAGATTGATTACTAAAGGAGTTTAGTAGTTCAATTAAACATTCAATCAGTGGATGGCTCAATATCATATGGTTCAAGGTGTTGGACGCATTGATTGGAGTATCAGATTGATTGAAATTGCAATTGACTGATTTTGCCCAACATGTGCTCCCAACCGATCGGCTCAAGTGTTGAACCGGTCGGCTGAGGTTGTTGAACCGGTCGGCTGGAGTGTCCAACTGATCGGCTCATGACCAGTTTGAAACGAACGGTTCAAGGGTTGAACCGATCGGCTCAACTGGTGCAACCGACCAGTTGGGAAAGTCATGTCGGCAAGAATTTTCCTTTGGTTTCAAATTGCCCAATACGATTGGGAATAATATTGGCATTCGATACCAATTGGGAAAGAAACAAGGAAAGTCCTTTTGATTCGGATTAGGACCATGAACCGATCGGTTTAGGGCACCAACTGATCGGTTGGAGTGTCTAAAACGGTCAGCTCAGGTCCAACCGATCGGCTCAAGGGCCGAACCGATCAGTTCAGTTGTGAACCGATCAGTTCAGGTTGCGAGTTGGTTGCTTTTGTGGAAAATCTCGAACCCTTCTACTCCTGCGTTTAGTCCCGTATTGCCCGGGATAGAGAACCCTGTCCCATGACCCTCCTATATATATAGGGGTATTGGGGGCTTTTCAAAAATATAACTCAGTGCAACCAGTTGCTCTGCAAAGTTGTCATTTTCTCTGGTTTTGGTAACTGAGAGAGAGCCCGAGCAAGTGCTTCCCGCAAAAGGGAGGTGCAGCAAGGGAAGGACAACTGCAGTTGCAACTGGAGGCAGGAGAGTGTGTTGGCGACTAGTACGTCAACAGGAGGGTGTGACTCCTTCCACTTCCTTGTGGGACAAGGAGAGTGGAGTTCCAGGTGGTCTGTGTGGACTACTACAGAGGCGGGAGGTCATTGCCGCTTAGGAGGACAACTGTCATCCGACAGTCCAGTGAGAGGATGAGTTGTCAGTCCCGGTGCGACCAGGAGCTGCACAGACACCGTCCAAGACCGGAGTTAAAGACCGCACATTGCGCGAGGTATTGTCGCCGAGCAAGCCTCGGGACAAGGTATGATTCCACAAACCATCCTTTCCTAATATATAGACATTGACGCGTTTCCTCGGTATGGGTTTGGGGGAGAAAATTTTTGTTTCCACTGCCTTCTCTACCTCCCCTAAAACCCAACAGTGGTATCAGATACACGTCAGCTACTCTATATTTTAGGAATATCGATATGATCGATTTTGGTTTGTCGCCTTTATTTATTGCATACGATGCGAATAATATCGGCTTTATGCATGTCCAATCCTAAATCCACAAATCCCAAATTACATATATGATATGTATTATTAATGCACTCGATACGTGTTGCCCTTAAATAAGTTTTGTGGTGGATGTGTGTAGCATGATTATGGCCTATAAACCCCTATCTGTGTGTGGTTGTTTGTGGTTGCTTGCATCTCGGTCTGCGCACCAATCTTCCCTCTCTTATTCCTGATGTAACTCGAAATAATTCGAGATTCTTTCCTACCTTTGCTCCCCCCGAATGTAACTCGAGGTTTCCCTTTTAAGAAATGTAATAGATAGGATAGATTTTTATTTCCTGTTATGTTGAAGACCGGCGGACATCAAGACAACAGCTGAAACGATCGGTTCAAGGCGTGAACCGATCAGTTGACGTTCCAGACGGTCAGTTCAAGGAGTGAACCGATCGGTTGATGACCGATTGAGGAGCGAGATGACCGGGTGGCAGACATGACGAGATGAACAACATCCAGGCGAACCGATCGGTTGGAGGAGCCAACCGATCGGCTGGTGGCACCCAGACGACCGGCTGGAGAGTACAAATCATTCATGTGATGAGTTGATCAACTCAGATGGCAAGGCACAGATGTTCATCTTGTAAAGGTTGCATGTGATGTTGACCTAGATGACCGTGATTCCTCTTGGCTCGAGGAATCACATTAGGATGGCCATAATCATCGCTTTTTATCATTTTGTGCATGTTTTCTGTGGGATATAGCATGTATATGATACATACTATGTATTGTGGTGATTGGATATGTATATGTATATAAAACCAAATCCCTCATTAAAATATTAAGTTTTAGATGCCTTCCAAATGCGACACACGTGAAACGTTTGATCGACCAAGTGTGGGCACGCCCAAGCGTGGTGCACCGTCTATCTCGTGGAAGCGTGAAGGATGAATGTGTGGGTCTGCCCAAGCAGGGTGCATATTCATCGTGTTTGCTTTGGGTCAGACTTAACAAGGTGACCTAGATAGGATCTAGCGCCTTGAGGCATGGAGATGATCATTGCAAGGAGTTGTATATGACATCTTATCAAGAGTTGCATATGATGCAATTGGCAAAAGTTTCCTACCTGAGAGATCTATGTTGTGGGTGACAGCCCAAGCTGGTCCATGACTTAGAGGATTTCAGGATCTTGCCCACTAGAAGGTTGTACGCTACAATCTTCCGAATTGATGGTGAGGGCTATCAATTTGAAATAAAATAGTGGGAGCGATAATTAATTAAAGGCCTAATTTTATCGTCAACTTTTCAAATCAATAAAACAAGTCAAAATGAGTTTTGGACTAAAATTGCATAATTTCCTTTTTGTAGTTCAAATGGTAACAAACAACAACAACTTTTCTTTGTGATCGGTCCTTGACAAGGACAAGCTAAACGGAACTAACTTCCACGACTGGTATCGGACATTGAGAATTGTTCTACTCAAGAGCGTAAGATCTATGTCCTGGATACTCTAATTCCAGAGGAACCCGCTCCTAATGCACCAAGGGCAGAAAGGGATGCTTACAAGAAGCATGTTGATGATGCCATTGATGCTAAGTGCTTGATGCTATGTTCAATGAATCATGAGTTGTAGAGACAGCATGAGAACATGGGCGTCATTGAGATGATTCAGCATCTCAGGAACATGTATGAAGATCAGGTACGACAAGAGAGATACAATGTTTCTAGGGCACTGTTCAAGTGCGTCATGACAGAAGGAGATCCAGTTGGTCCTCACACACTCAAGATGATTGGGTATGTGGAGAACCTGCAGAGACTGGGATTTCCACTGAGCCAAGAGTTGGCTATTGACGTGATACTACAATCGTTGCCAGAATCATACAGTCAGTTTGTGATGAACTACAACATGAACAACTTTGATAGGCCACTGTCAGAGTTGTTGGGCATGTTGAGGACAGCCGAGATACAGATGAAGAAGGACAAGCCCAAGTCTGTGATGGTGATTACGGGCAAGAAAGGCAAGTCCAAGCGCAAGGGCAAGGGCAAAGCTAAGAAAGGTTCTGATGCTAGCCAGGAGCCCAAGACGACTTCAGCTCTCAAGGCCAAGGGAGGTGTGACCAAGAAAGGAAATTGCCACCACTGTCAAAAGCCAGGACATTGGAAAAGGAATTGTCCTTTCTATCTGGAAGAACAAAAGAAGAAGGAGGCGACTGAAGCCTCTACTTAAAGGTGTCATGAAAGTAAACTTGTAACACTTTTTGAGGTATATGATACCAAGATGTAAAGTGTAAAGCACTCATAATTGGGGAAAGTGTTGCCGCCATAGATAGGAGTACTTTAGTTTATTTTCAGCCTACAAGGCATGTAATACAGTTATGAACTGATATTTCATATTTGCCAATAGATAGAAACACTTTATTTTTGCATATTGTATGACAATGATGGCAATTAATAAAGAGATGTTTCAATTTATAAAGATATGATCTTTGTGGCAATGCCTTGTTTATCTTGTGGTATTTGATATGCATAAGATAAAATGATACCTGAAAGTTATAGATAACTCAAACAATCTAATTAGCATCGATCATGAGAAATTCATTTCTAGTTTCCATGTGATGGATAAATCTAGACTCTTTTGGTTAGAGAACCAGTAAGAGATATGAATATCTTGGACATGATTAATCAATCTTCACTAATGTAGTGGGAGAGTGATTATCCTATTAGGTATAATACATGTGATGTATTTACATACCTATTGGAACAAATGCTAATACTTCAAATGGTGTTTAGAGAAATACCAGTATGAATATCTTGAAGTGTTCAAGATTATCATAGATGAAGTACAAATTTGGTCAATGAATGAAATATTTGGACCAAATGTTTGAGATCTTTATGAGTGATTATGATAGTGTATCATAGTGAACTCATGATTAAGGCATGGTGATGTCTAAATAAAGAAGGAATCATACTCTAAGGAGTTAGAAAATGATTATCAAAATAACTGAATTCTTCTTAATAAAAGAATACCCCACACTAATAAAGGACATTAAGAATCACAAGGAGTTGTGAGTTCGTATATCCTTGACAGATACACCTCAGTTATCTATGTGATGAGTTGTTCATATGATGAGTCAACTATCTAGATGAATATGAGGAATCAGATTTTGAGTTATGGTATGAAACCATTACATCCTAAATGACTTCCATGTGAGCCTTAAGGTATGACCTTGATGGTAGCACCCATTGGATCATATCCATAAGTGCAAATAAGTCTTAAGTGTTAAGACACATGGATAAAAGGATGATGCTTGTTGATTGCAACTTAATGACTAAGACATTTTGCATATGGATACTAAAACCGCATTCCTAAGAGGAATAAAACAAGGATGTGTATGTGACACAACCTATAAGGTTTATGAATCCATAAATGCAAATGAAGTCTATAAGTTACAATGGACTAATCAATGTGATTGATTGAGTACAAGCAACTCAGAATTGGATCTTTACTTTGATGATATAGTCAAAGGGTTTGACTGATATGTCAAAGATAAAGAAGGGATCTGTGATTTAGTGGGAGCGTGTTCACATTCCACATGTTGATGTGAAATGGAAATGTTCTAGAATGGAAATCCAAAAGTGGAAATTATCTTTAAGGAAGATAGAGAAGTTTCCTATATGATAGGAATAGAGATCTATTGAGATAGTTCTTGAAAATATCTTGACCTGGAAAGAGAAAGCATACATTGGCAATCTATACTGAAGGGTTCAGTATGCACAGATTCAGTGGGAGAAAACTTGTCCATGTTATATGGATATTAGTATCCCAAGGCCAAGTGTCCAATTCTTATGAAGAATGGGAACACTAAGAATAGATATGGATCTATCATGTATGTAATCATCCCATCATCTTGCATGTATGGACATGGCAAGAATAAAATGCATTCATCATCTTGTATGTACGAAATGACAATATGATGTGCTCATCCTGATAACTCGTATGTGGGACATGACGAGTGGATGTCTGTCTACTTCCAGTAAGGGTTACTGGAATACCATGAGAACTTGATAAGTACTTGGGAAGTACTAGTTCTATGGAGATAAGGAAGAGTTCGATGTAAAGAGTTACATTGATGCGAACTTCTGAAAGGACAGAAAATTAATCACAAAATATACATAGGATGTATAAAAGTGAAAGTTTGTTGATAATTGGAAGTGTTCCAATAAAACCATTTAAAAGGGAAATGCTGAGTATCTGTGTGTTAGAGAACAACAGTGGATACTATATGGATCTGAAAGTTCATGAGATGAACTTATATTCCACTCATTGAGGACAAGTTTGGAATCCTTGATCATACAATGTGGCTAAAGGTTAGCAATGGAATACTAGATTGCATATTACGACAACTCCATCTCATACGTGCGACGTACAGCGAAGAGATGAGAGACATGCAATTTATACTGACTTTGGCAAGGTGTTGCCATTACTCACTATGTTGGCACTAGAGCAGAGTGACATGTGGGACATGTTTGAAGATCACTATGAATATGATTCAAGGGTGATTGGCTCACAGTGCAAGTGGGAGTCTGTTGGTATGTATGCCCTGAGATCCAATTATAGGATGATTGGTGGGATACATTAAGATTGATTTGATAAACATCAAAGGAAAGCTTCCAATTCTTTCTGGTTCGGTCATATGAGATAGTGATAGAACAGATTGAATGTCTAGAGAATGACAGTACTCAATGACGTATGCTTTCAGGTTGAGGACCTGAACGATGAGATCATACGGATGCTAAGAGTTTGTACATTCTTGTTATGTCCCTAGTCGGATGTCATTGTGGAAGGTAGATAGACAGCAATGACACACAAGACTAGATTGTGGTGTTGGTTGATGACAGAATCTCATTAGTCATGATATAGAGATATCAAACCAAACACATAGGTACTTGTTAGAGAACAAGTGTACCGGAAAGACCCACCATGAGTTTGACACATGGAACCATGAGATGGTAGTCACAGTCAGTACTCACAGTGATGGTGGTGAGTGTGATTCTTTGACCTGAAATCACTACACTCAACACATGTCATTGGGCACACTTTGACATCATCAAACGCAGTCTTGAAACATGGGTTGTTATAAAGGTGATGATTGGGTGGCTTTGACACATGGGGATTTTGAGGGGTGAGTGATAGATATGGGATTTGTCCCTCCTGAGGGAGTTTGATATCCAAGGCCACTTGATGAGTAGGATTGAGATAGGCGTGCGCACGCATGTGTGAATCAGTATGTGATATTGATGTCATACATATCTCCTTCAATCTACTCTGAGATCAAGAAAGTGAATGAACTTTGACAGGATGACTGTTCCATGCCTTGAGTTCATTCGGGATATCACTGACAAAGGAATTATACATTCACTGTAACACCATTCACGGATTGTAGGATGAAAGTTGTTCTCCAACTTTCTACTTTCACTTGGGTAGCAATGATGTGGGACTAGGCACCACTCTTTGCTTGTGAAGTCATAAGTGTTATGGACTTTCACTGCCAGCGTGAAATGGACCTGCAGGGTCACACACATAGGATTTAACCTGGAAGAGGAGTTTTGTCCACAAAGCAATGTTTAGATTGATTACTAAAGGAGTTTAGTAGTTCAATTAAACACTCAATCAGTCGATGGCTCAATATCATATGGTTCAAGATGTTAGACGCATTGATTGGAGTATCAGATTGATTGAAATTGCAATTGACTGATTTTGCCCAACATGTGCTCCCAACCGATCAGCTCAAGTGTTGAACCGGTCGGCTGAGGTTGCTGAACCGGTCGGCTGGAGTGTCCAACCGATCGGCTCATGACCAGTTTGAAACGACCGGTTCAAGGGTTGAACCGATCGGCTCAACCGGTGCAACCGACCAGTTGGGAAAGTCATGTCGGCAATAATTTTCCTTTGGTTTCAAATTGCCCAATACGATTGGGAATAATATTGGTATTCGATACCAATTGAGAAAGAAATAAGGAAAGTCCTTTTGAGCCGGATTAGGACCATGAACCGATCGGTTCAGGGCACCAACCGATCGGTTGGAGTGTCCCAAACGGACGGCTCAGGTCCAACCGATCGGCTCAAGGGCCGAACCGATCGGTTCAGTTGTGAACCGATTGGTTCAGGTTGTGAGTTGGTTGCTTTTGTGGAAAATCTCAAACCCTTCTACTCCTGCGTTTAGTCCCGTATTGCCCGGGATAGAGAACCCTATCCCATGACCCTCCTATATATAGGGGTATTGGGGGCTTCTCAAAAATACAACTCAGTGCAACCAGTTGCTCTGCAAAGTTGTCATTTTCTCTGGTTTTGGTGACCGAGAGAGAGCCCGAGCAAGTGCTTCCCGTAAAAGGGAGGTGCAGCAAGGGAAGGACAACTGCAATTGCAACTGGAGGCAGGAGTGTGTGTTGGCGACTAGTACATCAACAGGATGGTGCGACTCCTTCCTCTTCCTTGTGGGACAAGGAGAGTGGAGTTCCAGGTGGTCCGTGTGGACTACTACAGAGGCGGGAGGTCACTGCCACTCAGGAGGACAACTGTCATCCGACAGTCCGGTGAGAGGAGGATTCATCAGTCCCGGTGCGACCAGGAGCTGCACAGACACCATCCAAGACCGGAGTTAAAGACCGCACATTGCGCGAGGTATTGTCGCCGAGCAAGCCTCGGGACAAGGTATGATTCCACAAACCATCCTTTCCTAATATATAGACGTTGACACGTTTCCTCGGTATGGGTTTGGGGGAGAAAAGTTTTGTTTCCGCTGCCTTCTCTGCCTCCCCTAAAACCCAACAGTTTGGAGGATTGCATAACTTTCTCTTTATTAACATCTCCCTAAGATTGTATGTTTCCATTTTGTGAAATACTTAGAGGTGTCTTCCCTTGTCTATAATCATGTTGCTTCATTTGATCTTCCTCTCACTCCAATCAACCCTTCTAGTAATCCATTCTGCTACCATTTCTACATCTATGATTTCATAATCTTATTGTACTTTAGAATACAGGTGCTCCATATCATGAAAGTGATTACACCATTGCAATCGAGAGTCCTACTAATCCTGACGCATAGCCTTGTCTTCCATTGTAGCAGTTGGGCACAAATAGATTTGGTGAAGTTTGCAAGTTTTCCTAGTGCCCCCCCTTCCTATTTGATGTTCTCTGGGGAATCCTAACACACCACTATCTACACCTTTTACACTCTCTTTTGACATGATTAGCTCATCCACACATCAAATAGATGAATAGTTTGTTCTCATACTATATATTATGTCTTCTACCCAATATGTTGATGGTTGGAACCAACAACCTTCCCAGTTCGATCTCCATAACGATTCTAGAAGAAACATATTCTATGTTGCATGGTCATGTTAGTGTCGACTATGATAGTCTTCCGTATGGTATTGCCAACATCCTCTAGGGACCTTTATTGGTACAAAATAAAGGAATATTTGGAATCCTTATCTGTACCACCATTTTATCAAGGTGTTTGTTGAACAATAGATCCCACCTTTGAAGTGTAAGATAAGAGCTAAAAAAAAACCAATGACCTCAAGTTAGAACCTTCAAAAAGTCTTAGCTTTGCAGCTATACTAGATAATAATCCTTGTCAAGATCTATCTAGTTGAACCCCTCATTATTCCTCCACATCAATCTAATATTGTCTCATAGATTCAGGTATCCAATATCTTTGGACATAAACTTGGTGATAAATGAGTATTTCCACATCCTTAATAGGTTTCCCAGTGTCTCATCTTTAACATCAAATGAAAACACACCTTCCTTGGGTGACACGATAATGTCCTCCTTATCCAACGTTATATCTAGAGCCTCAACGTCAATATGTATATATCCTCCATTCTCCATGCTGATATCACCTACAACATCCTTATAGGACATATTGTTAACCCATTCCCCCCGTCACTTGCTATGTCCTGCCACCAAGTAGAGGAAAAGATCCCTATCCACCTTCTTCGTCCACCTCTATATTGTTTCTTCTTATCTAAAACTTTCCTATAATAATCATCTAATGGCATTCTCCATGTACACCATAGTTCAAATAGAATTCTAGACCTCCCCAATGGAACAATACTTGACTTCCCCTGGTAGGATCCCCATAATCCTCTTGGGATGATACCTTCATATGTATGGATATGTGGTTGCACCTCCATTTTCCCTCGTAGGGTTTCCCCAAAGCAACATCACTGATTCTTTTTTGGATTTTATGATGTATGTTCTTGATTTTAGAAAAAATCCAGTATATCTTTTTCTGTACTCAAATTATGACCAAACCAAATGATACAAAAGTAAAATTATTATTATGGATTAATAATCAAAATTAGTTGACACTTGTTAGGATTATGATTTAGTGGAGGGGAAGGGATGCCACAACTTAATCCTATTCATACAATCTCTTGAATGTGAAGGTTCAAAACAACCAAAAGGATACATCTTTCATCAAAATAGGATACCTTTGATTCTAGAGGCTTAGAAATTCAAATTTTCAATGATAATATATGAAATTCTTAGTTGGTTAGTTGTAATAGTAATTATCATAATATTATATTTTAAGTAGGTAGGGGATGATTCAGGCCTAAACATGAGAGAGTTATAGATGTGTTTCTTGAGCCGTAGATAACCATGCTATTTGGGATTTTAGATTAGTGTAGGCAAGTTTACATGAAATTGGGAATTAATAGTCATTACAATTACAAGAAATACACCAAACAATTTTCTATTTTGTGATTGATGATTTAATAGTTACTAAAATTTGATGGTTGTACATTCCCCTTGCCACTATTTTAATAGAAGTATATACTGGTTTAAACACCACAATCTTTGATAAATAAATGTGGGGTCAAACATATTCATTCAAAAAAATATTTTGTAGATAAACATTGCAACTAAATTGTTAAGAGAGAATCAAGAAAAGAATACAATAATATCTCATAATAAAATGCGTCTCAACATAGACATGAATTGACATTATGAGGTGGGGATGTGTAGGTTTGAAAATACTAGAAGACGATATAAAAATTCTTGAAATAATAAGAAGAGAAGACATAAGCCACATATTATAAAAACTTATAACATGCTAATAATGTATACGATCTACATTACTAGGATGAAATGAATTGGTACACTAGGAAGAATACAGTCGAATTCCATTTTAAGTAAATCCAAAAGAAGGAAAAAGTATATGAGTAAAGGGCTTTTGGATGATAATGGGGCTTAGGAATAAGATTATGAGGAAAATCATGACATTATTGTGTAATGTTGTAAGAAACTATTCAATTCCATAAATATAGGTGGGGGTGGAAGCACCAATTATAGTAGTCAAATCAGTGTGGATGTTGCATGCAATAAATAGTTTTATTTTGCAATGAGTGAAACATAAGGTTTGGAAGGCTCTCAACTAGATGCTCCTAGAAAATTTCATATTGTTGTGGAGTGCATGTCATCTCTCTTTTCTCAAATGTTCTTATTGGTTGTTAATCTGGTAAACTCCATAAAAATGGCAAAAGAGTGGAAAATATCTTAATTAAATAAAAAAGACACACCAATTCCAAAGCACAACAAACCAAGAGATTGTATGAATATTTTCAATAATCCTATGGAATACTAGTTATGAAATCACATCAAGAGTATTGGTGAATGGGTTCAGTTTTCTGTATGAATAATATTAAATTGGTATTTCTAGGCAAGTTGATTATAGAGAACATCGTGGGGATGCTTATCATTTCACACAATGAAATGGAAATGTAAAGTAAGGGAACATGATTGTATACCCAACTTCTAGCCAATGTGGGGACACGACTACATATACGAGAAATGTATTGCTTGATTGCACATGTACCAAACAAGATGTACTACCTGAAGTGCAAAGTTTTCTTCAAGCGTATAACGAATAGGTACTTTCTAGTAGTGTGCAACATGTCATTGTAGAGGACTTTCTACATGATAAATGATACGAAGTGAAACTTAATTAGGATCTACACAAGTATTGTTTTCCTTCTTCCACCTGTTTCACGTCGCCTACCTTTCCCATCGTTGCATTCTCTGCTATATTATTCACTATACATTCTATTTAATAAGTCGGTAGTTTTAAGCTTTAATGTCTTAATTTCATTCGTTTTAAGATTGGAGTCGAACGGGCCATCTTCCCGATTTCCTTCATTTCTAACTGGGCTAAGGCCCTATTCAGCTTGTTAGGATGATGATTTAGTGGAGGGTAAGGGATGCCACAACTTAGTCCTATTCATACAATCTCTTGAATGTGAAGGTTCACAGCAACCAAAAGGATACATCTTTCATCAGAATTGGTTACCTTCAATTCTAGAGTCTTAGAAATTCAAAATTTCAATGATAATATGTGAAATTCTTAGTTGGTTCTCTATTATAGTAACTATAACAATATTATCTTTTAAGTAGGCAGGGAACAATTCAAGCCTAAACATGAGAGACTTATAGATGTGTTTCTTGAGCCGCAGATAACCATGTTATTTGTGATTTTAGATTTAGTGTAGGCATGTTTACATGGAATTGGGAAAGAGTGGTCATTACAATTACAAGAAATAGACTAAACGATTTTCTATTTTGTGATTGATGGTTTAATAATTACTAAAATTTGATTGTTGTACATTCCCCGTGCCACTATTTTAATAGAAGTATATACTGGTTTAAACATCACAATCTCTGATAAACAAAGGTGGGGTCAGCCATATTCATTCAAAAGAAATATTGTTTAGATAAACATTGCAACTAGATTGTTAAGAGAGAATTGAGAAAAGAATACAATAATATCTCAGAATAAAATGTATCTAAACATTGACATGAATTGACATTGTGGGGTGGGGATGTGTAAGTTTGAAAATGATAGAAGACGATATAACATTTCTTAAAATAATAAGAAGAGAAGACACAAGACACATATTATAAAAACTTATAACATGCTAATAATGTATGTGATCTACATTACTAGGATGAAATGAATTAGCACACTAAGAAGAATACAATCGACTTCCATTTTAAGTTAATCCATAAGAAGGAAAAAATATATGAGTAACGGTCTTTTGGATGATAATGGGGGTTAGAAATAAGATTATGAGGAGAATCATGACATTATTGTGTAATGTTGTAAGAAACTATTCAATTCCATAAATATGGGGGGGTTGGAAGCACCAATGAAGGTAGTCCAATCAATATGGATGTTGCATGCAATAAATAGTTTGATTTTGCAATGAGTGAAAAACAAGGTTTGGAAGGCTCTCAACCAGATGCTCCTAGAAAATGACATTGTTGTGGAGTGCATGTCATCTCTCTTTTCTCAAATGTTCTTATTGGTTGTTAATCTGGTAAACTCCATAAAAATTGGCAAAAGAATGGAAAATATCTTAATTAAATAAAAAAGACACACCAATTCCAAAGTACAACGGACCAAAGAGATTGTATGAATATTTTCAATAAGCCTATGGAATACTAGTTATGAAATCACATCAAGAGTATTGGTGAATGGGTTCGGTTTCCTATATGAATAATAATAAATTGTTCTTTCTAGGTAAGTTGATCATAGAGAACAACGTGGGGATGCTTATCATTTCACACAATGAAATGGAAATGTAAAGTAAGGGACAACGCTTTATCCCTAAAGATGAACATGAGAAATTCATGAAGGATTCACTTTAGTCATTCAACTAAGGGAAGATCAGATAATACATACATTATTGTATATCCAACTTCTAGCCAATGTGGGGACAAGACTACACATACGAGAAATGTATTGCTTGATTGCACATGCACCAAACAAGATGTACTACCTGAAGTGCAAAGTTTTCTTCAAGGGTGTAACGAAACTAGCAGTGTGCAACATGTCATTGTAGAAGACTTTCTACGTGATAGATGATACGAAGTGAACCTTAATTAGGATCTATACAAGTAACGTTTTCCTTCTTCCACCTGTTTCACGTCGCCTACCTTTCCCATCGTTGCATTCTCTGATATATTTTTCACTATACATTCCATTTAATAAGTCGGTAGTTTTAGGCTTCAATGTCTTAATTTCATTCGTTTTAAGATTGGAGTCGAACGGGCCATCTTCCCGATTTCCTTCATTTCTAACTGGGCTAAGGCCCTGAATAGGAATTTCCCGTTTTTCCCATTGATGATTTATCGTAATGTTGGGTCGCTGCCTTCATGACATGTTTCCCCTATTTTCTTTGAAAACTAATTATGGGCTATTTTCAGGCCCGTTAACGGGTCCAACAGCGATCGCTCTTTGCGGCTGTGGGTTTGAACGAGTGCTTTTAAGATATATAATTAACGTGAAGTTATTAATACAAGAAAGTCAGGATGGCCGAGTGGTCTAAGGCGCCAGACTCAAGTTCTGGTTCTCGAGAGAGAGCGTGGGTTCAAATCCCACTTCTGACATTTTTTTTGTGGATTATTCCCCAGATTTATTTCTGGATCTACAGTTGCCTTCTCCGTCACCGGTATCCCGGAAGACCGTTATCCGCAGGTCAGTCTCTCTTCACTCCAGTGCCCCCAAAAGGCCAAAACGTAAGTATTTGTATGCCCCCAAAAGGCCAAAATGTAAGTGCTTTAGAGGGGAGGAGTTATTGTATGGATGGTTGATCAAGAAAGAGAGATTTGCTGATGGGATCCGACTACAATCACATTAAGCTGCATATCCCTTTGTTTAATAGTAAGTGTGTGTAAAGTGTTTGATATGATGCCTGAACGGGATGTCGTGACATGGAACACTGCAATTGCAGGATTGTAGAGCATGGAATGCATACTGCAACACTGATAATTGTCAGGGAAATGTGCTTGGCCAGTTTATTGCCTGATTCGTCTACCATGTCTGGCATCCTCCCGAATTTCGCTTAATTTAGGGATATATCCAAGGGCATGAAGATTCATGGCTATGCTGCAAGACATGATTTTGACGCTGGAGATTAGATTGTCGGGAGCAGCTTGATTGACATGTATGCAAACTGCAATAAAACGTAAAATTCATAATATATATAAAAGGATAGCGAGCGCAGATGTGATCATTTGGAACTCATTAATTGCCACGTCAAGTGGGAATCGTATGTCTGAGCAGGGCCTCCAAATCTTCTGAGATATGCTAAATGCAGGGTTCAAAGTTCAAACCAGTTGAAGCCTCATTGTCAAGTATAATGCGCGCATGGTCCCAACTAACAACTCTGCATCTTGGAAAGCATGCTTCACGGACATGTTATTAGGAGGAGATACGTTGATAATATATCTATTGTTAATTCATTATTAGACTTGTATTCTAAACTTGGAAACATTCACATTGCTTGCTGGATATACGATCAAATGAGCCTGTCTGATTGTGTATCATCGACGTCCATGATTATGGTCGATGCTCTGCATTGCCCTTCAGAAGAAGCTCTTCATCCTTTCCGAAAGATGCTGGAAGAACAATAAGTCCAGCCGAATTCTGTGGCGTTTCTTGCTGTGTTGACAGCCTGCAGTCATGCAGGTTTAGAAGATGAAGCATGTGATTATTTCAGTAATGTGGCTAAATATCACAATATTGTTCCTTGTTTGGAGCATTATGCAGCTGCAGTTGATCTTCTAGGACGGGTTGGAAAACTAGAAGAGGCTTTTTTTTTTCATTGAAAATCGCATATACAACTAACAGTTAGCATGTGGTCTGACATTATTAGGTGCTTGTCGAGTACACAAAAACATCAAAATTGCTGACAAAGTTGTGGAGAAGACTATAGTGCTGGTTTCTGATGATCTAAATGTTAAACATCTACTCCGCTGCTGGAAAATGGAAAGAAGCTGCAAATTCAGAGTTTCTATTGTGAATAAAGGGATAACAGAGAAAATTGTTGAGAAGATAATGTGTATCTGTATCTTGTTGCTGTCTTGATTGATCGTTACAGGAGGTCTGGATTATACATATATAGTCACAGATGATAACGTTTCAGTTACAAGAAGTAATGGGGACTGTAATGGTCTCAACTTAAATGACAGTAAATTGCCGTATGACTTGAATGATGGGGACGGTCTATGTCCTCCTCGCTTGTGTCCTTTGGATGTCGATGTCCTTTGGATGCTTCAGTTTGAGAACGATCACCTTGGTTTGGTTGCTGACGTGGTACAGATGTCTGAGCTTCTGGTCCTTGCTGTGATGTCGGCTGATTTGGTTGCTTAGTCGTTTGAATGTCTTGACACCCTCCCGCAAGCTCGGGATGAGAGAATCGCAGGCCGAGCTTGAGAGAAAGATTGCGAAAGGCGTTCTTGTCCAAAGCTTTGGTGAACAGGTCGGCTAGCTGATCGTGGGTGGAGACAAACTGAGTAACGATGTGACCAAGTAGGACCTTCTCGCGTATAAAGTGGTAGTCGAGTTCAATGTGCTTGGTGCGTGCATGAAGTATAGGTTTGACTGTGAGATAGAGGGCGCTAAGGTTGTCACAGTAGAGTGTGGAGGGAACAGATTGGGGGAGATGTAACTCTCTGAGTAGGTGGGAAAGCCAGGTTAGCTCGGCTGCAGTTTGGGAGAGAGCACGACATTCAGACTCAGTACTAGACTTGGAGACGGTGGGTTGTTTCTTCGAGGACCATGAAATACAGGTGCGGCCGAGGAAGATGCAGTAGCCACTTGTGTTGCGGCGGGTGAGGGGGCAACCAGCCCAGTCGGCATCGGAGAAGCTAGATACGGGTAGGTGGGTGTCCTTGTAGATCTGTAGGCCGAGATGTGTCGTGCCCTTGATGTAACGAAGAATACGTTTCACAAGGGTCATGTGTAGGGTGGTGGGTTGGTGAAGGAATTGGCAAGCGAGATTGACGGCGTAGGTTATATCGGGGCGGGTAAGAGTGAGGTATTGGAGTGAGCCGACTATGCGGTGGTAGTCGTGGTGGTTTGAAATGGGTGTACTCGGATGGAGGAGAGAGTCACGAAGGAAGGTGGTGCTTACATGGGTAGGTGCAGGTTTACAGTCCAACATGTGTTCGCGCTCAAGGACGTCGAGGGTGTATTTGCGTTGGTGAAGTAGAAGGCCTTGCGGGTTGGTTTCGACTTGAATGCCAAGAAAGAACTGGAGAGGGCCAAGGTTGCGGATCGAGAATTCTTTCTCAAGGGAGCGGATGGTGTGGGTGATGAAGTTGGATGAGTTGCCCGTGATGAGGATGTCATCGACGTAGAGTAGTAGATAGGTGGTGCAGGTGGGAGTGGAGAAGACGAATAGGGATGAGTCACTAACACAGGGTTGGAAACCAAGCTCTTGGAGGAAAAGGTTGATGCGGGTGTACCAAGCCCGGGGGGGCTTGCTTGAGACCATAGAGGGATTTGTGAAGAGCACATACATGATGGGGTTTTGTGGGATCGAAGAAACCTAGAGGTTGGTGCATGAAAACAGTGGTGTCCAGAGTTCCATTGAGGAAAGCATTGCAAATGTCAAGTTGTTGAATATGCCCGTTTTTGGAAGTGGCGATAGTGAGGATGGTTTTGATGGTAGCTGACTTGATAACAGGACTGAATGTTTCCATATAATCGACACCTTCTTCTTGGAGGAAACCTTTGGCGACCAGGCGAGCTTTGAGGCGGTCGAGAGACCCATCAACATGGAGTTTTGTTTGGAAGATCCACTTGCATCTGATGGCGTTCATGGAGGGGGTGTGTTCGACTAGAGTCCAGGTATGGTTGCGATGGAGTGCATAGATCTCTTGCGTCATGGAAGTGCGCCATCCATCGTGGAGAGGAGCACTACGCACATATTTTGGGATAGGAGGTTGGAGTATAGTGTGAAGGGCATAGCGGGGGTTGGGCTTGTGTATGCCTGATTTGCTGCGGGTGATCATGGGGTGGGTGGATTGTGAGTTTGCCATGGGTGGTGGTGCTGATGACTGAGTGTCTTGGTGAGTGTCAGGAGTAATTGGGGGAAGGGGAGCAGTGGTGATGGTGGAGTAGGAGACATCGTTTACGATGGGTCGAGAGATATCGAGTTGACCAGTGGTTTGGGGTGGGGGGATAGGGTTGGACGGTGTTGGAGTGTCGAGTGGTTGAAGGTCAGGGAAAATTGAGTGAGTGAGAGGAGCTGACACGGATGGACTGGTGTTGAGTTTGCAGGGAAAGTTTTCTTCGTTGAAGACTACATGCTAGGAAATGTATAGACGATTAGTTTTAAGGTGAAAGCATTTGTAGCCTTTGTACTGGGAGCTATAGCCGAGAAAGATACAAGGAAGAGATCGAGTGTCAAGCTTGTCAGCTGAGTAGCTTCTGAGGTGAGGGAAACAAAGACACCCGAAGGTGCGAAGGTGGGTGTAGTTGGGTTTGGATTTGTAGAGGAGTTCAAAAGGACTCTTCATGTCTAGCAGAGGGGTAGGTAGATGATTTATTAGATAGGTGGCGGTATGGAAAGCTTTTGCACAGAAAGATTTTGGTAGTTGTGCTTCAAAGAGCATTGCTAAGCCTAATTCTGTAATGTGGCGATGTTTGCACTCAGCTATGCCATTTTGGGATGGGTCGTGAGGACAAGAAATCTGATGAAGAATGCCATGATCGGAGAAGAATTGTATCAGTTGTTGATTAACAAACTCACCACCACCATCACTTTGGAACATATGGATAGATGTGTTAAATTGAGTTTGAACCATATTGTAGAAGGTGACGAAGATGGAGGTAAACTCATTTTTATGTTTCATAAGATAAATCCAACTGAACCGAGAGTAGTCATCGGTCAGTAGTACATAGCTGCATACTTGATGTAGAGCTGCAGGCTGAGTTGGTAGAAGGTAGATGCCGCGATTACATTAACCCAGAGCCAGGGTGTGGTGGGTCTTGAGGCCCTTCACCATGACAAGGTCCTTTGTAAACACAAATAACAGGGGAATTGAGAGGTTAGTTTGGATATAGAAAGAAGGTGACGTTGTATGGAAGGAACAACAAAAACGTGCCGTAAAGTTATTCGACAGAATGTCGTGTCTCCGGTGTGTGTGATAGGTAAGAAACTACCATTCCCAACCATGATGGTGTCATCACCTTTGTAGGCGCGAAGGTGGTGCAGATTACCTGGAGAGTGAGTCACATGGTCAGTGGCTCCGGTGTCAACACACCAATCAGAGAGATCAACTTCATTGAGGCGAAGAGCGGTGAAAGCTGAAGTGTTGTGATCCATGAGGTGAGCATGTACGTTGGAAGCCTGATGGTTGTTGTCGAACCGGTGCCAGCAGTGGAGGGCAGTGTGCCCTCTCTTCTTGCAGATTTGGCAGAGGGGCAGGTCCTTGCTGTGATAGGTATCTGTCTGGGATGAAGGAGTTCCACGTCCACGTGAGTTGGTGTGAGGAGGATGACCAAGAATGCTTGGAGGTGGCAGATACTGTCGACCCCGACCTCAGTGTGGCAGGCGACCACGACTTCTGGCGGTGTAGTTAGGGTAGGTAGCCTGGTTGGTGTAGGGATTGTTGCTGTGAGCGGTGGAGGGGGTCTTGTTGGTGAAGACAACAACGAGAGACGGTGATTGAGGTCGTCGTTCTTTTCGGCGTTCAAAGTCCTGGAGAAGTGGGAGGATATCATTGAAGGAAGGGATTGGTGGTTTTAGCATGGTAACCACAAATCCTTCATAGTCATTGATGTCAAGGCCATTGAGAAGGGTAAAGACTTTCGCTTGATCACTAACGGTGTAGCCGATGGTATTGAGCTGATCGTAGATGTTTTTAAGTTTTAGATGTAATCAAGTAAGGTGTCATTGCCTTTGCAGAAGGTCCTGAGCTGGGATTTGAGCTCGAATTCTCTGGTTTGGGATGCATGGGCAAACCTCTTGGTGAGGGTGACCCAGACTTGATGCGAGGTGGTGCATCCAATAATTTCGCCCATAACTTCTTCTGAGAGAGAGCCGGATATCCATCCTTTGAGGAGTCAATCCGTGCGTGTCCACTCCTTGTGTTTGGTGTTGGCGTCTGGTAGACCGTTGTCATCAGGGATGAGGAGTGGTGGGCATTCATCTGTTCCATCGAGGAAGTCGTCCAAGCAGCAGGACTCAGCTAGGGTTTTGACTTGAGCTTCCCATAGAAGGAAGTTGTTGAAGTTTAGTTTGAGAGAGATGAACTTGGCGACGTTGAGTCCTATGGGGTAAGGGTACGAGTCAATGTTGGTTTTGGAAGAACTAGCAGCCATCTTCTTTGTTTGGTGTGAGAGACAGAGGTAGAGCGAGGTGGGTGACTGGAGGTAGAAGAAGGCAGGTGGGAAGGGTTCTTCAGGCACTGCAGATGACACACTTTGGAGTCTCTGATACCATGTGAATAAAGGGATAACAGAGAAAATTGTTGAGAAGATAATGTGTATCTGTATCTTGTTGCTGTCTTGATTGATCATTATAGGAGGTCTAGATTATACATATATAGTCACAGATGATAACGTTTCAGTTACAAGAAGTAATGGGGACTGTAATTGACCGACCTAAATCGTGTGTCCAAAAAGTTGAGCGGATTTGAGGTAGTCGAGCTTTTACATTTATAACCCGAAACCTTCTAGGCCCCCGCAACTTTGTTTACGGGGTCGAAGTAGATATACGGGGTCGAACACAGGGACAAGGGTGGTAGTGTTGAGAACGCATAATCGACATGCTACACTCCGGCAAGGGTAGAGATATGGTAAAAATTCCCAAAAGGGAACAGCAGGATAAGATCGATAAAACAAAAGAAATCTATCTCCAACTGGAGCTACGAGGAAGATTAGGTTTTGAGCATTTATCAATTTTTAGGGATTTTCGTGCAACAGAGACAGAGAGATAATACTAAAGCTAAAACAAGGTACGGAGGAGAAAAACTTCGGTAAAACAAGCGGCAGTAGGAACATACTGTACTCCTCCTCTCAGAGTGGGTACCTCTAACTAAGCATCAACACCACTCTCGAGGTTGCTGGACTTAAGTTAGAGTGGAAAGGTCGCTAAAGCAACTCCGATTCCGGGCACTCTCGTCTCCAAAATCGGACCAAACACTAGAGTCACAACACCTCTTTCGAGGCTGTTGCGACGGGAAAACACGATTCGGTAGCTAATCGAAACGAGATCCAAACATACAAGCTAGAGTTCAGATGTTAAACATAGCAATCATCCAACAAGGGTACCAAACATAAAGCTGCAGATAATTAAGCTCTTCTATTTCCATAAACATATAAGGTTCTGATTACATTGTATAAGTCAGAGAAATAAATGACTGAAATAATAAAGATAGATGTCGCCTTCTTGATATAGAAGGATGACAGACCACATCGGACCCTCCAGCCCGATACCGGGCAGGATCCTAGCCCGATACAACCGTGTCGGGTGGAACACCCTCTCAGGCGACACGCCGTGACAGGCGGGTTGCATCGTGCGAGGACCCTTGCCCGATACGCTCGTGTCGGGCAACACCCTCTCTGGCGGCACGCCGTGATGGGCGATGTGTATCGGGTTCGGTATCGTGCCTGGCTGGAGCGATGCTCCTAGTGTCGATCTCCTATGTCGGGGATCCTTGTTAGCCGATATCGGCCTACAATGTTTCCCGGGACGACCCTAAGTGAACCATTCCCTCCCTGTCGGGATGGAGAAATTCTCACCTAGAATTGCCCGACACAAGTACTAAGGCACGATACACTAGCTCTTCACAGCTTTCCTAAGGTGACTGATGCGATGATTTTGAGTCGCATTTATAGACCTGTTTGATATGTGTTTTATGCTTTTATTAGTCATTTTTATGGTTAATGTTGTATAATTCATCCACTTTGGTATTTGCTACTATTTTATGTCAAATCCCCTTTATTTCATCGTTTTGAGCATTAATTGTCAAAATCTTATTATTTGTGTGAATTTATGTGGTTTCGTGTTTGAATTTCAGGGAAAACAAGTATCTGCTTCCGTCGATACCATCGACGGAAGTCGATACCATCGACCGGACCACAGGCTGCCAGCTACGAGTATAAGCAAAGAGTCGATACTATCGACAGGGATGTCGATGGTATCGAGCTACCATCAGGTTGCTGGCGAGAAAGCAGTCGATAGTATCGACACCAAGTCGATACCATCGACGCACGGAGGCTACAACAACGCAAAACGACAAAACCTTCGCTACAGGTTCGTCGATACCATCGACCCGCGTCGATGGTATCGAGATTACATCAGGCGCTCAGACGAAAGGAAAGAAGGGTTGCCGCTACCATACTGAGTTGATACCGTCGACTCGCGTCGATGGTATCGACACCGTAAGATATGCGTTTTCTTTGGAATGATCTTAATCGGACGGCCATGGTTAATTAGCGACCTGATGAGGGAGATATACCTAATGACGGCCGCCCAGACTGGGGGAGCTCTCATTAGCCATTGCACGAGTACCGAGGAGCAGTAGAGAGGAGAACAGAGGCCAGAAGCTCATACCAGTTGATTCGTACACCAAAGAAGACGGATTCCACCATCGGAAGGCGGGAGAGCACATGTTCTACGCGGAGGATCAACCGGTTCTTCTCCGTTCAGGGGTTTCACCTCTCATTTCACGTTTTTCATATGATTTCCCCTATCTCTACCATGTACTTGCTTGAGATGAACATGCGGGGCTAATCCCCTTCGTCTTTAGGACCGGGAGTAGCCCGGGAATTCATTGTATGACAATTTTATAATAGTAATTCATATTTTATCTCCTAAATCCGTGGTATGATTTCGTTTTCTCAATATATTGTTATGCTTGATCACCATAATAATAACCTAATGCCCTTAATCACTTTGAAAGAAGGATTAACGGCTGAAAAGAGACGGAATTCACATTAATCCCTTGAACAAGGTGGTGTAAAATTAATGGTGCACTACTACAAAAAATGGTTTTTACAACAATTCATTTTTCCATTCTACAACGGGTGTCAATTGTTGTATTAGATCGCGTGGTCTTATGGGGGGTTCTTTATACAACAGCTGTTGCACATGTTGTAATATATGTATTTTATACAACAGTTAATACATGTTGTAGTTCATTGAACACACCTATTGTAATAGGGGTGTTGTATATAACATGTTGAGACAAAAGGAAAATACACCTAGACACAAGGTTTCGAACTTGAGACCACTTGAAAGTAAGGCACATCTCAAACCGTTGAACCAGTTTCATTTTATGTAATAGATATATTCTTTGGTGTACATATACAACAAATGACGTGCAAACTTGTTGTGTGATTGTGTTCTATTACAATGGGTAACTATTACAATAGGTGAAAGCATGTTGTGTAATTATAGTATACTACAATGGGTTATAGTATGTTGTGTAATGATGGTCTATTACAATGGGTTAACATATGTGACTATTACAACGGGTAGAGCATGTTGTGTAATTATGATCTTTTACAACGGGTTAGAGTATGTTGTGTATTGATGGTCTATTACAACGGGTTAACATACATGAATATTACAACAGGTTAGAGCATGTTGTGTAATTATGATCTTTTACAACAGTTTAGAGTATGTTGTGTAATGATGATCTATTACAACAACTTAGCATACATGACTATTACAATGGGTTAGAGCATGTTGTGTAATTATGGTCTTTTACAACATGTTTGAGTATGTTCTAATATTACAGTCTATTACAACAATTTAGCACTTGTTGTAGTATCACATATACTACAACAAGTTTGACCCGTTGTATATAACTTATGTTGTATAAAATATATAATTCACAACACACAAATAGACTTGTTGTAAAAGATATGCTAACTACAACACAACCAACAGAACTGTTGTGTTTTTTCCGTTGTAAAAAGCATTTTCTGTAGTAGTGGTGGATACTGAAAGATCGTTCATAATGCACCTAGTTTAGGGTATATGTTACTACGACGGTGGAACCGACCTAGACTCAGGTAGTGAATTGCACCACGACAGTGGGCAATTCTATTTTTAGGCCACTACCCGGATAGAGAGATAAAATTGAGGCATTATATAAAATCTAATACAATGAAAACTCGCGGTGAAACCACAATCCTAAAGATACCCTTTTGAATTGATTAAATCAACATTTAATCGATCGTTTGTTTTGTTTTGTTTTTATTTTCTTTTAATTTCAACAACAACTCTCAACTTGTTAATCGGCTTAGCTGATCGCGAGTAGTTAGTAGGAGTCCCCGATGATTGCACGTATCCCTGAGTTCGACTCGGGCCTCACAAAGGCATGTACTACTCGACGCGTTCACTTGCGTTTCTACGCACAGTAAAATTGCATCAAGTTTTTGGCGTCGTTGTCGGGGATACATAAATTTGTTGGCACTTCGAGTGCTGTAAGCGACCACTCTAGGCCACCTTTTTTTTTAATTATCATTCCAAAAATTCATAATCTATTTTCTAAATATTTGTAGTCGTCAAGCACTGTACTAAATTTAATCTTTCTATTTTCAGGTACTGTGCATGGTGCAGACGCGTAGTACTGACTACGCAGGTCGCGCACCAGAGGTTCCGCTACCGGGACCAAAAGACGAGGAAAGCCACAATCAAGACCAGTTAGAAGAAATAGAGTCAGAACCTGAACAAGAAGAGATGGACGAGCCACAGACAATATGGGAGAAGATCAAGGCTTCCTCCGCATCCGTGTCAAAAGGGCCTATAAAGAAGCAAGCAATCAACATACCTACTTATAAGATTGATCCGGCTTTGATAAATCTGGTGAAGTCCAATGCTTTTCATGGGCTCAAGAATGAGGACCCCGTCGTGCACATAAGTCAGTTTGTTGAGAACTATGACATGGTTAAAATCGACAGGTTTCCACAGGATGCACTTTATCTTAAGCTTTTCCCGAGTTCATTGGCAAGAGCCGTGCGATAATGGCTACACAATTTAGATGATGAGTTTGTGGAGTCCTGGGACCATATGGTGGAGGTTTTCTTTGAGAGGTTCTTTCCTCCTGAGAAGACCAACGACATGATCAGGAAGATCCATAACTTTACCCAACAGGCAGGTGAGACATATTCTGAGACCTGGGAGAGGTTTCAGGTCATGCTGAGACGGTGCCCGCATCACGGGCTGGATAAAGAAACATAGGTAAAGATCTTCTATTTTTCTCTCTCCGAGCACGATAGGAGCAACCTTGATTCAGCTGGGTCAGGATTCTTTTTGAACAACACGGACACCAGGTGTTGGGAGATATTAAAGAACATGGCTAGGAAACAATCATGGGGCGAAAGAGGCGCCGTGGAGTAGGTCCGAGCAGTAGGAGAATCTAAGGCAATAAAAGAACTGAATGAGAAGATGGATCTTCTCGCAAAGAAATTGCTTGCAAAGGAGGATACTGAGTCCAAGGACGAGGCTCAAGTGAAATTTATGAGGCAGCAGCCAGGTTACAGGAACAACGACTACGCATGGAGAAAAGACAAGAAGTTCTCGTGGAAGGATCCAAACAATTCTCTGTAGGATCTGGATGCCAAACCCCAGCCAGTAGCAGAGGATAAGAGCACAGAGCTACTCAATCAGGTGATAAAGCAAAATCAAGAACTCATGACTACATTCGGCCATCAAATTAAACAACAAGGGGAGTTTATGAATCAGTTTGGGCAAACACTGCAGAGCCATGGGGCGCAAATGAGGACCATTGAGACATCTATAGCACAGATGGCAGCAGAGATAGCCAGTTTGAAGAAACCGGCACATCCAGGTTTTCCGGGAAACACCAATGTTCCAGGGGGAAACCAGCAGGCAAAGGCCATCTTGCTAAGAAGCGGCAAGAAATTATTAAGTCCCAGGGTTGATGAAACAAGCAAACCCCAAGCTGAGAAAGAAGGTGAAGCCAATGAGGAGCTGCCCCATCCAGTCACAGGGCAGGTTGATGACACAGCCGTGGATGATACTGAAGAACATGTGGCAGAGGAGGAACCTCAGAAAAGGACACCCTATGTGCCACCTCATCAAAGGGCACAAGCGGTCCCGATCCCGTATCCAAATAGTGCTAAGGCAAGGAAGGTAGATGCGCAATTTAAGAAGTTCTTAGACATTTTCAGGAAGCTTTCAGTCAATATTCCTCTATTGGAAGCCATTGAGCAAATCCCGTCTTACGGGAAATTTCTAAAGGACATCATTACCAAGAAGAGGAAAATTATGGATACAAAGGTTGTCGTGCTCAAAGAGCAAGTGAGTGCCTTCATCATGGGCACTTTGCCGCCAAAGAGGCAAGATCCAGGCTGTTTTAACATTTCTTGTTATATTGGAAAAGTCAAATTTGGTGAAGCATTATGTGACTCAGGGGCAAGCATCAACTTGATGCCCCTTTCTACATTCAAAAAGATGGGATTGAAGGAGTCACGACCAAGCAACATGACTATTCAATTGGCAGACAATTCGGTGGTAAAGCCATATGGAATCTGTGAAGATGTGTTAGTGAAAGTGGACATATTTGTTTTTTCAGCAGATTTTGTAGTCATGGAGATGCAGGATGAACATGGCAATGAGCTATTACTTGGACGTCCTTTCCAAGCTACAACCGACATGATTTTAGAGATGGGGATAGGTCGTTTGACCTTGGGTATAGCCGATGACCGATTTGAGATGGTCATGCCCTCTAGTACTGTGTCGTCTAAAGAAAATGAACAATACCGTGTGGTAAAACATCTGGATAATAATATTTCACTCTGTCTTGGGAAGCCATTTCTGGACATGGCTCATGTGATGAGAAAAGTGGACAATGGAACTTTGGCTATGGACATCATGGAACAGACCAAGGTAGTACCTCTGTGTAAAGCTGTAGGGTTCCCTAATGATGAGGATGAGGACATTCTGCCTTCTACGGAAGATGATGTTATTGTAATTTCTATTTTTGATCCATATCCTGAATTACCATTGGAGGCTTTCTTGGTAAATATTACACATGATTGGATGCGGAGCAAATCACTCAAGGAGTGCGCCAAAATGCTTCATATGCTTCCATGCTTCTATGCGAGGCATTATGAAGATTTAGGTGAACTTCCCCAGCCGCTTCAATCATCTCTGGTCAGCCCGCCGGAGTTAGAATTAAAGCCGCTGCCACTGCATCTCAAATATGTCTTTCTAGCTGAGGAAGACAAGTTACTTGTGATCATTTCTGCTTATTTGATTGCGGATGAGGAGGAACAATTGTTGATAGTGCTAAAAAAATACCGGGGAGCTTTTGGGTGGTCCGTTGCAGATATCAAGGGGATTTCCCCTACATTGTGTCAGCATAAGATTCGGCTCGAGGAGGGAGCTAAGCCCGTGATCCAACCTCAACGACGTCTCAATCCAAGCATGATGGAGGTTGTGAAGAAGGAGGTTATTAAACTTCTTGTTGCATGTATCATTTACGCAATATCAGACTCGACATGGGTGAGTCCCACACAGGTAGTCCCTAAAAAGGGGGGAATTACTGTCACCCAAAATATTTTAAATGAACCTGTCACCACCCGATTGGTAACCGGGTGGCGAGTTTGTATTGATTACCGCCGTCTGAATGCCGCTACGCTAAAGGATCATTTTCCTTTACCTTTTATCGATCAAATTCTAGAACGTCTCGCCGACCGATCACACTTCTATTTTCTTGATGGGTACTCGGGGTACAACCAGATTTCAATTGATCCTTCGGACCAAGAGAAATCTACTTTCACTTGTCCCTATGGGACATTCGCGTATCGCCGAATGCCTTTTGGTTTATGCAATGCACCTGCGACTTTTCAGTGTTGTATGCTCGCTATCTTTTCTGACATGGTAGAACGCTGTCTTGAGGTGTTTATGGATGACTTTTTGGTGTATGGTGCATCGTTTGACGAATGTCTCTATAATCTAGACAAAGTTTTACAGCGCTGCGAGGACACACATTTGGTCCTCAACTGGGAAAAATGTCACATGATGGTGACTGAGGGGATAGTGCTAGGACACAAGGTGTCTAGCAAAGGTTTAGAGGTGGATCCGGTAAAAATTGAAGTTATTTCCAAGTTACCCCCACCAAATTCTGTTAAAGGGGTAAGGAGTTTCTTGGGACATGCCAGATTTTATCGTCGGTTTATAAAAGACTTTTCAAAAATCACGAAACCTCTATCTGAACTGCTTGAGAAAGACGCTGTATTTGAATTCAATGACAAATGTCTACATGCGTTCGACGTGTTGAAGGAGAAACTGATTTCTGCGCCGGTTGTTCAAACGCCGGATTGGACTAAACCGTTCGAACTCATGTGTGACGCTTCTGATTTTGCGGTAGGAGCCGTGTTGGGGCAGAGGGTGGACAATAAACCCGCCGTGATTTTCTACGCTTCAAAAACTTTGAATGACACCCAATTAAATTATACAACTGCTGAAAAAGAATTACTCGCCGTTGTTTTCGCTTTTGAAAAATTTCGGCAATATTTAGTTGGATCTAAAGTAGTCGTTTGGACTGACCATGCCGCAATTAAATATTTAATGGAGAAAAAAGACGCAAAGCCTAGATTAATTAGGTGGATTTTGCTCTTACAAGAATTTGACATCAAAATCAAGGATAAAGCTGGGATTGAAAATGTTGTGGCGGATCATCTGTCTAGGTTAGAGAGGGTGGATGAAAAAGATGTACATATACCCATAACCGAGACATTTTCGGATGAACAGATTTTGAAAGTTAATTCGAAAGACCCTTGGTTCGCTGAGATTGTGAATTATTTGGCTTGCGGGATCATCCCGGAAGATTGGTCATATCAAGAGAAGAAAAGATTTTTCCATTCTTTACGATATTATTTTTGGGATGACCCGATTCTTCTTAAGCAATGCAGGGATGGTATCCTACGCAGATGTGTGCCTGAGGTGGAGTACGAGAGCGTTCTCCGTCATTTCCACGCACTACCTACGGGAGGACACCATGCGAGCTCTCGTACGGCAGCTAAAGTTCTGGAGAGTGGCCTTTATTGGCCAACCTTGTTCCGAGACGCCTACGAGTTTGTAAGGCAATGTGACTCCTGCCAATGAGCAGGTAATATTTCAAAGAGATAAGAGATGCCCCTAAATGTGTTCTAAGAAGTGGAGGTATTTGGTCTGTGGGGCATAGATTTCATGGGACCCTTTGTGTCCTCAAATTCAAATTTATATATTCTTTTAGCAGTTGATTACGTGTCGAAGTGGGTAGAAGCAATACCCACAAGGACTAATGATTCCACTGTAGTGTGCAGGTTCGTGAAAGAAAACATTTTCTGCAGGTTTGAAGTGCCCCGAATGATCATCAGTGATGGGGGTACGCATTTTAGGAATCAGAAGTTCCTGGCATTGTTGAAGAAATATGGGGTCAAACACAACATAGGTACCCCATATCACCCGCAGACTCAAGGACAGGTGGAGGTCTCCAATCGCGAAATTAAGAAGATTTTAGAGCGTACGGTGGCGTCCACGAGGAAAAATTGGAGTGCCCTACTACCTGATGCATTGTGGGCGTACATGACGGATTACAAAACACCTATAGGCACCACGCCTTTTAGGTTAGCATATGGTCGAGCTTGTCACTTACCGGTAGAGTTAGAGCACAAAGCACATTGGGCGCTTAGAAGGCTCAACTTGAGTTACGATGGAGCGGGGAGGAAGAGATTGCTTGAATTGAATGAGTTGGATGAGCTGCGGATGACGGCATACGAGAACTCGCGGATATACAAGGAGCGCACCAAGTTAATCCACGATCGCCACATCCAGTTGCACACGTTCAAGAAAGGAGATAGTGTATTGCTGTTCAATTCATGACTGAAGTTGCATCCTGGGAAGCTCAAATCCCGGTGGAGTGGGTCGGGTGTCTTTCCGGCTGTACAACCACAACTACACCATCACGCTCAAGCAGTTCAACAGGATCTTCAACTGGAACCATTCGCAGTATGACCACCGGCGGCCGGACAACCGCACCGACTACGACACCATCTTCTCTGAGCTGGTGATGGTGCCGCAAGGAAAGTCGGTGAGCTACCATTTTGCTGCGGTGGCCGATTTCAAGCACCCTTTCGTCCGGGTCTTGCACCGGATGCTTAGTTCCACAGTTTTTGCTTGGGGTGATCTGGCCCTCAGCAAATTCCAAGAGTCGGACCTATTCTTTCTGTATAAACTCCTGAAGAAACAAGAATGCAATTGGGGTGCCTTCTTTCTACAACGAGTATTGGCGGTGAAGAGGAGTACGAGGAAAGCCCCGGTTCACTTTGGCGGGCTTTTCACCAAGCTGGCCATCTACCTGGGGCTGAATCTCGAGCAGCTGACTCCTCTCTCTACAAGAAGCAAGGTGAACTTGCAGCATCTACACCGGTCCAATCTGCTACTTCTCTGAGATGGCGTGGCATTTGCGCACTGCCACGTAAATCAAGCAAATCAAAAATGTTCTCTTCCCGACCCCATTTTCAACATCGACGGTGCGCAGCATTTTCGGTGGCCAATCATAGCCATCACCGACTCCGATGAAGAAGGCGACGACGACGGAAATGATGACGAGGCTGAGGAGGAAGAGGAGGCATTTACACCTCTTCGGGCACGAGTGGCACCACGGAAGCATCCTCAGATGCATCCGGGTGCATCTTCATCATCACAGCCTACACCACCACCACCACCGCCCTCGCAGCCAAGCGAGGATGCCTATTCTATGCAGGGCATGTACACGATGCTGTAAGATATCCAGCAGACCCAGCATAGCCACACAACCACCTATGCCGGTATTCAAGATACTACCAACCGACTCTTTGTCAATCAGCAGGCGATTTTTGAGAATGAGCGCCTTCTTTTTGAGAATCAGCAGAACATCCATGATAGGTTGCACAGGATGGAGGTGCAACAACAGCCGTTCTTCGATCATTACTGGAGCCAGAATTATTTTGGGGGGTATCCACAGCCTCCACCGATGCCCCAGTACGATCCGACATTCCAGGGGCAGTACCCGTCTTGGGACCCCACGACACCGCAGTACTCACCTCCGCCACATGAGTGATCCGGTATCACTGTTCCAATCTTTAAGTTTGTTTTTTACTATGAGGCCATAGTCGAATTCAAGCTTAGGGGGGTAGTTGGAACAACTTTATCTTTTATTGTTTTTAGTTTTTCACTTTATTGTTTTTTTTGTTCTTGTTATTTGTTTCTTGTAATTTTAGTTTTTGTAGGATCCACATGCTATCTAGTGTAATCGTGGATGTCATAAAGTTTGTGTCATCTCATTAATTGTGCATGGAAAAATCAAGGGAAATTTAAAATTTTTGTGTGTTTGCAAAGCTTGTCTTGTTTAACCTTGGGCACATATCCTACGAAAATGATTGGTTTTGTCAACTTTAAAACAAAATTTCACAACTGTACTCCTAATGATTCATGAAAGTGGACGGAAATGGTTGTTTGAGCTTAAACTGACCAAATGGTAATGAGACTCTAATTGGATGTAAGAAAGAGAAACCTCTTAACTACTACACAGGTCAGTAAGGAGGGACACATAATATCTTTCTAAGGTTCAGTCATCTAGTCTTGTGATCTTGCCACCTCTTTACTTTTCACAATCCACCACAAGAATTAGAAGTACTTTACAGTTTTAACTTCTTTGATAGTAGTTCATATAGATAGGTCCTACATTAAATCTATTTCCATATGTTTTGCATAAAAAAAATTAGAATAGGGATACATGCACATTACCCTTAGGTGCATGCCATGTAGTTGCATTCATAATTTTTGTGCATAAAGTATATCATGTATCTCAATTTTTCTCCAATGGTGAATTAAATTGTTCCATACCTTCTAAATAGTGCAAATTTCTGAGTATGAAGAAAAATAAGCCCAATAAAATATTCATTATCAATTATGGATATAAGGGTTGAAAAAAAAAGAAAAAGAGAAAAATCTAAAAAATCTGCATAATGAAGAAAAAAAGAAGAAAAGAGTTATGTAGAAGCAACAAGAATAAGAAGGAGAGAGGAACATAATATCACCTGCATTTCAAGATAATTGAGTACATGATGTAGCTTAATTAGATGTCCATCTCGTTTTGAGATGGATGGTTAGTACATGCATCATTCCACCCAATTTTAGGCATTAGGGCATTTTTCATGTGCATTTGCATCATTTAGGGCATTTTTGTTTTATGTATGTTGAAACTGTATAATACTTCCACTTTCTTTCATGAAACACCCATCTTCATCCACCCGTTGCTCGGATTGGTAGGCCACCGTGAATTTCTCCTCACTAAGGTATATCAGGAGAACTGCTTCCATGTAGATGGTAGTTAGGGCGAGCAACGTAGTATAGGAGATCACAAGATGCACCAAGTTTGAACCGACAAGTTTTATTATGTTAACTGCCTTATGTGATAGTGTTCATCAGTTTTGAGGTCAATTTCTTTTATGGATGATTACTGTCACCTTCAGGGTAATTACCGTTCTGTGGTTAGAGAGGGCCGGTATGTGAATGTCCGGTGGGAGTCATATGGGATGTTGGTTGTGGTGTGTTGTTATTCAGTTGACATTAGCAATTCTATTCTAAGGATTAGTTGCTCGAGGGCGAGCAACGTTCAAGCTTAGAGTTTGATGCGATGATTTTGAGTCGCATTTATAGACCTGTTTGATATGTATTTTATGCTTTTATTAGTCATTTTTATGGTTAATGTTGTATAATTCATCCACTTTGGTCTTTGCTACTATTTTATGTCAAATCCCCTTTATTTCATCGTTTTGAGCATTAATTGTCAAAATATTATTATTTGTGTGAATTTATGTGGTTTCGTGTTTGAATTTCAGGGAAAACAAGTATCTGCTTCCGTCGATACCATCGACGGAATTCGATACCATTGACCGGACCACAGGCTGCCAGCCGCGAGTATCAGCAAAGAGTCGATACTATCGACAGGGATGTCGATGGTATCAAGCTACCATCAGGTTGCTGGTGAGAAAGCAGTCGATAGTATCGACACCAAGTCAATACCATCGACGCACGGAGGCTACAACGACGCAAAACGACAAAATCGTCGCTACAGGTTCGTCGATACCATTGACCCGCGTAGATGGTATGGAGATTACATCAGGCGCTCAGATGAAAGGAAAGAAGGGTTGCCGCTACCATACTGAGTCACTACGAACAAAATACCTTGCATTTCCTGCCTTATTATTTCAGTAAATTTTTTGTCTACAACTTCAGTGAGACTTTGGTGCATGATTCCGAAGTTAGCTTTCACACCAAACAACTTTAGGGCAGAAAGTTGTGTGTTGGGTAGGCTAAGGCTTTTTGGGTTTTTCTTGTTTCCCATCAGTCCATCCAGGTACGGGTCCGTTAGTGGGCAAGTGGTCCCTATAGTCCAAGCCAGTTGGCTTTAGAGCAGTGATTTCACATCCTACGTACCACTGCCCCGGATCTACCATGCCTAAAGATGGGTACTTTTGGAAAACAAGTGTGTATATATATATTTATTTTCTTTTATTGGGCACAAGTCTCATGCTTTTATTCGCTCTCATAAGGCTACTTTCTCTTTTTGGGGTTTTGGTTGGGTAAGGGAAAACAAGAGGGATTATTGCTGTTTGGGTAGCTTTTTCCTTCTCCATACTCATCTCTTAGCTGTTGCGAGATTATTTTTTTTTCGAAATTTTTTTTGGCGTAGAGATTCGTAGTCTTTCGTCTTTTGAGGCTGCATTATCAGAAAGATATAACAAAACTTGCATTACGTTGGGCACATAGAAAACAAACTCGCAAGAAGTCGCATCAGGTTTTTACTATATAGCGACTTTGTACATATGCAAAGGAGTAACAACTTTTCAAAATTTTTGTAATAAATTTTTTTTTTCAAAAATATTTTTGTATGAGCAAGAATATGTACACATGATATAGAGGAAAAACAAAAGAAGGTGAAGGAAGAAGAATTTTTATACCTCCCTCACTAGTACATGGTACCCCCCCAAACTTACTCCACACTCTGTCCCAGAGTTGTGGATTAGATAAGGTGGGTTAATGTTTAACTTAGTGAGGGATTAACTGTTGAGCGCACCTGCACCGGATAGAAGCTCCCACACATATTCTCCCCATTTGCTGTGATAGTCGATGTGGTGGAGCTGGTCAGGCATCTCTTCATTTGCTATCCATTCCAGGATGAAGATGCCGCAATTGTTGGATAGAGGAATCTGTTGCGGACTGTGGTGGCAGAACTGAAGCTCGTGCCACCTGCTTGGTGCCGTGTCTAGGAATGGTTATATCAGTGATGACACCTTGTCATAGTATTTTTGTATTAACCACTTGAGGGAGGTCAACACTGCCGATGTACATGACACTGGATGATCTTTGTTGCTGTCCGAGTTGTTGTAGAAAATTCCTTCTCGTTGGTGCGTGTACATCGTCAGGAGCGTCCAATGGCTATAATGCAGGACGGGCAGGAGTATTTTGCGTGGAACCCTATGTTCCAATTCTTCCAGAAAGGCTTGCTTTGCTCCTGTTTCGTCGGCGAGGCAAACGTCGTTGAACAACATAAGATGAGCTATGTATGCGTGTTCGAACATTGGTTTTAGTGTTTGGATGTAAGCGGCCGCCACAGATACAGCCAAGCATCCTCCTTCTTTTACCATGTCTCGTAAATCATCAACTGGGACTACGCCATTGCCTGCCTCATAGATGACATCCACTGGGGTAGAATCAACCAACTTCAGAAGGATTTCATTGACCTGCTCCTGCGTGAGTGTAGCACATGAGAAGCGGTCAAAATTTTTTATCATCCCTTCTGCAGTTTCAGGCGAAGCATTGTCTTCAAACCCATGCACTTTCCGTAGGATTTTCAACTGCTTGCCTACCCATACGTGTCAGTTGCCATCTCAGCTTCTTTCTCTGGGGAGCTGCTGGTTTGTGGAGAGTCATCTTCTCGATCGCTGTCCAGTAGCTCCTCTGGTACCCCCGCGTCTCGGAAATAGCGCCCGTCTTTAATCAGCAACAGGGTATATACACTCCTGAGGTGGTAGAAGTTTTGGCCCAGGAGATGCCTCATATATCCAAATATGTTTAGTAGCTCCATTGCCCTTAAGATGATGAAGGCGCTGTTTCCGCTTCCCTCTTTTTCTTGGACGGGGATGTCTCAGATAGAAAAGAAGTTCCAGACGCCTTTGTGATGTTGGGTTCCTTGCTTGATAGCTTGGAGAAGATGTAGCGGTAGAAGCCTCAGATTTTTGTCCTTCGGGCGACTGAAAACATGCCCAGAGCGCGGCACCTCGCTGCTGCTGCAGCTCAACAGCTGGATGTCATGGCTCTTGAGATCTGCTATGCAGAGGAACCAAATGCTGCGGTGCTTGTACGATGCCAACATGAGGTTTGGGTTATGCGTATCTATGTGTTGCAACATGTTAGCTACTGCAGTGGAGTCCGATTCTCCCCACATCAGTCTTCTTGTCAAGGTCGGGGTGGCATTGTAAACTGTCTTCCGACCTGTCCCGGTGCTGATATTCTCTATGATTGCACTTTCAAGGACCCTGAACACCCTTTTTCCGACGACGACTAGCGATCGGAACATGCTGCGGAGTGCTCCTCGTCTTATGGAGAAGTACCCGTCGCTCCAGATGACATCTTCTTCGTCTGCCTGTGACCTTAGGACCTTGTTCAGTAGTTTCTGGTCTCTGATCGTCAGGTAGCCGATGACCCTTCTATCGAAGTCGGCCATCTCAAAGGAAGGTATCTCCGATGGCTCAGCGAACTTGTCTGCCATCGAGCGTCTTCCTCAGGGGGGGGGTGTCTTTCATTGGCGGCATAAACGTCCCCCACTTCCCCCTCTGATTCATTAGAAGAGTCCACCCCAATGCTGATATCTCCATTATCATCTTCAATTTCATCTAGGGGGACCAAGGGATCTTCTTGTTCTAGGCCTAGGGAGCACTCCCGTCCTGCTGGAGCTCCTTCGGTTGATCTCAGTGACATCCCCTCCTCGGGCGTTGCCAATTGCCCGCTGGAGGAGGAGGAGGATGCTGATCTCGACGAGGTAGCTGGCGAGGAAGGGGGAGAGCCTGATCCAGGTGGTGATGGAGACCTTCTCGGCTGCCTTGGGCGCAAATGGTCGTCTCTCCTATTCAGCCTCTCCTCGATCTCGTCTAGGCATTGGAGGGCTTGCTGAAGCATGGAGTTGAGATTCTCTAGTTGGCCAGGGAGGCTAACTAGAGTCAACAACTCTCGTTCTTGGCTATTCAGCTTTTTCTGGAAAGATGAAAACTTGTGGGTTAAGGAAATACATGTAGCTGAGTTGTTCTCTGTTACCTCCCGCAAGTAGTCGAGCTCGTGCCCTAGCATCTTCCCAAGTGATGGAGGGGTTCCTGCGGGTCTCCCTCCCATCCTCGCGACACCTCGCTCGCGTGATGGTCTACCAGACGAGGTAAAGTCTATCTTAATTGTTCGCGATGCAGATGCCGCCAGGCGAGGTGTCGGCGCTCCTACTGCCGTCACCGCCTCGCCTTCTTGTCATGGTGGAGAAGGCCGTGGTGTGGGCGGATGCTGCTCCACCTCTACACTATCGGCGATCTCCTCAGCAGCTGCAACAGGGGACACCAGCGGCGCTGTCGGCATTAGCTGTGCACCTTTGAGCTCCATTCTTAGGATCTCGTCGAACACCCCATTACTGGCATCCGGCTGAGGTGCTTCCTCTGCCTCTACCGGCATTACAGGGATGTCGGGGGTTGTGGCCGTCTCTTCTGCTGTAGATCCCATAGTTATTGTCTCGGTGACCTCAACGATCGCCAGTTCTTCTTCAGCCACCACAGTCGTTGTTGTGGTTGCGGCTGGTATAGTAGGAGAAATGACAACTCTATTAACAACTATCGTCTATAGCTATAGAATCGAGGCCGTCTGGACGCGGGTCGTTGTAGCTTTTTCCTGCCTTGGGTCGAGAAGAATCGATTCTCCTCTCGCGGCCACCCTTTCCTGAATTCTGGTGGTGGCAGCGTAAGCTGCATCTTCCGCCACAACTTCAATCTCCTCGGCAGTGAAAACCAGCTTTTCTGTGTCGTAGGTGGCGCAACGAGGGAGCGGGAGGAGGATGTTTGTCCTTGCGAATTTGTAAAAGTAATCCCTTCCCTCCTTCTTTATGATGCTGACCCTCATTAGGTATTTGATGTTGATCAACTCATCACCCTTCATCCTAGAAAGGCTGTGCGGCTCCTTCGGGTACCCGAGCCCTACTGCAATCAAGTTGACGATGCCACCCATACAATAATCTTTGGTGGCATCCTTTATCGGGTGCAGTCTGTTCAGCAAGAACCGCCCGAGGTTGATTACTCTTCCCTCCAGCATGTGCCATATGACATGGAGTTCTTCTGTGTAGATATTGTTGGACTCGTTCTTGTTGAACAGCAAGCACGCCACCAACTTGTGCACTATTCTCCAAAAGCAGGAGTGCACTGCCGCCACCTTGCTTCCCAGCCTAAACGTTGACTCGTTGGTCATCCTATTCCAGAGCTCCACGGGATTGAACCCATCTCCTTTGGTGATTCTTTCACCGTAATCCATAAGATTCTTCTCCCCCTCGCTGGAAGAGAAGATCTTGTTCAACAACTTCTCAGAGATGGCGTGCTCTGAGTTGTACAGTCGCGCCTATAGTCTATCTGCTCCACCATATTCTTCCTTTTCAGCAACAGAATTCTTCACTCAGCAGAGAGATGACATGAAATCCCTCGTGAGTTCAGTGTAGGAGGAAGATCATATGAGGCAGATCTTCCTCAGTCCTGCCACGGCAAGGACGTTCTCCAATCTTCCAAAGATGCCCAACTGATCGAACGAAGGCTGGTGGCAGAACCTGCTCCGCCTGTAGAGCTTGGTCTCCAGCTCTGCATAGCGGCGTCCGTGCTCGTCATCTCTCAGCACAAACCATCCTGGTGTGTGATCCAGGGGTTCTGCCGCTGCTACTGGTGCTGAGGTTGGAGCCGCCATCTCCCCTGTCCTTGTTCTCTTTTTTGCTGTTGACGACCCAACCGCTTCTGGATTCAGGCGTTTCTACCCGACAGTGGTTGCTTCAGCTGCGGCTTCGTCGCTGATTCGTTGGCCGTGCTCGTCAACTCGGACAATAGTCTGCTTGGTACGGGCCATTTCTATTAATCATAGAATAAATTCCTTGATCAATTAAATGTGTTGATGTAAAAAAATGGAACTAAATGCACGATAAGGCATGACCCGGTAAAAAAGTGATCCCACACCACTGTATCGGGCGATACGAGGTTTTTAGATATTAGGGCTCATGCCCGATACGAGATATGGGTATCGCCCGTCACGTCGAAAGGACATATAAAACAAGGCGAACGACTAAAACTGTGCGTCAGGGTAGTCGCCCGACATGGGTATGTCGGGCGATACAGTCGCGAGAGATAAGACGCCCGAAGGGGCACTTTGAAAGAAAAGCAGCGTGTCGCCCGACAACCAAACATGCGAGACGGTGAGAAGATGGACGACATGGCTATCGCCTGACATGGCGTATCAGACAAACGTGAACAAAAGGTACGTTGCACGATGCACGTATCGGGCGATACAAGGTTGCTCAACTTAAGAAGCCGCAAGCCCGATAATCTAATTGTGATAGGAAGGTCGTGTCGGGCGATACGGTCTGTCAGGCTTTACCTTAGATGTTTCTTAAACCTCCGCGCGGCACTAGAGTGGGGGATCATTGTACGATACAGGAGGTAACTCAGAAAATCTTAGCGCGACACGGGTAGTTGAAAACAGTAAAGGTAGTAGCCCGACAAGGTAAAACCTAAGCGCTATATATAGTTGTCCCAACCGGGGTAAAACTCGTAATTCTGGGCGCGCATCGGTCGTTGGGGTAAGACATTCCCGAGACGGGCAGTCCATCCGTCACGACCCTTGCGATGCCCAAAGTACCATGGGACAAACCGGGCGCGTTCAGCGTGCCGGGTGGGATGCTGCCTGATATGAGCCCTTTAGAGAAAAAATAAGAAGAAAAAGACGAGTAAAACATCATTGGCCTAAGGCTAAAACCCCGACCTCAGATGGTATTACCCATCTCGGTCTATAAAACTGAGCGGTGGCCCATAAAACAGAAGAGTCAACGTGCGTGGCGCATGCACTGACTCAGGCCTCATTATAGTCCATAATGTTTGTAATGTTTGTATTGCAGGAAAGAAAATAACATCCTATTCTAGGAAAGAAAAGAAAACTCGGGCTGCCTCCGAGAGGTGATGTAATCTTTGTCTCCTGCTTGAAGTCTTTTAGCTTCGTCACTCCTTAGTCTCTGTCATCATCCTCTCGTGCAACTCGATCCTCGTTCCTCCTGATCACGGCCCTGCCCTCTTTGCCATTTCAGTATTCGACGAAATTTTTCCTGACAGATTCTTTATTAACTCTGCCATTTGAGCCAGTTGCTGATTAATCTGACGTTGATGCGCCTGCATGTCTGCCATTTTTACCTACAATGAGTTCAAAACTCCTGAATTTGAGAGCGCGCTCTGCGCTAACTGGTTGTTAATAGTGTCTTGCCTTTTCACAAAATCAAACAGTTGGCCGACCACATCCGACTAGCTAGAAACCTTATCCTATTCCTTGGTTGATCCTTGGTACTTGACTTGACCTTGGAAGTTACCTTTGTTCACCTAGAAGGGGGTGTTTTTAGTGTACTGACTGGGTCCTCCCCTTTTCTCGAACGCTTGGGGTGGCTTAGACGAGCCATGCAGCTGATGTGAATTCTCAGCTGCATCCTTGTTGCCATAGCTGAAACCAGGGTGGTCCGGCCTCTTAAAATTCACAAAAGAGACATTTTCAGTTTCTTCGGCCTCAGATTCAGAATCGCTTGACACTTCAGGTCGGGTGTAGATGCATTTATCGACTCCATGGCCTCCTTCTCCACATGTCACACACTTCATCACTTTTTCCACTTACTTCTTCCCTTTTCCACCAGATTCCCTCAGCTGCTTGACATCCGTCACTATCCTCTGTATCTGAGAAGTTATGGACTCCAGAGCCTTGGATTCAAGAGAGGGTCCTCCACTTTCCTTCTTAGCCTGCCCTCTGCCAGATCTATCATACTCAGCGCCGGCTTGCAATTCGGCCATGTTTTTGATGATCCTTTCAGACTTGCTTGACTTTTTCCCTAGGAAGTCACTTCCTACTGTCGCATTTAGTGACACCCTTTCATCGGGAGTCAGACCGTTGTAAAAGGTGGTGACTAGGAAACCTTTCTTATAATTATGGTGAGGGCAGTCCCTTTGATATTCCTGGTACCTTTCCTAGGCGTCGTGGAGATTCTCGCTGGGCTTTTGCATAAAGGAGGTTATCTTTTGCCTGTTCCTCACTGTCTCCTCAGTCAGATAGAATTTATTTACAAAAGCATATTCCAGTGCTCCCCATTTGTTTAGAGACTGGTGGGGAAGTTCGAGATACCACGATAGAGCCTTGTCTTCTAGAGAGAAGATGAAGCCCTTGCAGTAGATGACTTCCTGGGGTACACCTCACATCTTAATTGTGTCGCAGATATTCTTGAAGGCATCCAGGTGATGGTAAGGGTTGTCGTTCTTAGAGTTCCCTCTAAAGCTCTTATTTTGGATAATGGAGATTACATACGGCTTGAGCTCAAAGTTGGTGGCGTTGAAACGGGGAACCATGACCGGGCACCTGGAATTGTTAGCCTTCGTGGAGGCTAACTCCCTCAGACTTTTCTCTTCTCCGTCTGAATCTTCGCTATCGCTGGCTTCTTGGAGTCATTCCTGATTATTGTTATTCCTCCTGTTCCTGTGGTGGTGACGCCTATCACGACGATGGTTTTCCTTGAACTAATCCATCTCCGGATCCTCAAGTTGATCATTTCCGTTGTATCGGTCGTTGACCTCAGGGGGAGGCGAATCAGGCCTAGCTCTCCCCTGGCGTTCTCCTTCAGAATGGGGTGGCTCAACGCGGGGAGGCATGATGGTTGGTGCTGGTGCTTAGTGGAACAGATCACCATTCTTCAGAGTACCTGTAATAGCATGAAAAATCAAGTCAGAAAAATCTATTATTAGCGACTTGAGTTATTCATTTTAAGCAAAGAGTAATGATAATGATAATAAAAGGAAGAAAAGAGTGTTGTCAAGCTCATTTCTAAGCTTGAGGCACGGGAGTGTAGTTAGTAGATTCAGATTTGTCAAAAGTACCATTTTGCCTTATCCCCGACAACGGTGCCAAAAAATTGACCGGCCTAAATCGCACGTCCAAAAAGTTGAGCGGATTTGAGGTAGTCGAGCTTTTAAATTTATAACTCGAAACCTTCTAGGCCCCCGCAACTTTGTTTACGGGGTCGAAGTATATATACGGGGTCGAACACAGGGACAAGGGTTGAGTGTTGAGAACGCGGAATTGACACGCTACACTCCAGCAAGGGTAGAGATATGGTAAAAATTCCCAAAAGGGAACAACATGATAAGATCGATAAAACAAAAGAAATCTATCTCCAACTGGAGCTATGAGGAAGATTAGGTTTTGAGCATTTATCAATTTTTAGGGATTTTCGTGCAACAAAGACAAAGAGATAATACTAAAGCTAAAGCAAGGTACAGAAGAGAATAACTTCGGTAAAACAAGCGGCAGTAGGAACATCCTGTACTCCTCCTCTTAGAGTGGGTACCTCTAACTAAGCATCAACACCACTCTCGAGGTTGCTGGACTTAAGTTAGAGTGGAAAGGTCACTATAGAAACTTCGATTCCGGGCACTCTCGTACTCCAAAATCGGACCAAACACTAGAGTCACAACACCTCTTTTGAGGTTGTTGCGACGGGAAAACACGATTCGGTAGCTAATCAAAATGTGATCCAAACATACAAGCTAGAGTTCAGATGTTAAACATAGCAATCATCCGACAAGGGTACCAAACATAAATCTGCAGATAATTAAGCTCTTCTATTTCCATAAACATATAAGGTTCTTATTACATTGCATAAGTAAGAGAAATAAATGACTGAAATAATAAAGATAGATGTCGCCTTCTTGATATAGAAGGATGACAGACCACAGCGGACCCTCCAGCCCGATACCGGGCATGAGCCTAGCCCGATACAACCATGTCGGGCGACACACCCTCTCAGGCAACACGTCGTGACGGGTGGGTTGCATCGTGTGAGGACCCTTGCCTGATACGCTCGTGTCGGGCGACACCCTCTCAGGAGGCACACCGTGATGGGTGATGCGTATCGGGTTCAGTATCGTGCCTGGCTGGAGCGATGCTCCTAGTGTCGATCTCCTATGTCGGGGATCCTTGTCGGCCGATATCGGCCTGCAATGTTGCTCGAGATGACCCTAAGTGAACCATTCCCTCCCTCTCGGGATGGGGAAATGCTCACTTAGAATCGCCCGACACAAGCACTGAGGCACGATACACTAGCTCTTCATAGCTTTCCTGAGGTGACATGCGCAGGGTTCCGACTTGTCTTTTTGGCTTCCTGTAGCTGCTATTTATAGGCAACAGTTGGGGAAGTTATGGTGATCAGGGTGCCACGTGTCCTTCTTAAGCTCTTATTATCGCGGAGTCAGTGGACGACTGATATGAGTATCGCCCGGCACAAGGATGTCAGCTGTCGGTGGGCGTGACGAGTGTCGCCTGCCGGTGGGTGGCCCGTGTCGCACGACAAGCTTCGGTTGTCGTGGCGAGCCTGGCTCCCTGTCGGATAGATAGGCATATCGTTCGCTAGTCCCTTCTTGCATGTCATCCTCATGTCGTGTGTCCGTGTATTGCGCTACCCTGCCGGGAAGTGTGCATATCGGTCGGCTGGAAGGCCGATGCAGGTGGAATCATGTTTGTGGGCCGGAATGGCCTTATTGATGATAAATGGGTCAAAAGAGGAGGAAAACTCTGCAAAAGATGGAAATATTGAATTAAGAGCGTAGTTTGGCCTGTTATTGCAAAAGTACATATAAAAGGAGAGGAAAACAGTTTAAAAGGGCAGTTTTGATACGAAATAACAGTCTAAAACATCACAAAATTTGGTGTTATCAGTAATGGTCTCAACTTAAATGATAGTAAATTGCCGTATGACTTGAATGATGGGGACGGTCTATGTCATCCTCGCTTGTGTCCTTTGGATGTCGATGTCCTTTGGATGCTTCAGTTTGAGAACGATCACCTTGGTTTGGTTGCTGACGTGGTACATATGTCTGAGCTTCTGGTCCTTGTTGTGATGTCGGCTGATTTGGTTGCTTAGTCGTTTGAATGTCTTGACATCTATGAGGGGTAAACCCCTGTTTGTAGCTGGATAGAGGTACATGGTCAGTTGCATGCTTTTGTGGCACAATATATGATCTCACCCAACTTAGCATATAGATAAGTGAAACCTAAATATTTCCATAGAACTGATGGAGAGCGAAGGATATGTACCCAATACAAAGGACATATGACATGATGTAGAAGATGAACGGAAGCAATTGCTAGTAGGTGCTCAAACTGAGAGGCTTGGAATAGTATTTGCAACCAAAAGTGATAAGCATTCCTCCTAGGACCACAATTCGTTTAACTAAAAGCTTATGGGTGTATGTGGGTTGACATATTCTAACATAGTGCTATGTGGGTTTCCATATTCTAACATAGTGCATCCCTAAGTTTGTTGGAAGAGAAATAGTTATCAAGGATACATCCCCCGTTTTCAAGAAGGGGATGTTCCTATCTGGGGAATTTTAGGGAAGTCATATTATGAGATTGCTTTAGGTGTTTCACGAATTATATTCTATTCCTTAGGCGGAAGCACATCTAAAGAAGTGACGTTTGCCTCTTGGTAGTCTAAGGATAAAGGGAGTTGGATATGCTAATATGTATACAGTTTCTTGGTTGGCTTTTGGAAAGACGATCGTTGTCTGCTCCTATAAACATCTTTTGCACCACCATTGAGGTCCTTCCTTTGAGCTGGAATGATCCAATGATTGATTAGGGAGAATGGAGATACCCTACAATGATTTAATGTAAAAGAAAAATGAATAGCCACAATGTTTTGTGTGCTTTCTCTTAGTCCACCGCATGGATGAAGAGAGTCATTGTATTTACTCTCTTCAGTTTTGGAAAGGGATATACCTTTTATTAAAACCCTCTCAACTAGAGTAAGGATACAAGCATATGAAGTCAACAATGGTACAGATTCTTTAAAGTTTTTGCAAATGGCAAGTAGAATTATAAATATGTCCACAATAAGAATATGTGGCTTTTTCTAGAGTATAATTACATACTATGCTAACTGGAAGGCCTGAACTGTTTTTCAACCAGATCTTTAGAATTTTAGACTAAAATACATCTGTCTCAGCTAAACAAAGTAAATCATTTTTCCCTGTTGAAGTCGATTAAGAGCCATGAAAGTGTCCAATGGGAAATGCTTAAGCATATTGTCTATGGAGCACTATTGGCTTCGAGTATGGTAAGGGGCTAGTGTCATTTTGCTGTTATTGCTTCTCACTTCGCTACCAATATTCCTTGAGGTAGTTCGAAAGGAGTGTTGCTCGTTGTCATCAAAAGGGAGGGGAAATTCTTTCTATGCTCTTCTTTTTGAACCATCTGTTTTTGTGCATCAAGAAGACCATTGTTACATGACTTATGTACAATAAGATCATCCCCTACTGGATCTACAATTGTATGAGATTCCTTTGCTTCGTTTCCAATATTTGTAATTGATTAGGTAGCAGGTTGCTAAGATGGATATGAAGGTGTATCATCAGGTTTCAGCTGAGCATGATTCTTGTTGGTTTCATCTATCTTTTGCTTCCTCTTACTAGACCAAACATTACAAAATCCTTCTTCCTTGTGTTGTAATTGTTTACTAGTAGGTGTGACAGTAGGTCTTTCCACCTGCATAGTATCCTCATCATTCACATTGTGTGGGACTACAAATCCTTTAGTGGTACTATGCTATCGTTTGTCTGCAACTATTGGTCCTCCATTATTCTTTCACACCAGCCGATGGTAGTAAATGTTCCTTTCAAAGAATTCCTACCACTTGTTTTCATTCGAGTATCAAATGAACACCAACATCAGTCTCTTGGACAGTGTCATCAGTATCCTCAGCTTGAGGATTCAAGGAGCATTCATGAACAATGTGGTGAATCTTGCCACGGTTGATACAAAATTCTGGCAAGGTTTTGTATTCAACCCGGTATACCGTTCCATAAATGATGGTTACTGGGTGAATAGCAAGAAGGGAAGCATGGACACGTTTCTATACACAGACACTGACACGGGATATGACAAATTTCTAAAATGTAGGACACAGACACTGCATTGGGTGAGGGGATTTTTTTAATATATACATATATGAGGTTGTGCAAATGCAGCCGGTCCCAAGTCCGGGTAAAGGAGGAGGGTTGGTGGTAGGTTGACAGTCAGCCATAAAACATTTTCACTCTTTCTATGACATGGATCCTTATAAAAAATTTATTGGAGCGTCCCTACCTAGCGATGCGCTGCATCGACACTCGGGTGTAGTGATAAATATGTAAGGGGTTTCGACACAGCGATGCTTGGTTGTGTTGAAGGACAAGCAAGTGTTTCCACATATTGGACGGGTGTGGGTAAAGAAGCTAGTCCTGCTGCATCATTTCCCGGATGTAGTAAAAAATGTACAAGGGTTTCCACATCTTGGACGAGTGTGGGTAAAGAAGCTAGTCCGGCCGCATCATATTTCCCGGATGTAGTGAAAAATGTGCAAGGGCAACATTTTTGACGAAGGCAGGTAAAGAAGCAAGTCCAAGAAAAAAGGTTTAGAGTTGGATCTTGGAATATTAGATCTTTGATAGGAAAATCTTTGGAGATAGTAGATACCATGATGAGAAGAAAAGTCAATATAGCTTGCTTACAGGAAACTAAGTGGACAGGGGAACGTTGTAGAGAGATTGGAGACACATGATACAAAATCTGGTATACTGGCATTGATTTACATAGAAATGGCATAGGTATTATTATTGATAAGATGTTGAAGGATGATGTTGTCAAGATCACTAGGATGGGTGATAGAATCATATCTATCAAGGTCATTCTTGGGGAAAAGATTATTAACATTATTAACACTTATGCCTCCCAAGTTGGCCTTAGCGAGGAGGCTAAGAAGGATTTTTGGGATAACATGGATGAATTGACGCAAGGAATACTAACAGAGGAGAAGATCATTATTGGGAGTGATTTAAATGTCCATGTGGGGAGTAGCAATGATGGATATAAGAGAGTTCATGGTGGTTTTGGATATGGCAGCAGAAACGGAGGAGAGAGGGTATTAGATTTTACAGTTGCATATGATATGATTTTGAAAAACACCCATTTTAAGAAAAGAGAATCTCATAAGATTACTTTCAAGAGTGGGTACAATTGTAGCCAAATTGATTACCTAGTTACAAGGCGACATGATCGTAAAGTATGCAAAGACTGCAAAGTGATTCCTGACGAAGAACTCATGACCCAACATAGGTTGGTGGTTTTGGATATTAACATGAAGATCAATAAAGGCAAGCATAACAAAAATCAAGATAGCAGGATCAAGTGGTGGAATCTTAAAGGAGAAATGAAATTGACCTTTCATGATAAACTCATCAAGGAGGAAACTTGGAACTTAGAGTCTGATGTCAACACTATGTGGCATAACATGAGCTCCTGCATAACAAAAATTGCCGAAGAGGTTTTGGGGGAGTCCAAAGTTTGTGGGCCTCCACAAAAAGAGACTTGGTGGTGGAATGATGAAGTACAAAAGGCTATTAAACTGAAAAGGGAGATCTATAGGAGCTTGCCCAAATATCGAGATGGTTCTACAGATACAAGCAAGCAAAGAAAGAAGCGAAAAAGGTTGTTCAGGAGGCAAGGTATAGACACTTTGATGAAATTTATAAGAAGATGGACACCAGAGAAGGGGAGAAAGATATATATAAAATGGCTCGTATAAGAGAAAGGAAAGGAAGAGACTTGAGTCAAGTAAAATGCATCAAGAATGAAGATGGTAGAGTGTTGATAAAGGACGATGATATCAAGAACCAATGGAGAAATTACTTCCATAAGCTTTTCAATAGAGAGACTGTAAATAATGTTAGAGACTCGTGTGACAGGGATACAAGAGATATCATTTACACACGAATTTTCACATTTTGAGGTCAAGAATGACTTGAAAAAGATGAAAACAAAAAGGCATGTGGACCAGATAATATTCCCATTGATGTATGGAAGAGTATGGGGGATGAAGGAGTTATGTGGTTAACAAATTTATTTAACAAGATCATGAAGATAAAGAAGATGTCGGATGAATGGAGAAATAGTACTATAGTCCCCATCTACAAGAACAAAGGTGATGTTCAAAGATGCACAAACTACATAGGTATCAAGTTGATGAGTCACACAATGAAGCTTTGGGAGAGGATTATTGAGCAGAGGATAAGATCTATAACGCAGATATCAAACAACCAATTTGGTTTCATGCCTGATAGATCAACAATAAATGCAATTTTTCTGATAAGGAGGCTTATGGAGAAGTATAGGGAAAGAAAAAGATATCTTCGCATGATTTTTATCAATTTGGAAAAGGCTTATGATCATGTACCCAGAGAAGTGTTGTGGATGGTTTTGATGAAAAGGGTGTGCCAATCTAATACATTGTTTTAATTAAAGACATGTATGGTAGCTCTACTACAAGTATGAAGAATCTTGGAGGTGAGACACCAAAATTTCCCATCACAGTTGGGGTACACCAAGGATCCACACTTAGCCCATATCTATTCATTCTTGTTATGGATGAGTTGACAAAGAATGTTTAGGATGATGTCCGTTGGTGTATGTTATTTATTGATGATATTGTATTGATTGACAAAACTAAAGATGGTTTGAATGATAAAGTTTAACTTTGGAGAAAGGCACTGAATCAAATGGATCGACGATTAGTAGGAGCAAAACTGAGTATATGCATTGCAATTTCAGCCAATCTCATAGTGTGAATTGTGGAGCCAAGTTGGACGAAGTAGATATACCAAAATGTGATGAATTTCGTTACTTGGGCTCTATCATTCAAACAGATGGCAATGTCCAAAATGACGTCTGTCATAGGATCACTGCAGGATGGTTGAAATGGAGGAGTGTAACTAGAGTATTATGTGATCGGAAGATCCCTCTCAGGCTAAAAAGCAATTTTTATAAAACTACTATACGACCATCCATGCTCTATGGGAGTGAATGTTGGGTGGTGAAGAAATAAGAACTCAACAAGATGAACGTGGATGAAATGTATATTTTGAGATAGATGTATGGGAAGACAAGAAAAGATCGCTTGAGAAATGACTATATCAGGAATAAAGTAGGGGTGGCGAGCATTGGGGACAAGTTGCGCGAGGTCCGACTGAGATGGTATGGACATGTGCAACGTAGACCGACTAATGCGCCTATACGAAGCAATACCATTCAGGAAAACACAATTAATAGAAGAAGAGGAAGGCCTAAATTAACATGGTAAGAACTTATAAAGAGAGATTTTGAATCTCTACATCTGAACCAGAATATGACCCATGATAGATCTGAATGGAAAAGAAGGATTCATGTACCCGACCCCAACATAGTTGGGATTGAGGCTTAGTTGATGATGATGATACATATATGAGGGTGTATGACGTATGAATTGGAATTAATCTTAAAATTTGTCCATATTAATGTATCTATGTATGTATAATCTTATATGCAGATAGATGTGTCTTTATGTGTATGGTAAAAACAATATGAAGTAGAAACCTAAATGTATGCTTCTTGTAAATATATATGAGTTCGTATTACTCATTTAACCAACTTATTAGATTTTAATCTGACTTGTAATATCTGATTCATCTTAGAATTTTTATATTGGTTCTTTTCAACAGATTTGTTTGTTATTGTGATTAGATCTGACCTCTATGTTAGTTATTCTCAGTAATAAGACATTAACATCAACTTTATATTCAACATTTGCACTCTGAAATAGGTTATTGCAGCAACAACAGCTATAGTGATGTGTCCAGGAAGAGTCTGGGTAGTGTCCAACTTAGTTCGGGGTGCAAAAAAGGACCAAAATGAACTGGACACGTCCCATCCGTGTCTAAAACATTTTGGACTATGACCGGGAAGTGTTCGTGTCCAAAACGTGTGCGACACGGACACGAGGGTTGTCTATTAGTGTCTGTGCTTCATAGATAGCAGGTCATGTATCAATCTTGCTAGCATTTCTTGCAAATAGATATCTTGTTTAGTTCATCATATGATCATCGACCTTCATATACCTACCCGTAGCTTCACAAATCTTCTTAAATATAGTTCGATTATATTGATTCTGTTAGAAAATTGTTTTCTTTTATTTATGTATCTTTTTACTATTTCCTTTTCCTATTGGGTCTACTATGTAAATAGTCTTTCTCTATATAATAAAGAAGAGCACACCCTAACCGGGTGTCACTTTGTCCCAAATTCTCTCACATGGTATCATAGCATATCCAAATGTTGCAACCCTAGCCGCCACCTCTTCCTCCCCTCTGCCCATTCTCCTTCTTCTTCCCTCCTCTGATTGCATCCTCTATCGCCGGAGCAGCAAGACAACCGTCAAAGATTCTCCTCACCAGGCGGCTGATACTCCTCCGATCCATTAAGGCACTATGGTTGTTTGAAGGGGAGGATGAGAACACCTGGTTCTATTCCAAAGAGAGAAGGAGGAACACCTTCCTTCTCATCCTTGTTTCTCTCCACATGGTCCCTGTACGTGGGTGAGTGCCCACATCTCTCGAGACTACTAATGCGTTAGTTTTCATTCATCAATTGACTTGTGACAGTGCTAATTCCCATCACATCTCCCATGCACGTCTTCCTGGGGCCATCCTATCTTCGACACATTATCCCAGAGTCTATTTTCATCATTTGACAGAGCCAATTTCTATCAACGTATATGTCTACCGCCACAAACACGACATGTTACCACTGAGTACTTCTGTTGTGATGGCACTATTTGCAACATGTTTCCACTGAGTACTTCTGTTGTGATGGCACTATTTGCAAAAGGCATGACATGTCTTATATCAGGCACGACATGTCTTATATCTGACACGACATGTCGTAGCTAGTGAATGTTACACCTTCGAAATTGGACATGATGTGTCCCCTATCTACACGACGTGTGAAAATTTTGTCAGGAGTCTCTAGAAACTCACACGGCATGTGAAAAATCTAACACGGTGTGTGGAGCACCTAGAGTACCTTTCTGGCAACTCACACAGTGTGTGAAAAATCAGACACGGTGTATGGAGCACCTGGAGTACCTTTCTGTCAACTCACACGACGTGCAGAAAAACAAACACGTCGTATACTACCTAGACACGGCGGGTGTTCCATCCTCGACATGAGATATTATTCACTCTATCTGCTTTTGGTTTCTTGATTTCTCAATATGAGAGATGTCAAGCCTACTGCTTCTACTACTGTCGTGTACAATGATCAATCTCAAATCACTTCTGTGAAGCTTAACTCACAGAACTATCTTCTTTGGATGAATGTTATCTGCACTGTGCTTGAATCTCTTGAGAAGGTGGACATTATTGAGTCAGAGCCTCCTGATGAAGGTAACAAAGACTATCCTACTTGGTGAAAAAACAACAGGCTAGTAAAGTCATGGCTATAGAATAGCATGGAGCCTTAGATTACGTCTAGATTCATGTTCTATTATATAGCCAAACAAATCTGGAAAGGTGCAAAGAAACATTTTTCTCATGAGAAGAATGGTCTTCGTCTATCATTTATTTATGACTTCCTCTTTGTAGAAAAACAAAATAGTCAGTCTCTTGAGGATTATTTTAGTACTACCCAGTTTAATTCTCAAGAACTCAACTTTTACTAGCCACAAAAGACTGATGAACAAATGAAGGACTGAGATGATCTAGTTACAATGAGGTTTCTATCCAACTTAAATCCTGTGTATGCTTCATCTAGGAGTGTTATTCTGTCTATGGACAAACTACCAAGTCTTGAAGAAGCCTTTGTACTGATTCAACATTCAACTTTTGAATCCTTCTATGTCACTCCAGGAGACCACCACACTGAGACTCAAGCCTCTCTTGTTGTTGCTGCTAAAGGAATGGAACAAGGTGCTGGCCGAGGATGAGGTGCTGGAGGAAGTCATCCAAAATGTACCTTATGTGGGAGACTTGGACATGTCGAAGAAAAATGCTATTCTAAACATGGTCTACCTCCAACTAGAGTTGTGCTTTATAATGCCAATTCATCTGGAGTATCTGCATCTGGAGGTTCTAAATAGGTGCAATCAGATGTCACAATCTCCAAGGAGGAGTATGACCATCTTCTATAGGCTACCCAACATGCTTCCCTTGGCGCCTCTATCAATTTAGTTTAAAATGTAGGAAACCATGGGATTTCTTTTGTGTCTCTCATCCATCCTCTACATTAGTAGTGGATCCAGGTGTCTCCCAACATATGATGGGTATACAATCTATTCTTCTTTTCTCTGACTCATATATCTCAAAATTCTTCTGTGATACTAGTTGATGGTTCTGTCAGAAGCGTCCAGGCGTGAGACCCCGTACAAGCATCATCTAATTTTACTTTACAATATGTCCATTATGTTCTAGACTTTTCATTTAACTTAATGTCTGTTGTTAATATGGTTGATTCTTTGAAATGCTTGATAATCTTTGGAGACTCTTTCTTTGTTTTACAGGATCCTAGAAACTGGAAGACGATTGGTGGGGGATCTAGGAAAGGTGATCTCTACTTCTTTGAAGGTGGTTGCCCAGCTCACTAGATTCCATCCATCTCATCCACCAATTTTTAGTTGTTCTCCCTTGCAATGGCATTATCTCTATAGACATCCATCCTTATAGAGTCTTCAGAAGCTTGTCCCAAGCTTATCTTCAATTAATTCATTAGAGTGTTAGTCATGCCAGTTAGGCAAGCATCATCACATTCCTTTCCGAGCTGTATTGTGAAACACTCTTAGCTTCTTTTTGATCTTATTCATAGTGATGTATGGGTCCTATTAAATAGCCAAGTTATAATGGTTTTAAATATTTTATGTCTTTCATTGATGACTTCTCTTGCATGACTTGGGTTTATTTACTTAAGTCTCGCAATGAAGTATTGTCTGTTATTCAAACTTTTCATCTGTTAACAAAACTCAATTTGATGCTCATATTAAGATTCTTCGTACTGATAATGCTCTTGAATATGTTCAAAAGACTGTTTCTACATTTTGTAATTCTGTTGCCATGGTTCACCAGACGACTTGTCCTCATACGCCCCAACAAAATGGAGTTGTTGAACGCAAAAATCGTCACTTACTTGATGTAGCCCGTACTCTGCTATTTCAAATGTCTGAATCCAAGAGATATTGGTCTAATGCTCTTCTCATTTACTATTTTGTCATTTACCGTTAGCCATCTTCTGTCTTACAAGGGGCTACCCCCTTCTCTGTTTTAAGACCTGACGAACAACCTTTTCCTGTTTCTCTTTGTGTTCTTGGGTGCACTGTGTTTGTTCATGTGTCGGATCCACACACTGACAAGTTGTCTCCTCACACAGTTCACACTATCTATCTGGGTTATTCTCCCACACATAAGGGATACATATGTTATTTTCCTCATCTTCATTGTCTTTTTGTGTCGGTTGACGTTACATTTCATGAGTCTACTCCTTTTTTAATGACTTTGTTCAAAGTGAGGGGTAGCACAATCCTGAGAGTGACTACATCTTTGAGAGTGAGAGAGAGCCACCACTTCCTGTGTCGTGTATTGAGAGTGTTGTCGATACCACTCCACCCTCACCACAACCCGCACCACCTCCACCACCACCTCCATCCTTTCCTTTTATTTACACCAGGTGAGTAGGGTGTCTCTAAGAGGATGTAGCGTCATCAGTCCAGTAGCATGCCTCCTCATCATTTTCCACTCCTAAGGTACCTATTTCTACTGAGAGTTCTCTTGATGGTTCGGTTTTAGATTTACACCTTTCCGTTGCAACTCAAAAAGGTGTCCGGTCCTGCACTATTCGCCATCCATTGATGAATGCGTGTTTCTTGTCTCATTTGTCAACTGCAGCCCGCACATTTTCTCTTCAAATGGACTCTACAACTATTTCTCATTCTTATAAGGAAGCAACCCAACATGATGGTTGGGTTTAAGCTATTGACAGTGAGATGGAAATATTTCATGAGAACTCTACCTGAGACTTGGTGGATCTTCCTCCTAGAAAGTATGTTGTAGGTTGCCATTGGTTTTATACTATAAAACAGAAACTTGAAAGGTCTATTGATCGCCTGAAGGAGCGTCTGGTGACAAAGGGGTACACTCAGACACATGGTGTTGACTTCTTTGAGACCTTTTCTCCAGGGACAGGGCTCAATTCTGTGCAGGTTCTTATTTTTGTTGCTACTCATTTTCACTGGTCTCTTCTTCAACTGGATGTGAAGAATGCTTCTCTTCACGATGATCTACTTGAGGAGGTATACATGGAGAAACCTCCTGGGTATCTTGCTCAGGGGGAGTGTCTGAAGGTGTGCAAGCTAAAGAAATCCTTGTATGGTCTAAAGCAGTCACCTCGGGTATGGATTGATAAATTTAGTGTTGCACTTATACAGTTTGGGTTCAACCAGTCTTCTACTGATCACTCACTCTTTGTGCATAAGTATTCAAGTGGCACCATTATTCTAGCTATTTATGTAGATGATATTTTCATCACCAGTTATAACTCTACTAGCATTCTACAATTCAAGACATGGCTGCAAACATAATTTCAGGCAAACGATCTGGGTAATCATTGCTATTTCCTTGGCATAGAAGTTCTACACTCTAAGAAAGGTACAAACCTCTGTCAGAAGAAGTATGTCCTTGATCTACTTGTAGAGATAGGCATGGCACAGTGTAAACATGTCTCCATGCCTATGGATTATCATACCAAGACTTCTATTTCTGATGACAGTGAGTTCTCTAATCCAGCAAAGTATAGAAGGATTGTAAGGAAACATATCTACTTGACAACTACTTGGCCTAATATTTCTTATGCTATTGGAGTTGTTAGCCTATTCATGAGTGCGCCTAATATGTCACATTAGATGGCAGTCACCTGGATTCTTCAATATTATCAAGGATCTCCAGGGAAGGACCTTACTTACTTTATAGAGAGGAACCTCACACATATATCCCTAAAACTCATAGGGTTCACTGATGTTGATTGAACTAGTGATGTTGGAGATAGACGTTCTACTTCTAGATATTATGTGTTTCTTGGGTCACATTTGGAAACTTGGAGGAGCAAGAAATAGAATGTAGTAGCACGATTCAGCACAGAAGCTGAATATTGAGCCATGGCACATGCTTATTATGAGCTATAGTGGGTTGTGTTTGTTTTTTCACAAATGGGAGTGTCTTTTAAAACCCCTATTTCTCTCATGTGTGATAACCAATCATCCATTCATATTCTTAGCAATCATGTGTTTCATGAGAGGACCAAGTGCATAGAAGTGGACTACCACTTTGTTCATGATTTAGTGCTCTCCAAGAAGATTTAGACTCCTCATGTTCGGACTAGTAAACAAGTGACAAATATCTTCACCAAGCCACTTCCATCTTCATGTTCAAAGCATATGTCTTCCAAGCTGGGCATGCATGACGTGTATGCCCTAGCTTGAGGGGGAGTGTTAGAAAATAGTTTTCTTTTATTTATGTGTCTCTTTACTATTTCCTTTTCTTGTTGGGTCTACTATGTAAATAGTCTTTCTCTATATAATAAAGAAGAGCACACCCTAACCGAGTATCACTTTGACCCAAATCCTCTCATAGAAATGTCAACTCTAATATTTCACTCAAGAAATAATTCTAGATGGAAAACCAGGGGAAGGCACAAAGATTACATTCAATTTCCATACCATGTAGCACAATCCAAAAATAGACCAAGGCCTCATGTCAATGCATTTAGGCAGTCCTATTCACATGAAAACTTGATGAAGAAGTTGTTCATGCTTATTTCATGGGACTTCCATCTCCCCACATGCCTCCCTAATAGCCTAAGACGATCACATAGGGTTAAGCACCCTATACCTCTTCCAATGACTTTGATATAACTGAAAAATGTCATGGTTTGTGTAATATGAAGTGAGAAATTTTAGTAAGCCATGATTGTTTACAAGAGGAATGACATCCAAGTGAAGTGACCTTCCATCATCATCGGTGAAATTAATTGAATTTGTATATGTTCTACTTGCCATCACATCTCTGAATGAGTTGTTGAGAGAGGGTGTACCACCGTCATTATCCTAGTTGCAGTGGAAGGTGCTACTATAGAGTGAGAAATCAAATTTAAAACAAGAGAAAAAGTAGGTGATTCATCCTAAGGAAATAATGGAGAAGGCATCTTTCTACCTTGTATTCCACCATAAATGAGTTTCATACCTACATTGGAGATACGAAGTTGATGATAATTAGTTTGTATTCCATTATATCATCACTGCCACTTCTAGATTGTTGGTTACAAACCTAAAATATCTCTAAGGATTTTGTAGAATCTATGATAAGTATTTTGTGAACCACAATCATTGGTGGCATCCACGCGTTCAACTTTTATCATCATTATCATCGATGGACCAATGAATTTGTCTCTACAGAGGTCTTTGTTCCTGTCTTGTAAGGAGTTTCCACTATGAAATCTGCATAAGGTAGAAATTTGTTTCTCTGATCCTCCTCCATAATCAAGTAGGTTGTCAATGTAGAATTACATCCTTCTCTTCCAATAGAGGAAGTTTGTGCCATCAAAGATGGGAGGACACATAGAGAAGCCACCCTTTGGGTTGAGAGAACCAAGTAGGTAGTCTCACATCTTTCTTTACTCATGGGAGTAATGTGTTGGAAAATATTTTATCATCTTTTAGATCAATGGACTCTGGGGAGGGGGTAAATCGAGCTAAAACCACTTTCACAAAACTTGTTAGAACTTCAAGCTATATTGAAATTTGAGTGAAATTTGACAAAGAAACTAAGGATGAGAGAGATTAAGTAAGCACCAAGGAACTTAATTTATCATAGTGGTTCCAACCTTTAAAACTAGAGATGTATTCCACTATCTATACATGTCAACCTCTATGCTTTTAAACCATGATCACCATCTATTTTCAATTTTAGGAGATAATCCATAAGACCACCCTTTTCTAGATCAAGGATCAAACAAACTTCCCTTTTAGGATAAGGGAGTCAACAACCCAGGGACTTACCAAGAGTCTCTAGCTTTCTTGCAAGGTCTTACCAACCCTTGAAGTGGATTTTCTACCTTGATCTTCACCTACTTAGACAAGGAGAGAATCTTCAATCATGTTTGTGAATAGAGATTGAAGAAGAGAGAATGAAGATGTTAAAAAAGGATTACAATGATTATATGCCTCTTATAGACAACCTCTCTCACTAAAATGAAGGTAGAGAAATAATCAAGGTTGAGGGAGATTAGAAGATCTTATAGGCAAAACCACTCAACTATAGCATAGAAACATAGAAGGCAAAATTAGAATGAAGCCCAGGGTTCCTATTTATATTTGATGTTTCCTACTAGACATTAGACACACATAGATCGAACTCTAGCCATTTTTGGGGGTTCCATTAGATTTACTTCCAAAGTTTTCACCCCTTCAAACAATTAAGTGCACTTATTATCAATTACAATATAGTGTAGTCAACCAAGTTAACTTTTAGGAAACTCGACTGACAATGCTTACTGTTAACACAATCAAAATTTTTGATTCAGCTTTTTATTGATAAGAAATTTGGCTGACTGATGCCCCTATAAAGCCATTGCTGGCTGTCAGTTGAGTTACCCCAGGGGCAAACTCAACTGACAAAGGGTTTGTAAAAGCCCAAAAAATGCCTATCAATGGATTTACCCTAGGGGCAATCTCAACCGACGAGCCTTGCTATTTTGGCTAAGACAAAACCCTTTCAAGTGCATACATATTCATTTTAACTGACTCTAATTATCCATTAAGCTTAATTACAAGTCATACATTCAACACGAATGATTTGCATCACAATTCTAATAGACTATTATTTAAATCTTGAATTAGTGTTGAATTTGACTTGTTATTTTGCAAACTAGGGTTTGCTAATTTCATTCTTTTTGTATACCTATATATTTAAATTTATCCCAAGTAGACATGTTATGTACACATGAATTGAATGGATAAGTCATCAAAAATATATGGATAATGCATAAATGTTAGGTCAAAATTCCCTACTTGACACTAGGGTTGACTTAGGGCTCTACCCTACATAGGTTTATCTAAGATGTTATAAGACATATTTTGTATCTATCATCATTCACACATTTATCTTGACATAAATGTCTCTAACATGTCTAGGATTCTATTTTATTGGTTTGTCCCAAACAAGGAAACCCATAAGCATAACTTCTTTTAATCTGTTAAGTTTTTAAAATAGATTTACATACAAAATTCATCCATTAATTCACATGCACATGCTGAACTCATTTCTTCAAAACACCACAAAAAATATATTTTTAATTATCCATGTTTAGTTAGATAGTTGTAAGGACTGACATGCCTAATGCAATATACAACCAGATTATAACTCACATCATCTTTTAGGTTTAGGTTTGTCTATGACATCTACAAAACATCTTTAGAGGATTCTGGTCTAGTGTTCTCTCTTATTCTCTCTCGAAGATTACAATCTATAACCACATCTCCTGGTCCCATGAGTTTCATACTACTATCATTAAGGTCTTTTCCTTTTCTTTGGATGACCAACAACATGTCTAAGCATCACTCCTTAAAAGATAGTTCAACTGTAACATGTTTCCTTACATTCAAAGTGGTCTCTTTCATCTCACATACTAACATAACCACTTACGTGTACCTCACATGCTTCTTGACTACAAATTTGTAAGTATATAAAATTGGTGGCTAAGTTGGGTTAGCCAACTCATTTGGGTTTTCATAGTTCTAATGGTTTCATGTGATTCACTTATCCACAAGAATCATTATACGCTAGCATGGATTCATCTAGCTAGGATGGGCTGATGAAACATATTCTTAGATTTCATTATTGGTCATGCCATTTCCCTTCTTATCTCAACCTTGACCAGACTCTAGGTATCCATTATCCAGGGACAACCTATCTTAGTCATAAAAGATCACAAAGTTATTCCAAAAGTTTCCCTACATTCATCCTACAAGGTAGTAATCAAAGTTGATGGGAGAAAAGTGTTTTTCTTTTAGGGTAGGTACCTTCACTTAAGGTCCTCTTCAAAACTTAGGGAAGTTGGCATGATATATTCTCCTTTTAGAGTTGAAGCACACTACTTGTTATATAACCTTGCTCCAAAAGGGTGACATAAATAGTCATAGACCATTGGTATTTACTATCCTTCCTTTCATCCTTACTTTTCTTAAGAGGGTTCTCTTACCCCTGTCTTGAATATGCATATTCTTATTGAGATTTTAAGAATTTACCTTCCTTAATAACCTCTAAAAAACCTAATTAACCCACCACCCTCCTTTTTTAACATAAGGTAGAATTTTACTGCATTTCCATGTGATCATACCCATTACAAATTTACAACAAAGAGGCCTAGAAGTTGTGACCAAGGATTACGAGTCACAAAAAGATTGTTCAAGAAATTCTTTTTCTTCTTTTAGGGTATACTAACTTCTCTAAAAGTCATCACTTATATACCTAGAGTACCATGCATCTATGATTGTGTCTAGGTTCATTGAATTATTTATTCATTCATCTCCATGTGAGTAGTTATATATGTATGAATATGTATGCGCTCGACTCCACTAAGGGTAGGGTTGAGAAAAATATTCTTGTCAACATAATATTTTCTCACCATAGTCAAACTATTCCTTATAGAATGTAGGAGGCAAGATTCACTTTCTTATGCTCATGTATGTCAGTGATTATTAGGGAATTTCTAGGGTTAGGATCCCATCCATGAGACATACTAGTCTAGGGTTTGTAAAACTCAAGCATCCTATATTCTTTTATAAAACTCAAATCTTGTAAGGAGTGGGACCCTATAAGGGATCCACTCCCTATTTCATTTGAGGAATGAATCCATCTAATCCAACAATACTAAAAAGGTATGCTGGAATATGTGTGGATTTTTCATTTCTCAAATAGTGGTATACATATACTGAAGTATACTAGTGAAAACATATTTCATGACTATATTCAATTTTACAAAAGTACATCGTCATCTCTCATATGGTGTTTACATGGAAGTTACAACATCAAGATCTAAGTAGAGGGATATCTAAACTATCTCAAGTCTGTCTCCCAAGAATGAGCTCATTAAGCCAAGTCTATGTATGCATGCCATGTCCTCCATGTCCTACACTTGAAGTTGGAAGCATACCCCAAAAGAGAAGGTAAAAATAGATATTGTTAGCATAAAAGTTGGTATATGCATATAAAATATGGATTGAGCAACTTTAGGAAAAAGGACATCAAATATAAAAAGGATTCCCATAGAAGAGGAAAGTACTATCTAAGTGGACGTAAAAAGAATATGAATTGCAATAAGATGATATTCTATAAAAATAGTTGCACTTGCCATTAAAATAAATATAGAATGTGCCACAAAACCACACATAAAGAATTTAGGGCACACAATCCATATCAATAATAATCAACCTACATATATGTGAGATAAGCATAAAACTAGTGAAATATATATAAAAATGGAGGCTAATAAGCATAACACTAGTGAAATATAAATAATAATGGCGACTAAACCTTAAAATGTGATAGAGTAAAGAACATAACCAAACTCCCAAATATATATGAAGTGGGCACAAAACTTCGGTATGGAGCACATGAATTTCATCCCAAAAATAAAGGCACATAACCCCATAAAAACCAAAATACTTACACAATTCTATGGCTAGTGAATCACAACATGCTAAATGTGGAGGCAAGTAAAAGTTTGTTCATATAAATAGAATTAATGTGGTTTCCATCACATAAATAGACAATATAAAAATACACCAAAAAGTTGGCAAAATTAGGGTTTCATCTGAAGTAAATCATAATAAAGAGTCAACAAGAATATCCAAAAAAGTAAGATGAACACAATATCAGAATAAAACAAAATCTTTCTCATGAAATAAATTCTCAGAAGAGAGAGATATTGTGTAGGCTAATTTTTCCATAGGAACGAGAGAGAGAGAGGAATGTAGATGATTTCTCAACACTAAATAATGTGGAATGCAATATACATTAAGAGAGAAAGAACTCAAATTAGTTGCTCAATATGATCAAGGGTATACAACACACCTTCAATGAAATCTACATACGTCTAAGGTAAAAACTTTAATTCCATCTCAGTCCACAAGTAGCGTATTAAAGACATATATGAAATTAGGTTTAGGTTTAGGTAGTTATATAAAACTTAAAAATCACCTTTTACTTCTATTGAATTAGGTTATCAAAACCATGTGATCTTATAGTTTTTTTCCTGACTTCGTAACATATTTTACTTTTTTTTAACTTGTAAATTATTAGATATGAATTTTACAATTTTTAGTAAATTAGATAAATCTATAAAAATCATATATTTCTTACATTAGAGTTAGATGATGAAATTGGTACCATCAGGTAGATTATAGTTTTCTAATTTCAAAGAGTATTTTGGCGCAATTTTTCGATAACCAAAGCATTAGTTGTACATTTTAGGAAATCTAACCAATGAGAAAACCAAAAAAATCCATATCTGAAAATTTGTTGGACACCTACGTGCACCCTGTCGAGGTTAACCAATTGAAGCTCGCCACCCAACACCTAGCCTAAAAAACCTCATGATGGTCCAATTACATAGCACAAATAACTAAAAGGACAAAACTGTCATTCTTACAAAAATGAAAAATAGAATGAGGGTAGGGTAAACCTAACGACCCTCATACCCGATTGAATGAGAAAGAACATGGAAAAAACTACCTACTAACAAGATTAATTAGTTAGTAAAAATTTTAGGAAGAAGTAGACCCAATAAAAAGTGAATTCACAGGTGAGTTCTACATTCCATTCCAATCCTAAGGAGCCCAGACACATCCTCCGTGATGACCTAGGGTTCAATTTCACCTGTAAGGTGGAAGGAGGTCAGAGGACACAAAGAGGTCAAGGGTCATAGATACAAATCAAAGAAATCGATTCCTTGACTGAAATAAAAACTCTCAACAAAGAAAACAACTATATAGGTAACAAGGATCTTGCTAATCGATTAGGAGAGCCAAATCCTAGTATAAAGGGTACAACCACCTACTGAGAGCAAGGGACAATCTAGAAGAAATTGGAGATCTACATGACCATCGCTGACCTCACTGAACTTGAAGCGAGCCCCGCGGTGGTCTGAGGGGTGCCAATGAACTTGACAGAGATTCTAAATTCAGCTTCATCACTGAAGTCGGGGAGGCACCCGAGTGAAGATGGATTTGGGAAGGTACATGTAGGTGGAAGATGCTATAGAAAAGCTTGGATTCTATTGTTGGAGGTGTCTTGGATACTTTGAGGGATATTTGTATGGGTCTGAAGGCCAAGAGTGAAGGCAAAAAAAAAGGGCTAGAAAGTAGAGTAAGAATAAGGGAAGGATGAGGTCAGATACCATCTGAGGGTTTGAGTAGACGAGCCCTAGGAAATTAGAATACAAGAACGAGATAGGAAAACCAACGGGAAACCAGATCTGTGAAATAGTGAAAGATTAATATAGAAAATTGGGATTGGATAGAGCAGACCCACCATGGCTACAGAGTGTGAAGAAGAAGGAGAAAGTTGGGTAGGGGAGAACAAATGCTTGCGTAGGATGACTCTGAGTCAAATAATCATACAAATGATAAACTTGTAGTTTCCCAAAAGATTACATGGACGAAGAAAAGAAGGAAAAATTCTTGTGACGAACATTTATTATGAAAACTTTAGGGAAACCAAGTGCGACAATTAAGTACATTAAATTATAAGTGCTTAAAATCTAAATTTCATTCCTCTTTGATTTGAGGTTTCAAATAAGGGTCAAATAAGTCCAAATTTAATACCTAGGCAAATTAAGGCATGTAGAACCCAAATATGCAATTAGTTTGGGATGCTTATTTTTTATTCAAAATTTTAGGCATAAACTTATATTTTCTTGCCCAAAAGAAATTACCATATCTAGGATTATCAATTAAGTTCAAACTTGGCACCTGAACTAATTGGAGCCTAAGAAAATTGATTTTGCCATTAAATTTGAGTTTGGAGATTTCATTTTATGATTTATAACACAACTAGAGTTTTAGGCTCATCAATGTTATATTATTATAAAATTATATCATTATTATCAGTTTTCATTAAATTGTATCTTATTATCTTCATTTTGTTTCCAAAAGGGTTGTCTTATATTATTATTCATGAAATTCCATATTTTACTTAATTTACTTTTTTAGTCCATTAGTTCCATATTTATTTAAATAATGGCACACTATTCATATTTATGGATATGGAAATACAAACTATTGTTCTAATTTGTGTATTCAACACATTTTACTTCTTATCAAACATATCTTAACCATTACAGAACTATCTCCACTCACTGCTAGGGTATTGACATAGTTAGTACCACCTTCCATCATCTTTTATTTATCCATGTTCATGATTTTTTTTATCTAGGTTCAAGAGTTAACTTTCTTGTCATCCATCTTTCTCTTTCCTTATATTTCATTATGATTTGCAAATATATGAGTACTATTCTTCTTCAATAATAATGCAAACACATGATCATGGTTTACAATCAAGGTTTCTTAATGGTTAACTTTCTTAAAATAAGATTTTCTCCATCCTCTACCCATGTTCTTCACTTACTGGGTCATCACACCTTATACTTAGGTTGTTAAAAGTTTCTATGGATTCTCCTTATAGGAGAAACACAAATTATACAAAACATGTTTCAGATATATATTTTTAATTATTAGAATGACATTTCACTTGCTCTAATTAATAGAGGGTGCCTTAACCATAATTTTCCTTCAAACCCCAACTTATGTGAGGAGACAAGCAGTTTGTAGGGCTTAGAAAAAAATACTCTTAAGGTTGAAAATACTAGAGTTTATAAAGAGAAATATCTTAGATGGAAAGACTTAGAGTTATGTCATTTTAGGCAAATCCTCATGCTTTGTCTAGGTAGGGTACAAAATTTGACCTAGGAGTCCTCTTAAACCAACTATTAGTTCGGAGGAAAATATCACCAGGACCAAAATTGTGATGCAAACTAGACATCTTCACCTATATAGAATACTCCAACAACACTCTTATGGTTCTACAAAGTTATAGATTCTCTCTAGAATTATTAAAATCTATTTAAGAAAATATGTCTCTAATACCAACTATAATGACCCCCTACTCCCATTATCCCCAAAAATGAGGACCAAAGTTGAAGGATAGTTTATCAAACATTCCAAGATCATATTTTTAAAATAGAAAAGAAAATTAATAATTTCATAAAAAATATAATATTTTGTTCTAGTGCTCCAAATGTTGGTACATATATGCAAGATTATAAAATTGATACCTAACTTCTATGATAACTCAAAAGGAAAACTTGTACCAATCCTCCATAGTTTGTAATAGAACTTCAAATATTTTTCTTGTTATTGATATAAGAAAATGTTGGCATCCTTTAAGGGTCTTGACCTTAACCTAAATGTTGAAAAGCATAGGTCAACATAAAACTATGTCGTATACGGGGTGCAACCAAAATGTGGGTATGTAATTATAGCAATATATATTGTATAACAATTCAAGTAAATGTGAATAATGGAACTCATAGTTTTAATTGTATATTCAACCCTAACTTAGATTTCTCAATTTGTGTATTACTGTAAATTCCCACAAAGGACTCTTTCTCGTTATAGGTGTTCCATTATGGACTCAACCTCAAAGTCATTGTGGTGGTTAGTGATCTTCTTCTTAGGGATCATTCCTAGAAACTTGGGAACATATTACTCCCTAGAATATTCTCACAAGAATCTAGATATTGGGTTTGATCCTGTGTTGTACAGGCGGGCACCCAGGTGGCGCCTAGGCACGTCTAGGTGGCCCAAGGCCCGCCTCAACCTTGGTGCCCAGAAGTAATACATGTAACAAAGTTTTTATTTTACTAATTTTCATCAACTAATTAGTATTTATTTATCTACTGATTTGTATTTACTTATCTACTGATTTTTATTTACTTATATACTAATTTGTATTTACTTATCTATTGATTTGTATTTACTTAGCTACTGATTTGCATATACTTATCTAGTGATTTGAATTTATATATCTACTGGTTTGTATTTATGTATCTACTAATTTGTATTTACTTATCTACTAATTTGTATTTACTTATCTACTGATTTGTTCATCTAATGATTTTTGATTCATCACATTATTTAAATCTAGGGCTTTGTATTTGTTCATCTACTTTTTAAAATTATTGAATGATCTATGGATTTATATTTGTTTATCAATTGAGCTGTACTTTTTTATCTAATGCTTTGTATTTGTTTGTCTACTTATTATATTTATTTATCTAATGATTTGAGTTTACTTATCTAACACTTTGAATTTTTTATCTACTGATCTGATCTAATGCTTTGAGTTTACTTATCTAATGCTTTGATTTTTTATATACTTATTTGTATTTACTTATCTAATGTTTTGAATTTTCTATCTACTAATTCGTATTTACTTATCTATTGATTTGTATTTTATATATCTAATGATTAGTATTTACTTACCTATTGATTTGTATTTATTATCTACTGTTTTTTATTAATTTGTCTACTGATTAGTTTTAATGTACTGTTTTAACTTGTCTACTATTTGACTTTATTAATCTACTATTTTGTTTTATAAATGTATAGCCTCATGAATATAAATAAAAATATAGTTGACATTTTTTATTTTTGATAATGAGTAATCAATTTTGTGATTAACTCAAATCGGATTTACAAAAACCCAATAAAGGAAAATGGCAAATATCTTCTAAAAAGTGCTACAAATTCAGATTTTTGAATGTACTATTTGTAATATATAAACAATTTTGATATATCTACTAATATATATATATTTATATTTATATATTAAAACAAGATTATATATAATATTAATATATATACATATATATATATATATATATATATATATATATATATATATTTGGTCGGTCCAAAAAGCGTGTTACTGTATTACCAAAACTTGGGCACAAAGGAAAATGCACCCCCATTACAGTCCTGGATGAAAACATCCAAACAACAAGAAGAAACAAACTAAACACAATCTACACAGTAGCCATCTACCTAGATAAAAGGTAGATATATATATATATATATATATATATATATATATATATATATATATATATATATCTTTTTGGATATAAAAGGTCCATGCATTTTTATATATATCTTGTTTTAATATATATATATATATATATATATATATATATATATATATATATATATATATATATATATATATATATATATATATATACAATATATATATAAAAATGCATGGAAACACCTGGGCCTCTGCCTGGGCGCCTAGACTGCCTGGGCATCCATATGGAACGCCCGGTCGCTTGGCTGCTTGGGCGTCCATATGGAATGCCCGGTCGCTTGGCTGCCTATTCAACCATGGTTTGATCTTTATTTAATCTAAATGATTGACATGGTTTCTTAATGATTTGTATATTTTAAGGAAATTAATTCATTTTTATTTAAGAGTAAAACTCTAGAGAAACAATTTAGACACAGTTTAGATGGTTATCCATAAATATCCCACATCCCTATTTTGGTGAAAGGGTCATCCAATCACATCATCATCATGAATATCAATCTTCTAGAATAGTAACCACTTAAGTGTTTCAAAGATCATTCATAAACATTGGCTATGGTTTTAGGTCAAATGAGGGTACCTAAAGTCCAACATTGAGGTAGACCTATTATTGAGATCAAATTTAGTTAGGATTTATGGTAGACTAGATTATATGTTTTTGCATATGAAGTACCTTCTTTATGGAGACCCTTCTTATTCACATATTTAACCCTAATTGCAACACTTTTAATAATATCACTTCTATCAAAACAAAAAAAAAATTAATATTTTATGCAAAATATTATAGATCATATCATTCTAAAAGAAACCATGGCTCAAAGAATTTAGCAACTAGGTACATACCCCAGTTAAGTTTTCATTCGTATACATCATGTAATTAAACTTAAGGTACATGTCTCATCATACATTAAGGTATCCTTAGAGTTATCACAAGAAAAAGTGATTGGATCTCATATAGCCCATATTCATTAATTTGTTTATTAATCATTCTTGAGATAGGTTGATGATAGTTAATTAATATTACAATGGACAACAAATTGGATTTAGTTTTTGTATTAATTTTCAATTTGCACATTGGTATTCTCATAAATTTAGAGTGCTTGACTTTATTTTCAGACAAAATATACAATTTGTCAATGATTAGGGTATTTTCTTATATTTCTAGTAGAGTGGGAGGAGGAATTACCAAAAGAATATTTTTGGTTGTCGATCTTGGTGAATCCGCGTGAATGAAACAATTATGGTGAAGCATTCCCACTAGTTTGGTCACAGAAAAGTGGTGCAATGTGGTGAGGTTGGACTACTTGGTCTCGGTCAAGCAGCGATAAAGGATGATGAAAGGGCCAATAGTGGCACCTTCCACTTAGTGAGTGCACAAGTGGAAGGATCGACATAGCGTGATTAGGTTTGATCGTCTAGGGTCAACCATTAATAGGTTAATTATCTGAGGATGACAAAAAGGTTTTACCCACCTACGAAGAGAGAGAGAGAGTATAAGTTGAAGAAATTCTTACACGGTCCAATTTAGGTCTTCTCTTTACTACACATAGATCTGATGGTGCATGTTCTTTTCTTTCATAGACCTCTGTGCATTTTAGAAGGAGCGGTACTATGGCAGTGTGCTCGCTAAAAGAAGAGGGAAAAGGAGAAAGAGAGGGATTTAGGGCTCACGAACTAGCTTCTTGGAATCATGGGATGATATTGAATCAAATATAGTGTTTTTTATAGGGTGCGAGGGTGAGTTGCTAGGGTTTTGTTAATAGAATTTTTAGAGTTGAGAGAGGAAACCGATGAAAGGGTATCTTGGTGTCCAACTATGCCTTGTGACCAAATGAACAACCCTTGGATCAGTTTTGTGAATGCAAGTCAAACAAATGGAAATTAAAGGGAGAGAGATAGCAAAGAGGGTGCAATGATTGTGGAAAGCCCGGTTACTATTAACCCTCTTTCCCTATCTAGCACAAGATAGAAGACTACACAATGGCATCGATCTTGGATCCAAGGATGTTTGGATGCACAACACATCAAGGAGGTCGGGTCCAATTTCTCCTAAGGTTGAAGTGACATTAATGATTGCAATCAATCATGAGTTAATTTGTAAACTATAATCTCATTTAATTTAAATTTGAATTTTTTCTATAATTTATATAGGGATATAGGAAGGTCAGATAAAATAGATGCATAAATGTTCCCTTTATGATGCCATCATCTTTATATAACAAAAAGATTGAATGAAATAATTTTTTTGAGAGCCCATTTCTTGGATATTAAGTTAACATTATATTAATAAATGATACTGCTTTCAAAACCACATATGACACATTGTATGTTCAACTTTAGTTAATGTCTTTCCAAGGAAGTATTATAGAAATTATATCTGCAATTGATTGGTCTATATACCATTGAACCATAACTTCTTGGATTGTTATCCCAAAGGACTTATAAGAAAAATTGCAAAAAAAACTTATTTATTAGAAATATTAGTTTTAATTCCTTTCAGTTATAACCTCTACATAAAAGGAGGGAAATTCAAAGTACTTGTTGTTATAGGGCTTTCATTAGGATTACCCACACATGGTGGGCACAAAAAAATGCCTTTTAATAGTTCTATTTGCTAACCTATTTTTCATGACTCAATCATATAGATCTATGGTTCACCATTACCTTTACCTACCTACAAAATTTTATTAGTACTTGAACCTATCCCCAAGTCAAGTTTCTTGTTAACCATGGATGATAATTGTGCAAATTAAATAGATGAACAAACAACTTATTTAGTCATCTATACAATAAATTCACTATGACTATTCAAATGAACCCTTCCTTCTATTTACCAAGAAAGGTTGTCACCATCAGTAAATGAAGAAGAATACATATTCAAAATTTTGAAGTTGATATGCCTCACATGGTTGCTGACTTCAGGAGTTAAAGTGAGACTATTTCCTTCTACTTGGATGTGTTGAATCATTTGATGTTTAAAGGTTGATAATGAGTATGAAGGTTGCACTAGGATTATGATAAAAAATGATTTTATATGTGATGGAGGATTTTATAGACGTTCCTAAAAGAGTAATGGTTTACTGAACCATGCTAGTAATCTATATATATTAAGAATCTTTCTCAAAAAATGTAAACTTAAAAGGTGTTTTTCTTATGTGATATATTTTACTTTGGATAAGTCTTTTTCTATATGGATTACTAATACTTTGTGTTTGAAATCATAACTATTGTTTTCTTGATGCAGAGCACTAATGTGATGTATAGTAATAATCCTATTTCCAAGTCAAAGATATGTGATTTCTAATTAGAGTGAGGATAATATCATGTTGTCAAATAAAGTCACATCATTAGTGATGCAAATCAAAGCCACTTACTGAGGATTAGGTTCTCTTTGAGGGAAACATTTGACAAGCTACTTCTTATGATAATTGCATTTAACACTAACTCTTTCCTTTTTCTACATGATGATTAATTGAGATAAAACATTCTATGAATATAGTAGGAGATTATTGAACTAGAAACTAATATTCAACATAAAAAACCTAGTTCTTAAAACATGACCTACAAAATAAAATCGACTAGCTATTGCACAACTTTTACTTAATATTATCAGGTAAGTTACATCATGTACATCATTTAGAAAGAGTCTCTCATCCTCAAATCCATACTTGGGACTAGAGAGAAAACAAGAGACCATCTATTTATGCAAAACTGCTAGTCCTCTTGGCATAGTTTCTCTCTTGCTCATGTTGATAGCTACCTTCTTAATCCTCTAGTTGATATTGACATGTACCTAAAAAATCATTTTATTAGCATGATATGGTAACTGAGTGGGTGGATAATTATAATTAACTATGATTACCCAAAATATGAAATTGATCAAATATATATAAAAATAAATACAAAAACACCATGTAATCTCATTTCAAAATAAACAAGTTAAATATAGGATTTCATAAATTCGGCAAGTGAATATAAAGAGAAGTAAGAATGCTAGAATTAGATTACTTTGTATCTTATTCCAGTTATTATATCCATTATTGACATGAAGTGCATCACACTATGACAAATTTGTTGATTCAAGGTCAATTAGGACAATGTTGACTCACGTCTAAATTGACTAAACCCATGTTTTGATGATGACTAACCATTCCACATATTGGTGTCTAATGTCTCTACTTGAGTGATTTCAGATTAGGTATAGACACACTCCAAATGCCCTAACTTGCGCATCTTAAATTGGAGAAAAGACAAGTCAAAATCAACACAAGTGTACGTTTTTGTAATATGATGTAAATCCATTAGAATCATGTTGTAAATCACTTGTAATGATTGTATGACTTGTAATTAAGCTTAGAAAAATATCAAGAGCACTTAGATCGAATATTAGAGCACTTTAGATGCAACTTTGAAAATTGATTACATGCACTTTGTCGGTCGAGTTTCCCAGCCTGAAAACTCGACCGATCATCCTTGATCAATTTTCTGGAGATTGCATCGATCGAGTTGTGTTTACACAGAACTCGACCGATGGATTAATTGACCAAATCGATTTTCATTGGTCGGTCAAGTTTTCTCAGGACAAACTCGACCGATGGTCTGAATATCAGCTTTGTCTTTTACTCTATCGGTCGAGTTACACTCATAGAAACTCGACCGATTGCACTGTACAGAAAAGTGCAGAAAAGTGTTTCTAGCCGTTGTGGAGTTGCAACAAGTGAAAATAGATCCGTTGCAAGCCACAAAATGGCTAGTTTTCGTTCACAAGTGTTCCCAAAGGCTAAGAGGCATCACCAACTATAAACAGGACCCCTTGGGCTTCATTCCAAGGTTGAGCATTCATTGCAAACTCTATGTGAGGCTCCTATTCTATAGTTGAGTGCTTCCTACAGCCTCCTCTCTCTCTCTCTAAGCTTAATCACTTGCTACATCCATTAGAGTGAGTAGGAAATCTGTAAGAGAGCTAGTACTACATGTATATCTTGTGAGGCTCTCACTTCCACAACCTCCCCATCTCTCATTTACAATCATGAAGATGAAGGTTCTCTCTCTTGTTCAAGATAGGTGAAGAAGAACAAGGGAAGGCGTCCCTTGGTGAAGATCAAGGCTGAAGACTTGGAGCTAGAGTGGGTAAGCCCTTGGAGAAGGCATAAGACTCAAGCTCAAGTGGGTAAGTCCTTGGTGGAAGCTTCTCCGAGTTCAGGTGAAGTCAAAGGCGGAAGATCCAAGAAGAGTGGGTAATTCCTGCAAGGCTGAAGACTTGTGCAAGAGTGGGTAAGTCCTTGGAGAAGGCCGAAGACTCTTGCAAAGTGGGTAAGTCCTTGGTAAGGTTGAAGACTCTTTGTATTGGATAGGTAAGTCCTTTGTTGGTCATGTATTGTATGCATTATGAATGAATATAAGAGTGCAATAGTTTGGAAGTCCTAGAGGTTGACCTCTCTAGGAAAGTGGACTGACACACTTCTAGTTTGAAGTGTGGAACCACTCTAAATAACTTGTCTAATTGGTGCATGTTCAATCTCTCTCTCCCTTGCTGTGTATGTTTTAGTTGCACCCAAATTTCCTATTTAGCAACCTTATCTTGTGATATATCTTGAAGGTTTAATGAATTTTGTTTAAGTGCTTTCATCTCTATTCACCCCCCTCTACAACATCTAATCACCCATCTAGGATCCAACAAAATCATCACAACAAGGTATGATATTACCATATAAGTCTTAGAGTAGACTCTAGATTCTAAGAGTATTGAATGAGCTCCCCACTCTGCAATGGGCCTTATAATGTGTTGCCTCAACAGCTATATAGCTGGCTGGATAGATATGTAACTTGGTCATGTAAACATGAGTACTCAGATGAAGAGTCAAGGCATTTTGCATGTACCATCAACATTAGTGGATGAATCATTACGTAGACATAATTTAATTTTAAAATTGGGAACCACTCAAATCTCTAGCTATTGTTGGATACCTAACTAGGATAAGGATGTTGGCCTCGTTGGCCTTCATCCCATTGTACGCTTTGGTTACCTCATTCTGAATTTTGATAATTGGTATGTACATTTCCTCTTGCATTCATCATACCTCCATGATGAATTCAATGATTTTCAAGGTATTAGAGTCACATTGATTTATATTTAATTAATTATTTAACTATTTTACACTTTTTAACTTAGATGTCCGTGTAACTCATTAGATTCCACTTTATATTCTTCTCTATATAATGAATTGTTAGGGATTCATATTGTATAATTCCTTATTATAACAAACTTGAATTATGAAAATATGCAAATAAAAACTTAAAATATCAACTTGTAACCACAAACATAATAAAAATATTTGAATAATTTTTTAAAGATTTATATTCTATTACTACCAAACAGGAGAAAATACAAGAATACCAATGCTTCAACATTAAATTCCTCATATTTATATCAAAATCTTATAAAATCAATCATCAAATGATTTCATTCAATTCCATTCATTTAATCATAAGGTATTTTTGTTTTGGATCAAGAACAGTAAATGCATGGCAATATTAGAGTTTTACAATTATACTAGAATCGATTATATAAAATCATGGTTAAGTATATAATTTTCACTCAGTTATTGATGATTATAATTTTGGGTGCTAATCCAAGATTGCTATGTTTGAATTCAGAAGAAATTTTCAAATTCCACTCTTCTAGGCTGTCAAGATGCTCTCCCCATATGTAGTTTTACACTTGCAAGAACACAAATATGGAAAGAAAAGGGGATGCATAAAAGATATATACTACTGATTTCATAACATGATCACATGTAAAGAAGAAGATATTAAAATAAAGCACTTACCATAAATAGAGACCAAGTAGGTTTGTCATTATCCACCCATTTTAATATTTTTTTCTATTTGTCCATAACACTGCCCTCACAATCATCACAACCCAATTTTAGGTTTTGGATATGTTAGAATAGTTTAAAATGAACTTGCATGCGAACTAGTATACTTAAATCAAAAGTAGGCTAATAATTTGTGCTTTTCTTATGATTGGACGTGTTTTACAACTGATGACCCATGTTGTTGCTAACTAGCATGTTACATTTTAGTTAGTTGGCTACAACAATTAGCATCCTAGTTTTCTTTGTGGATCAAGGATCAATATTGTTCCTTGCTTTTCCCCCCTCTTTTTGCTCGACTAGAGAATCTTATTTGGTCTGACTAATTGTTAGTTGACCGACTAAGATAGCTTGGCTTGATGATCCCTCTAATAGGTCTCCATGAGCCAAATCTAGTGACATACTAGTCAGCCCCTCTACCAACTTTAGTTGGTATAAATTATCTCGGTCGGTTTGTTTGGCATGCTACAACAATTATGCCTCTACTATCGACTATCTTCCACCAGAGACTAAACTAGACCCCTCACTACTAGCTATTCAATATACTAGTCTCTCTAGTCATTCAAGTAAACCAATCAACCTAGGTAAAATACACCTTGGTGTTTAATTAAAAAAATAACAAACATAAGATCCCACCAATGATCAAACTTAGTATTTTATATGTGTTTTTCATTGTATTTGGTGCTCTCTACTAAACACAATATTTTTCTATATTTTCTTTCTTTTCTCATTAGTGTTATCAGTTCATCCGTTTGATGCTTGAACTCATCATATACATCAACCATGCTAATTAACCCAATCTTACTTTAATTCATGAAATTCTCACATTCTATCATCACCTCACTAAAGTAAATATTCTATATAAAATATTGTGTTGTATATCATAAATTAGGTAATCATTATCTTAATAAGTAATAAGGAAGAAAACAACAATTTCTAGATATGCAAACAATCCTTTGGTCATAAATGAAGGAAGAGGCAGCATAACAACAGAAAGAGTTGACATATTTAAAAAAAATAACATGGTCCCGAGTAAAACTATATGACTGTATATCCACTAAGTATAATATCTAAGATTTAGATAGTGAGATGACTATATTTTCTAGAGCCGAAGGCACTAGCAGGTTGTTGGAGTGATGACCAGCATATAGACCAACACTACTTTGTATTTTCATGTCCACTAACGTGCACCATTGAAAGGATTCCTACTAAGTCATCAATACACTCTACAATGCAAGCCAAACACTCTTAGTTTGAAGTTCTAAAAGTAGTCCTATATTTTTCCTTTAAGATCATATTGTTCAAGGACGCAAATTTGAGGATGTTAATCTCTCCCATTTCGCTTCCAAATGTTTTAATCAAGACTTGTACGTAGAGACAAGTTGCGTTTCCTTGTCTTGCTTCGAGCTAGAATTGTGTCCATAGACTAGACTACCCGTACACAATTCTCAGTGGTTGCTTCATCAGCCCTAATGATAGATAGCCCTTTACATATGCCTTGATCTATATTGCACGATTCGCGAGTGGGATGTTAATGCCCATTTGGGCCTAACTACTATACAATACTTGCTCTAATTCCATGCTTTAACGGCCATTTCGGAAAAGCACGCTACCCTGCACTTTGGGGATCCGCCACTTGGCTTCATCCCTTCTTTGTTTGGAGTGCGCCGTACTATCTTGTTATCTACGCATATCGGCAGTTTTGGGAGTAGGTATTGTGTCTGTGCTCAGTCGATTTTTCTATGCATGGTTGATTAAGCTTGACCAATGGAGCTGGTCTTAGTTTATTACTTTGTTGCTCTAGAGGATGCCATCGCCAATTGTATATATGCCGTCTCTCATTTTCGTATGGTCATGTTGGAATGATCCAAGTAAGCTCCAGAAGTGGCCACCGTTTTTTCGGGGTGCCCCCGTGCTTGCAACGAGCACGTATAACGGATCCAGTTCATTAATGTTCGAACCCTGCATAAAATAATTGATTTCCTCGTGCTTAGAGAATAAAACACATGATATGATTAAATTATACAGAGGAAGAAATTAACTGAAAAATATACAATGTCCCAGTTTGATGTTTACAACATATATTACAAAGATTTATTTGTAACGACTTCATGTTCTCAATATCAAAAGATGTAATTTAGGATCATCAGCAAGATTCATAATCTTACACGAATCCAAAAACTGACCTCGGATTCCTATTGGTCATCTGTAATATATACATGTATTTGTAAATTATATGGAGAAAGAAGACAAACTTTGTATAATAGGAAGAAACAACAAGTCATATATCCAAATGAGTAGCCTTTCATTAACAAATAACATAACATGATGTAAAGATGTATTCTCTGGCTTGCTACCTCTAAAAAAAGTAGGGTAAGAAAACTTATGATCCATGATTTCAGACGCACATTAGTATTTAGTACATATGATAATTATACTTAGTTTCAACTATCAGCTGTTTACTTTTACTCTACTCTGGACACCCTTAGGTGTTGCCCTCACCTTTGAGCAGAGGAGGAGTCACGGGGGGCAAGAGTAGGCCATGACCCCCCAAAAAAATTAAAAAAATAATATAAATACTCATATACATATATTTTTATACATAAGTTGTATAATAAATAAATACTACAGTGAGTCCTATATAGTGAGGTGCTTCTAGTCTAGTAGTTTGTGTTCCTTAACTTTGGTTGGAGGTCATGTGTTCCAACCCTGCGGCTGCAATTCATTTTTTATTAAATTTGTCTATTGTCTACAAGTTGGTTAATAATATATATAGAATGTATCATGTTGTTGAAGCAAAGTATGAAATTGGTCTAGTGGTTTGTGTGTGTATTGCTAGATTTATGGTCTTGGGTTTGAGTCTTAGGTAACACAAGTATTTTTTGATCCCCCAAAAACCAACTTCTGACTGTGCCCCTGCCTTTGAGGCACTCCGCTAGCTTTCTATTATATTGAACACCATGCCAGATGCACCCAATCAATAACTCCTTTTAAATGATAGAGCATGAAACTGTTATTCCTCAATTATCCACTCTAATGGGAAGGGAAGATGAAGGCTGTGGCCTTTAGGTCCCATCTAATTATATATTTGATATGTCCGCCTTTATTACCATGTTTCCTTCGTTTTTCTTCCAATGGTTGGCTTTAACCCTTTGTTTTAAAGCTCAAGGTGGCTAGCTATTATCAATAGCGAGGGTTTTTGGTAGGTGTCCGTGTCCAGTTCAGTTGGTGTTTACATGCATGGAGGATATTGTCTAATCTTGAACCGTTGGTGCTGTGTTTTCTGGTCTTTAGTTAATCTCCCCTTCGTCTGTTTCCATTAGTTTCTCCGGAATGCCCGTGCATGCTTACAAAAATGACATTCGACAGGTTAGTTTTGTTAATGCACACTCCGTGCACCGGCAACTATCATGACACATAATACAAAACATCATATAATCTGTCATTTAAGATAAGCTCCACGTAAAAGTCCCCTGATATACTTGCTTGCCTCACTTGTCTGAGTTTGTACGATTATTGAGATAACATGTCACGTCGATACTGTTGCTAAAAGAAAGTATCATACAATTCCATGCTATTGCTCTTCGAACAATGAGTTTGCTTACGAAAACCTTTCACGTCAAATTCTAACCGATGAAAACAGTCAGACAAGTGGATATATTATGAAGTACAAAAATCGATTTTCGTTGTGTTTATAATCATGTGTAGATATACTCTCGCGGGCTGTAGTTTTAGAGATTATGGTATCGAGCAAGCTATATTTTGAGTTTGCCGGTTTTGTCGGAAGCTATTTTCAAAGTTGCTTCGAGTCATGTTGAATTTTTTTTATCAATCTAATAAATTGAAGTGTACAAATCTCTAATTGGTTCCAAGCTTGGTGCAGACACACCATGCCCCTGGGCATCATGAGATATTTGGATCTATTCTTACCATTCTTTAGGGAAAATAGTTTTCTTCAAGCCAACCCATCACGTCAAAGTCGAACCGATGCGATTATTGAATCGAATGGATATATATTAAAGGAATGTACTTTGTGGAGTGAGACCAAATTCAAAATAAGACCGTATTTGTCTTTGTACATGCATAAATACAAATAAGATGAAGGAAGAAAAATGAACCCTCCTCATTTTATTTTTATGCATGCACAAATTCAATTGAAGTCTGATTTGGGTACAGATTTCACTCCATATAGTACATTCCCATATTAAAGGGTTGGAATACACAAATACTTAAACAAATCAAAACTGGACTAGAACCAAAAACAGTCTCATCAAACGGCTCCAGCAACAACAGACGGATTGGGGGTAGGGTTGCAATGGGCTCTAACCTTGCTCCAAATTCAAAATTTTGTATTTATGAGTTTATAGCATTAACCAAATACATTACATATGTGATATGTTCCTTTTTCAGATCTAAAAACAAACATATTCTCCGCTCGAATGGCATCCGTGTCTTCACGAAGTGTTGTGGCTCGGGTGCAAATATTTGTCCCTACACATGTTTTTGTTCAATAGAAAAAAACTGTCGTAAACCTTTCTATCGTAACTTTTGCGATTGGCCACTTCCAACAGTGGACCCAACAACGAATCAATAACACTTAACCGATCTACTTTTACTGTGCTCCTTTCTTCCCATCCCCTCTCCGTCGACTCCGCCTTCCTCTCATCTCTAAATTCAAGGTCAACGACAACGTGTCGTCTCTGCCTTCCTCTCCTCCACTTTCTGGTTCACCATTCGTCAGAACACAGAACACTAACAAACTTTTGACCGTGTCTCCCGTCAACTCAGAAGATCAATCTTTGGAAACCGCTTGCCGTCAGAAGAAAATTCGCTAGTCAAATTTGTGAAGACAAAGCTACATGATAGACTGAAAAGCAACATTGTGAATGTATTGAGCACCGTTTGCTTCCTCTTCGTGTCACCTTCAAGAAGAATAGGGGAGAGATATAACTGATTCCTTCTTCGTGTTTATATGGTTAGTTCTGCTTCTGCAATTCTTTTCCTTGTATTAGTTCATGTGTTCAATTACTAATGTTTGTTAGGATGATGCAGTGTTCTGATCATGTTCTATTACGAGCTATTAGGATATTATTTTTGAGTGTGCGTTAACTTTGCAATCCGGTACCCCTTCCTGTCCATCTTGCCCCCTCTACCTACAACACCACATACCCTGTTTACTTCAGGACACTTTGCTCCGGGTCAGGAAATCTCTGCACATAAAATAAAATCTCATACTATATCTCTTCTGCTCATATTGTATGTACTAGTCAAGCTAAATCTGTTTACAAATTTATAAAAAATTGAGTTTTGGTCAAATTTGATTTTTGTACCTATCGTAAAATACAAGGAACGCAACAAATGCCATAATAAAGAGATTATTTGCTTATGTACTCATTTATTTAAATTGTGTCCTATTTGCTGTATTTTCTGTTTTAGAAAAATCAGTTTTACAATCATAAGTTTTGTCCCATATTATGTGTGTGTGATTTATCTTTTTCTGGAAAAAAATATTTCATTTATTTTGTTTTTACCTTTTTTTTCTTCATTTTTTCGTTTTGTGTCATTTGACTGTTGATGGTGTTAACGACAACATCAATCATCCTCTCTTGATTATCCTTAAAAATCGTCCATTAAACACGATGTTGAAGACATTAGAAAAGACCAATAGTTGTAACGTGCACAACAGATGCACTTGAGATGGTTCTCTTTATAAAGAGATTGCCGCTCTCCTTTGGACATACACAGAGACATACAAAGATACCAAAAAACATACAAAGAGAAAAGATGGAAATCTATTGTCAAATTTTTCCTATGTGGAACATTCCACTATTCCATCCACCGCCTTTCCATTTTCATTCATTCCCTCAACCAATTTTCTACTTTTTGCTACTATTTTTGCACGCTTTACAACGTCTGCCATCTTTCTGTAATAAAAACCTAAAGGAGCGAGTTTGACACAGTCCACTCGCTTGCACCAAGCAGATGTACCAAAATCGGGGTAGCTAGACTTAGAAATAGACTGTCGGAAAAGCTCGTGCTAGGAACGGCAGAATCTATCTTGAAGATGATATTTCACAGGCCTTCATTTTAGACTCTAGAGTTTGCATCTTTCAACTTGTTACTATTTTCTCTGAATCCATTACTATTATTATTGTTGTTGCATTTGTAGTGGTTAATTGTGCGCTTAAATCTAGGTATCATCTGTCTTCGTATCTAGCAATTTAAGACAGTTTCCTAACGATTATTAATTAGATTTATTTTTTAACTATTTGTTCGTTTGATTTCGATTAAAAAACTATGCTATCACTTGATGATGTTACTTCTCTTCACCCAGAACATTTTTCTAATTTGCACCTTTACCGTTGACAACAAAAAATGCGTATCTGGATTACCTCCATGGGCCCACCATCTTGCAACCAAAACAATCTATTCATGTTGTGCCTGAACTACAACCATTAAACCTCCTTCTTGGAATGGAACAACCTGAATTTGAACTAACTCCTATTGTCCCCACTCATATCATAACAGAAACTGACTATTTATGTCACGACAAGATTCTTTCATCCTTATCCGATGAACTTTATGATATCTACCATAAGATCCCAACCTCTCTTAAATTGTGAATGAATTTAGATTCCAATTTTGGTCCAGATGATATTGGTCTTGAGTGCTATATCCTTGATGAAATGTTTATATAAAATATGGTAAATGATAAACCTATTTCGGCTCAAGTTCTAAAATACTAAAACATAGTTTCTAAGTCCATTGTCAAGGATTTTAAATTTGATGAAAATATTCAAGTAGCATCCCTCATAGAGAAACTCGCACATTCTTGGAAGGATTTTACCGGAACTCTTAGACATAGATTAGGAAATATGTCTATGGCATCCTTAGTCGAATATCTACAAAGAAGATAGACATACATAATAAGATAGAAATCTAACCCTACCATCAATATAGTTTTAGGTGATAAACCCACAAAGAAGCCTATCCCATGTCATCTCAATAAGAAGTCTAAACCTTCTTTTGTAAGAATTACAAGGTCCACCAAAACCAATGTGATAATAATAGTGATCAAGGAGAAATGTGTCTATTTTATGAGTGATAAACCCAACAACTTAACGAATGTGTACACATTTCACAAAGGACAGAGAAAGTAAAACATTGAGGCTCTTAAAAATCCTGAAGTAAATATGATCATTGTGGGGCGGTCTTTTCCTCCTCTGTAGGTAGGTTAGAAAACCTGACTATTCTTTACGATGACTTATATTCTAATTGTTGCACAAACTTTGGTGCCATCTTCCATATTTTCTTTGATCAAGCCCTCTTTTCTTCCTACCAGACTGAATCTGGCAGAGTGATCAAGTGCAGAGATCATTCATCCACAATTCTGATTGTAGGTTATGGTCATTTTGACATTAAGCTTACATCTAGAAATACCCTTAGATTGCATGATGTTCAACATGTTCATTCTTTTGGTAGAAACTTAACTAGTAAAGTTGTTTTACAACATTCTGGTTATATCTTGTTGTGTCAAGGAAATCATATTATTGTTTCAAGAATGGTTTTAATGTTGGACTAGCTTACACCTGTAGTGGACCTACTAAATTATCTTCTATTTCATGTGATACATCTTCTTTTAATGAAATATCTTCTACTATTTTAGTTTTTGAAACTAGTGATTTTAGGAGTCCAACATGTGGCACCTAGCAGATGGCTGGATTCCAGAAGGTATCCCTGGGTAGAGTGAGAAATAAACTAGTTTATTCAAATTTAATGGATTTTCATAAATCATTTTGAGACATTTCAGATAAAGTTAGTTTGGATTTCTAGGTTGAGTCATATATGGAATAAAAATCAATAAATATGAAGTAATATAAGAGGATAATTATTTATGATTATTCTTCCTTACTAATAAAAAGATAAATAATTTTGTGAAGATAATACCAATTTTATATCTATAGAATTTAAAAATGAATAATTTATTCAATCAAATCATGTTGGTATGGTATGCCCATGGAGCCAATCATATGATGATTGAGATGCCATATTACATAAAGGATTTGATTAATAATAATAATGGCAAGCTTCCAATTCATTATATTTCACCCAGTTATGAGATAATGAGGAAATATTGTGAATGTCTAAAGAATGACAATACTCAAGACCTATGTCTTGAAGTATGTGAATTGAATAATGATATCATATGGATGTTAGGAGTATGTACATTCTTATTGTGTCCCTAGTCCATTGTTATAATGGAAGGTAGATAGATAACAATAACACACAAGACTAGAGTGTGTTGGTTGATGACAGATGATCATTAATCATGATATACGATATCAAACCAAGCACACATATACTTGTTAGGGAATATTGTATTACACATATACACTTTGAGAGTGACACATAGAAACCATACTTGGTGGTTACAATCATCTCTTATAGTGAAGGTGGTAATTTTGGTTCTTAGACCTGAAGTCACTACACTCATCACATATCATTCAGTATACTTTCACCTATCAAATGTATCCCTGAATAAGGATTGCCATAAACATGGTGATTGGGTAATTGTGAGACATGGAGACTGAATGTGATTAATGTAGATGGGACTTTTCCCTCCTACTGGAGTTTGATATCCTAACCACTTGAAAAGTGAGACTGATAAAAGCATGAACATACACATGTGAATCAATATATGATATTAAGGTCACATATATCTCAAACAGTTTTCTCTGGTTCAATGAACATGGATTGAACAATGAGAGGATGATGTTTCCATGCCTTGAGTTCATTATAGATATCTGAGACAAAGGAATTATACAATCATTGCAACACCTTACACATATTGTAGGTTGAATTTGTTCTACAACATTCCATTCACTTGGGGAGCACTGATGTGAGACCATGCACTAATCTTTACTTGCGATGTTATAAGCTAGTTATGAACATTCACTACCAATGTGATATGTGATCTATAGGGTCACACACATAGGAGCTCATCTAGAAGAGGAGTTTAATCATGAATGATGATTGGATAGATTAATAAAGTGTTTAGGTACTCAATTCAAGCAACAAATCAAATGATTGATCTCCCAACCGATCGGATCATGTGATGAAATGAACGTTTGGAGTGTCAGGTTGACTAAAAACTGAATTGGTTGAATTCTACATGAGTTAGGGCACCAACTGATCGGATCACTAGGTGAACTGATTAACTCAGGTTGGTGATACGAACAGTTCACCTAGTGAACCGATCGTCGGGTCATACCAACCGAAGCTTTTGGTGATTTTCCTGATTCATGAGAATAGTTTACTGTTTCACTTGTTCAATTAGTTTGGTACAATGAATTAATGTTGGACATTATTTGGAAATGAATTGTCAATTCATATGCGATTGGAAAACATAGTGAAATGATCAGTTCATAGAACAAATTTATCTTCTCACATGTGAACCGACTGGTTCGGTTGTGAACCGACCGATTCAGTGCTCGTTGATTGTGAAAATTTATGATCTTCCGGTCCCTTCGACTCCCACAAAGACTAGGAACCTAGACCCTAACCCCTCCTATAAATAGAGGGATACTGGGGCTTCCCAGAGTACAAATCATTTGCCTCTGATAATTGTTGTCCTCTTTGGTTGTGGTAACCAATAGAGAGTCTGAGAAAATCCTACCCTCTAAAGGGAGAGATAGTAAGGGAGAAACAATTGTGGGAGAGTAAGTTGGTGACTACTACACCAATAAGAGAGACAAATATTTCTTGTCTATTTTAGTAGAATGACAGGAGTTCTAGGTGGCCAGTGTTGACTTCTCTAGAGGCAGGGAGGCTATTGTTTGCCACTAGGAGGACAACATTAGCATGTAGTCCATCGTGAGACTAGGAGATGCTCAGATGCCTTTTGAGTTTGTTGTGTGTGGTGAAGACCAAGAGCTACACATATGCCATGTAAGTGCAACTAGTAGTTACTGTAGACGAGTCCAAGTGCAACTAGGAGTGTTGTACTATTTCAACAAGTTATAGTCACTGGATTTGTTCTAGGACCAGGTATGAAGTTGTTAAACCATCCTTCTCATTACATAGTTGTTGACACGATCTTGCTATTCTGGAAAATATGGATAGATATTTTTTGTTTATGCTGCCTACTTTGTGCCCATATTCCCTAACAGTGGTATCAGAGACACATCAATTTACTATATTTAGGGATAATTGATATGATCATATTTTTGATTTATCACATTTATTTATTGCATAAGGTGTCAATATTAAAATTCTTAATGTACATATTTGATTAAAGACCACATATAATCCCAAACTAATATATATATATATATATATATATATATATATATATATATATATATATATATGCAATTTACATGCGTCACCCTAAAAGAGGTTTTGATGGTGGATTTGTGGCATGATTATGGAAAATAACCCAATTGTGTGGTTGGATGTTTTGGTTTTATTCCCATTTTATCTCAGTTTGCATACTAACCCTCTACCTTTTTATTCCCAATGTAATACATAATTCTTTCCTACCTTTACTACCGTTGCATGTAACCTAAGGTTTAGAATTACCATGTAATAAGTTTAATAACAATAGGATAGTTGCCTTTTATGCAATGGCTAAGATGACGATCGAAGTCAGGCGAGCCAACTGAGCTGACCGGCTGGAGGACCATGGAGGACAGACTGCAGGCGGTGAGAACTGACCGACTGGTGGAACCAAATGATCATTTGGAGGTGTTCATACATCAGATTGGCAGGAGGTCAAGTGATCGTTTTAGGATACTGACTGACCAAGGGGTGAGATGACCAATTCAAGGGTTGAACCAATCAACTTGGATTGGCAAGCACATATCTAAACCAACAACAGGTTCATGCATGTGATGTGATGTTGACCTAGGTGGTAATAATTCCTTGTGGATCCAAGGAATTACAGTAGATATGGCCATAACCATCACCTTTTGTTTTATATTGTATGTTTATGTTGTGGGATATACCACGTATATGATACATACTATATACATGTGGTGATTGGATAAAGTATATGTATTTATATATACAAACTCCCTCAAATAAAATATTAAGTCTTAGATGCTTTCCATTAGTGACACACATGAAAATCTTGATCGACTAAGCATGGGAACCCCAAAGATGGTGCATTGTCTATATCATGGAAGTGTGATGGTAATAATGTGGGCCTACCTAGTGGGGTGCATTATTATTGTGTCAGTTTTCAGTCAAGCTTAATTATGTGGGCTTAATGAGATTAAGAACTAGAAGCATAAACATAATTAAGGCAAAGAGTTGCGAACACTATCTATCCAAGAATCACATATGATGCAACTAGAAAACATTGCCTACCTTAATGATTGATTATGGATGTTGGTGTTGGTTGAGTAATAATTGAGTCATTTTGGATCTTGGCTCATTAGGAGATTGTTCGCTACTATCTTTCAAATTGATACTTGAGTTTTGTCAAAATTGATCAAAATAATGAGAGTGATAGTAATTAAAGAACTAATTAATATCATTAAAACTTAATCAACTAAAATCAAATCAAAAAAGAGTTTTTAAGAAAAATTACAAATTCTTTTGTAGAATCAAATGGCAACAAACAACAACCATTTTTCTCTGCGATCGGTCCTTGAGAAGGACAAGTTAAATGGGAACAACTTCCATGACTGGTTCAAGATGTTGAGAATTGTTCTCACATAGAAGCACAAGCTCTATGTCTTAGAGACACCAGAGCTAGACGAACCCCTTCCCAATGCACCTAAGGCTGACAAGGATTGCTTACAAGACACATATTGAATATGTTGTGGATGTCAAGTGTGTGATGGTGTGTTCCATGAATTATGAAATGCAGAGGCAACATGAGAACATGGATGTTATTGAGATGGTCACACGTCTCGAGAACATGCTCCTAGATCAGATAATATAAGAGAGATATGATGTCTCCAATGCACTGTTCAAATGTAACATAACAAAAGGAGATCTAGTAGGTCCTCATGTACTCAAGCTCATTAGGTATGTGGAGAGCCTAGCTAGACTGGGATTCCCCTTGGGTCAAGAGTTGGACACTGATGTGATTCTGCAATCCCTGCCGAAATCATACAATCAAATTTTTGTGAACTACAACATGAATGACTTTGACAAGCTATTGATAGAGTTATCAACCATGTTGAGAACAACTAAGGCACAAATGAAGAAAGACAAGTCCAAGTCTGTGATGATGATCAACAAGACAAAGGGAAAGTCTAAAGTCAAAGGAAAAGCTAAGAAGAGTTCTAAATCTAGCCAGAAGCCCAAGTCTTCAGATTTCAACGCTATGGGAGGAGTAAAGAAATGAGGCAATTTTCATCAGTCTAGACATTGGAAAAGGAATTGTCCTCTCTTTATGGATGAACTAAAGAAGAAGAAGGAAGGGGAAGAGGCCTCTACTTTTAAGTATAAATGTTATAAGATAAATTTGATTGCTTCATCTTGGTGAGTGATACCGGATAAAGATATGACATACATTATATGCGTGATCTAACAATAAGTAAAGCCTTTATGAAAGGCCAATGATGGACTAAGTGGAGCAATGGTTGATGCAAATTTAGTCTTGTAACAAATTGAAATCTGGGTATATTTTCAACTTGGTCCTTTCCCAATTTTTCCCTATCCTTTTTGTCCTTGATGTCCTTGATGTTTAATTTGTGGAATAATTAGTGATTTGGCATATATTTTATCTATATTTATGCCAATGTATGAGTTTATGCACAAATACCTCAGTTAGTGTTTTCAATCAGGGTCTAAGATGCAAAATTCTCAATTAAGTGATATATTGTTAAAATAATTTCATCTAGAACTCCCCTTAGCCTTATGGATCAAGGAAGCGAAAAGGAATAAATAGATTAGCCTTAAATAGGATAATCTGGTATTAAATGATTTAATGTGACAAATAATGTTAATAATGTGTAAAGGGAGTAAAACTCTTAAAAGGAATACTAATTGGTTAAAAATAACTTCATATTCAAATTCTTTAGATTTGATATGTCTTGGAGGCCAAGTTTCACAATTTTGGGATAATAGTTATATATATTTTATTTAGAAAAGAATGATGAGTTTTCTCCAAAATATAAAATAAAATATTTAATGACTCCAAAAGTGGCAACTAATCTTAGATTTGTAATCTAAAAATTAAATTAGCCTTTGAGTAAATTTACATGCAATTTGGATTATCTTAAATATTCATGTGTAGATTAGGAGAGACAAAGTATGTAAAAGCCCAAAATGTTAAATAATATGATAAATAACTTAAAAGAATAAAATTAATTTCCAGTTCATATTCCATATGGTTTAATTTTCTTGAGGGTGAAGTTTCACATTAATTAATGGATTCTAGATGTCTCTAATGTAGAAGGAAAGATAAATTGTGATTTACTTTAAAATAATTAAATAAAATCTTAAGAGTCTTGAAAAGCAAAAAATAATACAACATTCAAATTCTACACAACCTAATTAGGTCAGGTATCAAATTTCATTTAATTTGGAGTTTGTTTACACCATAAATGAAGAGAGAGAAAAATAGAAATGATTTAATCGATACTTTATTCCAAATCGAAATTGGAATGCACATTAATGTCATGTGGGTCTTTTTCTCTCTAACAGAGGACGAACACACCGTACCCACTATTGGATCACAATTTTATGGCTTATAGGTTGTCATCAACCTTGTGCCCAAAATAGAAAGTAGCCGCTAGTTTTGGGAAACTTTAAATGGTGATTTCTACCTCAATTCATGATCTTTTTTTTGGATTTTTCATGCGTTGAATCTGTGAGAGGATTCTACATCCAATGAGATCTAAATCAAGATTTGGTATCCTTCTTTGTGAAATGCCTAATATTCTCTCTTAGCTTCTCAAAACCTCTTCACATCGGGCACTGAAAACCCCAACCTATATATATGTCCACTCCATTGTCTCCGCCAACCTTGGTGTAATCTTCTCCACATCAAGTTGGTCCTAGCCTCCATGAATAGCCACCGTTGATCAAGTTTTCTCATTTCTATAGGCACCCTCATCGATGACAACTCACCTCACCACAGGCTAATTGCACACGTGGTAAGCTTCATCGAACCCCCTTCTTCGTTTTCGTTTAGTTAGAAATTCTCATTGGTGAGTAATTAATTTTCCCCCAAATTCGGCCCTATTCATCCATGCTGCTTCTCGTGGTAATGGTACATGATATCAAGGAAGGGGGTGACCCTCTGTGAATTCGCGATATCACCCTCGTTTGTCCATTTTGTTTTATTTCTTCACTAAGGGCATATTGGTCTTTTCCTCCTCATTTTCTTTACTGTGGACGAGGCCAAACTAACTAGTGACCATTGAGTTGGTTGCCTCCTATTGGGCCAAGTCAATTGGGCATATCCTCTCTCTCCCTTTCTCTCACAAATTCTCAGATTATGTGGAATAATCTAATTTTCTGATTGGTCGAATTTATAAAAAATCATATCTTTTTATCTACTTGTCCAAATATTAAGTAAAAATATGTTTTGGAATTGGGAAAAAGTGATCTTTCTAATAAAAATAGGTTGAAAGTCTAATTTCCATGTTTTTGATGGTTTATTTTTTAGAATAAAAAATCATACAAAATCCCTAAAAATTGTAACTTAATCATATAAACTCCAAATTGGGTAAATAAATAACTTTTCTTGAACAAAAAAACATAAGACATCAATTAGTCTAGGTTTTGTGACCAAAATTCGAGGTTTTTCAAACAGGTTTAAAATTAATGTTTGTCTACACATTATTCTTTATAAAACCCTAATACATGTGGATAACTTGAAATTAGGTTAAGAAGATCTTAGAATCTACTAACTTGGTGAAAAGTATTAACCAAGACTCTGAATTGAGGTATGTGCAATCCTATCCCTTTTAAGTTGGACATCTTTGTTATCCAACCCTAATTTCCCAATGAGGCATGGACTAAAACCTTTATTTCTATTATTAATCTTTGTGGCACAATCTACATTATTTTCTTGGGTTCTGAACCCCACCTGCATTATTTCTATATTTTTAGCATGCCATAATATTTCTTTTAGCATGATGATATGTTTGACTTATTAGATAATGTAGTGGTACTTATGTTCAACCACCCATAGTTTGGGCATGTGTTATTTCACCCAGGGGAATGTGTATATTCTCCCTAGTTTTATATATATATATATATATATATATATATATATATATATATATATATATATATATATATATATATATATATATATATATATATATATATATATATATATTTTGTAGGTGACTGGGAATGTGTTAATTTTCCCCTAACCTGTTGGTTGAGATGTAGTAGATGCCTCAGTCCTACTTAGTTAATGTAGTCATACTATTAATCATGCATGCTTATTTATTATTATCTTTTATGACTAGATTCTTATTTGATATGCTCCTCATGCTTTTGACCCTCCTTAATTCTTAGTTATTCTTCACCCTTTATTATCCTTCGTTGATATTATCTTGTTCTTGTTCCTTATTTGACACATACCTTGTTTTCTCCTCTTGTTGGGTGATCCAAACCACCCAGGCCTAGGACAAGGAGTGGAATAAGATCAAGGAGGACCAACCCAAATTTAGGATAACGAGTACATGGCTTTCAACATGGACCTAACTCATGAAGTTGATGTTTGGATACAAACTTAACATAGTTTAGATTTCCCTCTACTAGATCCTTATGATGTAATATCCATGTAAACCTTATATGGGAGATGATGACGTACTTTTGTAAAAATAAATATAGTCAATACTTTTATTCTTTTTCTTCACTTCGGTTGTTTTGAATACCATTATTGAGATTTGAAATTTTTACACCTATTACAACATACCTTTTGAGTGTGTTTGGAATGGACATTTTATTTTTAAATTTTAGTAAGGAGTGGATCCCCTCTGGGTCCCATTCTTTACAACATGGTATCAGAGCCCATGGTAGTTGAAATATGACTATTTCATCTGTGTCTCCCTAATCAGAAACCTTGCCTTACATAGTTCCCCTTTAGGTGACATGTTTGCCCTATATTGACCTATGCTACCTCTAAGATAATGGAAGGTTGATTTAGGATCATAAGTGTTTCACATTAGAAACATATTTAGTTAACCTTTATGTGATGAGCATGTTAGGTAGCTAATAGGGCATAAGTTGAAAGCAAAGGTTTCTAGAAAGGATTACAGTTTGGAGGCTGGCAAGATTTTTCTCCATACCACTAGCTTCATTTACGAGGACTCCCAGATCTGCATGCCTGGCCTAAGATGATATTGATTGTCCAAAATAGCATGTCTATAGGCAATAGTAGCCTTACATATCTATGTTGGATACTCTTGGGAACCTTATATGTTGTCCTTGTCTTTCAGTTGCAATGAATTATTTGAGGATGGATAGACAATATAGTTCCCTTATGTTCCATGGAACCACGTGTTTAACCAGTCTATCCCTAGAACCTAGTCTTTGAAGTTTGGTGATTAACAAGCAATCAAGTGATAAAACTTATACATGGTTTAATTAGATTAACCCTTTACCTCTAGTTTAGTTTGAGTTGGTAGGTAAACCCTTTAAGGGGTGGAGGGATAGTAGTACTGCCTTGATAGATCATGGTTATGCTAATTTCGATGAAAAAATCCTTATTATGGGGATGAAGTCTTGTAACATGTTAAAATCTAGCTACACAGACTTTAGAAACCTTAACTCCATGAATAATAGGTTAGTGTAACATACTAGATTTTGGTACTAAATCTAATTTTTGAGCGATTAACATAATTTTGTCAAATTAAAAAAAATCCTTTTCGCTTCATTTTCATTCTCAATTAGACTTCATTGAATTATCTTGAAATTCAAACACCAAAGTGCAAGTTCCCTCATGTTTCTATACTCATTCCACTTAGAACCCAAAATTGAATATTCAATTTTGCATTAAGAACTCTTGGCTTTGGCATCAGACAAAAAAAATGCAATTATCATATGATTACATGTGTACTAATTATTGGACACCTTGAAATCATGATTTGGAGTTAGTATTTTTAATATATAGTTTATCACTAATTAGAGGAATGGTTAAAATTTCAGGTAAAAAAGGCTAGTAATTTGGGAGATACTAATTCTTGAAATTTCACTCAAAATGGCTTAATTGGGGATTTAAAAGCCCAGTCAAACCAGGTTGACCCACCCCCAAGCTTCAAACCCTAACGGAGCTGCTGTTAATGTAGGAGAAGAACTGTCTGTTCTCCCTCATTTCTCGACCGTTATCCTTGATTCAAAGCCCATTGGTTTTGTCCTTCAATGAAATACAAAATCATACTAATACCATGAAACTCCTTGCACTCTTTTCTCCTCCCCCACAATTACTTTATTGCTGGAGATGAAAACAGCCGCAAGGCCTGCCAATCCCTCAGCACATCTCCTAGCATCAGAGGATCAATGCATGGATCATCACCGTCAATCGAAAATGCAAACCCTACCTCCCATAACACTATTTATATCTCAACCATCACACCCAGGACTTTCTACCACACAGCCGCCGTAGATCTGGTTTCTCTACCTCTTCCTCACCCTTCCCTTGTCAACAAGAAACCACATAGCTACTGACTTCCCTTCATAAATTGACCAACAATGCTTGCAAACCCTACCCTATAGGTACCATGGCCTCTGAAGACCTGCAAACCTTAGTTCTGTGATCTGCTATGCCAAGCTGCATGTTGGGTTGCGATATGCAACACCTTCCACCACATCATCCCTGCTTCTTTGTAGTATCACCTCACCCAACCGACGCCTCTTCTCACTTAGCCTCCGCAACATATATTCACATCACCAACGATCACCACAACGACAGCGAGGGATCTGTAGTGAATCTACAGCCAATTCAACGCTAACCTGATCTTCAATCGATGCTAGTATCACAACCCTATACCTCCTCCTTCCTCTAGCCTTGTCGCGCTGCCAGGCTAGTACAGGGTTAGGCCAACAATATGAGATCCCTCGAGGCTGCCAGCAAACTCCAGAACTTGCCAAAACTACCACCTACAGTGAAGACCACTACCTCCATCACTGCATGGGAACCACCATCGACATCTGACGTCCTCTAGATGGCCAATTGGCTTCAATATCCACTCTCATCCCTGCCTCCTGTCCCCTTCCAACTTGCTGTGCAACTAGCCTACACTGGCTGTAATCAACAACCGTAAGCCACAACCGCCACCATGGTAGAACCGCCGCCCCACCATCATCACCACTTCACTATGTCATCGAGCTACCAATTGGAATCACCTCACCAGCTACCATGGCCCATTACCATCACCACGAGTAGATTCAATCAGCAACCTGAATCCACCATAGAAACAAACCGCAACTGACAAGGCACTTTGCCACATGTCGTACATCAACCCCTGATCCTGTTTCTGACCAAGCAAACAAAGATAGCTGAATGTTGGATGCTGACCTCCTTGCCACTGGCCTAGTTGTCGTACTCGTACAAATGACCGGCTAGACATCTCCTCGACTATGGGATAGAGCTCCGGTGATAAAGTAATCCGACGACTTGTGTTTTAATTGCTTATCTAGCCCACGATGAACGAATAGAACACATATAACCAATAAAGTCAGATGTGAATAAAAGAAAATACTAAAATAAAGTCGTAACCCACCCACCGTAGACCACTATTACATCATAGCATTCATCTAGGGAGATAATCCTAATACCATGATACACTTTATGAGTTATCGTAACTATTGAGTGGAAATATTATTTCAAATCATTAAATATGTCCTTGGATATAGAATACGAAGGTGTTGCATATGCATAAATTTAAAGCCCGTGCATTAGTGTTTATCACTAACTTAATCGAGGGAATGTAGGGAAAATCCACCAACTTGTATCAAAAATATATTCCTTACGAACTATCCCCAAAATGAGTAGTTTATGAATAAGTTTGTACCATGAAAGTATTAATCCAATAGTAGAAAGAAAATGGGAAATCGAGTCATACATGTCTAACTATATTATAGTCTATGAATATGAAAACTATTCCATACTAAGTAGTTACCTATTTTATAAAACAAATATTTATAATTATAGGTTTTGTGAATGTATACATATGTACTAGTGTGTTATATAATGTGGATATTAAGGGATATTAAGAAACATAAGAATTTATAAATTATACATATCATGATCATGAGTAATGATTATAATGTCATATATAACTAGAGGTATAAAGGTGACTAGTACTGAGAGTGAACATAAAGATTACAATGATTTATTACAACAATAAAAAAATGATTATTTATCTAAGGGGTAAAATGGTAATTTCACCTAATAAGAACCTAGAAAGTGATTTCCAAGCCAAAAGTAACCCTAGTACATTGTCTTCTTCTAGATTCATGATAGAAGGGAATCTTGATACTTGCTTACACCTTGATTTGGAAATGCTTGATTTGGGACATGTACTAAATTCTCTATTCTTTTATTGAACTATTTGTCTCCCTCTTGAGTTCAAATATAAAAGTTTTGCAAACTGGTGAAAAAATATTGTTGTTTGTCTTTTCCTTTTTGATGAAGTTCACCACGACTAGATTTTGAATATTGAACATTATTGAGGAACTAAAATATTGTTATATTTTGATATTGGCACAAAAATTCAAAATATTGGCTAAGAGCTTTGGCTCACTAGTTTCGGCAGGTCATGACCCCCAACCCTGCGCAGTGGATAATGGACAATTAGAGGTCCGCCAGTACTGGTGACCCCCACATGCGAAATGTAATCATTCTCTCATAGAGGGGAGAACACTAGGCACCTAGCCACTGGCGAAGACAAAATATTAGATTGATTGTGCCAATAGATAAATCCTTACATTTTGAATAATTAGATATCTTGATATCAGTTTTGAGAAAAATTGTTCCATTTTAATCTTGATATTGGTATCTCTTTAACATTTTCTAGTTGCTTCTTTAAATTATTGTATCTTTTGTAATTAGTATGGTAGCTAGACTATTCTTATATTAACCCCATAGTCCACCAATCAATCTTACCTAGATTTAATACCATTGCCATTTATTTTCAAAATAGCTTAATAATGAATTTAATATCAACCTAGCTGACCTTTATTTTCCCTTCAGTGGGGTCCATGTGTGGTTTTGTTCCTTTGGGAACTCATGGGCAGGTTATACAAAGAAGGACAAGAAAAGACATGCAGGAGTTGTCCTCTGTTGAAGACTAGATAGGAGTCAGTTCTTTTTTTCCATCTTGTAATCTTATGTTTACAGCTTCCACAACTCTAATTTAAAAGCATGATTGTAATAAAGATGGTTTATAATTCTGATATTATTTTGTAAATATTTGATCATAAAGATCGGGTCTTTACAATATGGTATTAGAGCCATAACCAGTTGACACTCATGCACGTCTCGTGGAAGTTAGGGTTTAAAACTAGCATACCTAGAACTTAGTCAAGTACTTTTAGACCAACCCTAGTTTTGATAGCCTTATGTAGTTAAATAGAAACAATAACTCATGTAGAGTTAATTTTCACAAAGTCGTATAACTCACCTATTAGTGAAGATGAAACATCACCATATCAGTAGAGATGAGTTGAGGTGTCAGAAAATATGATCAACCTAGTAATGGGAAGGTGAATATCAAAACTAGAAGCCCAAGTTCAAGTTGTTAATGACACCCTTATTCCATATATCATAAGTGAACAACCGAGTCAAGTAGGTAGTATGGTGAATGTTGGTTAGAGGTGATTGTGACTTAGTGATCACATTGATTTTGGCCATTTTTCAGTTTGCATCGAAAGTTTTTCTGTCATCGAAAAAAAATTATTTTGTTTATAATACTATATGTACAAGGAAGATGATTTCATAAAGTTTTGTCGATGATTTCTCGAGCTAAGTCACAATCAAAGAAGTATGTGAAAAACCCATGAGGAGGAACCTAGAGTGAGTAAGGATACTACATCATAACTATTATACCTATTTATATTTCTAGGTGAAACATTTTAAGGGGTGGAGTATAGTGTATCACAAGACCATAGATGATTTCGGGGACGAAATCTACTTTAAGGGATGGAGTGTCGTAACATACTATATTTTGGTACTAAATCTAATTTTTGAGCTATTAACATTATTTTATCAAATTAAAAAAATTCCTTTTCGCTTCATTTTCATTCTCAATTAGACTTCATTGAATTATCTTGAAATTCAAACACCAAAGTTCAAGTTCCCTCATATTTCTATACTCGTTCCACTTAAAACCCAAAATTGAATATTCAAATTTGCATTAAGAACTCTTGGCTTTGGCTTCAGACAAAGAAATGCAATTATCATATGATTACCTGTGTACTAATTATTGGCCACCTTGAAATCATGATTTCGAGTTAGTATTTTTAATATATAGTTTATCACTAATTAGAGGAATTGTTAAAATTTTGGGTCAAAAAGGCTAGTAATTTGGGAGATACTAATTCTTGAAATTTCACTCAAAATGGCTTAATTGGGGCTTTAAAAGCCCAGTCAAACCAGGTTGACCCGCCCCAAGCTTCAAACCCTAACGGAGCTACTTTTAATGTAGGAGAAGAACTATCCGTTCTCCGTCATTTCTCGACCGTTGTCCTTGATTCAAAGCCCATTGGTTTTGTCCTTCAATGAACTATGATATCATACTAATACCATGAAACTCCTTGCACTCTTTTCACCACCCCCACAATTACTTTATTGCTGGAGCCGAAAATAGCCGCAAGGCCTGCCAACCCCTCAGCGCGACGCCTAGCATCAGAGGATCAATGCATGGATCATCATCGTCAATTGGAAATGCAAACCCTACCTACCATAGAACTATTTATATCTCAACCATCAAATCCAAGACTTGCTACCCCATAGCCGCTGTAGATATGGTTTCTCTGCCTCTTCCTCACCCTTCCCATGGCAATAAGAAACCCCAGAGCTACTGACTTCCCTTAATAAATTGACCTACAATGCTTGCAAACCCTGCCCTACAAGTACCATGGCCTCTAAAGACCTGCAGACCCTGGTTCCGTGATCTTCTACGCCAAGCTGCATGCTGGGTTGTGATCTGCAACACCTTCCACCACATCGTCCCTGCTTCTTTGCAGTATCACCTCACCCAACCGACGCCTCTTCTCACTTAGCCTCCACAACATATATTCACCTCACCAACGATCACCACAGAGATAGCGAGGGATCTGCAGTGAATCTACAACCAATTCAGTGCTAACCTAATCTTCAATCGATGCTAGCATCACAACCTTATACCTCCTCCTTCCTCCGGCCTTGTCGCACCGCCAGGCCAGTACATGGTCATGCCAACAATACGAGATCCCTCGAGGCTTCTAGCAAATTCCAGAACTTGCTAAGACTGCCACCTACAGTGAAGACCACTGCCGCCATCACCGCATGGGAACCGCCATCGACATCTGACATCCTATAGCTGGCCAATTGGCTTCAATATCCTCTCTCATCCCTGCCTCCTCTCCCCTTCCAACTTGTTGTGCAGCTGGCCTGCACCGGTTGCAATCAATAGCCACAAGCTACAACCGCCACCATGGTAGAACCACTACCCCACCATCATCACCACTTCACTATGGCATCGAGCTACCAACTGGAATCACCTCACCAGATACCACAACCCATTACCATCACCAAGAGAAGATTCAATCAGCAACCTGAATCCATCATAGAAACATACCACAACTGACAAGGCACTTTGCCACAAGTCGTACATCAACCCCTGTTCCTATTTTCGACCAAGCATACAAAGATAGCTGAATGTTGGATTCTGACCTCCTTGCCACTGGCCTAGTTGTCGTACCTCATACAAACGACTGGCTAGACATCTCCTCGACTATGGGATAGAGCTTCGGTGACAAGATAATCTGACGACCTGTGTTTTAATTACTTCTCTAGCCTACAATGAATGAATAGAACACATATAACCAGTAAAGTCATATGTGAATAAAAGAAAATACTAAAATAAAGTCATAACCCACCCACCGTAGACCACTATTACAGCATAGCATTCATCTAGGGAGATAATCCTAATACCATGATACACTTTATGAGTTACCGTAACTATTGAGTGGAAATATTATTTCAAATCATTAAATATGTCCTTGGATATACAATACAAAGGTGTCACATATGCATAAATTTAAAGCCCATGCATTAGTGTTTATCACTAACTTAATGGAGGGAATGTAGGGAAAATCCACCAACTTGTATCAAAAATATATTCCTTACGAAGTATCCTCAAAATGACTAGTTTATGAATAAGTTTGTACCATGAAAGTATTAATCCTATAGTAGAAAGAAAATGGGAAATCGAGTCATACATGTCTAACTATATTGTAGTCTATGAATATAAAAACTATGCCATACTAAGTAGTTACCTATTTTATAAAACAAATATTTATAATTATAGGTTTTGTGAATGTATACATATGTACTAGCGTGTTATATAATGTGGATATTAAGGGATATTAAGAAACATAAGAATTTATAAATTATACATATCACAAACATTAGTAATGATTAGAATGTCATACATAACTAGAGGTAGAAAGGTGACTACTACTGAGAGTGAACATAAAGATTAGGATGATTTATTACAACAATAAAAAAAGATTATTTATCTAAGGTGTAAAATGGTAATTTCACCTAATAAGAACCTAGAAAGTGATTTCCAAGCCAAAAGTAACCCTAGTACATTATCTTCTTCTAGATTTGTGATAGAAGGGAATCTTGATCCTTGCATACACCTTGATTTGTAAATGCTTGATTTGGGACATGTACTAAATTCTCTATTCTTTTATTGAACTATTTTCCTCCCTCTTGAGTTCAAATATAAAAGTTTTGCAAACTGGTGAACAAATATTGTTGTTTGTCTTTTCCTTTTTGTTGAAGTTCACCACGACTAGATTTTGAATATTGAACATTATTGAGGAACTAAAATATTGTTAGGTTTTGATATTGGCACAAAAATTTGAAATATTGGCTAAGAGGTTTGGCTCACTAGTTTTGTCGGGTCATGGCTCCCAACCAGGCGCAGTGAATAATGGACAATTAGAGGTCCCCCAGTACTGGTTACCCCCACAGGTGAAGTGTCATTCTCTCATAGAGGGGAGAATGCTAGGCACCTAGCCACTGGCGAAGACAAAATATTAGATTGATTGTGCCAATAGATAAATCCTTACATTTTGAATAATTAGATATCTTGATATCAGTTTTGAGAAATATTGTTCCATTTTAATCTTGATATTGGTATCTGTTTATCATTTTCTAGTTGCCTCTTTAAATTATTGTATCTTTTGTAATTAGTATGGTAGCTAGACTATTCTTTTATTATCCCCGTAGTCCACCAATCAATCTTACCTAAATTTAATACCATAACCATTTATTTTCAAAATAGCTTAATAATGAATTTAGTATCAGCCTAGATGACCTTTAGTTTCCCTTTAGTGGGGTCCATGTGTGGTTTTGTTCCTTTGGGAACTCATGGACAGGTGATATAAAGAAGGACAAGAAATGACGTGCAAGAGTTGTCCTCTATTGAAGACTAGATAGGAGTTAGTTCTTTTTTTCCATCTTGTAATCATATGTTTACAGCTTCGACAACTCTGATGTAAAAGCATGATTGTAATAAAGATTGTTTATAATTCTGATATTATTTTGAAAATATTTGATCGTAAAAATTGAGTCTTTATAGTTAGTGTGATTGGATCCTTAGAATTGACCAAAACAAGTTATCGTTGAAACCCCATATGTTTATTATATACTAATGAACATAAATAATCATCTAATTAATAGTTTATATGTTTGAAACCTAATGAATATCTAATGCACAAATATGAGTAACTCACATATTAATCCTAATTGTGCATAAACATGATGTCAAAAATGTCATGAACTAATAAACCCTAATGATATGATGAACAATATAATTGGAACCTAACTCTGGACTTATTGCATGCTAAGAAGGTATAAGTAAAATGTAATGATCATGTTGACCTAACTCCTAAGTTGTAATCATCTTACACTGATATATGCATCCTTAATGACATTCATGATACATTAGTGACTTTAGCTGTCATAATCAAATAAGATACATTGATACACATAAATGGTATATAATCACCTAATCATAGATTAATCAATTCATCAAAATGTAATGCATAACACCTTGTCCTCTAATACACATCTAATTAATCATATAATTATAACTTGGAATGTGAATCAATTCATTAATATGCAATATGTTCCACCTTTTTCAATAAAATCATAATATGACTCAAATATGGTTAATGGGTAATTTGATTCACATAAACATGCATGAATGGCTAACGTGAAGTTCAATGTGCATAATCGATAATTGGAAGTGTATAAATATGAGTAAATGATTATGAGGACCTTCATGTGAGTAAGAAAGGTAATGTTACAATGTGTAATACATATATAAGTAATTAATGTGACATTATCTGGATTAATTGTAGACTTAATAACAAATTGGATAAAATTGCCTACCTTGTGCAAAGTAATGTGATATAGTCTAAAATGGTGATAATATGAGGATAATGAATCCTAAATCCAAATTATTAAGGATAGTGGTCAAATATATTAATTTACATTGGGATAATTGAGTATAAATCTAACTGTGTTAAAACTCTTAATAAGATAAATAAGAAATATATATGATTTCATACATAATGATGAAATATAACTCTTTTGGAAACAAAGTGAATATAATGCTAACAAGCCAAAAATGTTAATAATGATATATCACATAAAAAGAAATCTTAATAGTAGAACCCTAGCAGATCCATGAGAACTTGACCTTTGTTGCATGTGAAGATTCTTGACTCTTGTGTTAAGCAATTAAAGAACAAGGAGTTTGAGTTAGTGAATGGTTTTGTGGAAGTTTTATGGTTTGCAAGAAACCACCTGGAGCTTAGAGATGAGATGTTACATACTCACCCTTTCCTCTTTGCTTGAGATTTTGGGAACGAAATCCTTTTTACGGGGTGGAGTGATGTAACGAATTGAAATATGGGTATATTCTCAGTTTGGCCCTTTTCCTAAGTTTTCCCAATCTTTTTTGTCCTTGATGTCGTTGATGTTGAATTTGTGGAATTATTAGTGGTTTGGAGTATATTTTATCATTATTTTTGCCAACATATGGGTTTATGTAGAAATACCTTAGTTAGTGTTTTTAGTTAGGGTCTGAGATGCAAAATTTCCATACTTAAGTGATATATTATTAAAATAATTTCGTTCTATAACTTCCCTTAGCCTTATGGTGCAATGAAGAGATGAATAAATAGAAAATCCTTAAATAGGTTAATGTGATATTAAATTATTTATTATGACCAATAATATTAATAATGTGTAAAGGGAGTAAAACTCTTAAAAGGAAGAGTAATTGGATGAAAATAACTTCAGATTCAAATTCTTTGGATCTGATATGGCTTGGCGGACAAGTTTCACAATTTCAGGATAACAATAATTATATTTTTTTAATTTAGAAAAGAAAAGGTGATTTTCTCCATAATAAATTAAATATTAAATGACTCCAAAAGTGGCAACAAATCTAAGATTTGTAATGTACACATTAAAATTAACCTTTGGATAAATTTACATTCAATTTGGAATATTTTTTAATGTTCATGTGTAGATTAGGAGAGAGAAAGTATATAAAAGCCCAAAATGTTAAATAATATGATAAATAACTTCAAAGGATAAAACTAATGTCCAATTCATGTTCCATGAGTTAGTTTGCTTGAGGGTTAATTTTCACATTAATTAATGGATTGTAAATGTCTTTAATGTGGAAGGAAGAGAAATTGTGATTTACTTTAAAATAATTAAATAAAATATTTAGAGTCTCCAAAAGCAAAAAGTAATGCAATATTTAGATTCTACACATCCTAATTAGTCTAGATATAATATTTCATTTAATTTGGAGTTTGTTTTCACCTTCAAATGAAGAGAGAGAAAAAGAGAAATGATTTAATCCACACTTGATTCCAAACTGAAATCAGAATGCATATTAGTGTCACACATGTCTTTTTTTCTAGCAGAGGATGTGCATGCCTTACCCACCATTGGATCACAATCTGATGGCTTGTAGGTTGTCATCAACATTGCACCCAAAATAGAAAGTAGCTGCTAGTTTTGGGAAACTTCAAATGGTGATTTCTCCCTCAATTCATGATCATTTTTTGGGATTTTCATGTGTTGAACCCATGAGAGGTTCCACATCCAAATAGCCCTAAATCAAGACCTAGTTTCCATTCTTTGGAAAATGCCAAAAATTCCCTCTTAGCTTCTCAAAGCCTCTTCACATCGGGCACATAAAACCCCAACTTATACAGATGTCCACGCCATTGTCTCCGTTGACCTTGGTGTAATATTTTCCGCACGTCAATTTGGTCCTAGACTCAATGAACAACTGTCGTTGATCAAGTTTTCTCCTTGATACAAGCACCCTCTCTGACGACAACACGACTCACCACATGCTAATTACATACGGGGTAAGCTTCATCGAACCCCATTCTTCATTTTTGTTTAGTTAAAAATTCTCATTGGCGAGCAGTTTATTTTCCCCCAAATTCAGCCCTATTCAACTGTGCTTCTTCTGGGAAGGTGGTGACCCTATGTGAATTCCCAATATTGCCCTCATTTGTCATTTTTATTTTGTTTCTTCACTAAGGGCATATTTGTCTGTCCCCCCCTCATTTTCTTTTCTGTGGATGAGGCCAAGCTGGTCGTTGATCGGTGAGTCTACTGCCTCCTATTGGGACAAGTCAGCTGGGCATGTCCTCTCTCTCTTCCCCTTTCTCTCTTGAATTCTCAGATTATGTGGAATAATCTAATTTTTTGATTGGTTGAATTTTTAAAAAATCGTATCTTTTTATTTACTTATCCAAAAATTAAGAAAAAATATGTTTTGGAATTGAAAAACTGTTACATTTCTAAAAAATAGTTTGAGAGTCTGATTTCCCTATTTTCGATGGTTGATTTTTGAAAATCTAATAGATCATATAAAAATCCCTAAAAGTTGCAACTTAATACATAAACTCCAAATTGGACAAATAAATATGTTTTTTCTTGAATAGTAAAACATAGGAATCATTTGGTATATATTTTGTGACCAAAATTTGAGGTTTCTAAATAGGTCTAAAATTAGGGTTTCCCTACACATTATGCTTTATAAAACCATAATCCATGTGGATAACTTGAAATCAGCTTAAGAAGATCTTGGAATCTACTAACTTGGTGAAAAGTGTTAAGTAGGACTTTGAATTAAGGTATTGCAATCATATCCCTTTTAAGTTGGGCCTATTTATTATCCAACCCTAATTTCCCAATGAGGCATGGACTAAAACATTTATTTCTATTATTAATCTTTGTGGTATAATCTACATTATTTGCTTGGGTTTTGAACCCCACCTGCATTATTTCTATTATTTTAGCTTGTCATAATATTTCTTTTAGCCTTATAATATGTTTGACTTATTAGATAATGTAGTGGTACTTATGTACAACCACCCATAGTTTGGGCATGTGTTCTTTTGCCTAGGGAAATGTGTATATTCTCCCCACTCATATATATATTTTGTAGGTGATTGGGAATGTGTTAATTCTCCCCTCACCTATTGGTTGAGGTTTGGTAGGTGCCTCAACCCTACATCTTTAATGTAGTCATACTATTGATCATGTATGTTACTTTATTATTATCTTTTATTGCAAGATTATTATTTGATGTGTGCCTCATACTGTTGAACCTCCTTAGTTATTCTTTACTGTTTATTATCCTTTGTTGATATTATCTTGTTCTTATTTCTTATTTGACACATACCTTGTTTTATCCTCTTGCTGAGTGGTCCCAACCACCCAGGCCTAGGACAAGGAGTGGAATAAGATCAAGGAGAACCAACCCAGATTTAGGGTAAGGAGTACATGGCTTTAGTATGGACCTAACTCATGCAGTTGATGCTTGGAGACAAACTTGATATGGTTTAGATTTCCCTCTACTAGATCATTATGATGTAATATCCATATAAACCCTATATGGGAGATGATGATGTACTTTTGTGAAATTGAACATAGTCATCCATTTTATTATGCTGCTACACTTTGGTTGTTTTGAATACCATTACAGAAATAACAAAATTTTACACCTATTCCAGCATACCTTTTGAGTGTGTTTGAAATGGATGTTTTATTTTTCAAAATTTAGTAGAGAGTGGGAACCCTATGAGTCCCAATCTTTACAAGTCTACATTTAAAATTATCTTAGCCCATTGGGTATGTAATAGAGTTAGTTGAACTGCTATTTCATTTTTCCAATAAATAAAAACACTTTACTTTATGCATCTTGTATGACAAGGATGATAAATAAATAAAGAGTTGTTAATGTATCTATTTCAAAGATGTGATATTGAATAGGAAAATGCCCAAACGTCTAGTGATCTTTATATGAAAGAATCTAAAGATGAATGATGATGTAAATACCAAAGGATTATAATTGATAACTCAAATAATCTTTAGCACTATCATCTAAAGCACATATATGAGAAATGTATTTCTAGAATTCATATTGACGTCTATATAGACTCTTTTGGTTATTGAACCAATAAGAGAGATGCAAGTCTCAATTATGAGCAATATGCCAATACACTCTTCACTAAATGTTGTGGGAGGATAAACATTCTATATACATGCTGATGTATAAAGATATTATAGAATAAATGCTAAAAACGATTGTTTTTGCTTCATTATATTCACTAAAAATCTCAGTTGATACATGGTTTGTATTTGGTGAAATGCAAATGTTAATCTCTTTAAGCATTCAAGGAGATTATAAATGAAGTATAGCTTTGATAAAAGTATTAAAAAAATTTGATGTGATCATATGTTGAAATAATTTACATCAATAGTTTCATAACCTTCTGGGTAGATAGTGATAGTGTATCACAAGCCAAATCCATTTGAACATGATGATGTGTCAGAAAGATGGAATTGCATCATGATAGTTCATGATGTGGTTATCATTTAATCTAATCTTCTAATCTTCTGATGAATATATACTTTACACTAAAACAAAGTACCATCTAAATGGTTTAAAAGACATCATATGTAATATGACATGGGAATGTCCCGATACGTCTTAAGGATTGAAACCTACACAAAGAAAGTAGTTTTTAGGAAAGGTTTATCTCCAACCATGATTGTTGAATGCTAACTTTAATCCCAATCTGATAACAAAAGTGTTTTATTGATAGGATAACTGAGTTCCAAAATAATCAGTGGGAGTTAAAGTAGAACTTAAAACGTTTGAGGTCAACAAGAAGGTACAATGACAAAAAACTATTGTGGAATCTCAAGTCTCTCATGTAATATGAAACCTCATAGTTCTAGTAGAACACATCTGAGATTGAAAGATTGTGAACACAACAACTCAGATAGGATGATCATAAGATGATGAGACAACAAATCAACTGCTATTGAGAACCAGAATCTGAGAAATGGCTCAGAGCCATTAAGGAGTCCTTATTAACTAACAAGGTATGCCCTTGCTAGTACCACCTATAGGGATGATACCCCAAGGGTGCAACTAGGTTTTCAGAAGAGGAAGACCAACATATATAACCTAAAGGGACATATTGGTTATAAAGGTTTTTAGATCAGTTCAAAGTGTTGAACATGATGAAATGCCTTTACCAGTTGTCATGCTTGTTGTTGCAACTAGTATAGACTATGAGATTTGGCATATGGAGATTAAAACCAAATTTCTTAAAAGGAATATTTGATAGGATGTGTACGTGACACAGTCTAAAGGCTTTATAACTTCACTAATGCAAATAAAGTCTGTGAGCTACAAATTTCAATCTGACAGATTGAAATGAGCATCTCAAAGATGGGATCTTTTAACTTGAAAAGATAGTCAATTAGAGTTTGACTTGAATCAGGATGAAATCAGTGATGAAAAATGATTTGGTGGAAGCATCTATGAATATTCCACATATAGATGGGGAATAAAATCTCAATACTATAAGTATTCTGACCTGGCATGGAAAACATCTTCAAAAATGAAGGATTAGGTATAACATTCTATGTGATAGGGATTAAGATCTATAGAAATAGTTCTTGAAAGTTTCGTAACCTAAGAATGAAAACCTATAATAACAAAGTGTTGAAGAGTTCAACAGGAAGGATTCAATGAGAGAGGTTCGGGATTAGTCTCTCATGAATCCAATGTTTTGATTCTTATGAATAATGGAAAGACATGATTAAGATGCCATGAGCGCTAGCAATGGACCTATCATGAATGCTATATAAATGTACTCATCCCATAGTTTTGTATGTACTGGAAATGACAAGATGATATATAATATTCCAATGAGGGTCATTAGAATGTCATTAAAGGACATCCATTAGTACTTATGAAGCACTAAGGATTAGTTGCTAGATTATATCAACAAGGAAGAGCTGGGTGTAAAGGGTTACACTGATGCAAGCTTCTGAAATGACAAAATTGATTGCAATATAAAAGTGTGTGTTTAATCTTACGAGAAGAATTATTAGTTGGAAGAGTTCTAAACTATAGGCCATTAATTCAATTTTATAATAGAACCTGATCATCCTGATGTTATGATTACTGAAGTGGATACTATATGGATCTAGAAGCTCATATGATGAACTTAAAGATGTTCTAACAATTGATGACACAATAGAGATACTGTAAAACCAATGGAACAACTAGTAAGGCAAGGAATATCAGATACCATATTATGGTAGTTCCATCTCATATGAGAAATCATACATTGAAGGCATGGGAAACATTCAATATACAAACCAATAGAAAAATGTTGCTAACCCGCTAGATGAGCACTTGCACAACAACAACATGGTGGACATGTTTAAACCACTAAGAATGAGATTTGTGGGTGATTGGCTCTATGTGAAAGTGGGAGTATGTTGGTATGGTATGCCTAGAGAGCCAATCACATGATGATTGACATGGCATATTACATAAAGGATTTGATTAATAATAATAAAGGCAAGCTTCCAATTCATTATGTTTCACTCAGTTATGAGATAATGAGGAAATATTATGAATGTCTAAAGAATGACATTACTCAATGACGTATGTCTTCAAGTACATGACTTGAACAATGAGGTCATATGGATTTTAGGAGTATGTAAATTCTTATTGTGTCCCTTGTCAGTTGTTACTATGGAAGGTAGATAGACATCAATAACACACAAGACTAGAGTGTGTGTTGTCTGATAACAGAATCTCATCAGTCATGATATGTGATATCAAACCAAGAACACATATACTTGTTAGGGAACAATAAATCATACAAAACGTCCGGTCATAGTAACCCGGGTGGTAAGAGCTCGGTAAGTCCCAATGAAGGACCTAGGTTTGAACCTTACCGAAGGCATTTTATAAAGAGAAATCCATGCCGATTAGGCGTGAGAGGGGGGTGACCGGACCACACCCTCTCATGCCTCGAGAGTTCACCATGTCGGCTTCACCCGAGGTGGGTTCTCTCGATCATCAAAAAAAAAATCAGACAAAACCACCATTAGAATGACACATGGAAACTATACTTGGTGGTCAGAGTCATCTCTCATAGTAATTGTGGTGATTGTGGTTCTTAGACATAAAGTCAGTACACTCCTCACATGTTGTTTGGTAAACTTTGACATCATCAAAGGTAACCCTGAATAAGATTGCCATAAGGGTGATGAGTGGGTAACTGTGATACATAGAGACTAACTATGAGTGATGTAGATGGGATTTTCCCCTCCTACTGGAGTTTGATATCCTAGCCACTTGATAAGAGAGACTAAGAAACACATGTTCATGCACATGTGAATCAATATATGATATTGTGGCCACCTATATCTCAGACATTCTACTCCGAGTTCAAGGAACATGGATTGAACATTTAGAGGATGACGTTTCCATGCCTCAAGTTCATTCCAGATATCAGAGACAAATGAATTATATAATCATTGCAACACCTTACACATATTGTAAGTTGAAGTTTTTCTCCAACTTTCCATTCACTTGGATAGCATTAGTGTATGACTAGGCACCACTCTTTGTTTGTGATGTCATAAGCTAGTTATGGACATTCACTGCCAATGTGATATGGGACCTATAGGGTCACAAACATATGAACTCATCTAGAAGAGGAGTTTCATGAATGATGATTGGATTGATTACTTAAATGTTTAAGTACTCAATTAAAGAAACAAAAAAGCTGACTGATCTCCCAACTGATTGGATCATGTGATGGAATGACTATTTGGAGTGTCAGATTGATTAGAAATTGAATTAGCTAAATTCTGCAAGCGTCAGGGCACCAATTGATTGGCTCACTAGGTGAACCAATTGGATGAGGTTGTTAAGATGACCGGTTCACCTAGTGAACCGATCGAATCTGTCATACCAACTAAAGCTTCTGGTGATTTTCTTGATTCATGAGAATAGTTGATCATTTCACTTATTGAATTTAATTGGTACAAGGAAATAATGTTGGACATTAATTGGTAACAAATTGCCAATCCATATGAAATAGGGAAACATATCAAAATGACCAGATCACAGAGAGAACCGATCGACTCGCATGTGAACCAAATGGTTCGGTTGTGAACTGACCGGTTCGACGCTCATAAGTTGCAAAAATTCATGATCTCCTGATCCATTCCACTACCATACAGACTAGGAACCCATACACTAACTCTTTCTATAAATAGAGGGGTACTGGGGGTTCCCAAAGTATAACTCAATTTCTATCCTCTCTGGTTGTGGTAACCAGTAGAGAGCTTAAGAAAGTCCTACTCGCTAAAGGGAGGAATAGTAATGGAGAAATAATTGTGGGAGAGCAAGTTGGTGACTAGTACATCAACAGGAGGTACAACTCCTTCATATATGTTCTCATAAAATGATAGAAGCTCTAGGTTGTCCATGTGGACTTCTCTAGAGGCAAGGAGGTTGTTTTCTACTGCAAGGAGGACAACATCAATATGCAGTCCATGGTGAGACTAGGAGCTACTGCAGACACCATTTAAGTCTGATGTGGATGGTGATGATCAAGAGCTACACAGATGATGTCCAAGTACATCTGGGATTTGTTGTAGATGAGTCCCAATGCAACTAGGAGTGTTTCACTACTACAAAAAGTTATAGTTGATGGATTTGCTCTAGGACCAGGTATAAACTCATTAAACTCACCATTGCATAGTTGTTCACACAATCTTGCTATTCTAGGAATATGGATAGATAAATTTTGTTTCCACTGCTTACTTTGTGCCCATATTTCCCAACAAATCCATCCAAAAAATTTATAGAAAAGGCTTTTTAAAAATGATATGAACCATAAATTGTTCTGAAGTCTATAGAAAAAAACAATTTGCAGAAAAAACCCAAACTATGAAAAATGAAAAAAAATGAATGGATTAGATGTAAATAGGTCAAAATATATGATTTTTTTAGAAAAATATGAATGAATTCTATCATTATCTATAGATTTGATAAAATCAATCATTTATGAAGGACTAAAAATGGGGTACCAACAATTTTTCCCTCTCAAGACATGTTTAGTATAAGAGTGAGAACCACATGCTTGACTACAATTTTTGGTTATGAGGGATAATAAGGTGAGACTCATCAAGGATGTTCTAGTGAACTTCATGGAGGATGAAAATAGTAGGTGTAATCCTTTCATGTTAGTTAATTGTTCATAAAAGTATAAGATTGGGAGTCAGACAATTATCTAGGGTTACAGTGGCCTAAGACCATGCAATGAATAGTAGTTGGGTGATCATCCATTCCCTAGAGTGAAGAAAAGTTGTATGAAGAGTTTCAAGTTTATTTGTGGTCCTTGAGGAATCCCCTTTGATGCTCCAATTGAGCTTTCAATCTATGTATGATTCTAATGAGGGGAAGTTGAAAGAGAATGCAATTTTAGAAAAAGAAAGTGTCAAAAGTGTAAGTGGTTTCTTTTCCTTCCACCACTAGATCGTTTGGAAAATTATTCATATAAGGAATAAGGTTAGGTAAAAATGATCATGTGAGGACTAGATTTGCCTATAGAGAATGTGTGTACCTACATCATACTACTGATCTACCCGCTAGAGTGTTAGTGAGCCATTTGAAAGTTCTAGGATATTTAGGACTTAAAAAATGTCTACCATTATTTGTTACTCTAGATTTTATTCAATCCGTTTTTTATTCCCTTACTGAGTCATGTCTTAGTAAAAAAAAGGGCATATATTAAAGTGGGAAAGATATGGTGAAGGTTATTCAAAAGGCATTCTATTGAATTAGAAATGTGTAGTCATGAAGGATCATGAAAAATACTTGATTTTGAAATATGTTAAATTGTTATCATCTTTATCTGTATTCAATTATATATCTAAGTGAGTTAGATCAATATCTAAACCTAGAATGTAGGACCAAATTTGAGGGTTAGTATCACAACCCTAAAAATGTTAAAATGTAGGGAGTTTCCTATGTGAGACAGGGCATTTTTAAATGCGAAATATATATTAAAGATAGGAATTAGAATTTAAGCACATGATGCTTACCAAAAGTATAACTTGTAGTGAAAGAATAAATGAATGTATGTATACCAATAGTAAGGCTTAGTTTTGACGTAGGATAATTTTTCCTTTGAGAATAAGGCTTCTATACTAAGGGGCGTTCCCTACTTCATGTAGGGCTTAAGACAAATATTTTTATCTAAAACTAAAACAATTTAAGGTAGTGATACATGATCCAAATATATATTCATATAAACTATAGGGTTTTAAAACACAATATGCTTATTTGGAATACATCTTAATGTGTGCAGAACGTGGTCCAACTTAAGGTCATGATGTGAGAACCATTGGTAATGTTTTAGGTCATGATCCATGACCTATTGGTACAATTTAAGGTCATGATCTACTATCTACTGAAGGAGAATATGCCGAATTGCAATAGGGATTTATAGGTCTGGCCTAGAGTTTTACAAACATGAATGATAAAGACACCAAAAGAGTTGAAATTGGAAGAGTTGGATCTCAGTCAAGCATTATGGATTGAGTCTCAATGAGAGACAAAGAACTTATGATTAGTATAATAGTGAAAATTTTATCTCAATAAGGAAAGATTAATGTATTTTAGATTTTTATAATTTAATAGTATTTAATTTCTTTTTTTATTATTTTATGTGATTATAATGAATTTTAGAACGGTCTTGGAAGTGTAGCTAAAAATACAGGGACCTCTTTGAAATTTTAAAAAAATTAGTTTTAAGAGGAGGAAATGAAAGTAGGTTGGGTATCACACTATTTCCCTCAATTTGGTAGCATGGCGGCATAGGAGCTCATACTTTAGCTGTGGTAAGTGATGGCAATGGGAGGAGAGAGGAGTACATGGAACTAGGCATTTTTCCACTAAGAAGTGTGGTGGAACATCATATTTCATGGTTGTACCACAGATGTACATCATGTAGTCTAGGCGGAAATGGATAATTGGATTTGGGCACTTTTATATTATTTTGGAAACTTTTATCTCCTTACTTCTTAGAGAGGAATGAATCTTGGTTTTTTAGTCTTAGATTTTCCATTTTGGTCTTTGTAGAGAAATCCAAATTTTATGTTATCGACATTCTTTAGGATCTAAATTCTAAATATGACATAGCTTGCATTTTTTCTTATAAATTTCTTGCTTTTTATCTATTCTTTGTTTTTTCATGAGCGTTTGATGCTCAATTGTGTTAATTCAATTTAGATGTGTGTTTTGAATGTGTGTTTGTAGATGACATCCCATAGATAGTGTAGTTGTGAGGATAAAATTGTCCCTTAGGAGGACCTTGTAATAGAAAACTAGGATATGGATGATCATGTAAGGACTAGGGAATATAGCATGTATCCTACAACCTTATTTAGAGAATTCCTAATGCTAGAAAAGTTCCTCATATATATTTTCTCTGAGAATTTGTCATGCATTTGGAAATCAAATTCAAGGAGAGCTTCTCCCTATAGAGGATTTCATACACAACCAAGTATGTGGTGGATGAATTGTGACAATGTGAGTTTTCCCTCTTCCCTATTATTTAATTTATATTTTCTTTACCTCTATGATGGTCATTCATGATCTCATTTGACTCTTTGATCAATGTAGATACCCAAAATCAAGTTCTTTTATTTTCTATAAATTTCATGCACTCTTGGGCACCTTAATTAGCTTTATACACCTCTTTGTTTAAATACTTGAGTTTGACTAGTTAACTTTATCTTTTGGTCTCCAAATTTATATAAATTATTCTACACTTCATGTTGAAGATATGGTCCAAATTTGAAATCATTTGTACCTTCCCATGATTTTATATGATTTTCCTAAGATCTTGCCTTTTCCTAGCTCTCTTAGCCTTTTTATTCCTTTTTCTCCCTATACCTTGCTATGCTCGACCCATATGGTGCTTTGGGAACCGCTAGGCAAGACTGCCCCACGGATCGACCCAACAACCTTGGATCTCAATCCAATGGCACTGGGGTCATCCCCTACCTTGCGCCTGGAATGGCAGGTCCACGGTGGACCAACCACCCTGGCTCCCAACCAAATCGGCAAACCCAACCGGTTGTGCCCCGATGACTCGACCTATGGTTCTCTCTCGCTCTCTTGAAGCTTCCGCATGGATCAGTGGTGCGAAATCACTGCTTGGAGGCCAAGGAATCAAGCTGACTCCATAGGGTGCGCCACCCCCTCCTTAACCCTAACCCTAGCCCCCAAACAACTATATAAGACCCCCTTTGCCTTCGGCCCGCCCCCACGGATACACACGACATCTCCTCTCCCCACACTGTGCCCTCCTGCTCTCGCCCCCTTTTTCTCCATCCACTGCACTACCGTGGAGCAACCCTGCTCGCGGGCGGGTTTTGCTGCTTGGGACGACCAACAACGACCCTTGGATCGGAGTCCACGGTGATCCCAATCAAGATCAACGGTCGCGCATCCCCGTGCAGGCCCTTCCTCTAACCTTCTCTGTGAACACGTGCCCGAGAGCACGACCTCTCCCCACTGCTGATCTACCTTGCGAGTCCATAGTTGACCAAGGATCGACGGCCCCCATTTTCTAGTAATTTTCCCTCTCTTCCCAAAATTCCAGAAAATGGCTCAATCTAGCAAAAATAATATCTTGAGATTCCTAGCTCCAAACATATCAAACTTATAGTCCATTTTCATCAGAAAAATTAGCCCGATTTAATAAAAATGGTTTCAGAACCTATTTCATATCTATAGTCTCTATTTTGATGCAAATACCTTGGAATAACCTTCTTGAGTATAAAAGGGTTAATTTCTTAAGTTCCTGATCCATCATGCAATCTTACTCTGATGTTTAATATCAAACCTATCATTATGATCTAGAAACTTGATTAATGACTCAGATGTTGATGATATAACTAGGGTTCACTAATATGATTCCTAAAAGCACCCAAGTGGATCATTCATTCTCGATATATGCTTGATGCTTGATTAAATGTTGAAATATTGATATAATGTCAATTATAAATGGATGATCTACCCTAGGGTTGTATAGGAATGCAAAACCCTAATCTTACATACTGAATACATGGTTCTTGCATAATATGATCTTGACCCTCAAATCTATATCTTGTTTAATCTAGGATCTACTTGAGACCTTGACCTTTCACTCTTAGACCTTTACTCGATTAGCATTAAAAAAGTACGCTATTATACAACTCCTCCTTGATTGTAATGATACTACTTTTAGGTATCTCTTGACTTATGCTTGGCTATTTATTTGGATGAACTATTGTTCCCTATGAGTAGTCTTCTATTTTTCTTGTATACTATATTTTGAGAAACATGAAGCCCTAAATCACAATACCCATTATGACTGCCTGTATATTGATGTTGATAATGATGTTGGAAAAAGATGATAATGTTGATATTGAATATAAGCAAAACTCCCTTATTTGAAGGTGGGATTTTGCACTTTGATCCCCTATCTCCAATGGTGAGAAGGAGCTTGGTGACCTCCCCATCGCGTTGGGGTAGTAGAGTCACATAAACTAATATAAGCATGCTTCTTGAATTACAGCATAATGGGAAATTCATAATAAAATTTGTGTTGAATAACATTTTGGTTTTTGGAAGATCGTTCGATAATGTTTTGAAACATAAGTCCTGCCAAGCATACTAGTTTTATTATAAATTGCTTTACTTGTTTTTACATAGCGTACCGTGCAATTGCATTGACATTGTGTCTTGATTTTCTCGATTTTAGGTAATGCAAGGATCTAGGGATTTACTTTCATCTGCTCATTTATCCACTGCAATAAAGACTACTACATCAATTATGGACACTACATGGGAGCTAATTGTAAAAGGGATGTAGTTGTTGGCTAGTTTCTTATCTCTTTCTTTTTCCATGTTGCCTACGGGCCTTATGTACTAAACCTTTTGGTTCATTTTAATAAAGACGAATGTTATTTCATTTTTGCATATTATCTGTGTGTGATTTTCGAGCCACTCAGGGACGGGCGCTCTAATCCCTTTAACAATGCCCTTTGGACAGTGAGATTGGGATTAGGGTAAGAATGGATCCGTGACATGAATGTTCATGGTCTGTGGCATTGAGAAGGCACGTGATGAATTCTAGCATAGAACCTTTGTTTTTTTTAATTTTTTTCTAATTGCCAAAATTCAATCACGATTTGATCACTTTTTGTCAAAGGTGATGCCACCTAACTTCATCTTTTATTCAAATTTAGGGAATTGGGTTTGCAAATGTCTATTTGAATGCTCAATGGAATGAGCTAAGAATCTAGTTTGATAATCTAGTATCTAAGGCATAGGAGTTTATTGTCATTATGGGATAATATCTAGAAAATGTGTTATTCCTTTGATTGAACACTTATGCCTAGAGACTAGAACTTTTAATTTTATTTTTAGAGATTGGACATCACCCCAAGTAATTTTATGAGAATCACCAAGTTGGCTTTCAGTGGGATCCATATTCATGTATTTTAGTTAGATGTCTTTGAAGATGTTCATGTCTTGTTGAGATGCTTGGTTTAGATTGCAGTGAGATTGATGTGGCTTATAACTATGTCATCAAGTATACCAGGATGCAATGACCTCTTTCATGAAGAATGCGTATAGGAGTGTGAGTTTTTCTCAGTTTGGTACTTTGTAGGTTAAGGTATTTTTCTTGTAATGGATATTGGTTACCTTTTTGCTAGCAATGTTGAGAGCATAGGAAAAATTGGCGAGTTCAGTTTTTAGATTGATTTGTAGGTGGTTCCATAATTCTACTGGGATGGACCATATATTCCAACCTATTGACATACTTGAGGAGGGTCTTCTTGGTAATTTCTCCTTGAAGGGATATATTAAGGATACCAAGAGTTTTCAAGGCTTTGTGGGGTTGATTGACATTTAGACTTGCATCTTTGTAGTCTTCTTAGTTTGTGATGTTTTTGTGAAAAATTCGAATTGTAACGTCCCATGACTCGAGACCTCAAATAAAATGATATTAAAAGGAATCATTAGACTATTCATATCACCAAATTACACCTCCTTTTCTAGGAGCCCATTGCTAAAGAACTCTATGATTAAGCATGCTCATCCTAGAGTAGTAATGGGATGGATCACCAGTCAAGAAGTTTATCCTGGATTGCACATAAGTAAGGACAAATCACCTAGTTAAGGCTAGTGGTGGTATATGGGGCCAATCATCATTGCTGAAACTCTTCTAGAGTCTTTGGTGGTGGGCGCGTGTTACAACCAGTATCAAGCTTAGTAAGTAATCAAAGAGTTAAGTACAACCCTAGTAATAATGATGGTTGCTAATGTTTAGTTATATAATGAATTTAATTATCTGAGATTAATTACGATAAAATGGTTTCTTAGTTGTAACCCCTCCTTGATGGTCCCTAACCCTAGTTAGAGGGTTTGGGTCATGTCAACCTTTTGGTATAAGAGTATAGGTTGAACCTAAATTGTGTTTAGGTTCGGGACAAGGGCAACAAGAGACCAACATGATTAGGATGCTTTCCTCTTTAAGTTACAAATTTGTAAAAAACATGTTCTGTTATGGATATGTAGATGGTATGAAGAGGACATGGTATTGGTGAGGAACAAGCTGAGAGCCATTATGGCACTAACCCTCAGGTGATGGATCAAGGTGGAGAAGATAGGGATGCGTCAACAAGGATGTACTATATTTTTCTGGAGACAAAAGAAAAATATAATATGGACATGAGGTCTTCATCTTTTAGTAAGGATCTAATGAGATCCTTTGAGTTGGTGAAGAATCTTGGTAGGATTGAATAATCTAGAACAACATATCCAGCTGTGGTGGAGGCGTAGCTTCAACAACTGGAAAACATTTTTTGTCTTATGGAGTTACCAAAAGAAAGCAGATTAATCATGTCATCTATCTAAATAAAGGAGATGTTGAGTTATGGTGGCATGGAGTGGAAGATAAGAGGAGAAATACAGTGATGACATGGAGGGACTTTGTGAATTAGTTTCATCTTAAGTATTTTCTTCCTACATTTTTAAGTGATAAGATCAAACAATTGGAGAATATTAGCCAAGACAGTATAACTATTGGTGAATATGAGGTATATTTCACAATGCCAGCTAATTTCTACTCACAACTTGTAGATTTCAACAAGGATTAAGATCAGAAATCACACACAATTTATAAACAATTGGTCAGATAGACAGAAAATTTTGGAGAATTTATAAAAGCAGCAAGATGTGTAGAAGAGTCAGTTAATGTTGATAAGTAGTCCGTGAGCAAGAAAATATTTGGAGACTTTAGTAGAGGAGGACAGAGCATTGGTGGATATAGGGGAAGTGGTCATTTCTTTCCTAAGATAGGACAAGGACTTGGTTCTTTTGGAAGATAAGTTTCTAGTTCTTCACAGAGTGGAGGAAGGCCTATTTCTAGTAGATGGAATACACCACCCAAGTAGACACCTCCAACTAGATCTTTAGGATCACAAGTGTCTGTGATAGGCCCTCAGACATAGGGTGTAGTCATGTGTGAAAAATGTTATAGGATACACTCTGGACAATACTAGGGAGGCACTACTCAAACATGATATCACTATGGACAAATTGGACACATAAAAAGGAACTACCCAAAACTTCAATATACTTTAAAACAAGGTTTGCAATTATAGTTTCAGTCTCTACAGAGACAAACTCTGGTTAAAGGGGCAAGTTCTTCTGTGGCCTCAGGTTCTAGAGGGGGAGCATCTAGTACTAGTAGTGGACGATGAGGATAATGTGATAGAGGGAAGGCTACAAGACACTTTTTCTCAATGACACCATTTGAAGGTGTAGTATCACCCAAAGTTGTGATGTGTGAGATGGTTCTCTTTAACAACATTTCTATTACAATATTCATAGATCCTAGTGTGACACATTCCTTCCTTCAATGATGAGTAGTTAGTGGACTAAATCTTTTAACCTAAGATTTATCTTATGAATTGTTGTTAAGAGTTCTGTTAGGTGAATCATCAGTTCTAATAGAAGTATGTCCTGGATGTTTTATTGAGTTTTAGTGGGTATACAATTTTACTTAATATCATACCCTTAGATATTAATTCTTTTCAAATTATTTTGGGTATGGACTTCCTTGAGACATACCATGTATAATTAGATTATTGGCAGACAGAGGCTATATTTCAACAAGGTTGATTTTCTTGTATCTTCACTGGAGGTAGGAAAGTCATACCCAAATGCATAGTATCATCTGGTATATGACAAGATGATGAGAAAGGGGTGTGAGGCCTATCTAGAACATGTGGCGGATGCTAGGGTAGAGAAAAGAACAGTTAGTATATAGGATGTCCTAGTAATATGTGAGTTTGTAGATGTATTTCCTAATGAGTTACCAACTTTACCACCTGAAAGAGATATAGACTTTGAGATATAAATTTTACCTGGTATTTACCCTATAGAATTACCAACCTATATAATGTCACCTGTAGAGTTAAAGGAATTGAAAAGTCAATTACAAGATTTGTTGGAAACGAGTTTCATTCAACCTAATACATCACCTTAGAGATCTCCAGTATCGTTTGTGAAGAAAAAGGATGGAACTATGCGGTTATGCATAGACTATAGGAAACTAAATAAGATAACCATCAAGAACAAATATCCTCTACCTAGAATTGATGACATGTTTGATCAACTACATGAAGAAACAATCTTTTCAAAGATAGATCTCAGGTTGGGTTATCATTAGTTAAGGATGAAGGCATATGATGTACCTAAATCAGCATTCAGAACATGATATGGGCATTATGAGTTGTAGTCATGTCTTTTAGACCGAAAAATGCCCCTGCAACTTTTATGGATATGATGAATAGGGTTTTCAGACCATTTATAGTAGCATTCATAGATGATATTCTTATATATTTTAGAGATGAAAAACAACACGAGCAACATATGGGGATTGCTTTGTAGTTTCTTAGACAACATCAGTTGTATGCTAAGCTCAACAAACATGAGTTCTGGTTGGATGAAGTTTCCTTTCATAGACATGTCATATCAAGAGAAGGAGTTAGTGTAGACCATAAGAAAGTGGAATATGTTCTTTAGTGAGAGCAATCTACAACCCCAATTGAGATCAAAAGTTTTCTAGGGTTAGTCTGATATTCTAGACGGTTTATAAGAAGCTTTAGTGCATTGGTAACACCTCTTACACTCTTAACAAGGAAGGATGTGCCTTTTATTTGGTCTAGATCATGTGACAAGATCTTTAAAACTATAAAGAAGAAGTTAACCATAACACCAATTTTGATTTTACCAGAGGTAGATAAAGGTTATGTGGTTTTCTTTGATGCATCCATGAGAGGTTTGAAATGTGTTATTATATAGGAAGGAAAGGTGGTGGCCTATACTTCTAGACAACTTAAGAAGAATGAAGAAAATTATCCCACACATTATCTTGAGGTAGCAGTGGTAGTACATGCCTTAAAGACATGGCGTCGTTATCTCTATGGTGAGTCATGTCAGGTCTTTACTGACTATAAGAGCCTAAAGTACATTTTCACAAAAAAGGATCTCAACCCAAGACAACACAGGTGGTTCATAAAAGATTATGACGTTGCCATTGATTACCACCCTAGGAAGGACAATGTTGCGGCAGATGCTCTGAGTAGGGAGTCAACTTTATTTGTAGAAATATTTTCTATGGCATGTTTAAAAAGAGATTTATTGGTCGAGATGAGAGAAATGAATGTCGATTTGAATGTGTTTGAACAAGGTAGACTCATTTCACATATGCAAGTTAGACCTACATTCTATTATCAGATCAAGGAGCTTCAATAGAGTGATAGTGAACTAAAACTGATCATGCATGATATGATAGAAGGGAAGAGAAAAAAATTCAGATATTCAGATGAAGGGATATTGTATCAGCAAGATAAATTATGTGTCCCTAGTAATACAGAATTAAAGACACAAATTCTTGGGGAAGCACATCGTAATACCCTCAAATTTGGTGAGTTTGATATAAGGATTGAATTAATAAGTCAATTCCCCTAATTATATTATTGATAAAATAATAAAGCCATCAACTTTGTGGCATGAGTTCAACCCATGACCCAAGTAAGGCATGTGAGACTATTTTCTTTGCAAATAGGTCCTTGTGGAAAAATATTAAAAAATAAGATATTTCATACATAAATAAAGGATAATGGCTTCATAGTTCATTAGATAAGTAAAATATGGTATAATATGGAAGTTTCCAAAAGAAAATAAGATTATGTGTGATTTAAATAACTAAAGGAGTAATTATCTAGCCATGAACGACAACACAAGATTTCAGGCATTAATTAGTGTTACCTCATCCTGAATTTTGGTATATTTGAAGTTAATAAGGAAAATAAGAGAATTCTAGAAATTGGGAGAAAAAGGATATTCCATGAGATAATGGTAATTGTTTAAAATAAATGCTTAAAGATCAAGATTTGTAAATGAAAGACATCCCAATAAATCCCAACTTACTAGAAAAGGATATGAAGAGGCATTAGTGAGGTATATGGAATAAGAATAATTGCTTTGATGAATATATCAAGAAGGATACAAAGAAGGATCTAGATCCCAAGTCATAAAGTGTTTCTTTATATACTAATGACTAATTATCCAATATGCACCATATAGGTGGATATTTTCCTTTATGGTTTTTATAATGTCAATTAAATAAAGTTGGTAACTTAATCAAAGAAATTCTTGAGGAACAAGTATGGATATATGGGTCACAATATTGGAAATGTATTGAAGGTTTTCCTTTTCGACTACCATGCACTTTTATCCCATGGGTTTCTATAATAATCATGAGAGAAAAATAAAAGGATTAGTATGAAGAAAGTAAAATAGGAGTACCATGGACTCATGTATATGGAAAAGGAATAAGATAATCAAAATGTAATTGTTATTGGGTAGGAAATGAATCCTAAAGATATGAGGCCAACGGAACTCCCAGTGAAGACTGTATATAAGTACACAAGTTATAACCCTTCTTGAGAGATGTTCCATCCACTTCTCTCTATTCATCTTTATTCCATAACCATGGACTTCCCATAACTCTGATCTCCAAAATCCTCACCTTCCTTAGTTCCCCACCCTAAAAAAATTGACCATATCATCCTCTTGAACAACTCCCTAGGACACGCTGATCTATTTCCCTTGATACTATGTGCATTGAGGGTAGTGATGGTGCTGGCATAGCCAACCATCTTTGCGGCACCATTAGAATGCAAAGTGAGTGAATGGATGGAAGAACACCTTGGATTCTCACCTTAAATGTGATGACTACATATTCCAGACTGTGCCTGACTCCTGACGAACCAATGAGGATGGAGGAGTGACCACCGTATGCAAGCTCCGTTTCTCTGATGAAATAGGGGTGCAAAACCTTATTTCCATGATTGAGTAAGATACAAGGAAAGAGGGGACCAAACAGATCCAATTTTCTCTTGTAACAAATCCATGACAAAGATCCACAAGCCCAAAGGAAAAAGGCAATGGAAATAAAATGTATTAGTCACTGATGTGGCATCATGCGATTGGTCAATTTTGATTTTTCTTATAAAAATGTGTAGTTAATTACTGGAAACTCAAACCCTAGCATATATATTAGTCAATTGATTAAAAAAATGAGAAGAACACGAATACAATACAATTGAGACCTACTTCTAATCCCAATTCCAAAAGTAATGCTAATATATGTTAAAGTGGTGCTTAATAGCTGAAAACCCTAGATTTTGGCATTAACATGATTTAATACATTAAATTCTCTTAATTTATGTTATAATATGATATTGTTGAATAATATGATATTCTAAGATGACCATGGCAATAATGATCATATTAGGGTTCCTAATGTGAATAGTCATGCATATAAAGAATTAGGATTTAAATATCCTAACTTGGTATGTTGTTAATGAACTCAATCATTCTAAGTGTTCACAATGGAAGAATATGATTGATATAATAAATAGGATTTCACCTAATGTGTAATATGTGATGGAACTAGGGTTTGTACCCTTATTCCTTATCCAAGCCTGAGACAACCCTAAACCATAGATTAGGACCCGAGTAAGGTTAATTTGAATATTATGATGGTGACACTTCAAGATATACATGCATGCTAATTAAAAGTTGAATTGCCTGAATTTCCTCTTTACTTGATGATATGCTTAAAGTACTTGAAGTATGATTGCATAATCTACATGGTTATAAATTAAGGTACATGGTTTCAATTATGACTATGTTAATATTGACTGTTGAGGTTCTCTGAGGTTTCTCGAGGATTATAGAAATAAACCGTTGGATGTTTATTTACTTTCTACCTAGTTATAATGATACTATGAGTATCAAATAAAGATGAGAATATGTGAAAAAATTCCAGTTCTTATTTGCAAATAATTGACTGATTATATGTTGTTGTATTAGTTTTTGATATTTTCATGCATCCCACATACACAATATATTTTGATATAATGCTCCATGGTTTGTTTCATGCCATTTTAGGTACATGCAATATATGAAGATATTGGGACTTAATGAATCAAATGAAATCTACCTCAAGGAATTAAATCTAAGTAAAGGAGGATTAGTTAGATACTTCTTCTCATATGTAATATTTCTCATGAAATAACTGGAGGGAAATATGGCTGCAGAAGAAATTTTGGTTGCCATATTCTGCTTGACCAATGGATTTGTCAATAACTATGGATTGGGAAGGAGGGTTGGCAAGAGATAGACCTATCCCTAGATCAAGTCAAAAGACAACTGTTGCGATGATGTGCTTCTTTCCCAAGTTGCACACATACAACTATCAAGGCGTAACCTCCATGAATGGTAATGATTGTTGCCCTCCTAGAGGATGGCAACAACCTCCTCACCTCTATCATAGTCCTCAATGATCACCAAGAACTCTATGTTTCTCTACTAGAGCCAATGGGAAAGAGTTTTCCCTTCAAACATCAGTGTGCTAGCACTGACTTGCTATTCCTTATTGTCTCTTCCTCTCAGTCCCCTTTTATGGGTAGGACTTTCTTGGGCTCTCTGGTTACCAAAAATAAAGAGGAAAAATTGTCAGACCTTGTTATCTGTCTTTGAGAGCCTAGAATTCCCCCTTTTATAAAGGTTGTCCAGGGTCAGGGTTTCTAGTTTATCTAGGAGTCAAAGAGATGAATTTCATGAATTTTGCAGAAGCTATAAATGGTGAATTGGTCAGTTCACTGTTGAACCATTCGGTTCATAGGTGAAATGGTTTGTTCACTTCCTTTCCTATTTTCAGTCACATTGGCATTCATTATTGAATTAATTCACAATATGACATCAACATCAATCCTTGATCCAATCACATTGATCATTGAACTGGGAGATCCAAATGATGAACCAATAGTTTCACTTTTGAAATGGTCATTTCATTTCATGAAATGGTCATTTAACTTGTGAAATGGTCATTTCATTTCATGAAATGGTCGTTTCACTTATGAAATGGTCATTTCATTTCATGAAATGGTCGTTTCACTTATGAAATGGTCATTTCATTTTCCAGTTCTTCCAATGTACAACTAATGTTGTTTAAAATGACTACCTAAACACTTTATTAATCAAGTAAAACCTTATTCATGAATAAAATCCTATTCCAAGTGCATCATATGTCTGTGACTCTATTAGTCCTCAATTATGTCGGCAATGAATGCCCATAACTATTTTATGGCATCACAAGCAATGAGTAGTATCTAGCAACACATCATTGCTACCCAAGTAATTTGAAAGTTGGAGAACAATTTCAACCTACAATCCGTGATCAATGTTATAGTGATCTTATAGTTCCAATGTCTCTAATATCCTAATTGAAATCAAGGAAAGTAATCATCACCCTCTTCAAAATTCAATCCATGTTCCCTGAAATAGAGGAGATTGTCTGAGATGAATGTGAGATCACATATCAATACATTGATTCACATGAGTTTGACCATATGTTTCTTAGTCTCGCTAATCAAGTGGCCTGAACATCAACTCCAGTAGGAGGGACAAATACCATCGATATCACTCACGGTCAATTCCCATGTATCACAGTGTACTTGGCATCACCTTTATGGAAAACCTTATTCAAGGTCACATTGGATAATGTCAAAATACATTGAACGACATGTGATGAGTGTAGTGACTTTGGATCTAAGAACTACAATCACCACCATCACCATAAGAGCTAATTCTGACTACCATTCCATGGTCTCCATGTATCACTCTCAAGGTGGGTCTATCTATTACATTCTTCTATAACAAGTATCTATGTGCTTGGTTTGACATCATATATCATGACTAATTAGAGTCTGTCATGAACCAGCACACACTCTAGTCTTATGTATTGCTATTGTCTATTTTTCTTCCAAAGTAATATCCAACTAGGCACATAATAAGAATGTATGTACTCTTATCATACATATGATCCCATTGTTCATGTCCTCAACCTGAAGACATATGTCATCGAGTAACATTATTCTTTACACATCTATTATGTTTGTGTCATCATCTCATGATTGAGACAAACATATGGACATAATTACCTTCATCATCATCAAATCAGGTATCTAATGTCCTATTACGATCATCGTATGATTGTCTCTTTGAGAATACATACCAACAGACTCCCACTTTCACTTAGAACCCATTACCCATGAATCTTATTCTAATGGATCTTAATACACCCGTCATGTTTCTACTGCACAAGTGCTTTGTAGAGGGTTAGCAATGTTTGCTTCAAGTTAGTATTTTGTAAGTTTTCACATCTCCTCATTGTACGACCTCTTATATGAGATGGAAGTGCCATAGAATGCTATCTAAGATTCTTTTCCTATCCAATAACTCAATCACTGTCATAGTATTTCTACTATGTCATCAATGGTTGGAGCCTCCTACAAGTTCATCTAGATGGACTTCAAGATCAATATAGCATCCTCTGATGTGTTAATAACACCAAGACACTAGATATAGCTTAGAGTTCTATTTTAAGGTCAAACACAAATTTAAATTGTAATCGTTAATTTTCTTTGTCATTTTGGAAGTTTGCATATGTGTATCCCATTACACCCAACTCTTCTTCATTATCATAACCAAGGAACCAATCCTTTGAGTGCTTCTCAAGTACTTATGGTTTTGTTATGGCAATCTAGTGACTTTCACTGGGATCTAACTGATATTTACTTATCATGTCCAGTATACACCAGACAACGGGATGAGTACATACCATTGCATTGATGATAGATCCAGTTGTGAATACACATGGAATTTTACTCATGTTTTCCCATTCTTCAGAAGAATTGGGACACTAGGATCTTGTGAAACCAATTCCATGGAACATGGACAAATTTTCTCTCATTGATTTTGGCATGCTGAACTCCTTCAACATCTTGCCATTGTGTGTGCTCTTTCTTAGGTTAAGAAGCTTTCTAGATCTGTCTCTATAGATCTCAATTCCTATCACATAGGATTCTTTGCCTAAACTCTTCATAGAGATGGTACTTTCTTTGCCAATTTTTAATATTTGTAGGATAATGACGTTATTCCCATCATTATGTGGAATATAAATATGCTTCACTAAATTCTTGTAATTACAAATTTCATCTTCATTTTTACTAAAGTCAAACTCTTTGACTTACCTATCAAATTGAAGATTCCAGCTCTGATATGCTTATTTCAATCCACAAATTGACCTTTGTAGCTTACAAACTTTATTTGTAATAATTTGATTAATTATAAAACCTTTAGGCTGTGTCACGTACACATCCTCTACATTATTTTTATTAAGGAATGTAGTTTTAACATCCGTTTTTGAAATCTTATAGTCATACTAGGTAGCAATGGCAATCACAATCTTGATGGATTCAACCATGGCAAATGGTCACATTCAATGCCTTAAACTTGTTTAAAATTCATTTCAATCAATATGCTCCACAACTACTATCCATGTCAGTCTTCTTCTTGAAGGGCTACTTGTACCCTATGGATCTTACCCCTTCAGGTGGATCTACCAAGGTCATACCTTCTTGGTGTACATGCATTCCATCTTGGATACAATGGCTTCAAGCCATTACTCAGATCCTAGTGCCTCAATAGCTTCTAGGTAGGTTGTTGACTCATCATCTATGACCAACTCACCACTTTCTGGATCCATAAGATATCATAATCTTTCAAGCTCATGGTGTGTTCTACTAGAACCACAAGTAACATGTGTTACATAAGGAACTTGAGATTCCACATTAATTTGAGATTCTCCTTGTTCCCACTATACCTTTTTGGGTTCAATGTTTTCTTGTTGGTCTTGAACTTTTTGAGTTCTACTTTTCTCCCATTGATTCCTTTGGAATAAAATTCCATTTAAGGATACAACCATCCTAGAAACAAAACACTTTTGTTATTTAATTAAACAAAATAACATTTATGTGATTTGTGGATAAATATTTTCAAGAAAATATTTTCTTATATAAGATTTCATTCCTAATATCTATAAAAGATATATAAAGACACTTCCCATGCCATATCTCATATGGTGTCTTTTGAACCAATTTAGATGGTACATTGTTTAGTGTAAAACATGTGCCAAAAGGAAACTGGAAAATTAGCTAGATGTAGAAATGATCACACCATGACTAATATGGTGTGATTCATTATTTTTGATACACTATCATTATGTTTTAAGAGGAGTTCATTATGATACACTATCATGATCTCCCAAAAGGTTTTCAAACTCTTGGTTTCATATCGATCATATCAAAAAGTTGTAATACTTATACCAAGCTGGTTATGTACTTCATTCATCTCCTTGAACACTTCAAGATATTCATACTTTTATTTCATTAAATACAAACTACCATATCTATTGAGATTATCAGTAAATATAATGAGGTACTAGAAACCACCTCTAGCATTAATTCTTAAATGTCTATATAGATCAGTATGTGTGAGTCCTGATAAAATAGTCGCTCTCCCAGTACATCTAGTGAAGATGCTTTTTTCATATTGCCCAATAAATAAGACTCACACATATCTATTGGTTGAATAACTAAAAGAGTCTAGAAAACCATCATTATGGATTCTAGAAATACATTTCTCATTTATTTACTCTAGATGACAATGCTATAGATATTCATTGTTGAGCCATCGAGTCATTCGGTGCATGTGTAATACATATTTGTCTCTACAATTATCTAGTATAGATTATGAGACATAGGACATTGGCATACACGATCTTATATTTAAAAACATCATGTATATTCATAATGTTCTTGTCCATACAAAATACATGAAGTTTTTTAGTAATGGTAGGTACGTAATAGAAATTCACTATTTCTATTACACGCCCATCAGACTGAGTGACAGATTCCAACTGTAGTGGTAACAACTCTTTCTCCACACAATTCTATCTTACTTCTTCTCAAATATTGAAGTGGAAATCTCTATCTCTCCTTCTTCTTCCTCCTGAGTTCCTTTAAGTGCAAATGACATATTCCTTTTGCACTTGCCTTTCTCCTCATTTTGAGTGTAAAAGACTTTGACTTCAGCTTAACCTCAGAACTCTTCTTGGCCCTACCTTTTTCATTGGAGTTCACTCTGTTGATCATCATCACAGGTTCGTCCTTGCTTCGACATTTATCAACATGTAGAGTAATTCTGATGTGGTTTATCGAAGTTACTCAAGTAGTAACACTCGATAAACTGGATATATGATTCAAGAAACAATTATAAAATCATATCCATTTCCAACTCTTAGTTCAAAGGGAATCCCTATCTCTCTAGATGTTCCACATGGCCAATATATTGAGCACATGGGTCTCTATTGAATCTCGTTCTGTCATCTAACACTCAAAGAGTGCCTTTGAGACATTGTACCTTTCTTGCTTTGCATGATTCTAGTTGATGTTCTTAAGATGTGTTACCATCTCAAGAATCCCCATGTCTTCTTATTGATCATGCAACTCATAGTTCATACAACATAGCATAAAGTGCTTAATATCTATGGCATTGTTGGCATGATTCCAATAAGCATCCACCTCAGTCCTAGGCACATCAGGAGTAGGTTCATGTGGCATTGCTATATCCACAACATAGAGCTTATTCTCATCATTGAGAACCCTCCTCAAAGTCTAGAACTAGTCATGGAAGTTTGTCATTTTTTGTATGACCTTCTGAAGAACTTATCACAATGAATATTTGTTTGTGTTTGGCATTAGATTCTATAAAATAAAATTTTCAACTTTTGTCAAAACATTTTTTATTTGATTTGATAATTTTGACAATATCAATAAGTATTTTAGTTAATTATCACTTCCACTATTTTGTTCAAATTGATAACCCTCACTCATCAATTTGGAAGATTATAATGTACAACCTTCTAGTGAGCCAAGATCCAAATTAATTAAGTCATTACTCAACCAACGCCAGCGTCCATAATCAATTATTAAGGTAGACACCATTTGCAAATTGCATCATATGCAATTCTTGGATAAATGACATGCACAACTCTTTTCCATAGTCCATCCGCATGATTCTAGGCTTTTAATCCCATTAAGGTCACCTAGATAAGCCTAATCCAAAAGCCAACATGATAGTAATGCACCGTGATTGGTAGAACCACATAACTACCATCACACTGTTGGGTTTTAGGGGAGGCAGAGAAGGCAGCGGAAATAAAAAATGTCTCCTCCCAAACCCAGAACAAGGAAATGTGTCAATGTCTATACAATAGGAAATGATGGTTTGTGGAATCATACCTTGTCCCGAGGCTTGCTCAGTGACAATACCTCGTGGCTTGCGCGGTCTTCACCTCTGGTCTTGGACGGTGTCTATGCAGCTCCTGGTCGCACCGGGACTGACGACTCTTGGTCTCACCGGGACTGTCGGGATTGACAGCTGTCCTCTGAGCGGTAGAAATCTCCAGCCTCTGAAGTAGTCCACACGGACCACCTGGAACTCCAATCTCCTTGTCACACAAGGAATTGGAAGGAGTCACACTCTCCTACCACCAGTCGCTTTCTACAGTTGTCTTTCCCTTGTTGTGCCTCCCTTATCGGGTAGCACTTGCTTGGGCTCTCTTGGTTACCAAAACCAGAGAGAACGACAACTTTACAGAGCAACTGGTTGCATTGTGTTGTCCTTTGAGAAGCCCCCAGTACCCCTATATATAGGAGGGTCATGGGACAAGGTTCTCTATCCTGAGCAATGTGGGACTAAAGCAGGAGTAGAAGGGTTCGAGATTTTCCACAAAAACAACCAACTGCGCAACCTGAACCGATCATTTCATTTCTGAAACAGTCGGTTGGGGACCTAAGCTGGTCGGTTGACACCTCAACCGATTGGTTGGGACCCATGAAATGGTTGTTTCACTTCTGAACCGGTCGGTTCATGGTCCTGGTCGGTTCCCGATTGACTTTTCCTTGTTTGTTTCTAATTGGTATCAAATACCAATCATTGTTCCAATCAAATTGGGCAAGTGAAATGAAAGGAAAATTTCTCACCAATCCTACTTTCCCAACTTGCTCGGTTGCATCAGTTGAACCGATCATTTCAACACTTGAAGCAATCATTTCACCCTGTCCATGAGCCGATCGACTCACCACCTGAGTCGATCGATTCACCAAGCTGAGCTGATCAATTCGTCACATGAGCCGATCGGTTGGGAGTGCAGATTGTGCAGAATCAATCAATTGCAGCTTCAATCAATCTGATACTCCAGTCAATGTGTCCAACACCTTGAACATTATGACATTGAGCGATCAATTAATTGAGTGTTTAATTGAACTACTAAACTGCTTTAGTAATCAATCTAAACATTGTTTGTGGACAAAACACCTCTTCCAGGTTAAATCCTATGTGTGTGACCCTACAGGTCCATTTCACGTTGGTAATGAAAGTCCATAACACTTATGACTTCACAAGCAAAGAGCGGTGCCTAGTCACACATCAGTGCTACCCAAGTGAAATAGAAAGTTGGAGAACAACTTTCAATCCTACAATCTGTGAATGGTGTTACTGTGAATGTATAATTCCTTTATCACTGATATCCCGAATGAACTCGAGGCATGGAACAGTCATCCTGTCAACGTTCATTCACTTTCTTGATCTCATAGTAGATTGAAAGAGATATGTATGACATCGATATCACATATTGATTCACACATGTGTGCATGCCTTTCTCAATCCTACTCATCAAGTGGCCATGGATATCAAACTCCCTCAGGAGGGACAAATCCCATATCTATCACTCACCCCTCAAAAGCCCCATGTGTCAAAGCCACCCAATCATCACCTTTATAACAACCCATGTTTCATGACTTCGTTTGATGATGTAAAAGTGTGCCCAACGACATGTGTTGAGTGCAATGATTTCAGGTCAAAGAATCACACTCACCACCATCACTGTGAGTATTGACTGTGACTACCATGTCATGGTTCCATGTGTCAAACTCATGGTGGGTCTGTTCGGTACAATTGTTCTCTAACAAGTATCTATGTGTTTGGTTTGATATCTCTATATCATGACTAATGAGATTCTGTCATCAACCAATACCACAATATAGTCGTGTGTGTCATTGCTGTCTATCTACCTTCCACAATGACATCCGACTAGGGACATAACAAGAATGTACAAACTCTTAGCATCCGTATGATCTCATCGTTCAGGTCCTGAACCTGAAGGCATACGTCATTGAGTACTGTCATTCTCTAGACATTCAATCTGTTCTATCACTATCTCATATGACTGAACCAGAAAGAATCGGAAGCTTTCCTTTGATGTTTATCAAATCAATCTTAATGTATCCCACCAATCATCCCATGATTGGCTCTCAGGGCATACATACCAACAAACTCCCACTTGCACTGCGAGACAATCACCCTTGAATCGTATTCATAGTGATCTTCAAACATGTCCTACATGTTACTCTGCTCTAGTGCGATCATAGTGAGTAATGGCAACACCTTGCCAAAGTCAGTATAAATTGCATGTCTCTCATCTCTTCGATGTACGTCACACATATGAGATGGAGTTGCCATAATATGCAATTTAGTATTCCTTTGCTAACCTTTAGCCACATTGCATGATCAAGGATTCCATACTTGTCATCAATGAGTGGAATATCTATAAGTTCATCTCATTGACTTCCAGATCCATATAGTATCCACTTCTAGTCTCCAACACATAGATACTCGACATTTCCCTTTTAAATGGTTTTATTGGAACACTTCCAATTATCAACAAACTTTCACTTTTATATATCTTATATACAATTTGTGATTAATTTTCTGTCCTATTCAAAAGTTCACATCAATGTAACTCTTTACATTGAACTCTTCCTTATCTCCATAGAACTAGTACTTCTCAAGTACTTATCAAGTTCTCATGGTATTCCAGTAACCCTTACTGGAAGTAGACAGACATCCACTCGTCATGTACCACATACGAGTTTTTAGGATGAGCACATCAGATTGCCATGTCCTACATACAAGATGATGAATGCATTTTGTTCTTTCCATGTCGATACATGCAAGATAATGGGATGATTACATACATGATAGATCCATATCTATTCTTAGTGTTCCCATTCTTCATAAGAATTGGACACTTGGCCTTGGGATACTAACTCCATGTAACATGGACAAGTTTTCTCCCACTGAATCTGTGCATACTGAACCCTTCAGTACAGATTGCCAATGTATGCTTTCTCTTTTTGGGTCAGGAGATTTTTGAGAACTATCTCTATAGATCTCTATTCCTATCACATAGGAAACATATCTATCTTCCTTAAAGATAATTTCCACTTTTGGATTTCCATTCTAGAACATTTCCACTTCACATCAACATGTGGAATGTGAACATGCTCCCACTAAATCATAGATCCCTTCTTTATTTTTGACATATCAGTCAAACCCTTTGACTATATCATCAAAGTAAAGATCCAATTCTGAGTTGCTTGTACTCAATCAATCACATTGATTAGTCCATTGTAACTTATAGACTTCATTTGCATTACTGGATTCATAAACCTTATAGGTTGTGTCACGTACACATCCTTGTTTTATTCCTCATAGGAATGCAGTTTTAGTATCCATCTGCCAAATGTCTTAGTCATTAAGTTGCAATTAACAAGCATCATCCTTCTCAAAATGTTATCCATGTGTCTTAACACTTAAGATTCATTTGCACTTATGGATTTCATCCAATGGGTGCTACCATCAAGGTCATGCCTTATGGTTCACATGGATGTCATTTAGGATGTAATGGTCATAAACTGTAACTCAAAATTCGGTTCCTCATATTCATCTAGATAATTGACTCATCACATGAACAACTCATCACATAGATGATTGAGGTGTAAGGATATAAGAATTCACAACCCTTGTGATTCTTAATTTCTTTTATTAGTGAGGGGTATTCTTTTATTAATAAGAATTTAGTTATTTGATAATCATTCTCTTACTCCTTAGAGTATGATTCCTTCTTGATTTAGACATCACCATGCCTTAATCATGAGTTCACTATGATATACTATCATAATCACTCATAAGGATCTCAAACATTTGGTCTAAGTATTTCATTCATTGATCTCATCAAGAATTAACACTTTACCAATTTTGCACTTCATCTATGATAATCTTGAACACTTCAAGATATTCATATTAGTATTTCTCTAAACACCATTTGAAGTATTAGCATTTGTTCCAATAGGTATGTAAATACATCACGTGTATTATAACTAATAGGATAATCATTCTCCCACTACCTTCAATGAAGATTGATTAATCATGTCCAAGATATTCATGTCTCTTACTGGTTCTCTTACCAAAAGAGTCTAGATTTATCCATCACATGGAAACTAGAAATGAATTTCTCATGATTGATGCTAATTTTGATTGTTTGAGTTATCTATAACTTTTAGGTATCATTTTATCTTATGCATATCAAATACCACAAGATAAACAAGGCATTGCCACAAAGATCATATTGAAACATCTCTTTATTAATTGCCATCATTGTCATACAATATGCAAAAATAAAGTGTTTCTATCTATTGGAAAATATGAAATAGCAGTTCATAACTATATTGTATGCCTTTTAGGCTGAAAATAAACTAAAGTACTCCTATCTATGGTGGCAACACTTGCCCCATTTATTGAGTGCTTTACACTTTACATCTTGGTATCATATACCTCAAAAGTGTTACAAGTTTACTTTCATGACACCTTTAAGTAGAGACGTCTGTCGCCTCCTTCTTGTTTTGTTCTTCCAGATAGAGAGGACAATTACTTTTCCAATGTCCTGGCTTTTGAAAATGGTGGCAATTGCCTTTCTTGGTCACGCCTCCCTTGGCCTTGAGAGATGAAGACGACTTGGGATCCTGGCTAGCATTAGAACCTTTCTTAGCTTTGCCCTTGCCCTTGCGCTTGGACTTGCCTTTCTTGATCATGATCACCATCACAGACTTAGGCTTGTCCTTCTTCATCTATGTCTCGACTGTCCTCAACATGCCCAACAACTCTGACAGTGGCCTATCAAAGTTGTTCATGTTGTAGTTCATCACAAACTGACTGTAGGATTCTGGCAACGATTGTAGTATCACGTCATTAGCCAACTCTTGGCTCAGTGGAAATCCCAGTCTTGTCAGGTTCTCCACATACCCAATCGTCTTGAGTGTGTGAGGACCAACTGGATCTCCTTCTGTCATGACACACTTGAACAGTGTCCTTGAGACATCGTATCTCTCTTGTCGTGCTTGATCTATATACATGTTCCTTAGATGCTGAATCATCTCAATGACACCCATGTGCTCATGTTATCTTTGCAACTCGTGGTTCATAGAGCACAACATCAAGCACTTTGCATCAATGGCATCATCAGAATGCTTCTTTTAAGCATCCCTTTCTGGCTTTGGTGCATTAGGAGCAGGTTCCTATGGAATAGGAGTATCCAGGACATAGAGCTTTCGCTTTTGAGTGAGAACAATTCTCAATGTCCTATACCAGCCGTGGAAGTTTGTCCCATTTAGCCTGTCCTTTTCAAGGACTAATCGCAAAGAAAAGTGATTGTTGTTTGTTGCCATTTGTATTACAAAAGGAAATATGCAATTTTAGTCCAAAAACTCATTTTTGACTTATTTGATTGATTTGAAAAGTTGATGATATAATTAGGCCTTTAATTAATTATCGCTCCCACTATTTTACTTCAAATTGATAACCCTCACCATCAATTCAGAAGATTGCAGCGTACAACCTTCTAGTGGGCAAGATCCTGAAATCCTCTAAGTCATGGACCAGCTAGGGCTATCACCCACAACTTAGATCTCTCAGGTAGGCAACTTTTGCCAATTGCATCAAATGCAACTCTTGATAAGATGTCATATGCAACTCCTTGCCATGATCATCTCCATGCCTCAAGGTGCTAGATCCTATCTAGGTCACCTTGTTAAGTCTGACCCAAAGCAAACACGATGAATATGCACCCTGCTAGGGTAGACCCACACATTCATCCTTCACGCTTCCACGAGATAGATGGTGCACCACGCTAGGGTGTGCCCACACTTAGTTGATCAAGCTTTTCACGTGTGTCACATTTGGAAGGCATCTAAAACTTAATATTTAATGAGGGATTTGGTTTTATGTACATATACATATCCAATCACCACAATATATAGTACGTATCATATGCATGCTATATCCCATAGAAAACATGTGAAACAATAAAAGCGATGATTATGGCCATCCTAATGTGATTCCTCGAGCCGAGAGGAATCACGGTCATCTAGGTCTACATCACATGCAACCTGTATAAGATGAACTCTGTGCTTTGCCTTTCTGGGTTTGATCAACTCATCACATGACTGATCGACTCGCCATCAAGCTGGTCGACTGGGTGCCTCTAGCCGATCGGTTGGCTCCTCAAACCGATCGGTTCGCCTGGTCATCGTGCATCTCATCATGGCCGCCACCCTCTCATCTCGCTCCTCGAGTCAGTCATCAACCGATCGGATCACTCCTTGAACCGATCGTCTCAAACGTCAACCGATCGGTTCACGCCTTGAACCGATCGTCTCAGCTGTCGTCAGGATGTCTTCCGTTCTTTGACATAATAGGAAATAAAATTCTATCCTATTTTACATTGTAAAAAGAGAAACCTCGAGTTATATTAGAGGGGAGCAAAGGTAGGAAAGAAATCTCGAATTATTTTGAGTTACATCAGGAATAGGAGAAGGAAGATCAGTGCACAGACCGAGATGCAAGCAACCACATACAACCATACACAGATAGGGTTTATTGGCTGTAACCACGCTATACATCCACCAGAAAACTCGTTTAAGGGTGACGCGTATCGACTGCATTCATAATACATATCATATATGTAAATTAGGATTTGTGTATTTAGGATTGGACATGCATAAAGCCAATTTTATTCGCATCGTATGCAATAAATAAAGGCGACAAACCAAAATCGATCATATCGATAATCCCTAAAGTGTAGAGCAATTGACGTGGCTCTGATACCACTATTGGGTTTTAGGGGAGGCAGAGAAGGCAGCGGAAACAAAAACTTTTCTCCTCCCAAACCCAGAACAAGGAAACATGTCAACGTCTATACAATAGGAAAGGATGGTTTGTGGAATCATACCTTGTCTCGAGGCTTGCTCGGTGACAATACCTCGTGGATTGTGCGGTCTTCACCTCCGGTCTTGGATGGTGTCTGTGTAGCTCCTGGTCGCACCGGGACTGACGACTCCTGGTCTCACCGGGACTATCGGGATTGACAACTATCCTCCGAGCGGAAGAAATCTCCCGCCTCTGAAGTAGTCCACATGGACCACCTGGAACTCCAATCTCCTTGTCACATAAGGAATTGGAAGGAGACGCACCCTCCTGTCAGCGTACTAGTCACTAACACACTCTCCAACCACCAGTCACTTTTTGCAGTTGTCTTTCCCTTTCTGTGCCTCCCTTATCGGGTAGGACTTGCTTGGGCTCTCTCGGTTACCAAAACCCGAGAGAACGACAACTTTATAGAGCAACTGGTTGCACTGTGTTGTCCTTTGAGAAGCCCCCAATACCCCTATGTATATAGGAGGGTCATGGGACAGGGTTATCTATCCCGGGCAATGCGGGACTAAAGCAGGAGTAGAAGGGTTCGAGATTTTCCACAAAAACAACCAAATGCGCAACCTGAATCGATCGTTTCATTTATGAAATGATCGGTTGGGGACCTGAGCCGGTCGATTGACACCTCAACCGATCGGTTGGGACCCATGGAATGGTCGATTCAATTCTGAACCGGTCGGTTCGTGGTCCTGGTCAGTTCCCGATTGACTTTTCCTCTTTTGTATCTAATTGGTATCAAATACCAATCCTTGTTCCAATCAAATTGGGCAAGTGAAACGAAAGGAAAATTTCTCACCAATCCTACTTTCCCAACTTGCTCTGTTGCATCAGTTGAACCGATCGTTTCAACACTTGAAGCAATCATTTCACCCTGTCCATGAGCCGATCGAATCACCACCTGAGCCGATGGGTTCACCAAGATGAGCCGATCAATTCATCACATGAGCCCATCAGTTGGGAGTGCAGATTGTGCAGAATCATTCAATTGCAATTTCAATCAATCTGATACTCCAAACAATGTGTCCAACATCTTGAACATTATGACATTGAGCTATCAATTAATTGAGTGTTTAATTGAACTACTAAACTCCTTTAGTAATCAATCTAAACATTGTTTGTGGACAAAACTCCTCTTCCAGGTTAAATCCTATGTGTGTGACCCTACAGGTCCATTTCACGTTGGCAGTGAAAATCCATAACACTTATGACTTCACAAGCAAAGAGCGGTGCCTAGTCACACATCAGTGCTACCCAAGTGAAATAGAAAGTTGGAGAACAACTTTCAATCGTACAATCTATGAATGGTGTTATAGTGAATGTATAATTCCTTTATCACTGATATCCCGAATGAACTCGAGGCATGGAATAGTCATCCTGTCAACGTTCATTCACTTTCTTTATCTCAGAGTAGATTGGAAGAGATGTGTATGAAATCGATACCACATATTGATTCACACATGCATGCATGCCTTTATCAATCCTAATCATAAAGTGGCCATGGATATCAAACTCCCTCAGGAGGGACAAATCCCATATCTATCACTCACCCCTCAAAAGCCCCTTGTGTCAAAGCCACCCAATCATCACCTTTATAACAACCCATGTTTCAGGACTGTGTTTGATGATGTCAAAGTGTGCCCAACGACATGTGTTGAGTGCAGTGATTTCAGGTCAAAGAATCACACTCACCACCATCACTATGAGTACTGACTGTGACTACCATGTCATGGTTCCATGTGTCAAACTCACGGTGGGTCTGTCCGGTACACTTGTTCTCTAACAAGTACCTATTTTTGGTTTGATATCTCTATATCATGACTAATGAGATTCTGTCATCAACCAATACCACAATCTAGTCTTGTGTGTCATTGTTGTCTATCTACCTTCCACAATGACATCCGACTAGGGACATAACAAGAATGTACAAACTCTTAGCATCCGTATGATCTCATTGTTCAGGTCCTGAACCTTAAGGCATATGTTATTGAGTACTGTCATTCTCTAGACATTCAATCTATTCTATCACTATCTCATATGACTAAACCAAAAAGAATTGGAAGCTTGCCTTTGATGTTTATCAAATCAATCTTAATGTATCCCACCAATCATCCCATGATTGGCTCTCAGGGCATACATACCAACACATACTTCCACGGGATAGACGGTGCACCACACTTGGTCAATCAAGCTTTTCATATGTGTTGCTAATGGAAAGTATCCAAGACTTAGTATTTAATTGATTGATTTTATATTTATACAAATACATATACATATCTAATCGCCACATACTTATAGTATGTATCATATACATGCTATAACCATAAAAAAACATGCAATCACATATTCGAGCGATCGTTATTGCCACACTAATGTAATTACTTAGAGCCATAAGAAGTTGCTACTTCCTACGGTCGACATCATATGTAAAATGTGTATTTTAGAAAACTATGTTGGAATCAGTCTAGGTTGATCAGTTCAACTCTTGACCTGATCAGTTGGCCTCCTGGTTGGTCGGTTGGTTTCTTGAAACGGATGTCTAGTGTCTGGTTCAAGTGATGTCTGGACTCCTTTGGCCGATCGGTTGGGCCACTAGATGAGTGGTTCCTCCTATTGTCTAGCATCCTTGGTCCTCCAGCCAATCGGTTTGTCATCTAATCCAATCGATCCATCTAGTGTGGAACACCTTGTTTTACCATAACATGAAATAAAAACTATCCTATTCCTATTGAACTTATTACATTGAAAAAGGGAAACCTCGAGTTATATTTGAGGGGAGCACAGAAAGGAAATATTTAATACTCTTATATATGTAAGAGAGAGAGAGGATCCTATTAAAACTGATATATAAAACAAGAATGAAACCATTCAACCAAGCACACATGTCCAGGGGTATATGCCATAACAATGCTTCCAATTACCATCAACAAAATGTTAAGGCAATATGTAATTATTGCATATATATCATATCACATATATATTTATGTATTGGGATTTCATGTGGTATTTAATAAGATATGCAAATTAATCATTTTAAATATTTACATCTTATGCCATAAAATAAATGATAATACAAAATCTGATCATATCGATTAAATCCCAAAACATAGTAGATTGATGTGGCTCTGATACACTGTAGTGAAATATGGCATCAGATATGGTAAAAATGTTTTTCTTACCATATTTCCCTTGGCTAATGGATCTATCAATAACTATGGATTGGGAAGGAGGGTTGGCAAGAGATATACCTGGTCTTGGAGCAAGTCTAGTAACAACTCTTACTACGGTGTTCTTCTTTCCCAAGTTTCACACAGACAACTATTGGGGGAGGCACCGCCACAGGCGGTGATGATTGGGTCCTCCTATCTGGTGGAAACAACCTCCTTACCTCTATTGTATTCCACACGAACCATCAAGAACTCCACATTATTCTACCATAGCCATCGAGAATGATTTGTCCCTTTAAATGTCAGTGTGCTAGCGTTGACTTTCTCTCACTTGTTGTCTCTCCCTTGATGTCCCTCCCCTTTATGGGTAGGACTTTCTCAGTATCTTTGGTTATCACAACCAGAAGGAAAACAATTGTCAGATCTTGTTATTATTTACCTAAAATCCTAGACTACCCCTTTCTATATTTGATGGCTAGGGTCAGGGTTTCTAGTTCATCTTGGAGTCAAAGAAAATAATTTCATGAATTTGATGGAATACACGAATGGTGAACTGATCGACTCACTGTTAAACCAACCAATTTATAGATGAAATGGTCAGTTTAGAACTTGAACCGGTTAGTTCACTTGCTTTCCTATTTTTAGTTACATTGGCATTGATTAATCGACTAGTGCACAACATTATGTCAACATCAATCCTTGATCTAATCATATTGATCATTGAACTGAGTGACATAGATGGTGAACCCATCATGTCACTTTTTAAGTGGTCATTTCATTTCATGAAATGGTCATTTAACTTATGAAATGGTCATTTCATTTCATGAAACGGTCTTCACTTGTGAAATGGTCATTTCATTTTCCAATTCAATCAATGTAAAACCAATGTTGTTTAAATTAAATACCTAAATACTTTAGTAATAAAGCTAAACCTTATTCATGAGTAAACTCCCATTCTAGGTGTATCCTATGTGTGTGATCCTATAGGTCCCAAATTTTGTTGGAATTGAATGTCCATAGCTAATTTATGACATCTCAAGCAATGAGCAGTATCTAGAAACACATCATTCCTACCAAGTAATTGGAAAGTTGGAGAACAAATTCAACCCACAATCTGTGATCAGTGTTACATTGACTGTATACTTCCTTTGTCTCTGATATCCATATTGAACTCGAGGCATGGAATCATCATCCTCTTCAACATTCAATCTGTGTTCCTTGAACTAGAGCATGATATTTCAGATTCATGTTCAAAAATCATATATCGATTCATATGAGTATGGCCATACGTTTCTCAGTCTTACTTATCAAGTGGCTCAGATATCAACTCCATCACGAGGGACAAATCCCATCTATATTGCTCACAGTCAATCTCCGTGTGTCATAGTCTCAAGCATCACCTTTATGGAAACCCTTATTCAAGGTCACATTGGATGATGTCAAAATACATTGAGCGACATGTGATGAGTGTAGTGACTTTAGCTCTAAGAACTAGAATCACCAACATCACTATGAGACATGATTCTGACTACCATTGCATGATCTCCATGTATCACTCTCAAGGAGGGTCTGTCCAATACATTGTTCTATAACAATATCTATGTGCTTGGTTTGCTATCATATATCATGACTAATGAGATTTTGTCATCAACAAAAAAATGCTCTAGTCTTATGTACTATTGTTGTCTTTTTTTCTTCCATAGTAATATCCGACTATGGACCCAACAATAATGTATGTACCCTTATTGTACATATGATCTCACTATTCAGGTCCTCAACCCAAAGACATAGGTCATTGATTAACATTATTATTTAGACATATATTGTGTCTGTGTCAGCATCTCATGATTGATATAGTAGATGGAATTACCTTTAATATTATCAAATCAGGTATCTAATGTCCCATTACAGTCATTGTATGATTGTCTCTTTGGGCATACATACCAACAATAATTGCATGAATCTCCTTAGAGGAGCATCTTGTAAACAATATTTTGATATAATAGAAATTATTTGCTATTATGTGTTATTTTATTAAATATGGATCTTGGGAATTTTAATTAACAACTCTCAACTTTTAGGTCCTTCCTTAATTGGGAGATGCTGAAAAGTGAGGTCGTTATATTTGGTATCAGAGCCCCAAAATTTTCAGATAATATTTAATAGTTTATAATTTCAAGTATAATCTAAGGAGAATTACTAAGGGCATGACCCAATGGTAATGGTGTCTAGAATGGATTATAGTTTTGGGGGCTGGCAATATTTTCCTCTGCACCATTAAGTTGGTATACGAGGACTCTATTAGCCAATGTGATACCAGCCATGCAAGAACCTAAGGTTTTCCTGAAGTAATGTTTCCTCTAAGCCTTCTCATCTAAATTTCGTCCACTTCTCATCCTCTTTCTTATTAGACTCTAGAAGATACCTCCCTCCTCATCTCACATTAGGGTTTTTGAGAAGAAGTTAGATTAAGGAATCCTATGCCAATTAACGCACATGTATTGTGTAAATAAAGTAAAGAAAATTTATTTATGAGTTTTCTTGGCAATGGTAAACTCTAGATAGAGCTAGGGTTGGTTTAGGAAAACCCTTAGACGGTCAAAGGAGTCACAAAACCCTAGAATGCATGGGTAGTCCCTGACCCCAACCCAAAACCCTACTTATGGGGAATGGGAGTAGTATGGGTAAGATAGACACCCTACCCATATGAACCTTAATTAAGGTAAGAGGAAATATAAATTAGTTTAGGTGACCAAGTCTCCCATACATGAATGTGGAGAAATTCATGCATGGTGCATGTGAAAGGATTTGAATATACATGAGAAACATGAGTAATCAATGGGTATATAGGAAAATGAAAGTATAAATATAACTTGCTCATTGCCCTAAGGCTATCTCTGGAGGAATGAATTAATAACGAATACCCCCAGTGAGTCGGTATGCTACTGAAACTACCCCCAGTGAGTGGGTATGTTATTGACTATACCCCAAGTGAGTGGGTATGCTACCCCTAACAAGTGGGTATAATATTGCAACTACCCCCAACAAGTGGGTATGTTATTCATGCTACCCTAGTGAGTGGGTATGCTATTAGAGCTACCCCTGTGAGTGGGTATGCCATGACGATTACCCCCAATGAGTGGGTACATCATTGAAATACTCCCAGTGAGTGAGTATAACATTATGAAATACTCCGAGTGAGTGAGTATAATAGAATGAATATTCCCAATGAGTGAGTACAATTAGTTATTACCCCTAGTGAATGGGTACATCATTAGAATACTCCTAATGAGTGAGTATGATAGTATGAATTCCCCCAGTGAGTGGGTATACACAGCGATTGAGAAAATACATGTTGAAAAGTTATAACCCAAAATGTATGTTTGAAAATATAAAACCCTCAATTCAACTTTTAGGGTTGGTGTCTTGACCTAGGGTGAGTCAACCCAAGATTGGGATAATGACAAACGGGGGAGGAAAAACCCAAAACCCATGGGTTCAGGTTGTAGATAGAGAGCCTAATCTCCTCCTATGAGTCAAGAAGACACCCTAGATTAGGACCATACCTAAAAGGGTGAGTTGACCAATCAGTTTAAGAATTGAGGTAATTTTGAATGTCACCTAAAGTGTGAAGGATTAAGGATACAAAATATGAAAGCAAATACATCCTTTGAACCCAAGTATTCCATCTCAGAGGGACACGAGTGGTCAAGACCGTATGGAACCAAGCCATAAATAGGGAAAAGGTGGCCTGAGTCTACAATGTAGATGACCAATCCCCAAATAGGGAAGGTCATAAAGTGATCAAGCCCCAGTTTGGAAAGACCGTACAACACCAAGCCCTAGATTGGGAAGGTGACTCAAGTTCACTGTCTAGATCACTATGACCAAGCCCTAGATAAGGAATATGTCAAAAAGGTCCATCGCCAGATAGGGAAGGATGACATGACCCCAAGTCCCAGATAGGGAAGGTGGCTTGAGCCAAATGTTGGCACATAAAGTGAATAATGTGTACCCCAAAAGAGATGAAGGAAATATGGGTTAAATAATTACACATAAAAATAATGTGCTCTCGATAAATCTTAGACAGGGTAGAGATCGATGTCAATCCTATGTTCGAGTAGGGAGGATTAAAGCAACATAAGACCGTTGATATTAGGAGGTGATCTTTCCCTAAATGCACTAGACCATGGGGTTAGGAGATAGTCGTCCATATTTCCTAGGGCCCATGGGTCAGAAGATTGACCACCTTCGTGAGTTCATGAGGCCCAAGGGGTAAATGTGAGAGGCACTCCCTAAGTGCAAAAGGCCCATGAGGACAGGAGGGGATACTCCAAGGGTACTTGTACCCCTAGTTACCTTGAGGACATGACTAAGGCTAATGAGACATGAGGTGTTAAAATTAAAATATAAGAAGTCATGTACTAATGAGATCTTAAAGGAGTTGTGCACAACTCAGGAGTGAGAAAGGCAGTTGACTTCATGAGATATAAGAAAGTTATGGGATTAAAAAGGTATTCATTATTTAAAATTATTGTTAGGATAATTTGACCAAAATGTAAAATTTTGATATAATGTGTGGATACACCATCTCTCCTCTTGGAATGGGATGAACTTTGTTTTTGGGTCGCAACCATATGCTTATTTCATCTTCTTATGGGTGAGAGAAATTAGGTAGACACATGTTATGCTTAAAGTTGACATATGAGAATAAATACCCTAAGTTCAGGTTAATGACATGACCTAGAGTTTGAGGTGGAAATCTAGGTGAAAATGTAATCACCAAGAGAAGATATCATGTAAATACTAAGGATGTGGACATGCCTTGAATTTATTTAGGTACCAATCATAGTAATAGTGTGAGGAATTTGCATATTAATAAAAGATATTAAAGAGAATTCAAGAAGGGTTGCTAACCCTAGGATTTGAAACTAAGATGAGTTGTATTTCACCTTGGCCTTACTAGGTATGGATTTTGGAGACAAAATCCCTTTTAAGGAGGGTTCAATGTAATATCCTCAAATTTGATAAGTTTGATATGAGGATTGCATTTTATAAGTCAATCCTCTAATTATATTACTGATAGATTAATAAAGCCATCCACTTAGTGGCATGAGTTCAACCCATGGCCCAAGTGAGGCCCATGAGACTATTTTCTTTGCAAATAGGTCGTTGTGGCCCAAGATTAATAAAGAGGATATTTTTGCATAAATAAAGTATAATGGCTTCAAGGCTCATTAAATAACTGAAATATGGAATAATATGCAATCATCCAAAAGAAAATAAGATTATGTGTGATTATAGGTAAGTAAAGGAGTAATTATCTAGCCATGAATGGTGACACAAGATTTGAGGCATCAAATAGTGTTACCTTGTATACTTGAAAATAATAAGGTAAATAAGGTGATTGTAGAAATTGGGAGAAGAAGAATATTCCATGAGATAATGGTAATTTTTTAAAATAAATGAAAGACATCCTAATAAATACCAACTTACTAGAGAATGATTTGAAGAGGCATTAGTGAGTTACCATGGTATACGAATAATGGATTTAAGGAATATATCTTTGCAATCCTCTCCTTCTTCAGTTCCTTACTCCCCTTCACCAACAAACCGACCACATCATCCTCCTAAACAACTCCCTACAACACCCTTACATCTTTCCCTTGATACATTGTACATTGAGAGTAGTGATGATGTTGGCATAGCCAGCTATGTTTGCAGCACCAACAGGATGCAAGGTTGGTGAATGGATGGAAACACACCCTGGATTCTCACCTTCAATGTGATGAGTACAGATGCCTGACCATGGTTGACTCCTAAAAAAACAGTGAGGAGGGTGGAGTGGCTGCCATGTGGTAAGCTTTAATTCTCTGATGAATGGAGGCGTGAAACCCTCTTTCTACGATTGGGTGAGACACGAAGAAAGAGGAGACCAGTCAGATCCAATTTTTTCTTGTAAAGGATCCACATCCACAATCCTATAGGAACAACAAAATGTAATGAAAAGGTATTAATCACTGATGTGGCACCATGTGTTTGGTCAATTAAAATGTATCTTGTAAAATTTGTAGTTAATTACTTGTAACTTGGACCCTGGCATATATATAGGTCAAAATGATCAGGAAAACTAGAGGAACACGAATCAAATACAACTAAGACCTAATTCTAATCGCAGTTCTAAAAATAATGCTAATATGTGCTAAAGTGGTGCTTAGGACATGAAAACTGTAGATTTGTCATTAATAGGATTGAATACAATAAATGCTCTTAATTCATATTATAGTTTGATATTGTTGAATAATTTGATATTACAAGATGACCATGATAATAATGATGATATTTACAGTTCCTAACATGAATAATCATGCATATGAAGAATTAGGATTTAAAGATCCTAACTTTCTATGTTGTTAATGAACTTAATCAGATTTAAGTGTTCATAATGAAAGAATATGATGGGTATAATAAATAGGATTTCACCTAATGTGTAATATGTGATGGAACTAGGGTTTTACCCTTAATCCTTATCCAAAATCGAGACAATCATGAACCTTAGATTAGGACCTGAGTAAGGTTTAATTTGAATATTATGATGGTGGCAATTTACGATTTACATACATGTAGATGAAATGTTGAATTGCTTGAATTTTATATATTCTTAATGATATTCTTCAAGTACTTGAAGTATGATTGCATGATCTAATGGTTCTAAATTGAGGTACATGGTTACAATAATGAGTACTCAAAATATTGATTATCAATGTTTTCTTTGGTTTTCTTGAGGATTACTAAAATAAATTGTTAGATGTTTATTTACCTTCTGCTCAATTATAAAGCCACTATGAGTATCTCATAAAGATGAAACTCTGTGAAGAAAATGCTAGTATTTATTTGCAAATAATTGAGTGATTATATTTTGTTATATTACTTCAACATATTTGCATGCACCCCACATACACAGTGTATTTCAATATACTGATGTGTGCTTTATTTCATGCCATTTTAGATGCAATATATGAAGATGTCGAGACTTGATGAATCAGATGAAATTGACCTAAACTCATTAATAGATAAGTAAAGGAGGATTATTTATATGCTTCTTTTCATATACAATAGTTCCTATGAAATAATTTCATGCAACTCCTTAGAGGACCATCTTGTAACAATATTTTAAAATAATGGAAAGTATTTGCTATTATTTGTTATTTGGTTAAATCTGGATCTTGAGAAATTTATGTAATGGCTCACACTTTAAGGTCCTTTCTTAATTGGTGAATGTTGAAAAGTGAGGTCGTTACACACACTCTTCTATGTATGCAATGCATGTAGGTAACACAAAGTTGTATAGAAACCTTAAAGAATTATATTGGTGGTTATGTATGAAGAAAGATGTAGTTGAGTATGTAGCTAACTGTGGTGTATGTCAACAAGTCAAGGATGAACATCAGAAGTTAGTAGGTACTCTACAATCACTTTCTATTCCTGAATGGAAATGGGAACATATTAATATTGACTTTGTAGTTGGATTACCTAGCATACCCATTTGGACTTGACTTTGTATGGGTAATAATAGATAGACTAACTAAGTCTTAACTTTTTTTACTAATTAAGACAATATGGGATACACCAAAGTTAGCCAAAGTCTATATAGACTAGATAGTCTGATTGCATGGAGTAGTAGTTTCTATAATATCTTGAAGAGATGCTAAGTTCACATCTAGACTATAGAATCTGTCACATCGTTCATTGGAGACAAGATTGAAATTTCAAACAACATTCCATCCCCAGACAGATGGACAGTGAAAAAGAACAATTCATAACCTAGAGTATATGTTGATAGCATGCATGTTACAATTTAGTCACAGTTGGGATGATCATCTTAGTCTTATGGAATTTTAACAATAGTTTCCATTCCAGCTTAGGCATGGCTCCTCATGAAGCTCTGTATGAGAGAAAGTATAGATCTCCTATTTTTTGGTATGAATTGGGAGAAAGACAAATTTTAGGTCCAGAGTTGGTGGAAGAGACAATAGAAAAGATAATGGTGATCAATCAACAACTAAAAGTTGCACATGACATATAGAAAAGCTATGTAGATAAAAGGTGTAGACCACTGTAATTTGAGGTTGGGGATGAGGTTTACTTAAAAGTCTCACCATAGAAAGGTGGTATGAGGTTTCAGAAGCATGGAAAACTAACTCCTACATACATGGATACCTATCTAATCATTCAAATAATTGGACCAGTAGCATATAAACTTGAGTTTCCTTCTGATCTAGCAAATCTACATGATGTGTTTCATGTTTCCACATTTAATAAGTGTAATCTAGGTAAGAAAAATATCATAGACCCAGAGCCGATCCAACTAAGGGAAGATGTTTTCTACGTCGAAGGTCCTATACAAATTATAGCACCATATAATTCAGAAGCTTAAAAAGAGGGAGATGCCCTTAGTGAAGATCCTTTTAGAGGAACCATGGTGTATAATAATCTATGTGGGAGTTAGAATCAGAGATGCGTAACAAGTATCCATTCCTCTTCTAGGAATTTTAAGACAAATTTTATTAGAGGTGAAGATTATTACAACCCGTATCAAGCTTAGTAATAATCAAAGAGTTAAGTACAACCCTAGTGATACTGATGGTTGTTAATGTTTGATTATCATGTGAACTTAATTAGGTTTTGATATTAATCTAAAGAAGATTCAAAGGTAAAACCATAGAATCAAGAATGAAATAGATCGGATTTTAAATGTACACATTACAACTTTTGTAAGTCTCTTGCAGACTTACCATCATATGATAGAACCGATGGGTCCAGGCCAATGGGTGTGGACCAAGTGTTTGTCATGATAATTGACGATTTTTATTGGTAGATGAGAATCAATTGTTTTGCAAGGTTGAGGAGAAATGATGGTTTTTCTTGATATATGAGATTTGATGGTTTTTCCTGGTGGATGAGAATCGATGGTTTTGCTTCATAGATGAGAATAGATGTTTTTTCCTGGTGGATGAGAACTGATGATTTTACTTGGTAGATGAGAAATATTGGTTCTTCCTGGTTGATGAGAATCGATGACTTTTCCTAGTTGATTGATTTTTTTGGTTTAGCTTATATTTGTTCATTGATAATTTTAACAAGAAAATCTGTGTTGTGAATACATCAAGGTAGAACCCTAGTTGATGTGGTAACAACCCTCACATATATGTAGAAGAATAATATAGATATCTAAGGAAATAATTCATAAAATAGATTATCAAACAATAATTTTATTAAATTTTTGATGTAAAACTTTAGAGAATTCAGTTACAAATCAAACATAAAAAGAATGACACAAAATGGAGTCAAAATGAGGAAGTTAAGCCACCTTTTGTTTTTACCCAATCTAACCATCAGATTGCAAAGAACCGATGATGAACCATTAGATTGCAAAGAACTGATGGTGGATCATTGAATTGCAAGAACCAATGGTGAACCATAATATTGCAATGAACCAATAGTGGAACATCGAGTTGGCTAGCGCACCCATCCAGAATAGCCAATCACAAAAATTGGTATAACTTTTGCTATACTTGCTAGAATTTAACGAAATAAGTTTCATTGGATTAGTTTTTCAATCTTCTACAAAAATAAAGTCTTAAGACACATAGAGGGCGACCTATAAGAATACTATATGGAGATTTTTGGGGAATAACATGAAAAATAATAGAAAATGGAGGTTCATTATATATTTGACTTGGTACGTTGCCTAAAACATAGATCTCTTCTTTTTTCCCTATTTTCTCGATCTGAAGGTATTAGCTAACCCAAGAACCAATGGTCTCGACCATCAACCTTTTTGTCTTCTACCTCCAACCAACGTTTGAGCTTGCTTTCTCGTGGATGACCTATTGTGATAAGATCTCAAGGTTTGAAATGTGTTTCAAGTTCACCTCAGTAGAGATCCAAGCTTTGTTGGTGGACTGACCTAGATCAATGATTTGTGATGGGATTTTTGAGTGGAAAATCACCTAATAAATCTGATTAACATTATACAAATGCAAAATGATGATGTGGTTTTATCAAATCTTACTCTTTGATATTGTGATATACTGGTTAGATTCGTAGAACGATGCATAGGAATAAAAATGCTTATTTTATGCTCTGACAGGTGATGTGATACTATACTAGTGAGTAATATTGAAAATGGTTGTGTATGATATGTGATGGAATGGTGAAATTGAAGGCCCTAGAAAAACTAGTTTGCCCTCAATCTTGTCTAAAGGATCAAGATGTGATTCATAATAATTGTGATAGTTTCTATATGTAAACCTTGACAATTATATTATTGTTGTGAAATGTTTAAATGACAAAATTAGGATCATGACTCATAACAAATATGAATCATATCAAATAAATATCATTAGACGATAAATGCCCTAGAGAATGTGGAATCCTCATAGGTGGCATGCATTGTGGGGAGCAAATTTGCTTTCCTACGGGAGGTATCATGTAGGCGAGGTAAGTCGGAGCACACTAGTTTGGTGTGGGGTCTAGTCCACTAAGGACTGACTCCTTAGATGATCGGTATCCAATTCCAACTAGGGAGGCCAGCCGTTCCTGAGTTATGCGTTGTGGTGATCACTGGGAATCTTCAGTAGGTCAACTAGTGCACAACAAGCTTGAGCGGTTTGACTCTCCACTTGAGTACCTTGGTTGAGAGCAGTCGAGATATTTGTCTACTCCCATTAGCTACTGAGAGCTAGATGTGGTGGTGCCAGCTACAGATGTAGTATTGATATTTAAGACTTCAGATCCCAGACATGCTTCTAAGTCGTGTACAATGAGATTGTATCTTACTGCAATGCTTTCACATGTTGTGGTACACCCCATATGGGTCGAATGACATAATAAATGGACTAAAAATTATGATTGTATCTTACTGCAATGCTTTCACATGTTGTGATACACCCCATTTGGGTCGAATGACATAATAAATGGACTAAAAATTATGTGAATGGATTTATTTTATGCTTTCACTATAGTCAATATTAGATCAGTTGCCATGCTAGTTGATTTATAGTTTTAAAATTTCCATTCCTACGCACTTCTATATTTAAGTTATGTCAATTACATACATCCAAATTATAATGATTACTAGTTGATTTTCTATGAACTGAGCTAGTAGCTCATCAACATACTAAATTTTTTTAGGGAAAGGACCAACTCCACCAGAAGAGACAAAAGCTAATTTTTATCAAGAATAAAGCATAGTCCTTGAGAAGAGTAGTTAGTTAGTTATTTAGATGGTCTCTAATCCTTCCTCTAAATCCTGGGTTGAGAAGAGAGTGAGATGAGAGAAGTTTGTAGTTAGATGTACTTGATGTATATTAAATGTGAAAATCTTTCTTTATGTAAAAGTTGAAATCTATTGTACTAGTTAGTGCTTGTTATTATTTGATGTTGTTAGTTGAAATAAACCCATGTTTCCACAAGTATCTTTCTTACTAATGAAAAGAAAAAGTTAAGGTGGTAGATATCATATGATAAAATAGTTGGTTAGTTGTAACTCCTCCCTGACGCTTTCTAACCCTGGTTAGTGGGTTCGGGTCATGTCAGGCCAGACACTAGAAATGGTATCAAAGCCATAACCCCTCCAGTAGGTGGGGCCCACATGGGCATGTGGCATGCTAGACTTGATCCATGCGGTCCTGGTATGTTGGAAAGGGCTTTCCATGGTGATGTAGCCACCCTTGCACTGGTATCTGGTGACTGGAAGCTGGGTGTCCATGGGCCATTTAGTGTATGCATTGAGTCTAAGTGGGGGAGATTGTAACATCACATGATTTGAGGCCTCAGATAAAATGATCTTGGAAAGAATGATTGGACTACCCATATCACCAAGGTTCACCTCCTTTTTAGAGAGCCCATCACTAAATAACTTTGTGGTTAGCATGCTCAACCTAGAGTAGTAATGTAACATACTAAATCTCAGACTCTACCCTGGAAGTTGACATTTTGGACTTAGCCAAACAAGGTTGAAGGTTAGACCTAAATAGATGTTTAGTATAACCCCAATGAGCTAATGCATGTATAGATCACCTTAATGTAACCTAATGTTATAAAATTAATCTTAGGTTTATAATGGATACATAAAATATGCCACATAACTCATTTTAGTGGTAATATGAAGATAAGAAACTTAATTGGATGAATAATTTAGATAAGGGGTTGTTAATGAGCCATATGAAATATCTCATAAAAAGAAGTCCCAAAAGTGAAAAAAAACTTTAAATTCGAAATCTACATATCAAAATTAGCCTAGATGTCAAATTTCATCTAATTTGGACAACCTTGAAATATTAGGATAAGTTTAGGAGAGAGAAAATGAGTAAAAGGCATAAGTAATGAATAATGTGATTATATAACTTCACAATATGGAAATAATGTCAAATTTGTATTCAACACATCAAAGATAACTTGTGGATGAAGTTTCACCAAATTATGATGTTGTTTGTGCAAGTTATGCAATTTTAGGCACATTCTGAACTTTTCTACAATTTACCAAATTCGGAGGTTTTCATTGTAAATTATCACATGCATTATAATCTTTGTATATTCCCTTACCATTTTCGATTTTTTGAATCATAGAGCACCTAGTTGCACCTTGGTTTGAATGTGTTTCTTTCCAAGGGCATTTTAGGGATTACTCTCTTTATAAATGATCTTATCTTTAGAAGCTATCAACCAATGGGGTTATTTCTTTGATTGGAGGTCGGTTGGGATGGCCTATAAGTGTCCATAAACTGACATTTGATATTCAAGAAGCCTCTATGAGTTGTTCTCTTGCATGTCCATGAAATCCCTAGGCTAAGGACACATGGAAATTTCTGTGGACACCTCATGCTTGACTTCTTCCTTATCCATAAAGGTTTGCATGTCCATAGGCACCCTTCACATTGGACAATGGAAAGTAACTTGACACCTCGTGCTTGAATTCTTCATTATCCATAAAGGCTTTCATGTCCATGGACTCCCTTATACGTGACACATGGAAAGTCTGATAGACACCTCATACTCGACCTCTTTCTTTATATAGCCATATCTACCCCTTCCCAACTCCAAATTCGAAAACTCTTGCTCTTCTTTCTTTCCTCTAGCTTAGATCATCACTCCTACTCTGTTTGTCCATGAAGGTGTTGTCCCAAGGTAAAATAAGGTTCCTACCTTGGTGAAGAAGGCTCGTAGGGTATCAAATTTCTCTATTTAGGATTTCTTAAGCTCCTCCTTAGTGATTTTGACCAAAGCTAGTAAGTATCCTCCTTTCCTTTCCTATTTTCAAGTTGTTAGTATTCCTTCTACCTTCCTCTAGGTACAAACCATGGCCTTCCATAGTGAAACCCCACCTAGAACCCATAAACACCTCATCTCCATGTTCTTTTGTTAGGGTTTTTTCACCTCTAAAGTGGAGAAGGTGCTTCTTGCTCGAGATATGAGCTTTGTTGGAGGAAACAACCTCTCTAAGCTTGGGAACCCTACTTATTGGACCTATCCACCTTCCCTAGAGGTTCTTTGGAGGCCTATGATTGACTTGTACTATTTAGACTCTGAAGTTGAGGTATGATGTATCCCCTATTTCTATGTTGAGCAATTTACCTATGCTTATTCATTCTCTTTGTCCTATGGGCATTAGCCTATACACAATGTCTTTTCTTTTGAATATAATGGTTCATGTGAACTACCTTATTTGATATTGATCATGTGATCATGTATATTCTTTTGAACTCTTATCTTATGCTTTGTTCATGATGGAACTCTAAAAGATGACATGTGATGTCTTTTGCCCACTTATGAGGTGGATGTATATGTTGGTCACTTATGTGGTGACTAGTTTATATATTATGACTATACTCTCTTCTTATTTAACATGCTATGTGATTCAGTATTACTAGAGTAGTGTAATTGCATTGATTATTATAGTAGATGTGTTATTTCCTATAGAGTAGATGTGATATTTCTTGCTCTTTTGGGAAGAAAAGGAACCTCATACCCAGGGCACGATGTGTGATTCTTGGCCCATGTTTTATATATTAATTTGGGATATTGGTAGTATTCCTTTATCTATCAAGTTTCAAGTTTATGAGACTTGGCCACCTTTGTGTTTAAATTTTTCTAGGGATATGTTTATCTCACATGCATGCAAGTTCATGATATGGGGTATGTGCCCAAATTCTTTTCATGTGCTTGTGTGGCACAATCTTTATGTTTCAGTAAGGACAAGTATTCTTTTGTTATCATATAATTTAAATTCTTTTTCTCTTGATGCCCATTTGGGTGGTCCTTATCCTTTCTATGGGAAGCCTTATATATTTGATGTCCTTTATTCCATATATTACTCAATTTCCTATTCAGTATGCACATACCAGCCTTTGTCGATGACATCTATTTTCTCTTCTAGCTGGGGTATGCTTCCAACCCTAGGTGAAGGACTTGGATGATAAGGCATGGAGTTTTGGACTATCTTAAGGAGTTAAATCTTGGAGACAAAGTTTTTATGGTTTAGATTTCTCTCTACTTATATCCTTATGTTGTATCATACATTTAAACCCTTATAGGATATTATGATGTACTTTTGTAATAACCTTGTGATAAATTGAATATAGTCAACATTTTTATTCCGCTGCTATACTTTTATTGTTTTGAATACCATTTATTGAAAATTGAAAATGTTACACCTATTCCAACATACCTTTGAGTGTGTTTGGAATGGATGTTTTATTCTTCAATTTGTCTTTAGTAAGGAGGTGATCTCACACTCCTTACAACAAGGTATTAGAGCCCATAGTAGTCGAAATCTGACTATTTCAATTTTGTCTCCCTAGTTAGAATCCTTGCCTTACCTTTAAGTTACATGTTTGCCCTAGAGTTGATTGATAAATGATGAAGAGTTGATTTAGGATCATATAGTTTCACATTAGAATAATGATGAATAGATCCTTAAAATACTTACAAGTAAAAGATGCATAAGTAACCATAGTAACTTGAGGTTGTTCAGCTTTGCCTTTAGGCAGCTACTAGGACATGAAGTTGAAAGAAAATGTGTCTAGAAAGGATTAGGGTTAGGGGTCTGGCAAGATTTTCCTCGACACCACTAGCTTGGTTTATGGGGACTCCCTAATCCATATGATACCGGCCTAGCCTGAGCTGATATGAATTGTTCAAAATAGCATTCTTTTAGGCAATAGTAGACTTAGACATCTATATGATTTATCTTTAGGGACCCTAATATGTTGAACTAGTCTCCCAGGTGTAAAGACTTGTTTGAGGATGGACAAGAGTAAGTTAACCCATATTTCATAGTTAGTCTTTACAAGTTATGCTTTTTTTTGCATGATGCTTGTGTAATTGTATGTAAGGAAGTGTAGTTGAACCTTTTGTACCTAAAGAATAGTTTTGACTTAATATGATGAATACTTTAAGGTGTGGTGAATAATTTGTTTTCTCATATGTGGATGTTTTGATTTTGAGGATGAAATCCCTTTAAGGGGTGGTGTCCTGTAACATACTAGATCTTGAATCCTACCCTGGCAGCTGACATTTTGGACTTGGCCAAATAAGGTTGAAGGTTAGAACTAAATATATGTTTAGTATAAACCAATGAGATAATGCATTTATAGATCACCTTAATGTAACCTAATGTTCTAAATCTTAGGTTTATAATGGATACATAAAATATGCCACATAACTCATTTTGGTGGTAATACGAAGATAAGAAACTTAATTGGATGAATAATTTACATAATGGGTCGTTAATGGGACATATGACATATCTCATAAAAAGAAGTCTCAAAAGTGTAAACAAACTTTAAATTCGAAATCTATATATCAAAATTAGCCTACATGTCAAATTTCATCTAATTTGGACCACCTTGAAATATTAGGATAAGTTTAGGAGAGAGAAAATGAGTAAAAGGCATAAGTAATGAATAATGTGATTATATAAATTCAAAATATGGAAATAATGTAAAATTTTAATTCAACACATCAAAGATAACTTGTGGATGAAGTTTCACCAAATTTGGATGTTGTTTGTGCAAGTTATGCAATTTTAGGTACATTATGGACTTTTATGCAATTTACCCAATTCAGAGGTTTTCTTTGTAAATTGTCCGATGCATTATAATATTATATATTCCTTTACCATTCTCGAGTTTTTGAACCATAGGGCACCTATTTGCACCTTGGGTTGAAGGTGTTTCTTTCCAAGGACATTTTAGGGATAGCTCTCTTTATAAATGAGCTTATCTTTAGAAGCTATCAACCAATGGGGATATTTCTTTGATTGGAGGTCGGTTGGGATGACCTATAAGTGTCCATAAATTGACATTTGAAATTCAATAAGCCTCTATGAGATGTCCTCTTGCATGGCCAATAATTCCCTAGGCTAAGGACACATGGAAAGCTCCATGGACACCTCATGCTTGACTTCTTCCTTATCCACAAAGGTTTGCATGCCCATAGGCACCCTTAGCATTGGATACATGGAAAATAACTTGACACCTCATGCTTGACTTATTCCTTATCCATAAAGGCTTGCATGTCCATGGACACCCTTATACATGACACATGGAAAGTCTCATAGACACCTCATACTTGACCTCTTTCTTTATATAGCCATATCTACCCCTTCCCAATTCCAAATTTGAAAAATCTTGCTCTTCTTTCTTTCCTCTATCTTAGACCATCACTCCTACTCTGTTTGGCCATGAAGGTTCTGCCCCAAGGTAAAAGAAGGTGCCTACCTTGGTGAAGAAGGCTCCTAGGGTTCCAAATTTCTCTATTTAGTATTTCTTAAGCTCCTCCTTGGTCATTTTGACCAAAGCTAGTAAGTATCCTCCTTTCCTTCCCTATTTTCATGTTGTTGGTCTTCCTTCCTCCTTCCTCTAGGTCGGAACCATGGCCTTCCATGGTGAAACCACACCTAGAACCCATAAACACCTCATCTCCATGTTCTTTTGTTAGGGTTTTTCACCTCTAAAGTGGAGAAGGTGCTTCTTGCTCGAGATATGAGCTTTGTTGGAGAAACTAGCCTCTATAATCTTGGGAACCTTACTTATTGGAACTTTCCACCTTCCCTAGAGGTTCTTTGAAGGCCTAGGCTTGTCTTGTACTATTTAGACTCTGAAGTTGAGGTATGATGTATCCCCTATTCTTCTATGTTGAGCAATTCACCTATGCTTATTCATTCTCTTTGTCCTATGGACATTAGCCTATACAAAATGTATTTTCTTTTAAATATCATGGTTCATGTGAAATACCTTATTTGATATTGATCATGTGATCATGGATATTCTTTTGAACTCTTATCTTATGCTTTGTTCATGATGGAACTTTAAAAGATTACATGTGATGTATTTTGCCCACTTATGAGGTGGATGTATATGTTGGTCACTTATGTGGTGACTAGTTTATATATTCTAACTATAGTCTCTACTTTCCTCTACATTTAACATGCTACGTGATTCAGTAGAAATAGAGTAGTGTAATTGCATTGGTTATTATGGTATATGTGTTATTCCTGCCAAGCAGATGTGATATTTCCTACTCTTTTGGGATGGAAAGGAACCTCATACCCAGGGCAAGATGTGTGATTCTTGGGCCATGTTTTATATATTTGGTATATTGGAAACATTCCTTTCTCTATTTGGTTTCAAGTTTATGAGACTTGGCTGCCTTTGGGTTTATATTTTTCTAGGGCTATGTTTATCTCACATGCATGCATGTTGATGATATGGGGTCTGTACCCTAATTCTTTACATGTCCTTGTGTGGCACAATCTTTATGTTTTATTAATGGAAAGTATTCTTTTGTTATCATAAGATTTAAATTCCTTTTCTCTTGATACCCATTTGGGTGGTCCTTATCCTTTCTATGGGAAGCCTTTTATATTTGATGTCTTTTATTCCATATATTGCTAAATTTCCTATTTAGTATGCACATACCTGCCTTTGTTGATGACATCTATTTTCTCTTCTTGCTGGGGTATGCTTCCAACTCTAGTTGAAGGACTTGGATGATAAGGCATGGAGTTTTGGACTAGCTTAAGGAGTTAAATCTTGGAGACAAAGTTGTTATGGTTTAGATTTCTCTCTACTTATATCCTTATGTTGTGTCATACATGTAAACCACTACGGGATATTATGATATAATTTTGTAATAACCTTGTGATAAATTGAATATAGTCAACATTTTTATTCTGTTGTTATACTTTTGTTGTTTTGAATACCATTTATTGAAATTTGAAAATGTTACACCTATTCCAGCATAACTTTGAGTGTATTTGGAATGTATGTTTTATTCTTCAATTTTTCATCAGTAAGGGGATGATCCTGCACTCCTTACAATTAACTTCAATGATGTTCCTTTATAAGTGAATTACACACTTGAACATAAATTATTGACCATTATAATGAATCACTTTAAATCTTAGGTAGTGAAGTAATGGAAAGTTAAGTACTTCAACTCTTTGATAGTAAAGTACTTAGAAGTGATCCAACTCTTTGGTAGTAGGTCACATCATGTATGATCCAACTCTTTAGTAATATATGATAAGGCATTAATCTATTCAACCTTAGGTGATATATGCATTGATTATATAGTGAAAAATGTGTTTCAGATACATGTTCTCTTTTTTTAATATACATTTTTATTCAAAACTTCTTTTCTTATATTTTTCTATTACCAAATATTAGATTTATATTCTTGTCAAGTCATTATACAAAGAGGTATATAAACTATTAGCGTACTCAGTACAATATTTTATAGTATCGTACTGACGTGTATAAACTTTAAAATTAGTTATAGGTAATTCATACTTATGATGATTGGTGATGCAACTTCATAGCACGGCTCAAAAAATCATATCTTCATGAATATGCTAAAGTAATTGAGTTTCTTATTTTAGGTTTACCTTTTCAACAAGTAGTTTCTCAAATATTAAGTTTCTTCAGTAGTTATACCACCCTTTGCTCCCCTATGTACATTACACTTGGTTTATTTACAGAAGATTTTTTATTTGGTTCATTGATATAGTTGTGTGTTCGGTCTACTCGGGGACATGTAATTTTAATTGTTGATACACACAAATCCTTTTTTGGGTGTAATGTTTGGATTGTTAACCCATGACAAGAACACACCTGACAATCATATACTTCCCGTGAGAAGAGCAGTGGTTGACCAGCCTGTGGATACCACCCAAGATACAATGTACAACCTACTTGGTCTCCCATCAGCTCTTGTGTATATTTATTGATCCCATCATCAAAGGGAACCAATCTAGGAAGGGAATCAAATGGGATGTGCCAACCACAAACCCATTGACAAGCAAAATGCATCCAAGTCCTTTGTGGAAGTAAGAAGCACACAATGTGCTCACATCAGCAAGATGAAACCTAGAAAAGAACATGAATCTGACCTTCAAAATGCAAAACAAACAAGTCAACTTAATAACATGCATACAAATCAAATAGTATGAAAAAGAGTGTTACATCTACCTTTATAGATGTCATTGTGTTCAATTTTCCTCTCTAATTGTTGTAAGGCGCCCTATTTTTTGTTTCCAAATTGATTATATCAGAAGGGCATAAATCATGCAAATATACCTTAGGACCACTTTGAGTGACATTTCTATTGAGTTGAAAGTGCTCGTATCCCCAAATATGCAAAGCAAAGCTAAATGGTGTGACATACCAAATTTTGGTACTAAATTGAATTTTGAGCTATTATACATATTCCCTCAGATTGAATTTCTCTTTTGCTAAATTTTCATTTATAATTAAACTTCATTGAATTACCTTGGAATTCAAACATTAAAGTGCAATTTGTCCTCATTTTGATCTAGTCGTCCCCTTTTTAACCCAATGTCGAATAAATGAACACATATATAAATTCATGGCTTTTGAATGACACAAAATTACAAATTCAATTTCTAGATAATTGTATTTGGATTAACTCAGAGAGAAAATTTATTGGCTACTTGGAATCATAAATATGAGAGTTAATATTGTTATAATTAAAGTCAATTCCATTTAAAGGTGTGGTTAAAATTTTAGGTAAAAATGATTACTAAATTGGGAGCTATAATTTTATAAAAAAACACCCAAATATGATTAAATTGGTCCTAATTTCTAGTCAAACATGTGTTTATACATCCCTAACCCTCGCAACCCTATTAATTGAGACCCTATGCCCACGGTTAAAGAATAGTGATGGAAAGTCGTTGCCCCTTCCTAACCACCATTATTAGTGAAATTAATCGCATTAAAGGTGACATTGGACCCTCTACAAAAGACCAGTAGCCACCTAAGACTTAAGAACACCCGCCACTATCACCCCTTGTATAGGCTAGCCATAAAATGACAAAATTGTAATTATAGTTCGAAAGCCTAGTGAAACATCCTTAAATCCCTACCATCTCTTCCCATTCTACCTTGGGTTATAAACCCTAGTCTCTAGGACTGCAAGCAAGACAAGTAGGCATCAACAAACATTGATTTCACGAGCACCTAGAACAAGAACCCACCCTAATCCAACCACCATAGCCTTGCCATCTCAAGACACTAGCCACCTATTTGACCTCCTTTTAGGATCTTGATATCAAACAACTCAACCATGTCCCTTTTAGGTTTCATGGAGGCAGAAAGCATAGTCGAAACAACAAAAAAATATTCTCAATATATCCTACTAATGGATCTTATCGACAATGGCACATTCAAAAGGATGGTACATGAGGTATACCTTGTTGTAGAGAACCTCCACTGATGTTCCCTTTGTGTGGTGGTGTTCTTCGCTTCTTGCATGCACAGATGGTCCTCTTGACATCCTCTTAATGCTGGTTCTTAACGTCTGCATCTCTATGTAGTCCATGCAGATAGACTAGAACTCCTCATCGCATTGCCTAAGATGACAAAAAGGAGTAACATTTTTCTTGAGGACGTGCTATAATCATGGTCACTCTCCTCTCTCTCTCTCTCTATATATATATATATATATAGGGGACAATGACAGTTAGGGTTCACATAGAAGAGCATGTCTTTAAAATCTGACCTTCGTGTCCCTATAAATAGGATAGGAAAGGAAACAAGGTTTTCTAAAACCGCTGGGAAACAAAAGGCTGAAACTACGTTCAAAATGGGCTACTCATGGACTGCCAAAAAGACAATTAGAATATTATATTAGCAATTAATTAACCAAATAATTATATTACTAACTAAATTTTTGTCATCCAAATCTAGTCAATCATTTGTAATTAGCCGATCAACTTAGCAATTTAAATTGAAATAATTAACTTAAACATTTTAACCAATTAACTTAGATTATATTCAGATATTATTCTAGTAGATTACCTAAATGTTTTAGTAATCAATTTGACTTGGAACATGTCAAATTTTCTCCACAATTATACTCTATTCCAATACATCCTAATGCATGTGATCCTATGGAATCCAAATTACGTTGGCAATAATATTCATAATCAAATTATGATTTCACAAGAAATGATTGGTATCTACCAAGACTTCATTTCTACCCAAGTAATTGGAGAACTTGGAGAACAACTTAACATAGTATTCTGACTGGTGTTATAGTGATTGTATAATCCATTTGTCTCTAATATCCTGATTGAATTTGAGGCATGGAAACTTCATATCCTTAATGTTCAATATTTGTTCCTTGATCTAGAGTAGAGTATTGAGATACACATGATCTCAATATGATATAATGACTCACATGACCATGACCATGAATTTCTTAGTTGAACTCATCAAGTGGCTAGGATATCACTTCATTGAGAGGGACAAATTCCATCTACACCACTCACAATAATCCACATGTGTCACAATGCACCTAAGCACTACATGTATGTAACCCCTTTTTAAAGTTATGTTGAGTAGTGTTAAAGCACATTGAACAACATGCAATGATTGTAGTGACTTTAGATCTAAGGACCAAAATCTCCATTGTCACACTGAGATGTGATTCTAACCACCATTATTGGCTTCCATGTATCACACTCAAGCTAGGTTTGTCCAGTTACTTGTACATAACAAATACCAATGTGTTTGATTTGATATCCAATATCATAACTAATTAGATGTAGTCATCAACCAACAAATATACTAGTTTAAGTGTATTATTTTTATCCTAATATCCACAACAATAATCGACTAGGGACTAAGACATGAATGAATACTCTTAACATACACATGATCTCCTATTCAGGTCCTCAACTTGGACTCATATGTCATTGAGTCATACATTCTAAGGACAGTATTATTTATATTCATTATCCCATATGGAAACATGCATAATAACTATAATACCTTTATTAATAATCAAATCAATTATAAGATGTGTGTTACAATCATCATATAATTGGATCTCAGGGCATATCACCAAAAATCTCCCAGTTGAACTAGAACCAATCACTCATGATTCTCATTCCATGTGATCTAACATGACCATCATGCTTATGTTGTGAAAGTTCTTCCATAAGAAGGTCACCAACATTACTTTCGGTTGGTACTTTTCAAATCTTTATATTAACCAATGTCTCTTTCTTGGAACTTTTCTAGCTTACAACTCTACCACTGAGGCAAAGCACAGAAACTGATTGCAATCAATAATCATCCTTGTCTGTTCAAAAACTTGCATCAGTGTAACCCTTTACCGCAAACTCTTACTCACTATTATAAATAAGGAATTGATCCCCAATTCTTCCCAAGTACTTAAGGATATTCTTTATAGTTGTCTAGTGACTTTCAATGGGATCTAATTAGTACCTACTTGTCATGCTTAAAGTGTATGATATGTCGGGACATGTACATAACATTGTATACATGATAGATCCAATTGTAGATAGATATGCAATCTTACTCATGCATTCCCTCTCCTGGGAAGAGCTTGGACACTGAGCTCTAGAGAGACTTATTCCATGTTACATGGGTAAGTTTCCTCTCTTAGACTCTTGCATCTTGAACCTATTTAGCACTTTGTCAATGTATGTACCTTGACTTAGACCAAGAAGCCTTATAGATCTATCTCTATAGATTTTGATTCCTAGAATATAGGATTCTTCTCTTAAATCCTGCATAGAAAAGGTGATTCACATCCATGTTTTTACCAATTGTAGAGTAGGGATGTCATTTCCCATCAAAAGTATGTCATCTACATACAATATGAGTAATACAATTATGCTCTCACTAACCTTCTTGTAAACACAAGTTTCATCTTCATTTTGAGTATAGCCAAACTCTTTGACTGCTTCATCAATCGAAGATTCCAGCTCTAAGATGCTTGCTTTAACCAATAGATTGGCCTTTTTAGCTTACACACCTTTTTAGATTCCTTTAGATTTATAAAACCCTCAGGTTGCTCCATGTACACATCCTCAAGAAGATTCTCATTAAGGAATTCAATGTTAACATTCGTCTTCCAAATCTCATAGTCATAATAAGCTTCAATGGTAAGCATGATCCTGATGGATTTAACCATGGCAACTCGAGAAAGAGTTTCATCGTAGTCAACACCTTGAATTTGCATGAAACCCTAAGCAACCAATTGACCTTTATAGGTTTGTACATTACCATCCATGTCAGTCTTCTTCTGGAAGACCCACTTGCACCCTATGGGTTTTACCCCTTCAGGTGGATCCACGAAGGTACATACTTTGTTGGCATACATAGAGTCCATCTTAGATCTCATGGCTTCAAGACACTTCCTAAAATATGGTCCCTCAAGAGCTTCTAAATAGGTTGTTGTCTCATCTTAATTTATGACAAACACATCGCCTTCTTGAGTCATAGGATTTCCAAATATCTCTGGATCAAGGCATGCCCTACTAAACATTCGAGGTCCTTGTGTTACATGAGGAACTTGAGATTCCACAACTATTTTTGATTCCTCTTGTTCCTTGTCTACTTCCATAGGTTCAAAGCATTTTGGTTGGTCTCGAGCTTCTTTGAGTTCTATTTTCCTCCCACTAGTTCCTTTATTAATAAATTCCTTTTCAAAGAATACAACAATTTTGGCAACAAACACATTCTTGTCAATGGAATACAAAAGTAGTATCCCTTGGTTTCCTTAGGATAAAAAAGTAATAATAATTGAATTTGTGTCCAAGATTTTCAAGAAACATTTTTCTCACATAATCTTCACAACCTTAAATCTCCATAAAAGACACATTGGGATGTTTCCACATCCATATCCTATATGTTGTCTTTTGAACCGATTTAGAAGGTATGTGGTTAAGTGTAAACACTACAGTTTTTAAAATATATTCCCAGAATGAAGTTCGAAGACTAGAAAAACTCATCATGGAGTAAATCATATCTAGTAATGTATGATTTCTTCCTTTTGATACACAATTATGTTCAGGTGTTCCAAATGAAGTCCATTGTGATATAATACCACGATCTCATAGAAGGTCCTCAAATTCTTGGCTTAAGTATTCTCCATCTCGATGAGAATGAAGTGATTTGATATTTTATCAAGTTGGCTATGTACTTCATTCGTGAAATCCTTGAACTTTCAAGGGTTTCTAACTTATGTTTCATTAAGTACACATAGCCATCCCTACTAAAGTCATTTGTAAAGGTAACATTTACTTTAAAAGGGCCACATGCATCGGTATGTATGAGTCCTAATAGATCACTTGCTCTCTCACTATTACCAATGAAAGGAGCTTTTTTCATATTTTCCAACAAACAAGACTCACATGTCTCTATAGATTCAAGGTCAAAAGAGTCCCGATAACCATATTTATGGAGTCTAGAAATGTGTTTCTCACTTATGTGCCCTAGACAGAAATGCCAAAGGTATATTTTGCTTGAGTCATTGAGTATAAGACTTTTAGTACTAATGTTATATACGTTTGTCTCAAGTTCTAATAAGTAAAAACCATAAGACATAGGGACACTTCCATCAAAGTTCTCATCATTAGAAGTAGAACATTGACAATTTAATATGAAATTCAAATCCATTATTGTCCAAAAATAGAAATAATGTTCCTATTTATTGAAGGTACAATATAGCATTTCTCTAACTCTATTACAAGACCACATTGCATACATAAATAGTAGGTTCCTACAGTAGTAGAATCAACTCATTCTTTTTTTTTGCAACACATAGATCCACCTCTACCTTTTTCAAGGTCAACTTCTTTTAAGATCATGCATATTTTAATATATACAAGATCCACATCCAGTATCTAATGCCCAAGATGATGAAGTAGACAAATTCATCTCAATAACATAAATACCTGAAGGGAAGATGTCTATCCCATTCTTCTTGTTCTTCAAATCTTCTAAGTAAAGAGAGACATTCCTTTTCCAATGTCCATGCTAGTGATAGTTGTGACAAGAGCCTTCTTTACTCACTCCTCCTTTTTCTTTAAGTGTAGAAGATTTAGCCTTTTGGTCATCTTTAGAACTCTTCTTTGCTTTTCCTTTTCCCTTAGGTTTCCTATTTCCTTTTTGTTAATGATCAACAAGGACTTGGGCTTGTCTTTCGTCATTTGTTCCTTAATAGTTCTCAACATGCCAAACAACTCTATAAATGGCTTGTCCAAGTTGTTCATGTTGTAGTTCATGACAAATTATCTATATGACTCCAACAATCATTGTAGGATCTGTGGCCAAATATTGGCCTAATGGAAATCCCAACCTTGCTAGGATTTCCACATGGCCAATTGATTTGAGCACATGGGGCCTGAGTGGATCACCCTTTGCAATCTTGGGAAATCAGGGTGACAGATAAGGCCAAAGAAACAAAAATTTTAATACTCGATTCCCTAATCAACAAGATCTTGGCAACAAAGATGTATCTAGGAAGGAAGGTAACAAGAGATATACCTGGTCTTGGAGAAAGTCTAGTGATAACTCTTGTTGCATCATGCTTCTTCTCCAAGAAGCACTTGAATAATCATCATCAATGACTTTCTGGTACAACACCACAGACGATGGTTGACAACATCCTCCGAGTGACAGGAAATGATCTCCTCAGATGTGACATCCCCAGATTTTCTAAAATTTAATCTAATGTACAATGTCCAAAGTGAAACCTCACCTCAGTGATAATCCCAATTTAAACCCCACACACTAGGATAAGAAGAAGAAAATTAGAGGAACAAACAATAGCACATACACATGAACAATAATAAAACCAAACAACACATGTTAACCATTCAACATGTAATTGCATATTAAATTGTTACAACATTGGCTATTACATATTGAATAACAAACTATTACATATGCATGTACTACATCTACAACATGATCTTCTAGACAATAGGTCCACCTATACATCAGCTCACCACACAACTCTTAACCATCATGGTTCTTCGAGAGCATATAACCAGAACCTAAACAAAAGATTACATGTGGTAAACATCGGCACAATATTCAAGAATATTGTACTGAGTACGCCTATGTGTCTTTTTATATACCTCTCATTACTAAGACTTGGCAATAAGATAAAACTAATACTTGGCAGTAACAAAAGAAATATATAACAAAAGCATACTTGAACAAAGATCTTCATTAACTAAAAAGAACACATATTTTAGGCACAATTTCCATATATGTAAAGTTGATCAACCAGATGCACTATTCTACCAAAGAGATTTAGTGTTCACATGCACTATTCTGCCAAAGAGATTTAGTACTTTCATAAATGAACTATTCTACCAAAGAGATTTAGTGCTCACATGTACTATTGTGCCAAAGATATTTAGTACTTTCCTCAATGCAATATTCTACCAAAGAGATTTAGTGCTATCATATAATGGACTATATATCTTATGTTTCATGTGTTCATAGCCATAAGTATGGAAAATCAAGCAATATATCATACAAGAACAGTCATTTAATCCAATATCATATGCCAAGTATTTTTGTACACATATAATACAACCATACTAAATAGTATGCCAAGTAAGAGGTAAGGGCATACCTTGATCAAGATAATCCTAATCATCACATATTTCTTATGTCAATATATCCTCTTGGTCAAACCCTGATAAAGACAAGATCACACATGGCATCATTAGGTTCTCATCATCATAACCCTAGGCATGACTAGTTTTAGGGGTTGAATTAGTCCATGAGGATATTTTCATTGTTAATTGTATTAATGTATTGGGATTATCATACTGATAATATTTGCCAATTATGGGCCATATTATCATGGATCGAATGAATATTATGTTGCATATAATTATGTGTAGAAATTAACCCTAGATTACATGTATTAGTCGCATTAGGGTTTATATCACTTTAAGAGTCATCATCATCATAACATGAATTATGTGTATCTAACTGATATCAAACTTGCATATTAGCTTCCAATTACTAGTGTGAGCTTATTCTGTAATTTCCATGGTTTCTTAAGCATCTTTATAATCATTGCACATTAATTAGGGTTATTAGCCCTAATTAGCCATATGGAGAAAATTACATGATTTCGTGCATCAACATCATAATCACTGACCGTAAATGGATTATAAACATGAATATGGATTTACTGACATTTTATCATAATTTTAGGTCATCGTTTGATATTTATTATCCATGTAATAAGAATTTCACAACTTGCATGATATCACTGAGATTTGTGCATCAAAAGCTTGATTTTTTCTATTTCATTGCATTCTACACATTTTTCTAAGAATTTTGGTATCTTGTATTTTTATAATAACTGAGCTTATTTCTATGAATTATTGAAGTTCTACATATATTAGAATATAATTACCTTATGTGGACAATTTTCGGCCACCATATGGCACTTTAGGGGGCGCGAGTCTTTTGTTGAGCCATCTGGTTCTTGGCTGGTCCGCCAATCACTCTCTTCCTCTCCTCTTGTGTTCTCAACTCTAGTTGTGTTTTGTAGCTCCCAGGTTCTTCACAGGTTCACCGAGGCATGTCTTGTAGGTGATCAAACCCTCGATTGGAGCCACATCGACAACCTCTTCTTCTCCTCAGATATTAGCAGATCCACAATGCATCATCTGCACCACATGCCCTCCTATAAAGTTCTTGAGCTCAAGGCCAAGGTCCTCACCGTCTCTCTCCCTTGCACAGGGGACCTCCATAGGGGGATGAATTTGGCGAGAAATCACCTGCTCTTCTATCCTTCTCATCACCTTCAACAATCTTTGGAGGATAAAACAAGTCCATACATCCTCCTCGGCATCACATGTCTTCCTCCTTACCTCCAAATCTCCTCTAGAAGGTGGTGTTATCGTGGGCAGCAACTACTCTTAGATGAAAAAGGAGCAAGGTCTTTCCACCATGGTTCTATGATCTCAGGTTTCAGTAAGCATCACAAAGTCTCTCAAAACAAAAAGGTGTACCCCAAACATGAAGATGAGCCATCTACATATACCTTTGAGATCTGTCCTCATCTCCGACTATACTGAGTTCGACATCCTACTAAACCACCACAGGACTTTGCAATCTCACATGTTTTTTGCTCCTCAGACACTCTCTTTGATTCTGATAGCATAGACCCCCCATGAGACTCTTTGGATCGCCTTTATACACTCAAACTCATCTCCTCCTCTGTCCTCCCTTAGTAATGGAGACGAGAGGGAAAATTGGAATCTTGATCTCTCTTCCTACTAAACCAAATCTCACATATAGAGGGCTAGTGGTATCCTTTTGATGAGATAATCATAATTGTTTGGTCAATCTTGCACATAACCACTTGATCCTTGCTGTGGGATCATAGATCAATCATGGTTGGCAAACACCTCCACCATCTAGTTCTAATTGCAAGGTTGGGGATAACAAGCAGTCTTCAAATCAAAACATCCAAAAACTAGGACAGGGCCACACCATCAATCCATGGCACCATCAACCTAAAGGGATTAGAGATCCTTAGTCAAAACTCAGCCAGTTGCCTGCCTAGAAATTAGTAGGGCACGAGTATATTATTGATCCAAGTCCAAGACTTATTAATTAGAATACTTAGGTCCATAATCATCAAAATGCTCATTATTTCACCATATTAAAACTTAGATATCTCCTTATAAGAACATCAAAATATTATGAAAATTTAACCACAACTTTTATATAACTCAAGATACTTCATATTCAAATTTCATGTCAAAACTATTTTGTTTGGTCATCCAATTAAATACTCCAAAAAGGCATGAACTTATGGATCTTAATTATAATATCAACATCAATCAACACTCAAACATTGCTAAATACTTGGAACTCTCAATATAACTCAACCATATTAATTCACTTATGTCATTAGGTATCCAAATACTCCAAAAGTTCACTCCATCACATCCCCTCTAAAGTAGTCCATGCGGACCACCTGGAGCTCCATGTTGCACTACCAGAGCCAACAGGAATGATTTGTCCCTTTGAGTGTAAATTTTCTAGGATTTATTTTCTCTCCAACAATTGTGTCTCCCTCGTTGTTCCTCCCTTTGATGCGTAGAACTTTCTCAGACTCTCTATTGGTTACCACAACCAGAGAGAAGAACAATTGTTAGAGATTATTTTTGTGTCTAGGAAGTGCCCAATACCCCTCTATTTATAGGAGGGATAGGGTTAGGGTTTCTAGTCCATCTGGGAGTGGAAGAAATTACTTTTCATGATTTTTTTGGAACTACGTACGACAAACTGATCAGTTCACTATCCAACTATTCAGTTCATGGGTGAATGGGTTGGTTCAACCCTTGAACCAGTTGATTCAACATGTTTCCTGATTGCAAACATATTCACTTTTAATATTCATTTAATGCACAATCATGACATCAACATCAATCCTTGATCTAATTAAATTGATCATTGAACCAGAAGATCCAGATGATGAAACAATCATTTCACTTCATGAAACGGTTGTTTCATATCATGAAACGTTTGTGTCACTTTTGAAATGGCCGTTTCATACATGAAATGGGCATTTCGTATATGAAATCATTGTTTCACTTATCCAAATCAGGAAATATTCATTGAATTGTTGCTTGAATTGACCGAACACTTGAATCTATTGGTTTAACACTTGAACTAGTCAGTTTATAGTCTATTCAGTCAATTTTCAACCTTAGTTGTTTAAATTGAATGTCTAAACACTTTAGTAATCAGGTTAAACATCATTCATGAATAAACCCCTATTCCAAGTGCATACTATGTGTGTGACCCTATAGGTCCCATATTACGTTGGTAGTGAATGTTTATAACTAACTTATGGCATTACAAGCAATGAGAGATATCTCGCAACACATCATTGAAACCAAGTAATTTTGAAAGTTGGATAACAACTTCAACCTACAATCCATGATTTGTTATACATTGATCATATAGTTCCTTTGTCTCTGATATCCGGATTGAACTCAAGGCATGGAATCGTCATCCTCTCAATGTTCAACCATGTTCCTTGAACTAGAGTAGACTGTTTGAGATGCATGTGAGTTCACATATCACATGTTGAATCACATGAGTATGGCCATACATTTCTCAGTCTCTCTTATCAAGTGGCCTAGATATCAATCTCCTGCAGGAGGGACAAATCCCATCTACATCACTCACACTCAATCCCCATGTGTCACAATGCACCCGAGCATCACCTTTATGACAACTCTTATTCAAGGTAACATTGGATGGTGTCTAAGTACATTGAACAACATGTGATGAGTGTAGCAATTTTAGGTCTAAGAACTAGAATCACCACTATCACTATAAGAGTTGATTTAGACTACCATTCGAATGTCTTCATGTATCACTCTCAAGGTGGGTCTGTTCGATTAACTAATATCTAACGTGTAGCTATGTTCTTGACTTGATACCACATATCATGACTGATGAGACTTTATCATCAGTCAACACACACTCTAATCTTATGTACTACTATTGTCTCTTTTGCTTCCCAGTAATATTTGACTAGGAAAATGACAAGAATGTATGTACTCTGGTCATACATAGGATCTCATTATTCACATCCTCAACCTGAAGACATGTATCATTGACTAACATCATTATTTATATATCTATTCTATTTGTGTCATCATCTCATGATTGAGACATACATAATAGTCAGATCTAACTTTATCATTATGAAATCGAGTATCTAATTCCCTAATACAATCATCATATGATTGGCTCTCTAGGCATACATACCAACAAACTCCAACTTAAACATAGAGCCAATCACCCATGAATCTTAGTCAAAGTGATCTTAACATGTCCATCATGTTTCTACTATGCGAGTGATTTTATAGTGGGTTAACAACTTTTGCTTCAAGTTGGTATTTTGCAAGTTTTTACATCTCCTTGCTATACAAACTCTTGTATGAGATGGAAGTGTTGCAGTATGCTATCTGAGACTTCCAACCTATCCAGTATCTCCATTATTGTCACAATATCTCTACTATGTCATCAATGGTTTGGAACCTCCCAAAAGTTCATCCATATTAACTTCTTGTTACATTCATTATCCTTTGTTGTGTTCATAACACCAAGATACTCATCTTCTATTGTAGAATTAACAACTGTCTCTTGCTTGAAACTTTTCCAGATAACAGTTCTTATTTTAAGGTCAAACACAAATTTAGATTGTCATCATTAGTTTTATTTGTCATTTTGGGATCTTGCACTGGTGTAACCCTTTACACCCAACTCTTCCTTATTACCATAACCAAGGAACTAATCATTTTAGTGCTTCTCAAGTATTTAAGGATGTTCTTTATGGCAATCCAGTGAATCTCATTGTGGTCTGATAGATATCCACTCATCATGTCCAACACATACAAGATAACTGGATGAGTATATATCTATTCTCTCTCATGTCGAATACATGTGAGATAATATGATGAGTACATGACATTACATTCAATATAGATCTAATTGTTAATGCATATGGAATCTATCCATGTGTTCCTATTCTTAACAAGAACTGGGACATTAGGCTCCTCAGAGACTAAACCCATGGAACATGGACAAGTTTTCTCTCATTTAGTCTTGCATGATGGACCCCTTCAACATCTTTCCAATGTATGTTCTTTTTCTTAGGTCAACTAGCTTTCTAGATCTATCTCTATAGATCTTAATTCCTATCTATTGTATGTTTTGCCTAAACTCTGTATAGAGAAGGTACTTCCTAGATAGGTCTTAACATATGTAGTATAATGATGTTGTTCCCCATCATCATGTGGAATATAAACATGCTCCCACTAAATCTTTTGTAATCATAAATTTTATCTACATTTTGACTAAAGTCAAACTCTTTGACTATCTTGTCAAAATGAAGATTCTATCTCTGAGAAGCTTGCTTCAATCTACAGATTGACCTTTGTATCTTATAGATTAATTTGCAATATTAGATTTATAAAACCTTTAGGTTGTGTCATATACACTTCCTCATAATTTTCCTTACAAGGGATGTGCTTTTGACATCCATTTTGCCAAATCTCATAGTCATACTAACCTACAATGGTAAGCATGTCCTGATGGATTTAACCATGGAAATTGGTGAAAAGATTTCATCATGTTCAACACCTTGAACTTGTTTGAAACTCTTAGAAACCAATATACCCTTCCATGTTGATCTTCTTCTTGAAAACCCAATTGCACCCTATGGGGTTTACCCCTTCATGTGGATCCACCAAGGTCTTACCTCATTGGTTTACATGGACTCTGTCCTGGATCTCATGGCCTCAAACCATTTCTCAAACTCTGGTCCCTTAATATCTTCTAGATTGGTAGTTGACTCATCATATATGACCAACCCACCACCTCTATGAACCATAATATATCATAATCTTTCAAGCTCAAGGTGTGTTCTACTAGAACTATGAATTTTGTGTGTTACATAAGGAACTTGAGATTCCACAACATCTTGTGATTCTTTATAATCCAATTGTACCTGTTTTAGGTTCAATGTTTTCTTGTTGGTCTTGAACTTTTCAAGTTCTACTTATCTCCCATTGATTCCTTTGGAATTAAATTCCATTTACGAATACAATCATCCTGGAAACAAACAACTTTGTTGTTAGATTGGAATATAAAACTAGTATTCAACACAATAACATTTATGTGATTTGTGGACAAATCCTTTTAAGAAAATATTTTCTTATAGAAGATTGAATTCCTAATTATTATATAAGACATATCAATACATCTCCCTTTCCATATCTCATATGGTGTATTTTAAACCAATTTAGGTGGTACATTGTTTTTGTGTAAAGCACGTGCCCAAAAGAAATTGGAAGATCAACTAGATTTTATTGATAATTACACAATGATTAACATGGTGTGATTCCTTCTTTCTGATACACTCTCATGATACACTATCATTGTGTTTCAAGTGGATTTCATCATGATACATTATCATGATCTTCTAAAAGGTTCTAAAGCTCTTGATTAAATATTTCCACACCGATCATATCAAAGTGTTTTAATAATTTTACCAAGCTGATTGTGTACTTTATTCTTAATCTCCTTGAACACCAAGAGATTTTGACTTGTATTTCATTAAATACAATATAACATATCTACTGAGATCATCACTAAATATAATGAGGTACTATTAGCCACCTTTATCATTTATTCCAAAAGGTTTATATACATCAGTATGCATCAGCCCTTATAGAATTTTCACACTCCCACTACATATAGTGAAGATGATTTGGTCATATTGCCCAACAAATATGACTTACATGTCTCTATTGGTTCAATAACCAAAATAGTCTAGATAACCATCATCATTATGGATTCTGGAAATACATTTCTCATTTATGTGCTCGATAAAAATCCTATAGGTATTCTTTGTTTGAGTCATCAACTCATTTAGTATATGTGTCATACACATTTGTATGTACAACTATTGAGTATAATCTATGAGACATTGGGCCACTGCCATAAACGGTTTTATATTTGAAAGCAAAATGTCAAATATTTATAATACTCTTGACCATACAAGATACATGATGTTTTCATTAATGGAAAATAGATAATAGTAATTCACTAGCTCTATTACATGTCCATGAATGACAAATTTCAAATGTAGTGGTAGAAACTCTTGCTTTGTATAGTTCTAGATTGCTTCTTAATGGGTCCTGAAGTAGATATCTCTATCTCTTTCTTCTTCCTTTGTTCATTTAAGTGAAAAGGACATATTCCTTTTGCACTTACCCTTATCCTTATCTTGAGTGCAGAAGACTTGGAGTTTATTTTAGCCTCAGAACATTTCTTGGCCTTACTTTTGTCCTTGGACTCTGTTATGCTAATTACCTGTTGGGTTTTAAGGGAGGCAGAGAAGGCAGCGGAAACAAAAATTTTCTCCCCCAAACCCATACCGAGGAAACGTGTCAACGTCTATATAATAGGAAAGGATGGTTTGTGGAATCAAACCTTGTCCCGAGGCTTGCTCGGTGACAATACCTCACGCCTTGTGCGGTCTTCACCTCCGGTCTTAGACGGTGTCTGTGCAGCTCCTGGCTGCACCGGAACTGATGAATCCTCCTCCTACCGGACTGTCGGATGACAGTTGTCCTCCTGAGCAGCAGAAACCTCCCGCCTCTGAAGTAGTCCACACGGACCACCTGGAACTCCACTCTCCTTGTCCCACAAGGAAGTGGAAGGAGTTGCACCCTCCTGTTGACGTACTAGTCGCCAACACACTCTCCATCCTCCAGTTGCAACTGCAGTTGTCCTTCCATTGCTGCACCTCCCTTTTGCGGGAAGCACTTGCTCGGGCTCTCTCACGGTTACCAAAACCAGAGAGAACGACAACTTTGCAGAGAAACTGGTTGCACTGAGTTGTACTTTGAGAAGCCCCCAATACCCCTATATATAGGAGGGTCATGGGACAAGGTTCTCCATCCCAGGCAATGCGGGACTAAAAGCAGGAGTAGAAGGGTTCGAGATTTTCCACAAAAGCAATCAACTCGCAACCTGAACCGATCAGTTCATAAGTGAACCGGTCGGTTGGGGACCTGAACCAGTCGGTTGGAACACCAACCGATCGGTTGGGACCCATGAGCCGATCAGTTCACTTCTGAATCGGTCGATTCGTGGTCCTGGTCGATTCCCGATTGACTTTCCTTCTTTTTGTTTCTAATTGGTATCGAACACCAATCCTTGTTCCAATCAAATTGGGCAAGTGAAACGCAAGGAAAATTCTCACCGACCTGACTTTCCCAACTTGCTCGGTTGCATCAGTTGAACCGATCGTTTCAACACTTGAACCGATCGTTTCACTCTGACCATGAGCCGATCAACTCAACACTTGAGCCGACCGGTTCAGCAACCTCAGCCGACCGGTTCAACACTTGAACCGATCGGTTGGGAGTGCAGGTTGTGCAGAATCAGTCAATTGTGATTTCAATCAATCCGATACTCCAATCAATGCGTCCAACACCTTGAACCAAATGATATTGAGCTATCAACTGATTGAGTGTTTAATTGAACTACTAAACTCCTTTAGTAATCAATCTAAACGTTGCTTGTGGACAAAACTCCTCTTCCAGGTTAAATCCTATGTGTGTGACCCTACATGTCCATTTCACGTTGGCAATGAAAGTCCATAACACTTATAACTTCACAAGCAAAGAGCGGTGCCTAGTCACACATCAGTGCTACCCAAGTGAAAGTAGAAAGTTGGAGAACAACTTTCAATCCTACAATCTGTGAATGGTGTTACAGTGAATGTATAATTCCTTTGTCACCGATATCCCGAATGAACTCGAGGCATGGAACAGTCATCCTGTCAACGTTCATTCACTTTCTTGATCTCAGAGTAGATTGAACGAGATATGTATGACATCAATATCACATACTGATTCACACATGCGTGCGCACACCTCTCTCAATCCTACTCATCAAGTGGCCATGGATATCAAACTCCCTCAGGAGGGACAAATCCCATATCTATCACTCACCCCTCAAAAGCCCCATGTGTCAAAGCCACCCAATCATCACCTTTATAACAACCCATGTTTCAGGACTGCGTTTGATGATGTCAAAGTGTGCCCAACGACATGTGTTGAGTGTAGTGATTTCAGGTCAAAGAATCACACTCACCACCATCACTGTGAGTACTGACTGTGACTACCATGTCATGGTTCCATGTGTCAAACTCACGGTGGGTCTGTCCGGTACACTTGTTCTCTAACAAGTACCTATGTGTTTGGTTTGATATCTCTATATCATGACTAATGAGATTCTGTCATCAACCAACACCACAATCTTGTCTTGTGTGTCATTGCTGTCTATCTGCCTTCCACAATGACATCCGATAAGGGACAAAACAAGAATGTACAAACTCTTAGCATCCGTATGATCTCATCATTCAGGTCCTTAACCTGAAAGGATACGTCATTGAGTACTGTCATTCTCTAGACATTCATTCTGTTCTATCACTATCTCATATGACTGAACCAGAAAGAATTGGAAGCTTTCCTTTGATGTTTATCAAATCAATCTTAATGTATCCCACCAATCATCCCATGATTGGCTCTGAGGGCATACATACCAACATACTCCCACTTGTACTGCGAGCCAATCACCCATGAATCATATTCATAGTGATCTTCAAACATGTCCCACATGTTACTGTGTTCTAGTGCCAACATAGTGAGTAATGGCAACACCTTGCCAAAGTCAGTGTAAATTGCATGTCTCTCATCTTTTCGCTGCACGTCACACGTATGAGATGGAGTTGCCATAATATGCGATCTAGTATTCCTTTGCTAACCTTTAGCCACATTGCATGATCAAGGATTCCATACTTGTCATCAATGAGCGGAATATCTATAAGTTCATCTCATGAACTTCCAGATCCATATAGTATCCACTGCAGTTCTCTAACGCATAGATACTCGACATTTCCTTTTAAATGGTTTTATTGGAACACTTCCAATTATCAACAAAATTTCACTTTTATATATCTTATATATATTTTGCGATTAATTTTCTGTCCTTTCAGAAGTTCACATCAATGTAACTCTTTACATTGAACTCTTCCTTATCACCATAGAACTAGTACTTCTCAAGTACTTATCAAGTTCTTATGGTTTCCAGTAACCTTTACTGGAAGTAGACAGACATCCACTCGTCATGTCCCACATACGAGTTATCAGAATGTGCACATCATATTGTTATGTCCTACATACAAGATGATGAATGCATTTTATTCTTGCCATGTCCATACATGCAAGATAATGGGATGATTACATACATGATAGATCCACATATATTCTTAGTGTTCTCATTCTTCATAAGAATTGGAAACTTGTCCTTGGGATACTAACTCCATGTAACATGGACAAGTTTTCTCCCACTGAATCTGTGCATACTGAACCCTTCAGTACAGATTGCCAATGTATGCTTTCTCTTTTCAGGTCAAGAGGTTTTCGAGAAATATCTCTATAGGTCTCTATTCCTATCACATAGGAAACATCTCTATCTTCCTTAAAGATAATTTCCACTTTTGGATTTCCATTCTAGAACATTTCCATTTCACATCAACATGTGGAATGTGAACACGCTCCCACTAAATCACAGATCCCTTCTTTATCTTTGATGTATCCGTCAAACCCTTTGACTATATCATCAGAGTAAAGATCCAATTCTGATTTGCTTGTACTCAATCAATCACATTGATTAGTCCATTGTAACTTTTAGACTTCATTTGCATTAGTGGATTCATAAACCTTATAGGTTGTGTCACATACACATCCTTGTTTTATTCCTCATAGGAATGCGGTTTTAGTATCCATGTGCCAAATGTCTTAGTCATTAAGTTGCAATCAACAAGCATCATCCTTCTCAAAATGTTATCCATGTGTCTTAACACCTAAGACTCATTTACACTTATGGATTTCATCCGATGAGTGCTACCATCAAGGTCATACCTTATGGTTGACATGGATGTCATTTAGGATGTAATGGTCATAAACCATAATTCAGAATTTGATTCCTCATATTCATCTAGATAATTGACTCATCACATGAACAACTTATCACATAGATAATTGAGGTGTATCTGTTAAAGATATAAGAACTCACAACCCTTGTGATTCTTAATTTCTTTTATTAGTGTGGGGTATTCATTTATTAAGAAGAATTTAGTTATTTGATAATCATTCTCTAACTCCTTAGAGTATGATTCCTTCTTGATTTAGACATCACCATGCCTTAATCATGAGTTCACTATGATACACTATCATAATCACTCACAAGGATCTCAAACATTTGGTCCAAGTATTTCATTCATTGATCTCATCCAAAATTATCACTTTACCAATTTTGTACTTCATCTATGATATTCTTGAACACTTCAAGATATTCATATTGGTATTTCTCTAAACACCATTTGAAGTATTAGCATTTGTTCCAATAGGTATGTAAATACATCACATGTATTATACCTAATAGGATAATCATTCTCCCACTACCTTTAGTGAATATTGATTGATCATGTCCAAGATATTCATGTTTCTTACTGGTTCTCTAACCAAAAGAGTCTAGATTTATCCATCATATGGAAACTAGAAATGAATTTCTCATGATTGATGCTAATTTGATTGTTTGAGTTATCTATAACTTTTAGGTATCTTTTTATCTTATGCATACCATGTATCACAAGATAAACAAGGCATTGCCACAAAGATCATATCTTTAAGATTGAAACATCAACTTTATTAATTGCCATCATTATCATACAATATGCAATAATAAAGTGTTTCTATCTATTGGCAATATATGAAATAGCAGTTCTCAACTCTATTTCGTGCCCTTTAGGCTGAAATAAACTGAAAGATACTCCTATCTATGGCAGCAACACTTGCTCCAATGATGGGTACTTCTTTCTTGGTCCTTTCACAAAGGCCATCACTTCTTTGCGGATCTTGCATATCATATATGATAGATCCATATCTTGGTATCATATACCTCAGATAAAGAAGTGGTTCATTTCATGATACCTTAGGTGGAGATCTCCATCCCCTCCTTCATCTTCTTTTGTTCATCCAGATATAGAGGGCAATCCCTCATACACCCTTTTCCCATGTGCCTTGAGGCTGAAGACGGCTTGGATTGCTGGCTAGCATCGGAACACTTCTTTGCTTTGCCCTTATCCTTGCCCTTAAGAATTACCTTTCTCTTTGATCATATTAAAGATTATAGTTTGTCTTTCTTCATCTTTGCCTCTACTATCCTCAACATGTCCAACAACTCTGTCAACACTTGTCAAAGTTGTTCATGTTGTAGTTTATCATGAATTGTATGATTCTCGCAACATTTGCAGTATCATACCAATATCCAACTCTTGGCTCAGAGGCAATCCTTCTTAGTTAGGTTTTCCACATGCCCAATCACATTGAGTGTGTGAATACCTTACTGGATTTCCTTCTGTCATGACATACTAGGAGAGTGTCTTGGAGACATCATATGTCTCATGTTGTCTCTGCAACTCATAGTTCAGATAACACAACATCAAGCACTCCTCATCAATGTCTTCCTCGGTATGCTTCCATAAGCATACTTTCAGCCATTGATGTGGTGGGATTGAGTTCATCTGGTCTTGGTATAACTAGGACTTAGAGCTTTCACTCTTTGAGAACACTTCTCATCATCCTAACAAGTCGTGGAATTATTCCCATTTAATTTGTTGGTCTCAAAGACCGATCGCAAATAAAGTGATTATTGTTGATTAACCATTGATTTTAACAAAAGGAAATATATGCAATTTTAGTCCAAAACTCTTTTGACTTGTTTGATTGATTTGAAAGGTGACGATAAAATTAGGCCTTTAATTAATTATCGCTCCCACTATTTTAATTCAAATTGATAGCCCTCACCATCAATTCAGAAGATTGCAGCGTACAACCTTCTAGTGGGCAAGATCTTGAAATCCTCTAAGTCATGAGTCAGCTAGGGCTGATCGCCCACAACTTAGATCTCTCAGGTAGGCAACTTTTGCCAATTGCATCATATGCAACTCTTGATAAGATGTCATATACAACTCTTTGTAATGATCATCTCCATGTCTCAAGGTACTAGATCCCATCTAGATCACCTTGTTAAGTCTGACCCAAAGCAAACACGATGAATATGCAACCTGCTAGGGCAAACCCACACATTCATCCTTCACGCTTCCACGAGATAGACGGTGCACTACGCTAGGGCGTGCCCACACTTGGTCGATCAAGCTTTTCACATGTGTCGCATTTGGAAGACATCTAAAACTTAATATTTTAATGAGGGATTTGGTTTTTATATACATATACATATCCAATCACCAAAATACATAGTAGATATCATATACATGCTATATCCCATAGAAAACATGCACAAACGATAAAAAGCGATGATTATGGCCATCCTAATGTGATTCCTTGAGCCAAGAGGAATCACAGTCATCTAGGTCAACATCACATGCAACCTGTACAAGATGAACATATGTGCCTTGCCATCTGAGTTGATCAACTCATCACATGAATGATTTGTACTCTCCAGCCGGTCGTCTGGGTGCCACCAGCTGATCGGTTGGCTCCTCCAACCGATCGGTTCGTGTGGACGTCGTGCATCTCGTCATGTTCGCCACCCGGTCATCTCGCTCCTCGATCGGTCATCAACTGATTGGTTCACTCCTTGAACTGACTGTCTGGAACATCAACCGATCGGTTCACGCCTTGAATCGATCGTTTCAGCTATTGTCTTGATGTCCGCCGGTCTTCGACATAACATGAAATAAAATCTATCCTATTATTACATTGCTTAAAAGAAGAAACCCCGAGTTACATTCGGGGGGAGCAAAGGTAGGAAGGAATCTCGAATTATTTCGAGTTACATCAGGAATAAGAGAGGGAAGATCGGTGCGCAGACCGAGATGCAAGCAACCACAAACAACCACACACAGATAGGGGTTTATAGGCCATAATCATGCTACACACATCCACCACAAAACTCGTTTAAGGGCGATGTGTATCGAGTGCATTAATAATACATATCATATATGTAATTTGGGATTTGTGGAATTAGGATTGGACATGCATAAAGCCGATATTATTCGCATCGTATGCAATAAATAAAGGCGACAAACCAAAATCGATCATATCGATATTCCTAAAATATAGAGCAGTTGACGTGGCTCTGATACCACTATTGGGTTTTAGGGGAGGCAGAGAAGGCAGCAGAAACAAAAATTTTCTCCCCCAAACCCATACTGAGGAAACGTGTCAACGTCTATATAATAGGAAAGGATGGTTTGTGGAATCATACCTTGTCCCGATGCTTGCTCGGCGACAATACCTCGCGCCTTGCACGGTCTTCACCTCCGGTCTTGGACGGTATCTGTGCAGCTCCTGGTCGCACCGGAACTGATGACTCCTCCTCCTACCGGATTGTCGGATGACAGTTGTCCTCCTGAGTGGCAGAAACCTCCCACCTCTGAAGTAGTCCACACAGAACACCTGGAACTCCACTCTCCTTGTCCCACAAGGAAGTGGAAGGAGTCGCACCCTCCTGTTGACGTATTAGTCGCCAACACACTCTCCTGCCTCCAGTTGCAACTGCAGTTGTCCTTCCCTTGCTGCACCTCCCTTTTGCGGGAAGCACTTGCTCGGGTTCTCTCACGGTTACCAAAACCAAAGAGAACGACAACTTTGCAGAGCAACTGGTTGCACTGAGTTGTACTTTGAGAATCCCCAAATACCCCTATATATAGGAGGGTCATGGGACATGGTTCTCCATCCCGGACAATGCGGGACTAAAAGAAGGAGTAGAAGGGTTCGAGATTTTCCACAAAAGCAATCAACTCGCAACCTGAACTGATCGGTTCACAAGTGAACCGGTCGGTTGGGGACCTGAACCGGTCGGTTGGAACACCAACCGATCGGTTGGGACCCATGAGCCGATCGGTTCACTTCTGAACCGGTCGGTTTGTGGTCCTGGTCGGTTCCCGATTGACTTTCCTTCTTTTTGTTTCTAATTGGTATCGAATACCAATCCTTGTTCCAATCAAATTGGGCAAGTGAAACGCAAGGAAAATTCTCACCGACCTGACTTTCCCAACTTGCTCGGTTGCACCAGTTGAACCAATCGTTTCAACACTTGAATCGATCGTTTCACTCTGACCATGAGCCGATCGACTCAACACTTGAGCCGACCGGTTCAGCAACCTCAGCCGACCGGTTCAACACTTGAACCGATCGGTTGGGAGTACAGGTTGTGCAGAATCAGTCAATTGCGATTTCAATCAATCCGATACTCCAATCAATGCATCCAACACCTTGAACCAAATGATATTGAGATATCGACTGATTGAGTGTTTAATTGAACTACTAAACTCATTTAGTAATCAATCTAAACATTGCTTGTGGACAAAACTCCTCTTGCAGGTTAAATCCTATGTGTGTGACCCTACAGGTCCATTTCACATTGGCAGTGAAAGTCCATAACACTTATAACTTCACAAGCAAAGAGCGGTGCCTAGTCACACATCAGTGCTACCCAAGTGAAAGTAGAAAGTTGGAGAACAACTTTCAATCCTACAATCCGTGAATGGTGTTACAGTGAATATATAATTCCTTTATCACTGATATCCCGAATGAACTTGAGGCATGGAACAGTCATCCTGTCAACGTTCATTCACTTTCTTGATCTCAGAGTAGATTGAACGAGATATGTATGACATCAATATCACATACTGATTCACACATGCGTGCGCACGCCTATCTCAATCCTACTCATCAAGTGGACATGGATATCAAACTCCCTCAGGAGGGACAAATTCCATATCTATCAATCACCCCTCAAAAGCCCCATGTGTCAAAGCCACCCAATCATCACCTTTATAACAACCCATGTTTCAGGACTGCGTTTGATGATGTCAAAGTGTGCCCAATGACATGTGCTGAGTGTAGTGATTTCAGGTCAAAGAATCACACTCACCACCATCACTGTGAGTACTGACTGTGACTACCATGTCATGGTTCCATGTGTCAAACTCACGGTGGGTCTGTCCGGTACACTTGTTCTCTAACAAGTACCTATGTGTTTGGTTTGATATCTCTATATCATGACTAATGAGATTCTGTCATCAACCAACACCACAATCTAGTCTTGTGTGTCATTGCTGTCTATCTGCCTTCCACAATGACATCCAACTAGGGACAAAACAACAATGTACAAACTCTTAGCATCCATATGATCTCATCGTTCAGGTCCTTAACCTGAAAGCATACGTCATTGAGTACTGTCATTCTCTAGACATTCATTCTATTCTATCACTATCTCATATGACTGAACTAGAAAGAATTGGAAGCTTGCCTTTGATGTTTATCAAATCAATCTTAATGTATCCCACCAATCATCCCATGATTGGCTCTCAGGGCATACATACCAACATTACCATCATGGGTTTTTCCTCCTTCATGTGTGCTTTAATATTCATCAACATGCCAAGCAATCCAGACACTGGCTTGCCCAAGTTACTCAAGTAATAGCACTCTATAAACTAGATATATGATTTAGGCAATGATTGTAAAATCATATCCATGGCCAGTGGAAATCCCAATCCATCTAGATGTTCAACATGCCCAATCATACTGAGCACATGGGACTCTATTGGATCCCCCTCTATTAATTTGCACTCAAACATCTCTTAGGATACACTATACCTTTTGTGCTTTACATGATTCTTAAGATGTGTTACCATCTTGAGAAAATCCTTGTTTTTCAAGCTATTCATACATCTCATAGTCCATACAACTCAACACAAGGTCTTTGATGTCTGCAGAATCATTGGCATGCTTCAAGTAAGCATCTGTTTCAGCCTTAGGTGCATTTGGAGCGGGTTCCTCTGGCATTGGTGTTTCAAGGACATAGAGCTTATGCCCATGATTGAGAACACTTCTCAAAGTCCTAAACCAGTTATGGAATCATTGGCATGCTTCAAGTAAGCATCCCTTTCATCCTTAGGTGCATTTGGAGTGCGTTCCTCTGGCACTGGTGTTTCAAGGACATATATCTTATGCCCATGATTGAGAACACTTCTCAAAGTCCTAAACCAATTATGGAAGTTTATTATGTTCAACTTTTCCTTCTCAATAACTGATTGCATTGAGAACATGTTTGTGTTTTCCATTAGATTCTACAAAGAAATATTGGAAGTTTTATCAAAACACTTTTGATTTGATTTGATTGATAAGTTAACAATATTAATAAGGCTTTTAATAAATTTTCAGTCCCACTATTTTGTTCAAATTGATAACCCTTACTTATCAATTCTATAGATTGCATAGTACAATCTTCTAGTGAGACAAGACCCAAAACAACTAAGTTATTACCCAACTAACGCCAACGCCCATAGCCAATTATTAAGGTAGGCAATGTTTTCCAATTGCATCTTAGGGAATTCTTGGATAGATGTATGCACAACTCTTTTTCATAGTCCATCTGTATGCCTTTAGTCACTTAATCCCATTAAGCTCACCTAGTCAAGCCTTACCCAAAAGACAACACGATATCAATGCACCCTGCTTGGCAAACCCACAAAACTACCATCACACTTCAATGAGATAAACATCACACCATGCTTAGCGTTCCCACACATAGTTGATCAAGTTTTTCATGTGTGTTTCTTATGGAAAGCATTGAAGACTTAATATTTTTTATTGAGGAATTTTATATAAATACATATAATATCCAATCACCACATACTTATAGTACGTACCATATACATGCTATAACCACAATAAAGACACAAAATTATGAACACAAGCACCAGTTCTAGTCGTACTATAGTAATTCCTTGGAGCCACAAGGAATTACTACCACCTAAGGTCTACATCACATGTAGAAACCTCTTGTTGATGAATATCTGTACTCTAACCAATACAGGTAGATACATTTAGCACTTTATTTAATTGACTCACCTCCTGGTAAGTTAGTCTATCAGATCGAATGTCTGGTCTTTAGTCCAAATGATGCCTGGACACTATATCAGTTGGGCCACTAGCTGATCAGTATGGATCCTCTTATCATATGTCATCCTCGGTCTTCCATTTGATCACTGCATCTTCTAAAATGGATGGTTCATCTGGTGTTGATCATCTTATTTTCCATTATAAGAATCAAAACTATGCTAATGCTTACTAACATATTACATGGTAATAGGGAAACCTCAAGTTACGCTCAAGGAGAGCATAGGAAGGAAAGAATTAATACTCTTAAATATGGAAAGAAGAAAGATGCTAAGCATGCAAACCAAGATAGAATAGGAATAAAAACCATCCAACCACACACAGAGATCTAAAGGGGTTTATTGTCCATAACCATACTAAACATCCACCATCAAAATCGATTGTAGGGTGATGCATGGAAATTGCATATATATATATATATTTGTGTCTGTGTGTGTGCATATATGTATATATATACATTAGTTTGTGGAATTGTGTGGTATTGACCAGACACGTACATTCACCCATTTAATATTCACATTGTATGCAACAAAATAAATATGATAATATTGACTTAAATCCATATGCACCAAAAATTGATGTGGCTCTGATACCAATGTTGAGAATCGGGGTGACAGAACATGTAACATAAAAAAAAAATTAATGCATGATTCCCTAATCAACAAGATCTCATCAACAAAGATGTATCTAGGAAGGAAGGTATCAAGAGATATACCTAGTCCTAGAGCAAGTCCAACGACAATTGTTGTTGCAGCATGCTTCTTCTCCAAGCATCACTGGAACAGTCATCAACAATGACCTTCTGGTGCAACATCATGGATGACGGTTGACGACGGCCTCCTAGTTGTAGGAAATGGCCTCCTCGCCTCTAGAGCAGTACACACGAACCATCAAGAACTCCACATTGTGATACCAGAACCAATAGGAAGGAGTTGTCCCTTTGAACGTCAATCTTCTATGATTGATTTTCTCTCCCACAATTGTCTCTTCCTCATTGTTCCTCCCTTTGACGGGTAAAGCTTGATCGAGCTCTCTATTGGTTACCACAACTAGCTAGGAAACAATTGTCATGGCTTATTGTTGTGTTTGGGAAGGCCTGAATGCCCCTCTATTTATAGGAGAGTTGGGGTTAGGATTTTCAGTCCATCTGGGAGTTGAAGAGATGACTTTTCATGAACTTTCTGGAACCTATGAGCGATGAATCAGTTGGTTCACTATCCAAACAGTCAGTTTGTGGGTGAATGGGTCAGTTCAAACCTTAAACCAGTTGGTTCCACATGTTTCCTATTTTCAATCATATTAGCTTTAAATATTCAATTAATGCATAATTATGACATCATCATCAATCCTTGATCCAATTGAATTGATCATTGAACCAAATGATCCAGATGATGAACAGTCATTTCACTTCATAAAATGGTAGTTTCATATCATGAAATGGTTGTTCCACTTTTGAAATGGTCATTTCATACATGAAATGGTCGTTTTATATGTGAAATGCTCGCTTCACTTGTCCAACTCGAGAAATATTCTACCAATTGTTGTTTGAATTGACCTGACACTTGAATCAATTGGTCAACACTTGTACTGGTCTCTTCATAGTCCAGTTAGTCAAATTTGAACCTCAATTGTTTAAATTAATACCTAAACACTTTAGTAATTAAGTTAATCATCATTAACCTATTCCAAGTGCATCCTAAGTGTGTGACCTATAGGTCCCAAATTATGCTGGCAATGAATGTCCATAACTAACTTATGACATCACATGCAATGAGTGGTATCTAGCAACACATCATTGTTACCCAAGTAATTTGTAAAGTTGGAGAACAACATCAACCTACAAGCCATGATGAATGTTATAGTGATCATATAGTTCCTTTGTCTATAATATCTGGATTGAACTCAAGGCATGGAATCGTCATCCTCTCAATGCTCAATCCATGTTCCTTGAACTAGAGCAGACTGTCTGAGATGCATGTGTGTTCACATATCACATATGAATCACATGAGTATGGCCATGCATTTCTCAGTCTCTCTGATTAAGTGAATTGTATATCAATCTCATGTAGGAGGGACAAATCCCATCCACATCACTCACACTCAATGCCCATGCGTCACAACACAACTGAGCATCACCTTTATAGAAACTCTTATTCAATGTCATGTTGGATGGTATCTAAGTACATCAAACAACACATGATGAGTGTAGTGATTTCATGTCAAAGAATCACAATCACCACTATCACTATGATAGTTGATTGTGACTACCATTCCATGGTATCCATGTATCACTCTCTAGGTGGGTCTGTCCAATACACTATTCTCTGGCATGTACATGTGTGCTTGACTTGATATCACATATCATGAGTAATGACACTATGTCATCAGTCAACACACACTCTAGTCTTATGTATTACTATTGTCTATTCTGCTTCCATAGTAATATCTGACTAGGGACTTCAAAGAATGTATGTACTCTTATCATACATATGATCCCATTGTTCAGGTCCTCAACCTTAAGACATGTTTCATTGAGTAACATTATTCTTTAATCATCTATTATATCAGTGTCATCATCTCATGATTGAGACAAACATAATATATGGAACTAACTTTATCATTAACAAATGAGGTATCTATTGCCCTAATACAATCATCATATGAATTTATCTGTAGGCATACATACCAACATGCCTGTTGCACTTAAATAATGATTTGAAGACATCATAACTCTTGTCTTTCCTTTTCTTGATGCCTATTACAAAGATGTGTGAACATCTCTTTAACTCCCATGTTCTCATGTTGCTTATAGAGATCATGGTTCATGGAGCACAACATGAGGCATTGGATGTCTATTGCATCATCAATATTCTTTAGATAAGAATCCCTTTCCGACCTAGGCACATTGAGTTGGTTCCTCTGGCACTAGAGTTTCTAGGATATAGAGCTTATGCTCATGAGTGAGAACAATTCTTAAAGTCATTAACCAACTGTGGATGTTATTTCCATTAAGTTTTTCCTACTCAAGGACCGACTGCAATGAAAAGTTTTTGTTGTTGTTGTTGTTGTTGTTGTTTTTGATTTGATCTATAAAAAAATATTTACACGAGTCAATATATTGATTTAATTTGACTTGAAAAGATTTGGTGATATTGATTAGGAGTTTCTTCAATAATAGCTCCAGTTATTTTCTTCAAATTAATATCCCTCATTATTAACTCACCAAAATTGCAGTGTACAATTTTCTAGTATGTGAAGGTCCATATATTTCATCAAATCATGAGTTAATCACCTATAAACTGATTATTTAGGTAGTCAACATTTTTTGATTGGAGCATATGCAACTGTTGATAGATGGTATGTGAAACTCATTGTTATATTCCACTTCTATGATTCTAGGTACTCAATCCTAATAAGGTCACCTAGTTAAGCCTGACCCAAAAAGACAACACAATAGAATGTGCACCATGCTTTGGTAGACCCACATATCTATTCTCATGCTTCCACAATATAGACAACACACCACACTTTGGCATATGTACACATAGTCGATCAAAATTTTCATGTACGCTACTTTTGGAAAGCATCTAAGACTTAATATTTTATTCAAGGGTTTTCATTTATATACATATACATATCTAAACACCACATACTTTTAAAATGTATCATATACACATTATATCCACAATCATAATACACAGACATGCAATCTACAAACACAAAAGCATTGGGTTATGACCATACTATTGTAATTCTTTAGAGCCACAAAGGATACCGATCCACCTATGGTCTTTTGCAACTTATGCAACATCAACTTGTGAACTTCCATATGAACCCGCACTTGATCAACATCATGGTGAATGATGTGTGCACAGTTTGCCACTATTTTGATTGCCTAATTTGGTTGATTTCATTTCCAGTTGCTCTTAATTGTATATCTTATAATACATATTTCACCAAATTAGTGTAAATCATGTATGCATCTATTCTTATATATTTTAATGTATTTTACATATTTTAATTATTGTAATAATTATTTGATTTAATTCATTGCTTATTTTATTATAGTTAATTATTATTTACTGGAGCAATGCCAATACCACCGACATGCAACTCATTAGTACCTACATGGAGTCGAATAATGAAAAATATTATTGCTTTAGATTGAAAATGAAAAAGGATTTCTACTACAACTAACTCGGTAGTACCGATTTCCAAGTCAGTAGTACCGACACACACACTAAAGACCAAAATTAATTGTATTAAATCCAGCTGTTATTGTTATGTTTCAATACAATTAGTTTTTCTCTTAACCTAAACATATATAACGGTTGGAAAGGGTTACATCATAAGGATATCATTGAGATCTATTGCATGAGGACGACACGAATGGCGAAAGGAGAGAGAAAAGTGAAGGAACCCTACCTGACGGACCTCAGAGGCATTTTGGTAGTAGAAACAATGACAAATCCTCTCCATTTTCTCCAAATCCATTCTTTACACCTGTCTCCAATTTAATGTATCTTAAAATGCATGTTTTACATTTTTTGGATTTACAATGATACCATGTCATCTAGTTTTAGATAAAAACATATTCCTTAGGACCCAGGAGTAGCCTGGTGTTGTACTGTATTTCACATTATGAATTGCTATATATGCGTCTTCCTAATTTCTGGACTTATTTCTATGAGATTGTTATGAACTATCCATGCTTGATCACCATAGGTAATTAATTAGACCTTTAATTGCTTTGAAAAAAGGAATTCATGGTTGGAACTTTATAGAAATACATGTTTTATATCGCCCTTTGAGAAAGGTGGCTTACTAATGTTAAAAGATTACCCAGAGTTTTCACTAAAGCATCTAACTAATAACATAATCAATACGAGAGTGGGTTTGGTATTAGATTAGGTAATAAATTATGCCGTGAGAGTGACTAATTCTTACTACTGGATCTTCGTCTAGGTTTAGGAGAATTAAATATTAATAAATGATGATAAATATAGTATACACCATGGTGAAACCAAAACTCCTAAGGAATTCATCCATTCTTGATCACAACAAACTTTGTTAGATTTACTTTTTGTTCTTAGTTAAATAAACAACCAATCAAATATTTTTCTAGGTCTAGATGATTTAGTTTCAGTAAGTAGTAGTCTATGGTAAATGATTCTTTAAGTTCGATACTCAGGCCTCATAGGTCTATATGACTTTGACATGTACACTTGTGTATTACACACACGTTATACATGTGTCAGTGAACAACTTCATGGATGCTCCTTGGTGTTGGATCATCAAGTTGCCTCTCTATGGATGCCACTTGGAGTTGGATCTTCATGTTGTGTCTCCATGGACACTCCTTGGAGTTGGATCTTCAAGTTTCCTCTTCATGGAAAGCCCTTTAAAACTAAATCTATTCATATCTAATATTACATGATATTTAAAAGGAAGAGCCTCAAGTTACATTCGAGGGGAGTTTAGAGGGAATATAATTAATTACACTTTGAAATAAAAGATGAGGCTCAACATGCAATCTAAATACTTATAAAAAAGGATCCATCCACAACATACACATCCATAAAAAGTATTTACAAAAAGGGTCCCATGCCATAACCATGCATTCATTCACCACATAAAACATATTTTAAGGCGACTTGAAGATTTTATAGGCATATGTATCATATACATATATGTATTAAATGCAGTCCTTTCAGTGCAAGACTTTCTACATTAAACAATTTTTTAATCCTACACAAACTAGGCTAGGTACACAGGGGCAGATCTCTTGTGATGGGATCAAGAAAGGTGTGGTTAAATTGAGGTCAATGTCATTTAAAGGTTTGGTTAAAATCTCAAGTAAAAAGGATTAGTAAATTTGGAGCTATGAATTTATGAAGAAACACCCAAATATGATTTAATTGAGTCCTAATTTCTAGTCAAACATGTGTTGACCCATCGCTAACCCCTGCAATCCTATTAATCGAGACTCTATGTCCGTTATTAAGAATGGTGAAAGAAATCCATTTCCCCTTCCTCACCACCATTATCATTGAAATTAATCGTATTAAAGGTGAAATTGAACCCTCTACAGAACACTGATATCCACCTAAGCCTTAAGAATACCCGCCACAGTCACCCCTCGTATTGACTAGCTAGAAAATGAAAAAATTACCATTACATTAAGGAAATCCATGTACACATCCTTAAATCCCTCACATCTCTTCCCCTTCCACCTTGTTCTATGAACCCTAGTCTCTAGGGTAGTAAGCAAGACAAGTTGGTATTAGTAGACATTGATTTCACAACCACCTACAATAAGAACCCACCCTGATCCAGCCACCACCACCTTGCCATCTTAGAACCCCAACCACCTATTTGACCTCCTTTCAGGATCTCAATAGCACACTACTCAAGCACACCCCTTTTAGATTTCGTGGAGGTGGCAAGTGCAGTGGAAACAACTAAAAAAATATTCCCCATGTATCCTACTAATTGATCTCACCAAAAGAAACATATTCAGAAGGAGGATACATGAGGTATACCTTACCACATAGTAAGTCTGGTGACGTCCCCTTTTCATGGCGGCGTGTGTCGCTACTTGTGTTCACAAATGGTCCTCATCAACATCCTCCAAATGCTAGAACTCTGTGTTTGAGTCTCTATGTAATCCAGAAGGATTGACTAGAACTCCTCTTTGTTGATAACACCAAAATTTAAGTATTTATGCTAATTATTTATCTATAGTTTAATGTCGTTATATCCTTAATATGCCTAAAATAACTCTAGAGACTTATTTTTCATAATTTATTTCTTTTTTGAAAATAAAGTTGCTTAACTGGACAATTTTGGGACTTGTAGGCACTAAACTTAAGAAAACATCAATACTCCAGATTTTGCCCAATGAACCTGGTCGGGTTCACCCGATCACGGCTGAGTTCAACCCTTAAATTTTTGTTGCAGCACACATCAGCACTCCATCAACTTTTTTTTCTTTAGGAGACAACTTCCAATGGTGTCTTGCAATGCTGGCTTCCAATGGCACCAACCAAAGGATGCTCCTGAAGGTCTCTCTCCTGATGGTGCCTTCTGATGGATCATCTTCTTATGATCTATTTTGAAGGTCACAAATGTAGGTCAACAATTAGTCATGTGAGCGCTTCCAAAATCACCTTCTGAAGGGTACCCAATCTTGTTCGCCTAAACCCAATCAAGTTCAACCTTTTCCTACAGAAGACTATGGAATACCACCATCTGATGGTTTGCCTTATGATGGTTTTCCTTCTGATGGTTCACCTTCTAAAGGATTATCTTTTAATGGCTCTTTCTGAGGGCATCAACTGAAGGCTCGTCTTCCGATGTTCATCTTCTGATGGAGTCCCCTGAAGATACGCCTTTCGATGGTCACCCCAAACCATTTCCATGAACCGAAGGGAAAAACCTAGTCGGGTTCACCCCCATTTAACACATATGCTCTACCTATCCCTATAAATACCATACCCTTACTACCTTGCAAGGGGTTCCAAACTTCAGTTCTGCACACTTATGCAACTCTAATAATCAGTTCTTAGAGCTCCGTGGGAGAACTCGAAGGTTTGAGAGGGTTGTACAACACACCCTACATCCATGACAACAGTTTTCCTCCATCGACCATCATTTTCCATCATCTTCTACCTCCACCCAACCATTTCCACCATCATTCACCCACTTCCAACCATTTCTAACAATCTTCCACCTCCATACACCCATCAAATATATTGTATGGGGTGGATCAAGAAGAGAGTATACCTAGGGTCAAGAAGATCGAGGAGGATGACCCCAAGGATGAGATCCATCCCTCCCGAAGGCAAAGGAGTGAGAGAAACCTTACTTCCATGGGCTAATTCTATTCTTCTACCTAGTTTTTCTACTTTTCTCCTTCATTTCTATACAAATAATGCTCTTTCATCTTTGTGTGGTGCCAACTATGCTTGTCAATGGCTAGTTGAGCTCTTTCATGGATTTCTAGCTCATTTTGGGCATGTTTATGTACTTTTTCCTTAAGCGAGTAGTTTTATTCTAGATCTAGTGTGTTTTCTATTCTATCTTCTCTTTCTGGTCATGATCATTGGTTTGGTTGATCTCTTTCTTTCTTGAACCTCTATTTCTACCTAAACTGGGAGATTTGTTGTAGAAATGGGTAAGGGAAGGTAGTTTGGATTGAAATTTGAAAGAGGATGTCCAAGGGAGGATCTATCCAGAACACAAGTATGAGGGATCCAAACCTTAAACTTGAACCCAAGCGGGTGTAGGTGGAATTGGTTGGGTTCCCTCAAACCCAGTCTGTTTCATCTCTACCCGGTTGTATTCTAGGACTATGTTCTGTGCATGTTCTCTACTATTGCTAATATCTTAAAATATTTTGTAACTGAGAGGGTATCCAAAATATTTTGGTTTGTTATCCAGTATATAGTTTTTGAATCATTGATGGGGTTTTAGTCATGCTACACGAGAGCGAGTGGGATGACCCCCACAGGGACAGCTAGCATGATACATGCTACATTTGTTAGTTAGTTTCTAGATATGATGTTCGAGGGCTATCTATGCCTGAGAATGGGTTCATAGACTTATCAACTTGTGGTTACATAGCCAATAACTTCTTCTCTTGATTAGTAGGATTCAATGGACTCTATTTTCTTTACTTTATTTATTTTGTTTCATATTTTTTTTCTATACTCGTCTAGTTCTTTGCATATGTCAACTACTGGTTTTGCTTAACTAACATAAGAATGGGATCTTAGGCATCCTAAATGTCCCCACATCCTTGTGTTTGATCGCGTATATATACTTTTATCCTCTATTGAGTTGTGGGGTCCTTTAAATGTTTCAAGTTATAAATTTAAAGTCTGGTCCTTCTAAATTCACCTCTTTTCAGACGCCTGATTTGGACCAGATCATTCACACTGCCTGAGCTGGCGGGAAGGAGCAACCTTTTTCTTGAAGACGTGATAGGATTTGGTCGCTCTCCTTGTCTCTCTGGAGTGATGATGACTAGGGTTCACATAGAAGAGTGGTTCTTTAGAATCCCACCATCATGGCTCTATAAATAGGAGAGGAAAGGAAGGAGGGTACGTATTCTAAAATCATGGGAAACAAAAGGCTGCATCTACATTTAAAATGGCCCTCCTGTGGACTTTCAAAAAGACAATTAGAATATACTAGAATAAATTATTTAACCAAATAATCATATTAATTGATTAACTAATTTTCCATCATCCGGCTCTAGTCAATCACTCGGGATTAGGTGATTGACATAAAATTAAAATCTAAATATTTGGCTTAAACATTTTAACCAGTTACCTTAGATTATATTATAATATTTTTATAGTAGATTACCTAAATGTTTTGGTAATCAATTTTACTCGAAACATTTCCAATTGTGTCCAAAATTATACTCTTGATCCAATACATCCTATGTGTTTGACCATGTAGGTTCCAAATTATTTTGATAGTGATATTCATAATTAAATTATGATTTCACAAGAAATGATTGGTATCTAGAAAGACTTCATTGCTACCTAAGTAATTCTATTAGTTGGATAACAACTTAACCTAGTATTTTGATAGTGTTATAGTGATTGTATAGTCCCATTGTCTCTAATATGAAGATTTAATATGAGGGATGGAAATGTCATCCCCTTAATGTTCAATCTTTGTTCTTGGATCTAGAGTAGACTATTAAGATACACATGAACTCAATATCATATATTGAATCACATGAGCTTGCCCATGCATTTCATAGTCTCACTAATCAAGTGGCCAAGATATCACTCCAATGGGAGGGGAAAATTGCTTTTGCATCACTCACAATAATCCACTTGTGTCACAATGCACTTAAATGCTACCTTATAGCAACCCTTTTTAAGGTCATGTTGAGTAGTGTTAAAGCGCATTGAAGAACATGCAACCGTTGTAGTGACTTCAGGTCTAGGATCACAATAACCATTATTACAATGTGGTGTGATTCTAACAGTCATTATTGGCTTCCATGTATCACACTCAAGGTGGGTCTGTCCAATACACTTGTTCATTACAAGTACCTATGTGTTTGATTTGATATATAGTATCATGACTAATGAGACATAGTCATTAATCAACACACAACCTAGTCTTGATGTATTAATGCTGTCTTAATATCCATAATAATATCCAACTAGGGACAAAGTAAAGTATGAACACTCTTAACATTAACATGATCTCATATTCAGGTCCTCAATCTGAACTCACATATCATTGAGTCATACACTCTAAGGACATTATTATATGTATTTATTATCCCATATTGAAACAAGCATAATAACTAAAATTACATTTATTAATTGTCAAATCAATTACAAGATGTGCCGTTACAATCATTGTATGATTGATTCTCAGGGAATATCACCAAAAATCCCTTCCATGGATCAGGGTCAACACAACAGCTACCTGGGCTTTGTCTAATCAAGCCAAGAAGTAGTTGATGACTCTATAGTATGCTAATTTCTTGCTATCACTAGGGCAGTCGTGGTTGATTCTGCAACCACATGAATGATCTTTGCCAATCTAGGAAGAGCAAGCTTTGTGGTCGTTAAGTGCATCTGTGTTTGAATTTTGAAACAAACACCCTTGATGCCACAAGATCCAACCACCATAATATGATCTTCACAACTACCTATAACACCATAGTACCTCACCAACCCTGTATGGAAACCTGGAACACCGTTGCTTCATCCCTTACACCCTGGATGTCACCTTCATGTCAAGCCCTCAACATCCTAGGCAAAGAAGCAACACCCATAGCGCCACAATTGTGGGGAGCATAACCACCATCTTCTATGGAACTTGATCATCAGAACTAAAGTTGTCATTATTCAAGTTCTTGGACCCCTAAACAACAACTTTCGTCATAAGGTACACCTTACCCTTGAATATTAAAATCGGTAACACATATCAAATCAACAAATAACATATGTAGTTATTAAATCAAATGGTAATGTGACATTGACACATTCAAATTCATCACGAACACCCCTAATCATCTAATAACTTTTCCTAAATGTATCAAAGTCACATATGTACCATGTTAAATAAGAAATCTAGGAACTATACTATAGGCCTACAAAATTAAGGAAAACTCCCAATTACTAATATTTGTAGTTTAGACTATAAATGACTATCCCTCTTAATATTTCACATAATGTAGATTTTGTTCTAATAAATAATAAAATGATAAAAATAAGGATATTAAGAAGCATATATAGAGAAATCAAATTCAGTGTGTTAAAACTCTAGTTCTAGCTATGTTATTAATTTGGCAACCCATATGGGTATGGAAACCAATCCTTAGGAAATATATGTCCTTACAGTATATGTATACATGTGGCCTATACTATTTATATTACATAAGTGGTAGTATGTAAAATATGAATTTAAAAATTAGATATATTTTTAACATGAGTAATGATTACTATATTATATGTGTACAAATATATGACTACACTGATGGCAAGGTACATAATGATTCAAGATGATACATTACAACAATCAGAAGATGATTATTTGAATGTACTTACAAAGGGAAAAATAGTAATTTTACCTAATAAGAATCTACAAAGTTATTTCCAATACAAGAAACATCAAATAACCCTAGTACATTCTCTCTTACTAGATTCTTGAGAAATTGACATCCTCGATTATTATGTACACGTGAATTTGGAAATTCTCATTTGAAATAGATACTAAATTCTCAAATATGGTATTAAACTAATTGCCTCCCTCTTAAATTTCATTTATATAACTTCACAAAAGTGGTGAACTAATTTTCATTAGCCTTTCCCTCTTGTTGAAGTTCACCATGACTATAGTGAATATTGAACATTGTTGAATAATTGAAATATTAGTTTATTTTGATATTGTCACAAAAACTGAAAACATTAGCTAAGAGATTTGTCTCACTAGATTTGTGGGTCATATCCCCCAACCTTGTCTAGTGGATAATAGATAATTAGATGTCTTCTAGTACTGGTTACTCCCACATGAAAAAGTGTTATTCTCCCACATAAGGGGGGACATTAGGCACTGGAGAAGACAAAATATTAGATTGATTGTGCAAATGGATAAATTGTTTCATTTTGAGTAATTATATATTTTGATAATTTAATTATCTTTTATATTTACATCTTTAAATTTTAGTATCTTTTTGAAACTAGCATGGTAACTAGATCATCTTGTTATTACGATACTCCACCAATCAAACTTACCTATATTTCATTTCAGAAATATTTATATTTTTTTTAATAACTCAATTATTGGATTTAGTACCAGTCTCGTTGACCTATATTTTCCCTTCTTGGGGTCCATGTGTGGTTTCGTTCCCTATGGGAACTCATGGACATGTAATATAAAGAAGAACCAGAAGAGACTTTTAGGAGTTGTCCCATGCTAAAGGGTAGCTAGGACTTATTCATATTCTTACTTTGTAGTCCATTATATAAATTAGATTCCACATCTCTGATGTAAATAATGATTGTAAAATGATTTTTTATATCTTTTGATACAAAGTTGTGTATATTTGATCGTAAAGATTGGATATTTACAACATGGTATCAGATCTATGAACATTCGACACTCATGCATGTCTCCTGGATGCTAGGGTTAGAAACCTAGTACATGTAGAACTTAGTCAAGTAGTTTACAACCATAATTGTATGAACCCTACCTACCTAAGATGGAAACACAAACTTAGGTAAAATTGATTGTCTAATACACCATTTAATAACATTACCACGTAAGTGGATTGAGATAAGGTGTCTAAGGAAGGATGCTTAGTAAGGTTCTAGAAAATTACTCCCAATCCACTTAGGTGGTGGTGGGGTTTCCTCACTTTACATACCAACCTGGCGAAGGCAATTTCTACTACTTGGGGAAAATTATAAAACTTGGACATAATTTCAAATCCAAATTAGGATGCAAGAAAAAAAAATTGTAGGACATACCATTTCAACTATTTAACAAATAAGTAGTCAAAAGGTGAATAGTATGATTAGAAACCCTAGGTTTGTATTTTTTATTCCACTTTTGGTAGAAACCAATATTCTTCCCCCCTCTCATAAGTGAAGTTACTCTAATGACCCTTAGGTTCCATGTAAATCTTCCTTTTAACTATTCAATCAATAGTTAGTATGGCGAATGTTAATAAGAGGTGATTGTGACTTAATCATTGCATTGATTTTGGCCATTTTCAATTTAAGTTTTTCCATCTAGAAATTATTTTCTTTATAATAATATATGTACAAAGAATAATAATATATTGGGAACTTTATGGATGATTTCTTGAGATAAGTCACAATAATGGAGATATGAGAAAACCCTAAAGGAGAAACGTAGAGTTGGTGAAGGATATTATAGCATAGTTGACACACCTATTTAGATTTATAGTTGAGTACTTTTAAGGGGTGGAGAATTGTACCTAACTAGACCATGGATATACCAATTTTGAGGATGAAATTCTATTTAAGGGGTGGAGAGTTGTAACATACCAAATTTTGGTACTATATTTAATTTTGAGCTATTAGACATGATCATCTCAAATAGAATTTCTCTTTTTCTAAATTTCCATTTATAATTAAACTTCATGAAATTATCTTGGAATGTGGGCACTGAAGTGCAACTTGTCCTCATTTTGATCTAGTCATACCCTTTTGAATACAATTGAAACAATGAAACACAAATATAAATTCTTAGCATTGGAGTCCCACAAAAATACGAATTCAAATATCAAATAATTGTTTTTGAATGAATTAAGAGAGTAATTAAATTGGCCACCTTGGAATCATAAATATGGGAGTTTTTCTTTTTAGAATTGAGTACAATGCAATTAAAAGCTACGATTAAAATTTCAATTATAAATAATTAGTAAATTGAGACTAGAAATTCATAAAGAAACATCCAAATATGATTTTAATTGAGTCCTAATTTCCAGTCAAACATGTGTTCAACCATCCCTAACCCCCGCAACATTATTAATTGGGACTCTACCACTACAATTATAGAACAGAGACACCAATCTATTTTCCCTTTCTTACCACCATTATTAGCAAAACTAATGTCATTAAAGGTGCCATTGGACCTTCTACGAAAGACCAAGAGCCACATAAGCCCCTCATATCGGCTGTAGTTATAGTGATCGTCACCCCTCATATCAGCTAGTCATAAAATGACAACATTGATGTTGCAGTTTAGAAGCCCATTGACAGATCCTTGAATCCCTTGCATCACTTCCCCTTCCACCTTGTTCTATAAACCCTAGTCTCTAGGGCAGCAAGAAAGACAAGTCAACATCAACATACATTGATTTCACAACCACCAACAATAAGAATTCACCCTGATCCAACCAATGTCGCCTTGTCATCTCAGAACCCCAGACACCTATGCAATCTCCTTTCAGGATCTCAATCACACACTACTCAGCCACATCCCTTACATGGTTGGGGTCAACACATCAACTGCCTGGGCTCTACTCGATAGATCTAAGATGTAGTCGATGGATCTTTTCTCTACTCTCCTTCATCCACTTGGGACTCCGTGGTTGACTCCCCAATCACTTGAATGATCTTGGCTGATTCAGGAGAGACCAAGCTTAGTGGCCATTAAGTCCATCCATGTTTGACTTCTGACAACCTAAAACTCCCCCCGACGCCTCCAGATTCAGCCACCATCTGATGATCTTCACATCTACCTACAACACCACAATGCCTCACCAACCCCTCAACAGAGACCTACAACATTGTTTCTTCATCCCCTACACCGTAGATATCACCTTCATGTCAAAAGCTTGGCATGCTAGGCAAATAACGAATGCCCATTCTGCCATCAAGGTCGGGAGAATGACCACCATCTACTATGGAACCAAATCATCAGAACTAAAGTTATCGCTATTCAAGTTCTTGGATTCCCTAAACAATAACTTCTTTCATTGTGTACTCCTTCCCCTTGTTCATTCTACAATTGATATCACATATGAAAGCAACAAATACATACCTAACTATAAATTCAAATGGTAATTTGACATTGACAATTCAAATCCATCATGAACCATCCCTATCCGCCTAATACTTTTTCTTAAATATATCAAAGTCACATATGTACCATGTTAAATAAGAAGTCTAGGATCTATAATGTAGGCTGCAAAAATCTAGGAAAACTTCCAAATAAAATAATTCATAGTTTACACTATAGTTGACTATCCTTATTAATTATTCACATAATGTAGATTTCGATCTAATAAAGAAGAAAATGAATAAAAATAAGAATGTTAAGAGGGATATATGGAGAAATCGAATTTAGTTCATTAAAATTCTAGTTCTAGATATGTTATTAATTTGGAAACCTATATGGTTATGGAAACTAAGCCCTAAGAAATGTATGCCCTTACATTATATGTATACACGTGGACTATACTATTCGTATGACATAAGTGGTATTATGTAAAATATTAATTTATAAATTATACATATTATGGACATGAGTAATGATTATTATATCATATTGAGTACAAATATATTACTAAACCGATGGCAAGGAACTTAATGATTTCAAGACGATACACTATAACAATCACAAGATGATTATTCAATCTACTTACTGAAGGGCAAAATTGTTATTTAACCTAAGAGGAATATAGGAAGTGATTTACAAGACAAGAAAAATCAAATTACTCAATTACATTCTCTCTTTCTATATTCTTGAGAAATTGGCATCCTCGATTCTTATAGACACCTTGATGTGAAAATACTCATTTGAAACTGGTACTTAATTCTTGATTCTATTAAGTAACTAATTGCCTTCCTCATAAATTTCATTTATATAACTTTGCAGAAAGGGTGAACCAATTTTCATTAGACTTTCCGTCTTGGTGAGCATTGTTGAATAATTTAACTATTGGTTGATTTTGATATTGGCACAAAAACTCAAAACATTGGCTAAGAACTTTGACTCACTAGATTTGGTGGGTCATTTCCCCAACCCTAGATACTGGATAATGAACAATTAGAGGTCTATAAGTATTGGTTACCCCCACAGGAAAAAGTATTGCTCTCTAACAGAGTGGGAAACACTAGGCACCTAGCCACCAGTGAAGACAAAATATTAGATTGATTGTACAAGTGGGTAAATTATTTCATTTTGAATAATTGGATATTTTTATATTAGTTTTGATTATTTCATTATTGTTTTTATTTACCACTTTAAATTGTTGTATCTTTTTGAAACTAGCATGATAACTAGATCATCTGCTTTTTATTACCCTAGTCCACCAAGCAAACTTACCTATATTTCATTTAAAAAATCTTCATTTTTTTTCAAATTGGTCAATAATGGAATTTAGTACTAGCCTCGCTGACCTATATTTTCCCTTCTTAGGGTCCATGTGTTGTTTTGTTCCCTCTGGAAACTCATGTACAATTAATACAAAGAAGAACTAGAAGAGACGTACATGAGTTGTCCCATGTTGAAGAGTAGAAATGACTTATTCATATTCTTACTTTGTAGTACTATGTATAAATAAGCTTCAATGATTCTTATGTAAAGCATGATTGTAAAATGTTTTGTTTATACCTTCTAATACAACTTTGTAAATATATGATCATAAATATTGGGTTTTTAGAAGATGCTCCTCACTCTTACATTGGTATACCTAAATTGATAAGAGGTTTTGTACTAATTAGATATATTGTCAAAGTCATCACAAAATTTTAAGTGAGTAAAAGTGGTTCCTTTCGTTATTAAAGTCATGCGTATAGAGCATGAGTCACGGAGTACAAATTTGAGTCCATCATTAGATAAATAAATTAGAACAATATTCATAGGTAATTTTAGTTTTAGATCATGGTAGATATTTAAAATAGTTTTGGGAAACCAAATTAGAGGAGTAATAATCTTATTTACTAATATTTGAGGCACAATAAATGCAATTAGGAATTTAATATATATGGAGTACATCATGTAGCAAACCTACAGACTTTCATCATTTATATATGTATGCATAGTTTCTAGATAATTGAAAAAAGTAAAACTATTATTGAATATGAAGAGTTACGTGGTCCATAATTTGGAGTAATTGAGACAATATCCGTGATCCTCACATATTTTTTTATAATCCTATAGTCTGATAAAAAAGACTATAGGTTTGTATAATCCTATAATTTATTATAATTTTTTATAAGATCTGTGTATTTTCTAGAAATTATCTAAAACAGAGGATAAAAATTGAAAAGGAAAATAATGTGGGTCATTGGTCTTAAGATCTAGATTTGGAAAATGCCACGTAGGTGTGGTATGGGCTTACTTGACTATTCTAAATCATATCTAGTTACAAGACTCACTGTACATGTTGGCTCTCTATAATCCTCCCTTCTGCATGATCTTTATAATAGGCACAACAATGGCGAGCTTGGAGGGCAAGGTTTAGGGTTTGGTGTGATGTTTGTGGATAACCTTCACCTTCTTGGAGGTTCTCCAGGTTAGGGCGGTGGGTTGTCAAGGCCCACCTCCTCCTAGAGCAATATACCACCTAAGTGATTGAAGGTGGTCACTAGAGAAAGAAGGAAGAAAGGGAACATATGGTCATTAGAGTTTAGAGAATAGTTAGGGAGCCTCCTAGAAACATCACAAATATGGGAGGAAGCTCAGATTTGAGCGTGAAGTGGGTTAGATATTAAACGCTAGTTAGTTGCAAGGAAGAACAAGGTGGATACGGTAAGAAGGTAACATAACTTGATTCTAGGCAATACACATCACATGATGACTAAATGGGAGCCAACAGAGTTCCACATGGTGTTGTATATGACTGAAGTTGTCTAAGAGTGAATTACCCACTTTGGAATTGGTACACTAGAGAGGGAAGTTCATTGTGATGGTCGTGGGAGTGGTTCTAGTTAGAATCAAGGGTCATTAGAGGGGTTGAAGAGGTCATGGAGATGAAGTGGAGGTAGTGCCTTGATATTTTGTTAAGAGAATAACAAGGGCGAGATATCATTCCCATAGTTGATGGTATCCACCCATGGCCACATTTCTTTGACTATATGAGGCTAAGGATGACTCCTCAAACATTCAATAAAATGTGGATTCTTGGATGAGCCTAGAAATGGCTGAGTTGACTCTACAAATTCATCCACAGGTCAAGAGGGTTACGTGACAATTTAAGTCACTGTCAATTGACATTGGGTATCAATGACTAAGTTATGAGATCATTTAAATGCAAATAATGCATAAATGTATAAGAAACATTGAAAAATCATAGGTAGGGATAAGAATATTAGAATGAAATGAAAATTGAAACAAATCTTCATAATATGTCTTCCAATCTTTGGGAAAATTTTGAGATTAGAAAATTTTTAATAGGTCAAGATATCATTATTTGTTATTTGGGTTTAGGGTTTATATATTATGAAGGAAATCAATATAAAAAAATAGAAATTCACCTTATCACTTCCTATTCACCATACAAAAAAATTGACCTAAAAATTACACTTGCTACAAGGTGAGGAAAACACAATTGCAAATCTTCCTATAGTTCCCGAGTTGCATCCTCTACATCATAGTGATTGTGTTTCATCTTAATTATTTGGATCTACTTGGTCCTAAACTATTTGAATTAAGAATTAAGAATCCTTTTAGGTCATTCTAAAAAAATACATTCTCCTACAGTTTGAGGGGTTCATGATTCAACACATGACTATCATCCTTCACATAATGCTTCAGATTTGATACATGCACCATACTATATTATAAATCCAAGGCAAGTCGATAAGCACATACACCAATGCTCTCAAGAACATCAAAGAGACCCAAAAAATATAGTGCCAAGTTTCCCTTTTGTTTTTAACTACAACATGGATGGGTCTGATCTTTAATAGAGTATAATCCCATGCCTTGGACTACTTGTTTGACCTATGTGCATATGCATATGATTTTTGGCAATCCTAGGCCCATTTCAATGTTTGTTTTATCAAGGGTACATTATCACCATATAGAATTTTAATTCCTCAAACTTTATCATCTTTCTATCCCCAAGTGCATCCTAGTGGATAGGGGATTTACATGGCCTACCATAGAGAGCCTCATTAGGTGGCATATTACTACTTGATTGATAAATATTATTGTATGCAAACTCTGATAATGGAAGGTAGTAGTCGCAAGATCCTCCCCAATCTAGGAAACATGCTCTAAGAAGATCCTCCAGAATTTAGATAGTACGTAAAAATTGACCATTACTTTGGGGATGATAGGTTCACTGAAATTTAGGTGTGTGCCTAATTTACTCTGTACTTTCTTCAATAGGTGTGATGTGATTTTTGGATCCCGATCTCAAACAATAAAAACTAGCATTCCCTACAGACGTAAAATCTCTCTTATATACAACTTAACTCACCCATGAACTATGTCCTTAGTTCACATGGGTAAGAAATGCACAGACTTGGTCAGACAATCTAGTATGACCCATAATGGGTCCTATCCCTTCCCTGTCCTGAGTAAACCCCCTACAAAATGCATTTGATGGTCTTCCATTTCCATTCAGGGAAATGGTTGCAGTGAACCACATGGCCATTGATGCATGTCCTTAATTTTCTTATAGGTGACACACTTATAGATGACTTCTGATGTATCATTCTTCATACCTTTCCATTGGAAGTGCCTTCGCAAGTCTGTGTACATCTTGAAGGAGCTGGAATCTATCAAATAATTAGACCCATGTGTCTCTTATACAACTCACTTCTTAAGCTCTGACTCTTAAGGTATGCACATTAGATGTTTGTACCTTAACCTGTCATCTATATAGATTGATAAATGTGTCCATGCCTTAGCCAATTGAGGTGCCATCTCCTCCAGGATAGGGTTATTCTTGTAGGATGTTAAAAGTTAAAAAAGAAGTCCACTAATGACATTGATATTTGCCAAACTTTTTGTGTCATATTGTGCTTGAGGTGACCTAATAGTTGAAGGTTCTAGATTCATTAGTTCAAAAGTAATGCCAGATGCACATATAATTAAAAGCATTGACTGTAACACTTGTCGTTATCTAGTGACAAAAAATGTTGAACTCATATTCTTTGAGTTATTGTAGCCATGTACTTTGTCTAAGATTAGAATCCTTCTAACTCAAGAGATATTTGAGAATTTTGTGATATATAAGATAATCAAATATGGCACTATATAGATAATGTCTCTAGATGATGAGAGAATAGAAAATAATAGCAAACTCTAAAGCTTGACATGGATAATTTATCTAAAAGTTCTCAATTGTCTAGAGACATAGGCAACAGTTTTATAGTCTACCATTAGGACACTACCTGATCCCATTTTAGAAGCATCAAAATATATTATGAACCCATCATTTCTAGAAGGCAAGGTCAAGATAGGAGAAAAAGTTAAATGCGATTTCAGTTCTTGGAAATTAGATTCATATTCAGAAGCACGTGTAAATTTTACATCTTTCTTAATAAGTTTGCTCATAGGAAGGGCTATTTTTATAAAATAAGGATAAAGTGATGGTAAAACCATCAAGGATAAGGAAGTTGTGAATTTTAAGGGCACTGGTTGGGGCTTTCCAATCAAGGATGCTTAGAACTTTAGCAAGTTCAATAGAAATTTTCCCACCCAAAATGAGATGCCCACCAAACATAACTTGATCAATCCAAAACCCACATTGTTTATGGTTGAGCTAAAAATTTTGGGCTTTCAATACATCAAGTTATTTTTTAAGATGATCACAATGTTGATTAATAGAGTATGATCATATGAGGTTGTCATCAATGAAAACCACTAACAAATTATCTAGGAAAGGATGGGACACAATATTCATCAACTTCATAAATACTCCAGGACCATTAGTCAACTCAAACAGAATCACCATGAATTCATAACATAAATAAATTGTTTTGAAATCTATATTTGGAATATCACGATTCTTCACTCATAATTGACGATAGCATAATCAAAGGTCAATATTAGAGAACATAGTGGAAATATAATTATATTCAAATAATTCATCAATTCTTGGGAGGGGTTATTAATTTTTTCTGGTGGCTTGATTGATCATACAATAATCAATACTCATTCACATATCGACATTTTTTAACAAAGAAAATAGGTGCACTTCAAGGAGATGTGCTAAGATGGATGAAACCCTTATTGAGTAGTTCTCCTAATTGTTTGAGCTCTGCAAGATCAATAGGTGTCATTCTATAAGATGCCTTTAGGACTAGAGTGGTGCTTGATGCTAACTCGATTGAGAATCCAATCTCACATACTAGAGGAAACCCAAGGATGTGACGTCCCCAGATTTTCTAAAACTTAATATGATGTGTGACGTCCAAATTGAAACCCTCGCCTCAGTGAGAATCCAAATTTTAACACCCCACACTAGGCTAATAAGAAGAAAATTAAGGGAGTAAGAAGGAACAGTAGTAGCACATGCACATGAACAATAATAAAAACCACAACAAATGCTCACCATTCAACATATAATTACAACATGAATTGATATAATATTTGATATTACATATTGAACAACAAACTCTAAACATATACATGTACAACCACTAAACAACATGATCTTAAGACAATAGGTCCACCTGTACATCAACTCACCACACAACTCTCAACTATCCTGGATCTTTGAGATCATATGTCCACAAACCTAAACAAAAGATTACATGTGGTACATGTCAGCACAATATTCAAGAATATTGTACTAAGTACGCCTATGTGTCTTTTATATACCTATCATCATATCTTGGCAATAAGATAAAACTAATACTTGGAAGTAACGAAGAATATAAAAAAAATGTATACTTGCACAAAGATATTCATTAGCAAAAGAGAACACATATTTTAAGCTCAATTTCCATTATATCATCCATGCATTGACCGCCAAAGGTTGAATGCATTAAGGCCTTTATGATCACTACCAAAAAATTAGATCATATGTACACTATGACCACTACCAAAGAGTTGGGTCAGACCACTACCAAAGAGTTAGGTCATATGTACAATGTGACCACTACCAAAGAGTTGGTTCAGACCACTACAAAAGAGTTAGGTCATATGTACAATGTGACCACTACCAAAGAGTTGGGTCACTTTCAAGAACACTGCCAAAGAGTTGGTTCTTTCATATAATGGAATAGATATATTATGTTTGATTTCTTCATAGAAGTAAGTATGGAAAATCAAGAAACATATCATACAAGAACAATTATTTCAACCAATACCATATGCCAAGTATTTTACTACACATGTAACACAAGCATATTGTATAATAAGCCAAGTAAGAGTTAATGGTGTACCTTGATCAAGAGATAATCTAATCACCACAATATTACCACATTCCTGATGTCAACTATACCTTGTTTAAACCCTGATTAAGACAAGATCATATACTAGCATCAGAATCTCATCATCTTAACCCTAGTCATGTTCATTTTAGGGTTTACTTAGATCATTATGTTATATACATTATTACTTGTCTTATGTTCATCCTTATGTGGGATTTATGTTACTAATGTTTTGTTCCAATTTAGGATACATAATCTAAATATCAAGTTCCATATCATTATTTATTCATATTAACCCTAAGTTACATGTATTACTAAAATTATAGTGTCATCACATGTATTATGGGTCATCTTCGTATAACATGAACTTTATGCATCCAACAGATATCCGACTTACATCTTAGCTTCATATTAGTGATATGAACCTACTCTGTAAATTTCACCATTTATTGATCATGCATGTATTTATTACATTTTCTTTAGGGTTATTATCCCTAATTAGCCATTTGGAGCAAATTACATGATTTTGTACATCAACATGACCATAACTAGCAACATATGCATTATAAACATGAATTGTGATTTATTGGTATCTTCTCATAATTTTAGGGCATCGTTTGATATTTATCCATCATATGAGCATTTCACATCTTACATGATATCACTATTATTAATGCAACAAAATATGGATATTATGATCCCATGTTTTTCTACTTATTTTTTTGAACATTTTGGTGCCTGGTTTGTAATTTCTGGATAAACATACTAATTTCTATGATTTATCAAAGATTTGATGATTTATTAAATTACTACTTTTTTGCGGCCAATCATGAGCTGCCATGTGGCACTCCCGGACCCTCCTGGTTCAGCTACTGAGTAGGCTGATTCTGCAGTTTGACCCCGTTCGGCTTCAAGTCGATCGGTCTGGGGCCTGACCCGGGTCGGGTGTGATTAAACCGGGTTCACCCCAGTCTTCTCTCTCTCGCACGATCAGGGAGTTTGCGGGACTCTATTTCATGTAGGTGTCGTCGGGCAGGGGACCTCTAGAGAGAAATAGTTGCAGCTACTCTCCTCATTAGCCACTAGTGATGCCATCATCACCTCCGTCCGTCTCTCCCAACCTCCCATGGCTACTCCGCTCTGGTGTTCCATCACCGGAGCTCCATCACCAGGAGCTCGTCGGCCATGGCAGCCGCTGTGGCTCTAGGAAAGGGCAAAAAGTGGTTGCAGGTCCTCACGTTGATCAAAAGCTTCCAAAAGCCTCACAAGAACTGTACGGACTCACCCCCTCCATCATTGTTGGGGAGGAGCACCGCGCATAGGCCTTCGAGCTTTTACCCCCTCCTCCGGCGATGTCCACGTCCTCGACTCACTAAACCACCATCACAGGCCATGGAAATACCCACATTCATCTCCACAGGCCTTCAACTTCCTTTTTCCTTCCTCATCTTCCTTTGATCGGCTCTCTAGCTCCATGTTACATCTTCAGCTACCACATGCTCTCTAAGGACACTGACCTACGTTTAGGGTTTACCCTATTTGTATTGCTTAACCTTGGTGGTTTGATGCTTGCTAATCACCTTTGAGTGGTGATTAGGGTTTTTGTTGTGCTTTGTTGAGAGCTTGGAGAGCTACTTGCAAGTAACCCAAGTCTAGGGTTTTGTGTGCAAGTTTGCCATCTTGTGAGATGTTTTCCCCTCTTTGCTTCCTCTAGGGTTGAGATGAAGGCTTGGGCTTGTTGTTTGAGTTTCTTGGGCCTTGCTTGAGCTTGTTTGGGCTTTGAGGTGCTTTGTTTGGGCTTGCTTGAGCCTTGTGTCGGCCAAGAGAAGCATGTGTCACCCAAGGAGTGCGTGTGTCACCCAGGTGCTTGGTGTGTCGCCCATGTTGCTTGGTCCAACCTTGACCATGTTTGGTGGACACTTGGTATGTATCTTTGAAGAGTGTCTCTTGGTGTGCTAGAGTGTTGGCTTGAACCCTAGGACAAGTGTCCCTTGGGTGGACGGCACTTAGCATGGATCTACCTTGTTTTCTCCTCCCTCTCCTTCTATATATGTGGCTCTTTCCCTTGCCTTAGCTTCCTTTGATCCCTTGCTCTCCCCTCCACCTTGAGAGCACGACACTCCTCCCTCTCTTGCTTGTGTCGGCCAAGACACCCTCCTGGAGTTGCAGTGGTGGCCGATACCCTCTCTTGGATCAGCTTTGGTGGATGACATCCCTTGGAGCTTGAAGTGCATCTTCTTCCTTGGAGCTTGGAGCTTAAGGCAGGTTGCATAGCTTCTAACCCTAACTCCTTTACCTCTAGCTATGATCTTGTTGCATGTTATTAGTTTAGCTTAGTTCCTTGCTTTTATACCTTGCTTGTGTACCTTTGGTGGCCGATCCCCTTCTAGGGTTTAGTGTTCCCTTGTGCACCTTGCTTTCTAGGGTTTAGGGTTTTCCTTGTGCTGGAGGTAGGTGATGACCCTTGGTTGGGCGACATCCTCTCTTGCCTTGATGATGGGCGATATCCTTCTTTGGTTTGGGTGTGTTGGGTGACACCCTTGTTCTTGTGATGGGCGACATAGTGGTGTTCTTTGTGTTGGCCGATATGGTGACCCCTGTTGGGCGATACCCTACCTTGTTTGAGTGTGTTGGGCAACATCCTCTCTTGTGATGGTGTTGGGCGACATGAGTGTCGTGTGTTGGACGATAGGTTAGTATGATGAGTTGGTCGACATGGTGACCATGTTGGGCAACATGGTCCTTGGGATAAGCAACACCTTTGTTCTTAAGTTGGGCGAGACCCTCTCTTGTCTTGGTGTTGGGCGAGATGGGTCCCTTATGATGGGAGACATGATGAGTGCTCTTGTGTTGGGCGATAGGCCAAGCTAGTGAGGAGTTGGCCGATATGGCTGAGTTGGCCGTTGGATGTTGTTGGGCAATACATCTTGAGGTGTTGGCCGATATAGCCTTGTCAAGCTTGATGGTTGTTGGTGTCGGACGACATGACCATGTGTGGCTTGTTTCCTTGTCTTGAACGATAGACCATGCATGTTGGCCGATAGCCATGTTCACCAATAGGCCATGCATGCCATGGTGGCCGATAACCATGCTGGCCGACACCCATGATGGCCGATAGCCATGTTGGGCGACAGCCTTGGGTGGTGATGGCCGATAGGGTTGGTGTATGTGTCGGCCGACAGGCCTTGATAGGTTTTAGTGAGGGTGGTGATGAGTTATGGTGAGAGTCTTGGGATCCTAAAGTAACGGTTCCATGTGTTATGAAAGTGGATGTTTATGTTTAATAATGGTGGTGTCTGGTTAGTGATAACAACAATGATTATGATACCTTGTAAACAATAATAATGCTAATGATAGTAACAATGATGATAATGGTAGTTGCATAAATGAGAATGATAGTAATGATGTTGATCACAATAATGATGGCAATAATGATAGTAATGATATGCATGAAGTAATCCTTGTACTTAATTGTTAAATGAGAATGGTGATAGTTATAGTAGTAGCTTACATAATGATAATATTGATAATAGTGGATGGTGACAGTAATGATAGTAGTAATAATAGTGTTTGCTCTGCATACTCAACAAAATTCTACATAAAGTAAACACCTTGATTACTTGTATAATCTTGATATAAGAGTAAGCTTGTATATGGCTTGTTAATGATGTGACTTGATCACCAAATAGTGTAAGAATGGCAAGTAGAGTATCTTGAATGGCATTTCATGATGATAGCATATTCCTTATGTTGAATCTACAATTATTGTGTACTCTAACCATGCAGGTGATGATTAGCCTTGAAAGGACTATGAGACACATGTGATGAGTAACATCACTTGATAATTACCCTGATTAATGAGATGATATGTATAATGTGTTAAGTTCCATGATGATGATGTTAGCCTTGAGAGGCAGTAACAGTACGTGATGAGGGATTGAGATCCCATGGTATGTGATGATCCTTGAGATGGATCTGGATGGTTGGCAAGAGGCCAAGTGGTAACATGTGAGGTTGGATCCTTGAGATGGATTAGGTTGATGTGTTTTCAATAATAATATAATGTTATTTACTTTCTGTTATATCTTGCATGTTATACAACTTGGTTGAATCCTGCAATCCATCTAAAAGATACTAATTAATCACAGGGAAATATATCATGTAGTTTGCCCTGGCCATAGATCCATCATCGTCAGGACTTGGTGATGGTGAAACAGGTTCTCCTACGGGTTAACCTGGAAGCGCATATTGTTGAATATGTGTAGGTTACTCCTAGCCTGAAAATAAGGAGGTAAGAGTGTAACTTCAGTTACAGACTCAGATATGTATATAGAGCATGGTGAACAGGCCCATGACTCAGGATATGTGATGTGAGGAGCATGAATGCGTTCATGGCTTAGAGCACGGTGAACAGGCCCGTGGCTCAGTTTTACTAGCGCCGAGACCTGTACCAAGGCGGGCTAGAGTGAGGGTAGCCTATGGAGCTGACATTGTGGCTTAGACCACTTCAGCATGTGACTACGGTCTTTCTTGTGTTGTACTCGTGTACTGACCACGAGGTGGGAGGTCGTGGAGTCCGTCTCTTCCATTGACCTTATATGGCACCGGTTTGGGTTTCGTAACCGAAGGTTGGACTTGAATGGTACAGTTCAAATCCTCAGGGCATATTAATACGTAATACAGCCGTTTAGTACTTATTGCTTAGGATAAACACAAAACATTGGTTGAAGCCTTGTTTGTGTAATATCTTCGTTATATCTTGTAGGTTATGTGATAATATGTCTGATCTTGATAAGCAGGTTATGTGACACTATATCTTGTTCTAATAATCATGTTACATAGGGATACATCTTATCTTGCTAATCATATTCCTTGAGATATATCTGGTTATATGCTTTTGTATAGCGGGTAAGCTTGTCGGTAAGAATAATCTGTTTTATATAGACTGCTCTTGTTATACCTGTTATTAGATATCTACTGTTATTGTCTATCTTGTTGAGGTTCTGTAGTTGCGGTGGGGAGTTATGTTTCCCGCTGGGACAATTGTTCAATTGTCTCACTCCGCTGGTTTACACTCTTTTTAGGTGGTCGAGGTAGACGTGGTCGTGGTCGTGGTGTTGCGGCCGAGCAGCTTGACGAGCAATAGAAGGCAAGTGATGGACATGCTGCTATTTTGGATGTTTTGTAGTAGATTCTAGAGTCATCCATGTACTCTCAGGTCCTTGGCAGTGTTTTGACGATGTTTCACGATGAATGATCGACGATGTTTGTATATCCTATTGTTGGCCGGATGTGGGCCTTTATGTATATGAACAGGTGGTGATCTCATGTGATGGATGAACAGCTATTTCTGAGCTGTGGACACGTATCAGATCTCGTGGATGTATATATATGACATGTTTCTGTGAAGGATGAGGACTGGAAAGTAATAGTTTCACAGTTTATCAGTTTTACGCAATCAGTTTTAATTAACCCGTGTTTTCGATAATCTGTGGTTATGGTGATTTCCGCACATTTTCGCGTAACAACTCGTTATTTGTGTGATAATGGGATGTGTTGCCACAAGTTTTGGTATCAGAGCTTTAGGTTCGCTGAGTCTATAGGGATTTAGGACTAGGTTGAGTTGTTCTTATGAGTGTCTAGGTTTTCTTACAATATCTTCTGCCCTCAGTGGAAGAAAAGTCAAGATGTCTGGAAACCATGAAGAACACTCTACTGAGTACAGTGATGCTGCATCGGTTGATGGAGCGGATGGACAAGCACATGAAGATAGGGTGCCTGAGGTCCCCCAACCTAACCCAGCCATACATGAACATCCTGCTTACCAACAGCTTATGGGGCAGTTAATGGCTACGATGAATCTCATGGTTGAGCGATTATCAGTGCCTTCTTCGCGAGCACAGGTTCCCCATGGAGAAGCATCGGGTATTGGGAAGACCTTCGAGCGGCTTCGCCGAGTTGGAGCTTCGGATTATGTTGGGACGGCTGATCCAGCGGATGCAGATCTGTGGCTGACAAGTCTCGAGAAGGCTTTTTGGATCCTTGACATCCCCAAAGCGGACAAGGTAAAGCATGCTGTCTACCTTCTGAAAGGTAGTGCTGGTCACTGGTGGACCATCGAAGAAGAGAAGCGGCCTGGTGAGGTGATCTGTTGGGAAGTGTTTCGACGTGAGTTCGTCACCAGATACTTTCCGAAGACGTAGCTGGATGAAAAGGTCAGTCAGTTTGAGAAGTTGCGGTAAGGAACGATGAACATCACCGAGTATGAAGCCAAGTTTATGGATCTGTTGAGGTTCTGTTCTCACATGGCGGCAACAGACGAGGAACGGATCAGACGTTTCAAGAAGGGTTTGAGTGCTGAGTTGACAACCCCAGTGTCTGCGTTGGAGAACCGAGAGCGGTTTGCTACGTTCGTGGAATCTGTTCGACGGATCGAGAGGACAGTAAGGGAGAAAAGAGAGTCTATGTCTCTTAAAAGACCTGCTCAGTTTCAAGGACGGAGGTTTGGTGGCCTTAAGAAGCCTAGGTTTTCAGCACCGTCAGCAATGAGAAGAGCCAGTGTACCATCTCAGTGGTCTCCGAGTAAGGGGAAAGGTTATGTTTCTTCACCGTCTAAGGCGCACACTTCAGCTTCTGTGGCAGTGACAGGGCCAGCTAGGCCACGGTTTGAGGACAAGTCATGTCATCTTTGTGGACAAGTCGGGCATTTCAGGCTTAATTGCCCGAATAGAGATGTTGAAGTGACACAACAGCCGAGACAAAGTTTTCAGAAGTCAGAAAGACCGCAGGACAGTGGTAGCAGAGGATGAGGACGCGGTCAAGCGTCTCAAGCTGGATCGTCTGCTCAAGGAAGCAGAGGTCATGGACATCAAGCAACGGATCGATTCTATGCCATGAATCAGCCGGAGGCGATAGTCAACCCGCGAGTGGTGACAGGTGAGATGGAGTTATTTCATTCGGATATGTCTTCTTCTTGCTTTATATCTGTTCTGGTTGACCCGGGTGCTACCCACTCTTTTATCGCCTATAGTATGCTTGAAAACTGTCGTTTACCTGTTAGCTGTAAGAAGGATAGCTTGTTGTTAGAAACCCCTCTTGATGGTTCCTCTTTGCTTCGAGAAGAGTGTCCATCTTGTGTCTTGTCTTTCTCGGGACACCGTATCCAAGTGGATCTTATACCACTTGATGTGCATGGTTTCGATGTTATCCTTGGGATGGATACCTTAGAGAAGTATAAGGTTGTTTTGGACTGTGGTTCCAAGCAGGCAGTGTTTGATGTTGCTGGAGAGAAGTGGATCTTCCAGGGAGATAGGAAGATTCTTCCGACATGTTTGGTATCAGCTATGGTAGCAGATAAGTTGTTACGACAAGGCTGTGAGGCATTCCTAGCTCACGTGGTGGATACCATTGTGGTTACCAAGGTGAAAGGTCGTAGTCTTGAGGAGGTGCCAGTGGTTCGATAGTTTGCAGATGTGTTTCCTGAGGAGTATCCTGGTGTTCCTCCACCCCGAGAGATTGATTTCGAGATCAATCTGGTTCCAGGGACACAACCAGTTGCATAGTCACCATACAGGATGGCTCCAGCAGAGATGGCAGAGTTGAAGAAGCAGTTGCAAGAGTTGTTGGAGAAAGGTTTTATCCAACCAAGTACGTCGCCGTGGGGTGCTCCCGTGTTGTTCGTAAAGAAGCAGGATGGTTCGATGCGGTTGTGTATAGATTACCGACAACTGAACAAGGTCACGATCAAGAATAAGTACCCGTTGCTGAGGATAGATGATCTGTTCGATCAGTTGCGTGGTGCTACAATGTTCTCGAAGATCGATCTACGGTCTGGATATCATCAGTTGAGGATAAAGGCAGATGACATACCAAAGTCAGCTTTCAGGACAAGGTATGGTCATTTCGAGTTCGTGGTTATGCCGTTTGGGTTAACCAATGCACCTGCAGCTTTCATGAATTTGATGAACAGAGTGTTTCGTCCGTTCTTGGATCAGTTTGTTGTAGTCTTTATAGATGACATCTTGATCTATAGTCGGGACAGGCTAGAGAATGAGCAACATCTTTGTCGAGCGTTGACTCTTATTCGTCAACATCAGTTGTATGCCAAGTTCAGTAAGTGTGAGTTCTGGTTAGATGAAGTGACTTTCTTGGGTCATGTGATATTCTGCTGAAGGCGTCAAAGTAGATCTGAAGAAGATGGAATCCGTTGCGGATTGGGAACAGCCGAAGACACCGACAGAAGTTCGTAGTTTCCTTGGTTTGGCTGGATACTACCGAAGGTTTATCAAGGACTTCAGTGCGATCGCTTTACCGATGACGAAGTTGACCAGGAAGGACGTACCTTTTGTTTGGGATGATCGATGTCAGCGAGCTTTCCAGAGTTTGAAGGAGAAGCTGACTAGTGCTCCAGTGTTGATCTTGCCAGAGCCTGGGAAAGGCTATGTTGTTTTCTGTGATGCTTCCAAGAAAGGTTTAGGTTGCGTTTTGATGCAGGAAGATCATGTAGTTTCTTTTGCTTCGCGACAGCTCAAGAAACATGAGGAGAACTACCCGACTCATTACTTGGAGTTGGCAGTAGTGGTTCATGCGTTAAAGATTTGGAGACACTATCTGTATGGGGAAGTGTGTCAGATCTTTATGGATCATAAGAATCTGAAGTACATCTTTACGCAGCAAGAGTTGAACATGCGATAGTGAAGATGGATGGAGTTGATCAATGATTATGACTACACTATCGAGTATCATCCTGGTAAGGCGAACGTGGTAGCTGACGCGCTTAGCAGGATGTCTTCTTCTCTTTCTTTAAAGAAGGCACAGTTGAGTTCTCTAGTATGCCATAGGAGAGATATGTTTGTGTCTTTGCAGCAGATGAATGTGCAGATAGAAGTTTCTTTGTTGTCTGGTCTTTTCGCACAGATGCAAGTTAAGCCTACGTTGAGACAGCAGATCAAGGATGCACAACAGATAGATCATGTGGTACAGTTGATTAGATTAGAGTTCGGCAGCGACAAGCGTGATGGGTTCCATGAGTCTGAGGATGGACTAGTTTGCTATCATATTAGGATGGTGGTTCCAGATGTTGGTGATCTGAGGAAGTTGGTGCTTGAAGAAGCACATACTTCGATGTATGCAATGCATCCAAGTGTCACCAAGATGTATCATAGTCTGAAGGATTTGTATTGGTGGCCTGGTTTGAAGAGAGATGTAGCTGAGTTCGTGGCGAGATGTGCGGTGTGTCAGCAAGTGAAGGCTGAACATCAGAAGCCGGTAGGTATGTTGCAACCTTTGCCGATACCGCAGTGGAAATGGGATCATATAACCATGGATTTTGTAGTTGGTCTACCCCGTACAACTAGAAATCATGATTCCATTTGGGTAATAGTGGACAGATTGACTAAATCTGCCCATTTTCTACCAGTAAAGACGACGTATACAACTGAGAAACTAGCTCGAGTATATGTGGATGAGATAGTACGTTTGCATGGTGTGCCAGCAATGATAGTTTTTGATAGAGGTCCTCAGTTTATGAGTCGTTTTTGGGAATAGTTGCACAGGGCGTTAGGAACGCAGTTAAGGTTCAGTACAGCCTTTCACCCGCAGACAGATGGACAGTCTGAGAGGACTATTTAGATTTTGGAAGATCTTCTTCGATCTTGTGTTCTATAGTTTCTAGGCAACTGGGACGTACATCTGAGTTTTATAGAGTTTGCCTACAACAACAGTTATCAGCGTAGCATCGACATGGCTCCTTATGAGGCTTTGTATGGAAGGAAGTGCAGATCTCCTTTGTGTTGGTATGAATCAGGTGAGTATCAACTTTTGGGTCCTGAGTTAGTTCAGCAGACGACAGATAAGATCAAGGTGATACAACAACAGTTGAAAGTGGCACAAGACAGGCAGAAGTCTTATGCATACAATCACCGACGACCTTTGGAATTCCAAGTGGGAGACAAAGTGTACCTTAAAGTCTCGCCGTGGAAAGGTGTGCTAAGGTTTGGACGGAAGGGTAAGTTAGCTCCCAGGTATATGGGGCCTTACCCAGTCAGAGCACGTGTTGGCAAGGTAGCTAACGAGTTAGAGTTGCCTCCAGAGTTGCACATGTTGCATCCAGTGTTTCATGTCAGTATGCTGAAGAAAAGTCATCTGGATTCAGGTACAGTGATACAGCCAGTTGAGGTCGAGCTTGATGCAGATGTGACCTACGAGGAAGGTCCTGTGGCGATCCTTGACAGAAGGATCAAGAAGCTGAAGAGGAAAGACCTGGTTCTTGTGAAGGTTCTTTGGCAGCATCGTGGCATTGAGGAAGCCACGTGGGAGCTTGAGGAAGGGATGAGGAGGAAGTATCCCTCGCTTTTCTCTTCGGATTTCGGGGACGAAATCCCTTAAAGGGGGTTAGATTGTAAGGACCCTGACCTGTGTTTAGGGTTTATCCTATTTGTTTTGCTTAACCTTGGTGGTTTGATGCTTGCTAATCACCTTTGAGTGGTGATTAGGGTTTTTGTTGTGCTTTGTTGAGAGCTTGGGGGGCTACTTGCAAGTAACCCAAGTCTAGGGTTTTGTGTGCAAGTTTGCCATCTTGTGAGATGTTTTCCCCTCTTTGCTTCCTCTAGGGTTGAGAGGAAGGCTTGGGTTTGTTGTTTGAGTTTCTTGGGCCTTGCTTGAGCTTGTTTGGGCTTTGAGGTGCTTTGTTTGGGCTTGCTTGAGCCTTGTGTCGGCCAAGAGAAGCCTGTGTCACCCAAGGAGTGCGTGTGTTGCCCAGGTGCTTGGTGTGTCGCCTAGCAGAGCTGCTAGTTGTGTCGCCCATGTTGCTTGGTCCAACCTTGACCATGTTTGGTGGACACTTGGTATGTATCTTTGATAAGTGTCTCTTGGTGTGCTAGAGTGTTGGCTTGAACCCTAGGACAAGTGTCCCTTGGGTGGACAACACTTAGCATGGATCTACCTTGTTTTCTCCTCCCTCTCCTTCTATATATGTGGCTCTTTCCCTTGCCTTAGCTTCCTTTGATCCCTTGGTCTCCCCTCCACCTTGAGAGCACGACACTCCTCCCTCTCTTGCTTGTGTCGGCCGAGACACCCTCCTGGAGTTGCAGTGGTGGACGATACCCTCTCTTGGATCAGCTTTGGTGGACGACATCCCTTGGAGCTTGAAGTGCATCTTCTTCCTTGGAGCTTGGAGCTTAAGGTGGGTTGCATAGCTTCTAACCGTAACTCCTTTACCTCTAGCTATGATCTTGTTGTATGTTAGCAGTTTAGCTTAGTTCCTTGCTTTTATACCTTGCTTGTGTACCTTTGGTGGTCGATCCCCTTCTAGGGTTTAGTGTTCCCTTGTGCACCTTGCTTTCTAGGGTTTAGGGTTTTCCTTGTGCTGGAGGTAGGTGATGACCCTTGGTTGGGCGACATCCTCTCTTGCCTTGATGATGGGCGATATCCTTCCTTGGTTTGGGTGTGTTGGGTGACACCCTTGTTCTTGTGATGGGCGACATAGTGGTGTTCATTGTGTTGGCCGATATGGTGACCCCTGTTGGGCGATACCCTACCTTGTTTGAGTGTGTTGGGCAACATCCTCTCTTGTGATGGTGTTGGGCGACATGAGTGTAGTGTGTTGGACGATAGGTTAGTATGATGAGTTGGTCGACATGGTGACCATGTTGGGCGACATGGTCCTTGTGATAAGCAACACCTTTGTTCTTGAGTTGGGCGAGACCCTCTCTTGTCTTGGTGTTGGGTGAGATGGGTCCCATATGATGGGTGACATGATGAGTGCTCTTGTGTTGGGAGATAGGTCAAGCTAGTGAGGAGTTGGCCGATATGGCTGAGTTGGCCGTTGGATGTTGTTGGGCAATACATCTTGAGGTGTTGGCCGATATAGCCTTGTCAAGCTTGATGGTTGTTGGTGTCAGACGACATGGCCATGTGTGGCTTGTTTCCTTGTCTTGAACGATAGACCATGCATGTTGGCCGATAGCCATGTTCACCAATAGGCCATGCATGCCATGGTGGCCGATAACCATGCTGGCCGACACCCATGATGGCTGATAGCCATGTTGGGTGACAACCTTGGGTGGTGATGGCCGATAGGGTTGGTGTATGTGTCGGCCGACAGGCCTTGATAGGTTTTAGTGAGGGTGGTGATGAGTTATGGTGAGAGTCTTGGGATCCTAAAGTAACAGTTCCATGTGTTATGAAAGTGGATGTTTATGCTTAATAATGGTGGTGTCTGGTTAGTGATAACAACAATGATTATGATACCTTGTAAACAATAATAATGCTAATGATAGTAACAATGATGATAATGGTAGTTGCATAAATGAGAATGATAGTAATGATGTTGATCACAATAATGATAGTAATGATATGCATGAAGTAATCCTTGTACTTAATTGTTAAATGAGAATGGTGATAGTTATACTAGTAGCTTACATAATGATAATATTGATAATAGTGGATGGTGACAGTAATGATAGTAGTAATAATAGTGTTTGCTCTGCATACTCAACATGATTCTATATAAAGTAAACACCTTGATTACTTGTATAATCTTGAGATAAGAGTAAGCATGTATATGGCTTGTTAATGATGTGAATTGATCACCAAATAGTGTAAGAATGGCAAGTAGAGTATCTTGAATGGCATTTCATGATGATAGCATATTCCTTATGTTGAATCTACAATTATTGTGTACTCTAACCATGCAGGTGATTATTAGCCTTGAAAGGACTATGAGACACATGTGATGAGTAACATCACTTGATAATTACCCTGATTAATGAGATGATATGTATAATGTGTTAAGTTCCATGATGATGATGTGAGCCTTGAGAGGCAGTAACAGTACATGATGAGGGATTGAGATCCCATGGTATGTGATGATCCTTGAGATGGATCTGGATGGTTGGGAAGAGGCCAAGTGGTAACATGTGAGGTTGGATCCTTGAGATGGATCAGGTTGATGTGTTTTCAATAATAATATAATGTTATTTACTTTCTGTTATATCTTGCATGTTATACAACTTGGTTGAAACCTGCAATCCATCTAAAAGATACTAATTAATCACAGTGAAATATATAATGTAGTTTGCCCTGGCCATAGATCCATCATCGTCAGGACTTGGTGATGGTGAAACAGGTTCTCCTACGGGTTAACCTGGAAGCGCATATTGTTGAATATGTGTAGGTTACTCCTAGCCTGAAAATAAGGAGGTAAGAGTGTAACTTCGGTTACAGACTCAGATATGTATATAGAGCATGGTGAACAGGCCCATGGCTCATGATATGTGATGTGAGGAGCATGAATGCGTTCATGGCTCAGAGCACGGTGAACAGGCCCGTGGCTCAGTTTTACTAGTGCCGAGACCTGTACCAAGGCAGGCTAGAGTGAGGGTAGCATATGGAGCTGACCTTGTGGCTTAGATCACTTCAGCATGTGACTATGGTCCTCCTTGTGTTGTACTCATGTACTGACCACGAGGTGGGAGGTCATGGAGTCCGGCTCTTCCATTGACCTTGTATGGCACCGGTTTGGGTTTCGTAACCGAAGGTTGGACTTGAACGGTACGGTTCAAATCCTCAGGGCATATTAATACGTAATACAGCCATTTAGTACTTATTGCTTAGGATAAACACGAAACATTGGTTGAGGCCTTGTTTGTGTAATATCTTCATTATATCTTGCAGGTTATGTGATAATATGTCTGATCTTTATAAGCAGGTTATGTGACAGTATATCTTGTTCTAATAATCATGTTACATAGGGATACATCTTATCTTGCTAATCATATTTCTTGAGATATATCTGGTTATATGTTTTTGTATAGCGGGTAAGCTTATCGGTAAGAATAATCTGTTTTATATAGACTTCTCTTGTTATACCTGTTATTAGATATCTGTTGTTATAGTCTATCTTGTTGAGGTTCTATAGTTGCGGTGGGGAGTTATGTTTCCCGCTGGGACAATTGTTCAATTGTCTCACTCCGTTGGTTTACACCCTTTTTAGGTGGTCGAGGTAGACGTGGTCGTGGTCGTGGAGTTGCGGCCGAGCAGCTTGACGAGCAGTAGAAGGCAAGCGATGGACATGCTGCTATTTTGGATGTTTTGTAGTAGAGTCTAGAGTCATCCTTGTACTCTCAGGTCCTTGGCAGTGTTTTGATGATGTTTCACGATGAATGATCGACGATGTTTGTATATCCTGCTGTTGGCCGGATGTGGGCCTTTATGTATACGAACAAGTGGTGATCTCATGTGATGGATGAACAGCTGTTTCTGAGCTGTGGACACATATCAGATCTCGTGGATGTATATATATGACATGTTTTTGTGAAGGATGAGGACTGGAAAGTAATAGTTTCACAGTTTATCAGTTTTACGCAATCCGTTTTAATTAACCCGCGTTTTTGATAATCTGTGGTTATGGTGATTTCCGCACATTTTTGCGTAACACCTCGCTATCTGTGTGATAATGGGATGTGTTGCCACAAGTTTTGGTATCAGAGCTTTAGGTTCATCTGAGTCTATAGGGATTTAGGACTAGGTTGAGTTGTTCTTATGAGTGTCTAGTTTTTCTTACAATATCTTCTGCCCTCAGCGGAAGAAAAGTCAAGATGTCTGGAAACCATGAAGAACACTCTGCTGAGTACAGTGATGCTGCATCGGTTGATGGAGCGGATGGACAGGCACATGAAGATCGGGTGCCTGAGGTCCCCCAACCTAACCCTGCCATACTTGAACATCCTGCTTACCAACAGCTTATGGGGCAGTTAATGGCTACGATGAATCTCATGGTTGAGCGATTACCAGTGCCTCCTCCGTGAGCACAAGTTCCCCATGGAGAAGCATCGGGTATTGGGAAGACCTTCGAGCGGCTTCGCCGAGTTGGAGCTTCAGATTATGCTGGGACGGCTGATCCAACAGATGCAGATCTGTGGCTGACAAGTCTCGAGAAGCTTTTTGGATCCTTGACATCCCTGAAGCAGACAAGGTAAAGCATGTTGTCTACCTTCTGAAAGGTAGTGCTGGTCATTGGTAGACCATTGAAGAAGAGAAGTGGCCTGGTGAGGTGATCTGTTGGGAAGTGTTTCGACGTGAGTTCGTCACTAGATACTTTCCAAAGATGTACCTGGATGAAAATGTCAGTCAGTTTGAGAAGTTGCGGCAAGGAACGATGAACGTCATCGAGTATGAAGCCAAGTTTATGGATCTGTTGAGGTTCTGTTCTCACATGGCGGCAACAGACGAGGAATGGATCAGACGTTTCGAGAAGGGTTTGAGTGCTGAGTTGACAACCCCGGTGTCTGCGTTGGAGAACCGAGAGCGGTTTGTTATGTTCGTAGAATCAATTCGACGGATCGAGAGGACAGTAAGGGAAAAAAGAGAGTCTATGTCTCTTAAAAGACCTACTCAGTTTCAAGGACGGAGGTTTGGTGGCCTTAAGAAGCCTAGGTTTTCAGCACTGTCAGCAATGAGAAGTGCTGGTGTACCATCTCAGTGGTCTCCGAGTAAGGGGAAAGGTTATGTTTCTTCACCGTCTAAGGCACACAGTTCAGCTTCTGTGGCAGTGACAAGGCCAGCTAGGCCACGATTTGAGGACAAGTCATGTCATCTTTGTGGACAAGTCGGGCATCTCAGGCTTAATTGCCCGAATAGAGATGTTGAAGTGACACAGCAGCCGAGACAGAGTTTTCAGAAGTCAGAAAGACCGCAAGCCAGTGGTAGCAGAGGATGAGGATGCAGTCAAGTGTCTCAAGCTGGATCGTCTGCTCAAGGAAGCAGAGGTCGTAGACAGCAAGCAACGGCTCGATTCTATGCCATGAATCAGCCGGAGGCGATAGTCAACCCGCGAGTGGTGACAGGTCAGATGGAGTTATTTCATTCTGATATGTCTTCTTCTTGCTTTATATCTGTTCTGGTTGACCCGGGTGCTACCCACTCTTTTATCGCCTATAGTATGCTTGAAAACTGTCGTTTACCTGTTAGTTGTAAGAATGATAGCTTGTTGTTAGAAACCCCTCTTGATGGTTCCTCTTTGCTTCGAGAAGAGTGTCCATCTTGTGTCTTGTCTTTCTCGGGACACCGTATCCAAGTGGATCTTATACCACTTGATGTGCATGGTTTCGATGTTATCCTTGGGATGGATACCTTAGAGAAGTATAAGGTTGTTTTGGACTGTGGTTCCAAGCAGGCAGTGTTTGATGTTGCTGAAGAGAAGTGGATCTTCCAGGGAGATAGGAAGATTCTTCCGACGTGTTTGGTATCAGCTATGGTAGCAGATAAGTTGTTACGACAAGGATGTGAGGCGTTCCTAGCTCACGTGGTGGATACCGTTGTAGTTACCAAGGAAAAAGGTCCTAGTCTTGAGGAGGTGTCAGTGGTTCGAGAGTTTGCAGACGTGTTTCCTGAGGAGTTTCCTGGTGTTCCTCCACCCCGAGAGATTGATATCGAGATCAATCTGGTTCCAGGGACACAGCCAGTTGCACAGTCACCATACAGGATGGCTCCAGCAGAGATGGCAGAGTTGAAGAAGCAGTTGCAAGAGTTGTTGGAGAAAGGTTTTATCCAACCAAGTACGTCTCCGTGGGGTGCTCCCGTGTTGTTCGTAAAGAAGAGGGATGGTTCAATGCGGTTGTGTATAGATTACCGGCAGCTGAACAAGGTCACGATCAAGAATAAGTACCCGTTGCTGAGGATAGATGATCTGTTCGATCAGTTGCGTGGTGCTACAGTGTTCTAGAAGATCGATCTACGGTCTGGATATCATCATTTGAGGATAAAGGCGGATGACATACCAAAGTCAGCTTTCAGGACGAGGTATGGTCATTTTGAGTTCGTGGTTATGTCGTTTGGGTTAACCAATGCACCTGCAACTTTCATGGATTTGATGAATAGAGTGTTTCGTCCGTTCTTAGATTAGTTTGTTGTAGTCTTTATAGATGACATCTTGATCTATAGTCGGGATAGGCTAGAGCATGATCAACATCTTCTTCGAGCGTTGACTCTTCTTCGTCAACATCAGTTGTATGCCAAGTTCAGTAAGTGTGAGTTCTGGTTGGATGAAGTGACTTTCTTGGGTCATGTGATATCTGCTGAAGGCGTCAAAGTAGATCCGAAGAAGGTGGAATCCGTTGCGGATTGGGAACAGCCGAAGACACCGACAGAAGTTTGTAGTTTCCTTGGTTTGGCTGGATACTACCGAAGGTTTATCAAGGACTTCAGTGCGATTGCTTTACCGATGATGAAGTTGACCAGGAAGGACATACCTTTTGTTTGGGATGATCGATGTCAGTGAGCTTTCCAGAGTTTGAAGGAGAAGCTGACCAGTGCTCTAGTGTTGATCTTTCCAGAGCCTGGGAAATGCTATGTTGTTTTCTATGATGCTTCCAAGAAAGATTTAGGTTGCGTTTTGATGTAGGAAGATCATGTAGTTTCTTTTGCTTCGCGACAGCTCAAGAAACATGAGGAGAACTACCTAACTCATGACTTGGAGTTGGCAGCAGTGGTTCATGCGTTAAAGATTTGGAGACACTATCTGTATGGGGAAGTGTTTCATATCTTTACAGATCATAAGAATCTGAAGTACATCTTTACGCAGCAAGAGTTGAACATGCGACAGCGACGATGGATGGAGTTGATCAATGATTACGACTGCACTATCGAGTATCATCCTGGTAAGGCGAATGTGGTAGCTGATGCGCTTAGCAGGAAGTCTTCTTCTCTTTCTTTAAAGAAGGCACAATTGAGTTCTCTGGTATGCCATAGGCAAGATATGTTTGTGTCTTTGCGGCAGATGAATGTGTAGATAGAAGTTTCTTTGTTGTCTAGTCTTTTCGCACAGATGCAAGTTAAGCCTACATTGAGACAGCAAATCAAGGATGCACAACATATAGATGATGCGGTACAGTTGATTAGATCAGAGTTCGGCAGTGACAAGCGTGATGGGTTCCATGAGTCCGAGGATGGACTAGTTTGCTATCGTGATAGGATGGTGGTTCCAGATGCTGGTGATCTGAGGAAGTTGGTGCTTGAAGAAGCACATACGTCAATGTATGCGATGCATCCAGGTGTCACCAAGATGTATCATAGTCTGAAGGATTTGTATTGGTGGCCCGGTTTGAAGAGAGATGTAGCTGAGTTCGTGGCGAGATGTGCGGTGTGTCAGCAAGTGAAGGCTGAACATCAGAAGCTGGCAGGTATGTTGCAACCTTTGCCGATACCGCAGTGGAAATGGGATCATATAACCATGGATTTCGTAGTTGGTCTACCCCGGACAACTAGAAATCATGATTCCATTTGGGTAATAGTGGACAGATTGACTAAATCTGCCCATTTTCTACCAGTGAAGACGACATATACATCTGAGAAACTAGCTCGAGTATATGTGGATGAGATAGTACGTTTGCATGGTGTGCCAGCAATGATAATTTCTGACAGAGGTCCTTAGTTTACGAGTCATTTTTGGCAACAGTTGCACAGGGCGTTGGGAACGCAGTTAAGGTTCAGTACAACCTTTCACCCGCAGACAGATGGACAGTCTGAGAGGACTATTCAGATTTTGGAAGATCTTCTTCGAGCTTGTGTTTTGCAGTTTCTAGGCAACTGGGACGTACATCTGAGTTTGATAGAGTTTGCCTACAACAACAGTTATCAGCGTAGCATCGACATGGCTCCTTATGAGGCTTTGTATGGAAGGAAGTGCAGATCTCCTTTGTGTTGGTATGAATCAGGTGAGTATCAACTTTTGGGTCCTGAGTTAGTTCAGCAGACGACAGATAAGATCAAGGTGATACAACAACAGTTGAAAGTGGCACAAGACATGCAGAAGTCTTATGCAGACAATCGCCGACGACCTTTGGAATTCCAGGTGGGAGACAAAGTGTACCTTAAATTCTCGCCGTGGAAAGGTGTGTTAAGGTTTGTACGGAAGGGTAAGTTAGCTCCCAGGTATATAGGGCCTTACCCAGTTAGAGCATGTGTTGGCAAGGTAGCTTACGAGTTAGAGTTGCCTCCAGAGTTGCACAGGTTGCATTCAGTGTTTCATGTCAGTATGCTGAAGAAAAGTCATCCGGATTCAGGTACAGTGATACAACCAGTTGAGGTCGAGCTTGATGCAGATGTGACCTACGAGGAAGGTCCTGTGGCGATCCTTGACAGAAGGATCAAGAAGCTGAAGAGGAAAGACCTGGTTCTTGTGAAGGTTCTTTGGCAGCATCGTGGCATTGAGGAAGCCACGTGGGAGCTTGAGGAAGGGATGAGGAGGAAGTATCCCTCGCTTTTCTCTTCGGATTTCGGGGACGAAATCCCTTAAAGGGGGTTAGATTGTAAGGACCCTGACCTGTGTTTAGGGTTTATCCTATTTGTTTTGCTTAACCTTGGTGGTTTGATGCTTGCTAATCACCTTTGAGTGGTGATTAGGGTTTTTGTTGTGCTTTGTTGAGAGCTTGGGGGGCCACTTGCAAGTAACCCAAGTCTAGGGTTTTGTGTGCAAGTTTTCCATCTTGTGAGATGTTTTCCCCTCTTTGCTTCCTCTAAGGTTGAGAGGAAGGCTTGGGCTTGTTGTTTGAGTTTCTTGGGCCTTGCTTGAGCTTGTTTGGGCTTTAAGGTGCTTTGTTTGGGCTTGCTTGAGCCTTGTGTCGGCCAAGAGAAGCCTGTGTCACCCAAGGAGTATGTGTGTCGCCCAAGGAGTATGTGTGTCGCCCAGGTGCTTGGTGTGTCGCCCAGCAGAGCTGCTAGTTGTGTCGCCCATGTTGCTTGGTCCAACCTTGACCATGTTTGGTGGACACTTGGTATGTATCTTTGACAAGTGTCTCTTGGTGTGCTAGAGTGTTGGCTTGAAACCTAGGACAAGTGTCCCTTGGGTGGACGACACTTAGCATGGATCTACCTTGTTTTCTCCTCCCTCTCCTTCTATATATGTGGCTCTTTCCCTTGCCTTAGCTTCCTTTGATCCCTTGCTCTCCCCTCCACCTTGAGAGCACGACACTCCTCCCTCTCTTTCTTGTGTAGGCCGAGACACCCTCCTGGAGTTGCAGTGGTGGCCGATACCCTCTCTTGGATCATCTTTGGTGGACTACATCCCTTGGAGCTTGAAGTGCATCTTCTTCCTTGGAGCTTGGAGCTTAAGGCGGGTTGCATAGCTTCTAACCCTAACTCCTTTACCTCTAGCTATGATATTGTTGCATGTTAGTAGTTTAGCTTAGTTCCTTGCTTTTATACCTTGCTTGTGTACCTTTGGTGGCCGATCCCCTTCTAGGGTTTAGTGTTCCCTTGTGCACCTTGCTTTCTAGGGTTTAGGGTTTTCCTTGTGCTGGAGGTAGGTGATGACCCTTGGTTGGGCGACATCCTCTCTTGCCTTGATGATGGGCGATATCCTTCCTTGGTTTGGGTGTGTTGGGTGACACCCTTGTTCTTGTGATGGGCGACATAGTGGTGTTCTTTGTGTTGGCCGATATGGTGACCCATGTTGGGTGATACCCTACCTTATTTGAGTGTGTTGGGCAACATCCTCTCTTGTGATGGTGTTGGGCGACATGAGTGTCGTGTGTTGGACGATAAGTTAGTATGATGAGTTGGTCGACATGGTCCTTGTGATAAGCAACACCTTTGTTCTTGAGTTGGGCAAGACCCTCTCTTGTCTTGGTGTTGGGCGAGATGGGTCCCTTATGATGGGCGACATGATGAGTGCTCTTGTGTTGGGCGATAGGTCAAGCTAGTGAGGAGTTGGCCGATATGGCTGAGTTGGCCATTGGATGTTGTTGGGCAATACATCTTGAGGTGTTGGCCGATATAGCCTTGTCAAGCTTGATGGTTGTTGGTGTCGGACGACATGGCCATGTGTGGCTTGTTTCCTTTTCTTGAACGATAGACCGTGCATGTTGACCGATAGCCATGTTGACCGATAGGCCATGCATGCCATGGTGGCCGATAACCATGCTGGCCGACACCCATGATGGCCGATAGCCATGTTGGGCGACAGCCTTGGGTGGTGATGGCCGATAGGGTTGGTGTATGTGTCGGCCGACAGGCCTTGATAGGTTTTAGTGAGGGTGGTGATGAGTTATGGTGAGATTCTTGGGAGCCTAAAGTAATGGTTCCATGTGTTATGAAAGTGGATGTTTATGCTTAATAATGGTGGTGTCTGGTTAGTGATAACAACAATGATTATGATACCTTGTAAACAATAATAATGCTAATGATAGTAACAATGATGATAATGGTAGTTGCATAAATGAGAATGATAGTAATGATTTTGATCATAATAATGATGGCAATAATGATAGTAATGATATGCATGAAGTAATCCTTGTACTTAATTGTTAAATGAGAATGGTGATAGTTATACTAGTAGCTTACATAACGATAATATTGATAATAGTGGATGGTGACAGTAATGATAGTAGTAATAATAGTGTTTGCTCTGCATACTCAACATGATTCTATATAAAGTAAACACTTTGATTACTTGTATAATCTTGAGATAAGAGTAAGCATGTATATGGCTTGTTAATGATGTGACTTGATCACCAAATAGTGTAAGAATGGCAAGTAGAGTATCTTGAATGGCATTTCATGATGATAGCATATTCCTTATGTTGAATCTACAATTATTGTGTACTCTAACCATGCAGGTGATGATTAGCCTTGAAAGGACTATGAGACACATGTGATGAGTAACATCACTTGATAATTACCCTGATTAATGAGATGATATGTATAATGTGTTAAGTTCCATGATGATGATGTGAGCCTTGAGAGGCAGTAATAGTACGTGATGAGGGATTGAGATCCCATGGTATGTGATGATCCTTGAGATGGATCTGGATGGTTGGCAAGAGGCCAAGTGGTAACATGTGAGGTTGGATCCTTGAGATGGATCAGGTTGATGTGTTTTCAATAATAATATAATGTTATTTACTTTATGTTATATCTTGCATGTTATACAACTTGGTTGAATCCTACAATCCATCTAAAAGATACTAGTTAATCATAGTGAAATATATCATGTAGTTTTCCCTGGCCATAGATCCATCATCGTCAGGACTTGGTGATGGTGAAACAGGTTCTCCTACGGGTTAACCTGGAAGCGCATATTGTTGAATATGTGTAGGTTACTCCTAGCCTGAAAATAAGGAGGTAAGAGTGTAACTTCGGTTACAGACTCAGATATGTATATAGAGCATGGTGAACAGGCCCATGACTCATGATATGTGATGTGAGGAGCATGAATGTGTTCATGGCTCAGAGCACAGTGAACAGGCCCGTGGCTCAGTTTTACTAGCGCCGGGACCTGTACCAAGGCGGGCTAGAGTGATGGTAGCTTATGGAGTTGACCTTGTTGGTTAGACCACTTCAGCATGTGACTACGATCCTGCTTGTGTTGTACTCATGTACTGACCACGAGATGGGAGGTCGTAGAGTCCGTCTCTTCCATTGACCTTGTATGGCACTGGTTTGGGTTTTGTAACCGAAGGTTGGACTTGAACGGTACGGTTCAAATCCTCAGGGCATATTAATACGTAATACAGCTGTTTAGTACTTATTGCTTAGGATAAACACGAAACATTGGTTGAGGCCTTGTTTGTGTAATATCTTCATTATATCTTGCAGGTTATGTGATAATATGTCTGATCTTGATAAGCAGGTTATGTGACACTATATCTTGTTCTAATAATCATGTTACATAGGGATACATCTTATCTTGCTAATCATATTCCTTGAGATATATCTAGTTATATGCTTTTGTATAGCAGGTAAGCTTGTCCGTAAGAATGATATATTTTATATAGACTGCTCTTGTTATACCTGTTATTAGATATCTACTGTTATAGTCTATCTTGCTGAGGTTCTGTAGTTGCGGTGGGGAGTTATGTTTCCCGCTGGGACAATTGTTCAATTGTCTCACTCCACTGGTTTACACCCTTTTTAGGTGGTCGAGGTAGACGTGGTCGTGGTCGTGGTGTTGCGGCCGAGCAGCTTGACGAGCAGTAGAAGGCAAGCGATGGACATGCTACTATTTTGGATGTTTTGTAGTAGAGTCTAGAGTCATCCTTGTACTCTCAGGTCCTTGGCAGTGTTTTGATGATGTTTCACGATGAATGATCGACGATGTTTGTATATCCTGCTGTTGGCCGGATGTGGGCCTTTATGTATACAAACAGGCGGTGATCTCATGTGATGGATGAACAACTGTTTCTGAGCTGTGGACACATATCAGATCTCGTGGATGTATATATATGACATGTTTCTGTGAAGGATGAGGACTGGAAAGTAATAGTTTCACAGTTTATCAGTTTTACACAATCAGTTTTAATTAACCTGTGTTTTTTGATAATCTGTGGTTATGGTGATTTCCGCACATTTTTGCGTAACACCTCATTATCTGTGTGATAATGGGATGTGTTGCCACATGCTCAGTGCGGTGGAGAGGAAATGGAAAAGGGGGGCTCTAACTCTCTACTAGAGTGGTCTCATGCCTCAATTAAAGGGTCACAGGGAAGGTCCTCTCCACCCATAGCTAACCGATCGATTACCCTCACACGTAGATTTCTCCTAAGCCAGGATTAGTGAGCACCACAAAGTCGTGGTCCCTGCTTGCAGTCAAGGAAGTAACTGCAAGGTTAGGGGCCATAATGGGACCCTTGATCTTCGATCCATTGGCCTGATTCAGTCCTCCACTTAAGCCCATATGTGGCTCACTCAAGTTAATGGTCCTAGCCGCCAAATTAGATACAGACGATTTAGATTCACCCACACAAGCCCAGCCCAAACCAAGGGGCGTGCGACGCTTCATTTAATCAAACACTTAGGCTAATCAAACATCAATAATACACATTATTTTGAAAATTTCATACCTTCATAGCTTCCTCTAGGAACATCCAATTGCCACCAATTTTAGCCATATCTTCCCTACCTCTGGAGCTACATTCTACTAAAATTTGGTGACAAAACTCAGAAATTACATCATCCGATTAAATACCTCAAAAAGACATAAAGTGAAGGATCTTAATCATAATATCAACATCAAACAACACTAAACTTTACCGCAAGCACTTGTAACTCTCAAAATAACTCAATCATATGATTTCACTTATGCCATTATACATTTAAGGATTCCAAGAGTGCACTCCATCACATCCTATACACTTAAAAGAAATTTCATCCTTGAAATTAAGCCAAAAGTTCAGTTCATCACATCATATACATCTTAAAAGAAATTTCAACCTCGAAATTAACCCGTCTCTTACTTTAAAATAAACCATAGATATTCATTCATATTTAGAATGCCACTATATGTGGAACATATTAATTCATATCCAAACCACTGTTAGGAGGTTTTAAAACACCTAGGGTGAAACACCCCTTCACATATAACGTTGAACAAGGGTTTAGAAACTCTGGTTATGTCATGACATATCTAATATGTTAGTGTTGCATCTGTTGGGTTTTAGGGGAGATAGAGAAGACAGTAGAAACAAAAATTTTCTTCTCCGAAACCCAGAATAAAGGAAACGCATGAACATCTATACAATAGGAAGGATGGTTTGTAGAGGCATACCTTGTCCCGAGGCTTGCTTGACGATGTTACCCCGTGGCTTGTGCAGTCTTCACCTCCGGTCTTGGACAGTGTCTGTGCAGCTCCTGGTCTCACTGGGACTGTCAGGATTGATAGCTGTCCTCTGAGCGGCAGAAGTCTCCCTCCTCTGAAGTAGTCCACACGGACCACCCGAAATTTTGATCTCCTTGTCCCACAAGGAATCGGAAGGATTCATACCTTCCTGTCAACATACTAGTCACCAACACACTCTCCTACAACCAGTTGCTTTTCTGTAGTTGTCTTTCCCTTATTGTGCCTCCCTTATCGGGTAGCACTTGCTCAGGCTCTCTCTCGGTTACCAAAACTAGAGAGAATGACAACTTTGCAGAGCAACTGGTGTTTTGAGTTGTTGTTGCTGAGAAGCCCCCACTACCCCTATATATATAGGAGGGTCATGCGATAGGGTTCTCTATCTCGGGTAATGCATGATTAAAGCAGGAGTAGAAGGGTTCGAGATTTTCCACAAAAAAAGCAACTTGCGCCAGTTGAACTGATCGGTTCACACCCTAAAATGATCATTTCAGGCTTTGAACCGATCGTTTGGGACTTGAGCCGATCGACTGGGACTCTGAGCTAATTGGCTGGAGCTCTGAGCCGATCAGTTCGTGGTCCTGATCCAACTCAAATTGACTTTCAAATTTGTCTCCGATTAATCAAATATTAATCCTTTTCCAAATCGAATTTGTACAAGTGAAATAAATTGTATTTGTAAAATAGTCTTCCAAACGATCTCGGTTGGTCACATGAGACGGCTGGTTCAACAATTGAGCCTATTGTCTCATTGCACATGAGCTGATCATCTCACCAGTTGAGCCGATCGATTCACCAACCTGAGCCAATTGATTCATCTCATGAGCCAATCGGTTGGGGCAGCAGACTTGTGCAAATCAGTCAATCGTAGTTTTAATCAATCTGATACTCTAATCAATCGGTCCAACACCTTGAACACTATGATATTGAGCTATCAATTGATTGTGTGTTTAATTGAACTACTAAACTCCTTTATTAATCAATCTAAACATCGTTTGTGGATAAACTCCTCTTCCAAGTCAAATCTTATGTGTGTGACCCTACAGGTCCGTTTCACATTGGCAGTGAAAGTCCATAACGCTTATGACTTCACAAGCAAAGAGCGGTGCCTAGTCGCACATCAGTGCTACCCAAATGACATAGAAAGTTGGAGAACAACTTTCAATCCTACAATCTGTGAATGGTGTTACAACAAATGTATAATTCCTTTGCCACAGATATCTCGAATGAACTCAAGGCATGGAACAGTCATCCTGTAAATGGTCATTCACTTTCTTGATCTCAGAGTATATTGGAGGAGATATGTATGACATCAATATCACATACTAATTCACACATGCGTGCGTACGCTTATCTCAATCCTACTCATCAAGTGGCCATGGATATCAAACTCCCTCAGGAGGGACAAATCCCATATCTATCACCCACCCCTCAAAAGCCCCACGTGTCAAATTCACCCAATCATCACCTTTATAATGACCCATGTTTCAGGACTGCGTTTGATGATGTCAAAGTGTACCCAACGACATGTGTCCCAACGACATGTGTTGGGTGTAGTGATTTCAGGTCTAAGAATCACACTCACCACCATCATTGTGAGAACTGACTGTGACTACCATGTCATGGTTCCATGTGTCAAACTCAAGGTGCGTTTGTCCGGTACACTTGTTCTCTAACAAGTACCTATGTGTTTGGTTTGATATCTCCATATCATGACTAACAAGATTCTGTCATCAACCAACACCACAATCTAGTCCTGTGTGTCATTGTTGTCTATCTACCTTCCACAATGACATCTGACTAGGGACATAATAAGAATGTACAAACTCTTAGCATCGGTATGATCTCATCATTCATGTCCTCAACTTGAAGGCATACGTCATAGAGTAATGTCATTCTCTAAACATTCAATCTATTATATAATTATCTCATATGACTGAACCAGAAAGAATTGGAAGCTTGCCTTTGATATTTATCAAATCAATCTTAATGTATCCCATCAAGCATCCCATGATTGGCTCTCAGGGCATACATACCAACAGACTCCCACTTGCACTGTGAGCCAATCACCCTTGAATCATATTCATAGTGATCTTCAAACATGTCCCACATGTTACTGTGCTCTAGTGCTAACATAGTGAGTCATGGAAAAACCTTGCCAAAGTCAGTATAAACTGCATGTCTCTCTCATCTCTTCATTGTACGTCATACGTATGAGATGGAGTTGCCATAATATGAGATCTGGTATTCCTTTGCTAACCTTTAGCCACATTGCATGATCAAGCACCCAACTTGTCATCAAAGACTAGAATAGCTATAAGTTCATCTCTATGAACTCCTAGATCCATATAGTATCAACGGATGTTCTCTAACACACGGATACTCGACATTTCCTTTTAAATGACTTTATTGGAACATTTCCAATTATCAACAAACATTCACTTTTATATATCCCATATATATTTTTGTGATTATTTTCTGTCCTTTTTAGAAGTTCGCATCAGTGTAACTCTTTACAATGAGCCTATAACATACTGAATTCTAGGAATTTTGCCTTTTTGGTCCTCTTTCCCATCTTTTTCTCTCATTTATATCCTCTTTGGACTTTCTATTTAATCTGTGGAGAATATGATGGTTTAATGAACATTTGTTCACCTTTTATTCCAATATTTGGGTTTATGCACAAATACCTTAGTGGAAGCTTAGTAATGAGTCAAATATGCAAAATATCAACTTGAGTGATAAAAAGAATAAAGAAATTCGTGTTAGCACTTTCTAGTATCTTTTAGAATATGTAAAAGGAGATAATTCTCGAAATATGCAAAAAGGAAATAATAAATGTGGTAATTGGAAATAATATGGAATATAATGGATAAAAGGGAGATTTCTAATGTATCTTGTACAATCTTTTATCAAATTGAATATAGTCAGAAAATTTTATCTTCTGCTGCTATCCAAATTGTATTTTGTTTACCATTGTTATTAGTAGAGAGGTTGATTGATTTCACTTCTTTACAACATTGTATCAGAGCCCATGGTATTCAGAATCTGGCTATTTCAATTTTGTCTCCCTAGTTCGAACCTTGGATTTGCATAGTTTACCTTAAGTTACATGTTTGCCTTAGATTTGATCTATGCTGATGATAGGTTGATTTAGGACCCTATAGTTTCACCTTAGAACCTTGATGAATAAAACTCTAATATGCTCATAATTAAAATATGCATAACTAAATGTTGTTTAGGTTTGCCTTTAGGCAACTATTAGGGCATGAAGTTGAAGCAAATGTGTCTAGAAAGGATCAGGGTTTCGGGGGCTGGCAATATTTTCCTCCGTGCCACTAGCTTGGTCTATGAGGACTCTCGTTCCAGTATGATACTGGCCTGGCCTGAGCTAAGATGAATTGTCCAAAATAGTTTGCTTTTAGGCAATAGTAACCTTAGACTTTTGTGTTGTATATGTTTGGGAACCCTAAGTTTTTTTAGTGTATGATAACCTTATGATTTGTTTGAGGATGGATACCAAGATAGTTTCCTTATGTCCCTTAGGACCACATGCTTGGATAAGTTTATCCCTATAACCTAGACCTTAGAGTTTGGGTGTTTGGGAAGATATCAGAGTGCATAGTGGAAGAATGATGGATCTTGAGTATGGTTTAGTTAGACTTATCCTTTATCCCTAATGTAGTTTTGCATGATGGGTTGAACCCTTTAAGGGGTGGAGTATGGTTTGTTGATGACGTTTGAGTGGTTAGATTTCATGGACGAAATCCTTTTTAGGGGGATGGATCCCTATAATATCTTGAAGTCTATCTAATCTATCTTTAGAAACCCTAACTCCATGCTTAGGAGGTTTTTGTGCTTAGTGTTCTCCAAACAAGTAATAATGGTAACCCTAACATGCTTGTTTACATATTAATGAACATATAATTATCATCTAAGGAATAATGCATGTGCTTGAACCCTAATGTACATCCAATGCACATAATATGAATATCAATGCTAATTGTCAATAAGTAAGATGTTAATAATATCATGCACCAATTAACCCTAATGATATGATGAGTAAAGTTATAATTCGTAATTAATGCATGCTAAGGATGAATAAGTGAAATAAAATGGTTATGTTGACCTAAACCCTAAGTTGTAATAATCTAACCCTAATCTATACATCCTTAATGCCTTTCATTATACATTAATGATGTTAAGAGCCATAATCAGTTAACATACTTTGATACACATAAATGATATATATAATCATCTAATCACATATTAATCAAGTCATCAATATAAAATGCAAGTTACCTTGTTATCTAATACACATGTGATTAGTCACTTAATGTGAATCAATTCATTAACGTGTAGGATGTCCCACCTGGATCATTTAAAACACATGTAATGGTTTCAATATGAGTATGAAGTAATTGGATTCACTTAAATGTGCAAAATAAATAATATAAATGAATAAATATGAGAGATGATTAATGATTACATTAATATGAGCAATAAAGATAATGTGACATTGTGACAACGTTAATATGAATACAAGTGACTAATGTGACATTAATTGAAATAATTACATGCTTAACCACGAATTGAAAAGAATGTCTTATTTCATGTAAAATAATTTGTTATAATTAATAAAGTGGTAATATGAGGATAATGAAGTATAAATCCGAATTATTAAGGACAATGATCAAATATAATGATGAATGTTGAGATAATTGAGTAACCTCTAATTGTGCGTAATAATGAAATATAACCCTTTTGGCAATAAAGTGAATATAACATGACATAATTAATATAATGTTGATCATGAGATATCCTAATAGATATAATGCTAATGAGTCAAAAATGTAAATAATGTTAAATCTCCTAAAAAGAATATCTTAATAGTGGAACCCTAGGTGATCCTTGAGAACCTGACCTACGTTGTGTTGCATGTGAAGTATATGTTGGTGAAAGTTTTAAAGGAAGTTTTATGGTTTGAGGAATAACCTGGAAGTTTTGTTATGTGAGGTTGCACACTCACCCTTCCCTAATTGCTAGTGATTTCGGGGACGAAATCCTCTTTAAGGGGTGGAGTGCTGTAACATACTAAATTCTGAGCATTTTGCCTTTTTGGTCCTCTTTCCCATCTTTTTCTCTCATTTATATACTCTTTGGCCTTTCTATATAATCTATGGAGAATATGATGGTTTAATGAACATTTATTCACCTTTTATTCCAATATTTGGGTTTATGCACAAATACCTCAGTGGAAGCTTAGTAATGAATCAAATATGCAAAGTATCCACTTGAGTGATAAAAAGAATAAAGATATTCATGTTAGAACTTTCTAGTATCTTTTAGAATATGTAAAAGGAGATAATTATCAAAATATGTGTAAAGGAAATAATAAATGTGGCAATTGGAAATAATATGGAATATAATGGATAAAAGGGAGATTTATGATGTATATTGTACAATCTTTTATGAAATTGAATATAGTCAGAAAATTTTATCTTCCACTGCTATCCAAATTGGATTTTGTTTACCATTGTTATTAGTAGAGAGGTTGATTGATTTCACTTCTTTATAGAGCCCTTCCTTATTTCCATATAACTAGTACTTATCAAGTTCTTACGCTATTCCAATAACCCTTACTAGAACTAGACAGACATCCACTCGTCATGTCCCACATACGAGTTAATAGGATGAGCACATCATATTGTCATATCCTACATACAAGATGATAAATGCTCTTTATTTTGCTATGTCCATACATGCAAGATAATGGGATGATTACATACATGATAGATCCATATCTATTCTTAGTGTTCCCATCCTTTATAAGAATTGGACACTTGGCCTTGGGATACCAACTCCATGTAACATGGACAAGTTTTCTCCCACTGAATTTATGCATAATGAACTCTTCAGTATAGATTGCCAATGTATGCTCTCTCTTTTCAGGTCAAGAGGTTTTCTAGAACTATGTCTATAGATCTCTATTCCTATCACATAGGCAATGTCTCTATCTTCCTTAAAGATAATTTCCACTTTGCATTTCCATTTTAGAACATTTCCATTTCACATCAACATGTGGAATGTGAATACGCTCCCACTAAATCACAGATCTCTCCTTATCTTTGACATATTAGTCAAACCCTTTGACTATATCATCAAAGTAAAGATCCAACTTTGAGTTGCTTGTACTTAATCAATCACATTGATTAGTCCATTGTAACTTATAAACTACATTTGCATTAATGGATTCATAAACCTTATAGGTTGTGTCATGTACACATCCTTGTTTTATTCCTCATAAGAATGTGGTTTTAGTATCTATATGACAAATTTCTTAGTCATTAAGTTACAATCAACAAGCATCATCCTTCTCAAAATGTTATCCATGTGTCTTAACGCTTAAGACTCATTTGCACTTATGGATTTCATCCCAATGGGTGCTACCATCAAGGTCATACCTTATGGTTCGCATGGAAGTCATTTACAATGTAATGGTCATAAACCATAACTCAAAATCCGGTTCCTCATATTCATCTCATCACATAGATAAGCAAGGTGTATCTGTCAAGGATATAAGAACTCACAACTCCTTGTGATTCTTAATGCTCTTTATTAGTTGGGGTATTCTTTATTTAAGAAGAAATTAGTTATTCGATAATCATCCTCTAACTCTTTACAGTATGACTCCTTTTGATTTAGACATCACCATGCCTTAATAATGAGTTCATTATGATACACTATCATAATCACTCATAAGGATCTCAAACATTTGGTTCAAGTATTTCATTCATTGATCTCATCAAGAATTAACACTTTACCAAATTCGTACCTCATCTATGATATTCTTGAACACTTCAAGATATTCATATTGGTATTTCTCTAAACACCATTTGAAGTACTAGCATTAACTCTAATAGGTATGCATATACATCACATGTATTATACCTAATAGGATAATCATTCTCCCACTACCTTTAGTGAAGATTGATTTATCATGTTCAAGAGATTCCTATCTCTTGCTGGTTCTCTAACTAAAAGAGTCTAGATTTATCCATCATATGGAAACTAGGAATGAACTTCTCATGTTTTATGCTAATTTGATTGTTGGAGTTATCAATAACTTTTAGGTATCATTTTATCTTATGCATACTAAGTACCACAAGATAAACAAGGCATTGCCACAAAGATTGAAACATCAACTTTATTAATTGCCATCATTGTCATACAATATGCAAAAATAAAGTGTTTCTATCTATTGGAAAATATGAAATAGAAGTTCATAACTCTATTACATGCCTTCAAGGCTGAAAATAAACTAAAATACTCTTATGTATGGTGGAAAAACTTGCCCCATTTATTGAGTGCTTTACATTTTATATCTTGGTATCATATAGCTCAAAAATGTTACAAGTTTATTTCATGACACCTTCAGGTGGAGACGTTTGTTGCCTCCTTCTTCTTTAGTTCTTCTAGATAGAGTGGACAATTCCTTTTCCAATGTCCTAGTTTTTGACAATGGTGGCAATTGCCTCTCTTGGTCATGCCTCCCTTGGCCTTGAGAGTTGAAGACGACTTGGGCTGCAGGCTAGCATCAGAACATTTCTTAGCTTTTCCCTTGCCCTTTTGCTTGGACTTGCCTTTCTTGCTGCTGATCATCATCACAGACTTAGGCTTGTCCTTCTTCATCTATGTCTCAGCTGTCCTCAATATGCCCAACAACTCTGTCAACAGCTTGTCAAAGTTGTTCATGTTGTAGTTCATCACAAACTGACTGTAGGATTCTAGAAACGATTGCAGTATCACATCAGTAGCCAACTCTTGGCTTAGGGGAAATCCCAGTCTTGTCAGGTTCTCCATATACCCAATCATTTTGAGCATGTGAGGACCAAGTGGATCTCCTTCTTTCATGACGCACTTGAACAGCACCCTGGAGACATCATATTTCTCTTTCCATGCTTGATCTTCATACATGTTCTTGAGATGTTGAATCATCTCAATGACACCCATGTTCTCATGTTGTCTCTGCAACTCGTGGTTCATGGAGCATAACATCAAGCACTTTGCATCAATGGAATCATCAGAATGCTTCTTATAAGCATCCCTTTCTGCCTTTGGTGCGGTAGGAGCAGGTTCCTCTAGAACTGGAGTATCCAGTATATAGAGATTTTGCTCTTGAGTGAGAACAATTCTCAAAGTCCTAAACCATTCGTGGAAGTTAGTCCCATTCAGCTTGTCCTTTACAAGGACCGATCACAACGAGAAGTGATTGTTGTTTGTTGTCATTTGTACTACAAAAGGAAATATATGCAATTTAGTCCAAAACTCAATTTTGACTTATTTGATTGATTTGAAAAGTTGACGATATAATTAGGACTTTAATTAATTATCACTCCCACTATTTTTTTTCAAATTGATATCTCTCACCATCAATTCGGAAGATTGCAGCGTACAATCTTCTAGTGGGCCAAGATCCGTATTTCATCAAGTCATGAGTCAGCTTTGGCTGATCGCCCACAATCTTGACTATTTAGGTAGGCCATCATGCCAATTGCATCATATGCAACTCTTGATGAATGAACATACACAAAACCTTTCCATGAACATTCTATGCCTCTGGGTTTAGACACTCTAAGAATCACCAGTTAAGTCTAACCCAAAAGCTGACACGGTAAACATGCACCCTACTTTGGTAGAACCTACATGTTTACCCTTCACACTTCTGCAAGATAGACGGCGCACCACGCTTTGGTGTAACCTACGCTTGGTCGATCAGGTTTTTCATGTGTGTCACTAATGGAAGGCGTAAAAGACTTAATATTTAATGAAGGATTTGGTTTTATAGGTACATATACATATCCAATCACCACAATATATAGTATGTATCATATGCATGCTATATCCCACAGAAAACATGCAAAACAATAAAAGCGATGATTATGGCCATCCTAATGTGATTCCTCGAGCCAAGAGGAATCACGGTCATCTAAGTCTACATTAAATGTAACATGTCCATGATGAAGTGTTATATCCATCCGAGTTGATCAACTCATGACATAAATGATCTGCTCACCTTGGCTGGTCGTTTGGGTGCCACCAGCTGATCGGTTGGCGTTTTCTTGGTCATCATGCATCTCCTCATGGCCGCCACCCGATCGTCTCGTTCCTCGAACCGTTCATTTGGATTGCCAACTGATCGGTTCATGCCTTGAACCAATCGTCTCAGTTGCGTCATGTTTGTCCACCATTCTTTGACATAACAGGAAATAAAAGATCTATCCTATTTTACATTTAAATTAGGAAACCTCGAGTTACATTCAGGGGGAGAAAAGGTAGAAAAGAAATCTTGAATTATTTTGAGTTACATCAGGAATAAAGAGGTAGGGAATCAGTGTGCAGACCGAGATGTAAGCAACCACATTCAACCAAGCACACACATGGTTTATTGGCCATAACCACACTATACATCCACCACAAAACTCCTTTAAGGGTGACACGTATCGAGTGCATTCATATTACATATCATATATGTATATTGGGATTTGTGGATTAGGATTGGACATGCATAAAGCCAATTTTATTCGCATTGTATACAATAAATAAAGGCGACAAACCAAAATCAATCATATCGCTAATCCTAAAGTATAGAGAAGTTTACGTGGCTCTGATACTACTGTTGGATTTTAGGGGAGACAAAGAAACCAGCGGAAACAAAAAATTTCTTCTCCCAAACCTAGAATACAGGAATCACGTCAACATCTATACAATAGGAAGGATGGTTTGTAGAGGCATACCTTGTCCTGAGGCTTGCTTGGCAACGTTACCTCATGGCTTGCGCGGTCTTCACCTCCGATCTTGGATGGTGTCTGCGCATCTCCTGGTCTCACTAGGACTGTCGGGATTGACAACTGTCCTTTGAGCAGCAGAATTCTCCCGCCTCTGAAGTAGTCCACACGGACCACCCAAAACTCCGATCCCCTTGTCCCATAAGGAATCAGAAGGATTCATACCCTCTTTTCGATGTACTAGTCACCAATACACTCTCTTGCAGCCATTTGGTTTTCTGCAGTTGTCTTTCCCTTGTTGTGCCTCCCTTATCGGGTAGCACTTGCTCAGGCTCTCTCTCGGTTACCAAAACCAGAGAGAACGACAACTTTACAGAGCAACTGGTGTTCTGAGTTGTTTCTCTTGAGAAGCCCCCACTACCCCTATATATATAGGAGGGTCATGGGATAGGGTTATATATCCCGGGTAATGCAGGATTAAAGTAGGAGTAGAAGGGTTTGAGATTTTCTACAAAACAAGCAACTTACGCCAGTTGAACCGATCGGTTCACACCCTGAAACGATCATTTCGGGCCCTGAGCCGATCGTTTGGAACCTGAGTCGATCATTTGGGGCTCTGAGCCAATCGGCTGGAGCTCTGAGTCAATTGGTTTGTGGTCCTGGTCCAACTCAAATTGACTTTCAAATTTGTCTCCGATTAATCAAATATTAATCCTTGTCCAAATCGAATTTGTACAAGTGAAACAAATTGCATTTGCAAAATACTCTTCCAAACAATCTCGGTTGGTCACATGAGCCGACCGGTTCAACAATTGAGTCGATCGTCTCATTGCACATGAGTCGATCATCTCACCAGTTGATTCTATCTGTTCACCAACCTGAGCCGATCGGTTCACCAACCTGAGTCGATCGGTTCATCTCTTGAGTCGATCGGTTGGGGCAGCAGACTTGGGCAAATCAGTCAATCGTAGTTTCAATCAATCCGATACTCTAATCAATCGGTCCAACACCTTGAACACTATGATATTGAGCTATCAATCGATTGAGTGTTTAATTGAACTACTAAACTCCTTTAGTAATCTATCTAAACATCATTTGTGGATAAACTCCTCTTCAAGGTTAAATCCTATGTGTGTGACCCTGCAGGTCCATTTCACATTGGCAGTGAAAGTCCATAATGCTTATGACTTCACAAGCAAAGAGCGGTGCCTAGTCGCACATCAGTGCTACCCAAGTGAAATAGAAAGTTGGAGAACAACTTTCAATCCTACAATCCGTGAATGGTGTTACAATGGGTGTATAATTCCTTTCTCACTGATATCTCGAATGAACTCAAGGAATGGAACAGTCATCCTGTCAACGTTCATTCACTTTCTTGGTCTCAGAGTAGATTTGAGGAGATATGTATGACATCAATATCACATACTGATTCACACATGTGTGTGCACGCCTATATCAATCCTACTCATCAAGTGGCCATGGATATCAAACTCCCTCAGGAGGGACAAATCCCATATCTATCACTCACCCCTCAAAAGCCCCATGTGTCAAAGTCACCCAATCATCACCTTTATAACAACCCATGTTTCAGGATTGCGTTTGATGATGTCAAAGTGTACACAACGACATGTGTTGAGTGTAGTGATTTCAGGTCTAAGAATCACACTCACCACCATCACTGTGAGAACTGACTGTGACTACCATGTCATGGTTCCATGTGTCAAACTCATAGTGGGTCTGTCTGGTACACTTGTTCTCTAACAAGTACCTATATGTTTGGTTTGATATCTCCATATCATGACTAACAAGATTCTAACATCAACCAACACCACAATCTAGTCTTCTGTGTCATTATTGTCTATCTACCTTCCACAATGACATCCGACTAGGGACATAATAAGAATGTACAAACTCTTAGCATCCATATGATCTCATCGTTCAGGTCCTGAACCTGAAGGCATACATCATTGAGTACTATCATTCTCTAGACATTCAATATGTTCTATCATTATCTCATATGACTGAACCAGAAAGAAATGGAAGCTTGACTTTTATCTTTATCAAATCAATCTTAATGTATCCCATCAATCATCCCATGATTGGATCTTATGGCATACATACCAACAACATCCTTATCTTTACCCATGCATTAGGGTTCCCACATCATATTGCCATATCTTAAAGGAGTTAACTAGAGTTAGCCCGTTATATCAAAGTGTCATCAACATTTTATTGAGCTAATTGTTAGGACATGTTCAACATTAACATATGCCATTTTTGGAGGGAGTTAATTATATTTAACTCACTTTATCCATCTAGATCATATCAAGGAAAATGTTATGTTTTGCTAATTGTCAAACTATATTCTTCATCTTTATTAAGCACTAAGATTAACATGTCATGTAACATGTTTCATTCATATGATCTTACTCATCGCTCATAATAAATTGCAATAGTTACTAGTGATTTCATCACAAGATTAACCTAGCATATTGCATTATCATCATTATTTATGTATGTTGTTAGCCATTTATGCATTGAGATATTTTAAACCATTTCTAGATTTCTTTCATGTCATACCCTCGTATGATATCTCAAACTTAGATCACGTTCTTAAATTTATTATACCATGGTTGTGCTAAATAATGATTGTGAGTGGCTTATTAAACATATATCAAAACTTCATCTAGTCCAACTGAGGTTCTCCTAACCCATATCATGAGGGTAGTATCATGCTCAATGTCTTTGAGCTCACTCAATTCTAATAGTATCTCGTATGCATATACTTTATCTTTCCTCTCTTAGTCTAGGGTTCTCAAGTCTAACTCATTGGCACTAGTGGTCACTTCACAAGCTCTAGCCACATAAGCACAAACCAAAACATGATATGACATTCTCATCATAGATCTCTAACCATGACATACTATATATCATCTTTCTCTTACATGTATGCCACTAGAGTCCTAGAAGGAACCACCAATCGTATCTTGAGGATTCATAGAAACTAAAACATAGCTACCTCCTCCAGGGTCTTGGGACTCTCTCTTCCTCACCCAGATGGTAGGTTCTCATATTCATATTCACATATTCAGATATAACCAACCTCTCTCTGTCTCTAAGGTTTGGTCCTCCCAAGGACATCTAGGGTTCAAGAAAACTATAGGAATCAAGCATAAATCAACACAACTCATTCACTTAGGAGTAGTCTAGTTTAAAACATATCATAACACATATTTCTCATCATTCTCATATCTTGGAGTTCAGGTTCTCTAACCTTCTCCCAATGGGTCTCACTCTCTTTGGAGTTAACCCTAAAAATGGTCCTAACACTAGAGGTCCTCCTTTGTAAAAGAGCTTGAGGCTCAAGCTGACTCACAACCTTGTCTTAACTTAACATATCGTATATCATAAAAGCCTAGTTTCTTACATCATCAAAACTTATCTCAAATCCTCAAAACTGAACTTAAGTCCTCAAAGACAAACGTTGATCATCATAAACCATTTTATATCATCTATATAAGACTTACATCGTCATCAAATCTTATTTTATATATTCCATCTATCATATATTCCAAACAAGTCTCTAGACATCTAATCTAGAACTACTCTCTCTTCTAGAATGATGCCATTCACTTTCACTTAGGTTACATGACCACCTCCTACTCATATATGTGTTGGGACACATTTTTGTAATACTTACATGTATAATAAAATATTATTTAGTTTTTCTCCGATAAAATAATCGTTAGAGAAAACTATCAAGGTTCAGTCTGATTGAAATCAAAAACCAAATCCAGAAACGAGTGTCCCACACATAGTAGAGAGTACAATGTCATGAAAACTAGTAAAAAGGGTGAGAACATGATTTAGACTAGTGTAGCTACCCTAGACAACAAGCGCCATATGCCTAGGATTTCTCTTCCCTCGATGTATGTCATTTCCAAATAGTGCAACGTCCCATACCACTGCACTACAAGGAAACAATGACATCTAAGGACTTTCTAAACAACAAGCACCAGTCTAGACCTAGTTCTCGGACATCTAGGTGCTAACCTATAGGCTAGGTCAGATCTAGTCTCTAAAAGATGACTAATCTAAACCTAAAGATTATCAAGTTCAAAGTTCTTTAGTTTTGAGTTGCATAATGAGAAAATGTTAGGCTTTGCTATTGTTCATGCTTTGATACCACATGTGACGTCACCGGATTCTCTAAAACTTAATCTGATGTGTGACGTCCAAATTGAACCCCTCACCTTAGTGAGAATATCAATTTAAACACCCCACACTAGGCTAAGAAGAAGAAAATCAAGCGATTTAGAAGGAACAATAGTAGCACATGCACATGAATAATAATAAAAAACCACAACACCTGTTCACCATTAAACATATAATTACAACATGAATTTATACAACATTTGATATTACACATTGACCAACAAACTCTAAACATATACATGTACTACCACTAAGCAACAGGATCTTAAGACAACAGGTCCACTTGTACATCAACTCGCCACACAACTCTCAACTATCATGGATCTTCGAGATCATATGTCCACAAACCTAAACAAAAGATTACATGTGGTACACATCAACACAATATTTGATAATATTGTATTGAGTGTGCCTATGTGTCTTTTATATACCTATCATCATAACTTAGAAATAAGATAAAACTAATACTTGGTAGTAATGAAGAATATAAAAATGTGTATACTTGCACGAAGATATTCATTAACATAAGAGAACACATATTTTAAGCTCATTTTCCATTATATCATCCATGCATTAACCGCTGAAGGTTGAATGCATTAAGGCCTTTATGATCACTACCAAAGAGTTAGATTATATGTACAATGTGACCACTACCAAAGAGTTGGGTCAGACCACTACCAAAGTGTTAGGTCATATGTACAATGTGACCACTACCAAAGAGTTGGGTCAGACCACTACCAAAGGGTTAGGTCATATGTACAATGTGACCACTACCAAAGAGTTGGGTCACTTCCAAGCACACTGCCAAAGAGTTGGTGCTTTCATATAATGAAATAGATGTATTATGTTTGATGTGTTCAAAGAAGTAAGTATGGAAAATCAAGCAACATATCATACAAGAACAATCATTTCAACCAATACCATATGCCAAGTATTTTACTACACATATAACACAAGCATATTGTATAATAAGCCAAGTAAGAGGTAATGGCATACCTTGATCAAGAGATAATATAATCACTACAATATATACCACATTCCTAATGTCAACTATACCTTGTTCAAACCCTGATTAAGACAAGATCATATACTAGCATCAGATTCTCATCCTCTTAACCATAGTCGTGTTTGTTTTAGGGTTTACTTAGATCATTATGTTATATACATTATTACTTGTCTTATCTCCATCCTTCTGTGGGATTTATGTTACTGATGTTATGTTCTAGACTAGGATACATAATCTGAATATCAGGTTCCATATCATTATTTATACATATTAACCCTAAGTTACATGTATTAATCAAATTAGGGTTTCATCACATGTATTATGGGTCATCTTTGTATAACATGAACTTTATGCATCTAATATATATCTAACTTACATCTTAGCTTTAGATTAGTGATATGAACCTACTCTGTAAATTTCACCATTTATTGAGCTTGCATGAATTTATTACATTTTCTTTATGGTTATTAGCCCTAATTAGCAATATGGAGCAAATTACATGATTTCACACATCAATATGACCATAACTGGCATCATATGTATTATAAACATGAATTATGATTTACTGGTATTTTCTCATTGTTTTAGGGCATTGTTTGATATATATAATCCATCATATGAGCATTTCACATCTTACATGATATTACTATTATTAGTGCAACAAAAGACTGATATTATGATCCCATGTTATTCTACTTATTTTTCTAAACATTTTGGTACCTTATTTGTAATTTTTGGATAAACATACAAATTTCTATCATTTATCAAAGATCTGATGATTTATTAAATTATTATCCTTTTGCAGCCATTCACGAGCTGCCACATGGCGCACCTGGTCCTGCCTGGTTCAGTTGCTGAGTATGCCGATTTGGCGGTTGGACCCAGTTCGGCTTCAAGTCGACCGGTCTGGGGCCTGACCCGGGTCGGGAGTGATTGAACCCGATTCACCCCAGTCTTCTCTCCCTTGCACGATTAGGGAGTCCGCGGGACTCAGTTTCACGCGGACGCCTCCACGCTGTTGACCTCCAGTGAGCAATAGGTGTCGCTACTCTCCCCATTAGCCACTAGTGATGGCGTCATCACCTCTATCCATATCTTCCAACCTCCCATGGCTACTCTGCTCTGGCGCTCCATCACTAGAGCTCCATGACCAGGAGCTCGTCGGCCATGGCAGCCGCCGTGGCTCTAGGAAAGGGCAAGAAGTGGTTGTAGGTCCTCACATTGATCTAAAGCTTCTAAAAGCTTTGCAAGAACTGTATGGATTCACCCCCCCCCCCCCGCCATCATTGCTGGGGAGGAGCACCACGCATAGGCCTCCGAGCTTTTACCCCCTCCTCTGGCGATGTCCACGTCATCGACTCACAAAACTACCATCACAGGCCACGGAAATACCCACATTGTAACGACCCCGCCTCCCAGTAACCCCCAATTAAAGGAGACCAAGAGGTCAGAGCCATTATCCAAATTAACATGATCAAAGGTTTGATAAATAATCAATAATAATTATCAAATTCTACAAACTAAACTGGAAGTCTATAAAAAATAAAACTTTGCGTACCTTTTATAAAAACTTGGATATCTACTTCTATCCACATCTGGAGTCTATTCTAACTAATCATCCTTTGTACTTTAATTCTTATTTACTTCTACATATGCCACTTTACTATTTGTCCTTTTCAATCTTGTACCTAAAACGTCGACAAACAAAATGTCGGTCAGCATATCGAAATATGCCGGTATGTGGGGACAACCAAAATTTTGCAAATATGGCTAACAATCTAAAGATCACAATCAAGTTAATTTAACTATTTCGAATTTTAAGAAGATTTAGATTCTAAAACTATTTTTAGTGGATTCCTCTCATTGTTCTGAGCAACTTTCATATTTTACATGTATCGATCTGAGCTACCAATAAAAGATACAATTTTTTGCAAAATTAACTTACTTGGACCAATCGATGAGCACCACATCACCCCTTTCCTTGCAACGCAGCCCGTTTAAGAAATATAACCAATTTACATTCTTTCCCTCATTGAATTCAATCATCTCTTCATCCCGTAGAGGGGAAAATCAATCAAGTGCATGTTTGGTCGTCTTCCTCCCTTGGAACCCTATGCATCTGTCGACCTGCAGCCAAGCGTAAGGCTATCTGCCTCACTCCACGGCCTGAAGCTTGCCAGAATTGCACTCCCTGCCTCCAACATTCCCTACCCCATGTGAAGCGCCCCCAAAATGTGGCCAATATGGCCATTCATGCATGAAATCCGTCTGTGGTTATTGCCACACCTGCTGCAGATTTGTAGACCTATGGAAGGAGTTGCTCGAAGATAGGGGCGCGGGTGTGATATCTGATCCATCCTAGGTTGTCGTGGAGGCTTCCTGCCTCCATCAAGACCACCAAACGAACCTCCGTTGCTCCAGGTATAGATCCCTACACTCGACTAGGGTTTGCATAAGGAGGAGAGCATGGGATCTCTCTCTCTCTCTCTTGTACTCGAACCAAGCCTCTACCCTATATATAAGGGTGGGTATCCACACCCTAAGATGACAATCTATGGGTCAACTAGTTCTATTCCCAATAGGAACCCAAGTTCCTTCATTAGGAAGAAAGATTCTCTCTCCTAATTACCTCTTTAATATTCTTTATTCTTTAGATATTAGGAATTCAAAAATCCTCTCACTTATTCTCTTTTATACTTGACTTTTATCCCATTGACACAAAAACTATTTTCTTTTAGTAGAAAATACTTCCTCTTTATCAATACCACAAAATTCATTAATAATGTACCACATTATCCTCTTATTTTGCATTATCATTATTTTCTCTTTCTTTCTTCTCTATTGGGGCTCCTTGGACCCCAAGAAACTCTAAGATTTTGAAATCCCTTTTTAAGGATACTTATTATCCTTCTAGATGCATCTATATCCATTATTTCTCATTATCTTGTTTATTTCTTATTAAAATATCTCTTTTTAAGGATTTCTCTTTATCTTTCCTTTTATTTTCCTCATTGGAATTACTTTTAACATTAGGAATCCTTTGGAAACAAAAATCCACCAAGGATAACTCAATTATACCTCTTTTCACTTATTTTCCACATTTTATCATTGTTTTCAATTTCTTTCTTAATAAAGAAATATTTAATTGATCTTTTCTTTTCTTGTTGCATTATCTTTGCAACTTTGGACTCCTTGGAACCCAAGGAACCCAAGAGGCACTAAATCCACTTTTGGATTATATACTTTTTCCTTCTAGAGGTTTCTACATCTTTCTTTTCTCCATTTCTTATTAATAATGGAGTTTCTCTTGTCTTTTCCTTGTTATTGGACCTAATAGCCAATAAAGCCCACAAATCGATCAACAAGGCTATTGTAAACGAAATCCATCTATTCAAACAAAATTTCTCACTATTTGTTCAAATATCTTTACATTTCTCACCAAAAGAAACCAAAAATTAGGGTTGTAACATCCTTCCCATTTTATAGGAATTTTGCCCTCAAAATTCCATCAAGCAAACAAACAATCAGGATAAGCCTTTCTTATGTCCATCACGGCTCCCATGTGGCCTCCCCCTTTCCATGGTGCTTCCCAAGAACCTTCATCATCTCATATTCTTCCATCTGAGTTCTTTCTTACCTTGGTATATCATACCCTCATAGGTGACTCAAGACATTTCAGCCTCTCATAAAGCTAAATAGGTTCAGGGCTCAGCACATGGCTTGGGTACCTCACATAGTTCTCTAGATCGGACTCATGGAACACATTATTCATCATGTTATCCTGAGGGGTAAAGCTAAACACAACCATCTCCACCAATCCATCTCAAATGGACCCATATATCGTGGACTCAGCTTTCTCAGTTGTAGCTTAGAGGGGTCAGATTTTCACATCACATACTCTCCCATAGTGAACTGCATGTCAGTCTGCTTTGCATCAGCTCACAACTCATGTCGTCCCTGGGCTCTCTTTCAGCATTGCACGATCAAAGTGACTTCATCTACACACACTGTGGTTCTTTTCTGACCTTTGCGAGGTCCATTCACCAACATCATCTTAATGAAGTGGTGCCTAACACAACATCCCTTACAGAGCTTCTTTACATCTCAATATTGGCTATGGTGGTTATCATCACATCTTCCAGAGGACAATAACTGTCTCTAGGTATCGCCCTGAATGAGAACACATGCTCTCATCAGATCCTTTAGTCTGGATTATACTAACATCGAGTTCTTCATGTATCTACTTCCTCCTTGTGGGAGTGAATCTTTAGGTCATACTCAAGAACTTTTGAAATCACATCATGGTGTAGTTGAACCATCTTTCTCTCATATGTAGTTCAACTGGATTTGTCCCTTGACAATATTCTTTCTTTCTCATGTCGTCTAGGTAGGGCGATCTACCATAACCCATATTGTCTCAAGACCTTCCTTGGTTTAGGGGAGACTTACCACAACATCCATAGTCACCTCCTGGCTTGCATGGCAACAAGCCACATGCAACTTCATCTTAAGCATCTCAAGTACTACTGTCACTTACTATCTTCGTAGTACGGTGTATGGTGATCTTAAATCATGATCTCTTGTATGGTCATGATTCCTCAAGATCGATTCCTCAGAAACCCTAAACCACTCTAATCAGGGTTTTATCACCTTCTTTTCCAAAGAAGTGTATCTGGGGTTCTACCACCATCCTTTTAGTGCATCAAGGCCTAAGCTGGCTAACCAAACAATAACTAACTTGTTAAATAGATCTTGTTACATCTGATTGTTATCCAAACTTATCTCTTTTTCCAAACTTAGGGTTAGCCTAACAACCTCTTCTGGCCTCTGGCTAGACTAGACAACTGTATCTCAATCAGAGCATCTATTACCACTTCACATCCTAAGGTATAAGATAATGTTGAAGACATACCCCTCCATGTATTTCACTTATCATCTCATATCGAACTCGAAGCTTATCTTCATCAAGAAAACTCTGAGCTTATCCTCTTGGTTATCAAACTCAACCTTGTATCACATGCAAATTCCACCTAGCTTCTGTTACAACATCCTCACAAGATGACTACCTTAATACTCTTGGTGTTTTTAAACCATCCATGTATCATTCACTTTACCAGGGTATGTTATCATCTTTGTCTCCATACCTCATAGGAACGTTCCAATTCACATCATCCTTATCCTTGATGTATGGCATGCATACTGTCCTATCTCTCACTCCCATAACAAGAGGAAATAAGCATTTGGCTACAGTCCAAATATAGAGTTCTTCCTGTTCCAAGAGTAGAGATGGTACATCCCACCTTGCTAGTACACCTTCAAATCTGAGTTGAAACGCGCAACAAACATCTCGATATCAAAGTTACTTCCATGGAGAGCTGGTCTCGAACCTGCTTGGGTCACCACCCAATCCTTGGTCATCTCCTCTAGGTCTATAGGGTGCCGACACTTTTGGGGTCATCCCTCTTCCCTTATGCATCCAGAGAGTTCCCTACTCATCTGCCCTTTGTGTCACATGAGTTCATGAAGGTGATCAATCTCATAACCCATGGCCCTCAGACAATGATAATTGTTACCTCTGAACCCTATGGTCATGTGCAACTAGGGAATTAGGCAACTCCTACTTCCATAGGTCCTATCCCTACCTGACACTAGGATAGACTTAGGATCCTAACATAGTACATGTCCAACTTAGAACCTTACCCAAGTCTCCATCATCTCTCTCTCTATATTCATGGGCTGACTTTCATTCTTTCACAGGGTCATGGAGACCTGCCTACCTTGGTTAGGCCATACACCAGTTACCTCCATGGTAACACATCCGCATGCACCTAGAGATGGTTAACTATGGGTCTATAGGTTTGTTCTCTTATCATGTACTCTTCACTTAGCTTCTCAAGATCCCATGAGACCTCTTTAGGTTACCTCAAAACCAACAGAAACTGGGATACACCCTACAAAAGGGTTCCTCTCCCAGGATGAGAGGAAACTACGCCTTGATAACAAAGGTCACAACCATCCTTAGGTCTAGGGTTTACATCCACATGAGCATGCTTAACCCTAGAAAGCTACTAAGGCACAAGCAGACCACCTACTAAACCATGCTAGGTCATACTGGTTCTCATTCCTTAATGTCAGACCAAGAACAAACCTTCTCATGTCCCCACCTTGGCTGTGATGGAGTCATTAACCATACCTTAAACTTAAGGGGTTTCCCTTTCCTCTAAACATGAGGAGTACCATGCTCAAATCTATGGAAACTCAAATCTCCCTAGGAGCATCAGGTACACCACTTCCCCTCTTAGGCCTAGGTTCACTTTTTGGGTGTCCAAATGCATGCTCAACCTTTAACCGTAAGCCTAGCATGTCCAAGGTATGTCATGCACTTCCTGTCATCCTTCTACTTGAACAACACTTCGGACAGGAGTCCTCCTCAAGGACAACCTACAAGGTATAAGGCCTCACAACCTATTACTGAGCCTCTTCAGGGTCTACAAAACTCTTCTTCCCATCTCATAAGGTAAACACTTACACCATAGGCACATAGGTACCAGCAACATCATCCTCTCTTTAGGGTTTGGTTCCTCTAAAGGCAACCAAGATATCATCAGCCTCCAAGGGTCAATCATGAGGCAACCATTATCATCCACTTAGGTCGCATCCTCCTCAACTCCCCACTATTCCTCATATCTCGGTATCTAAGCTTCCAATCTTCTTGCTTCAGTCCTACTCTCTCTTTCTAGAGCTAACTCCACAACCAGCCCTACTACTAGAGCTCCTCTCTCTACGAAGGTGGATCAAGATCACAAGCACACCCCCACATGGGTGAAGCCTATGCTCACTCAAGCTCTTCTTGCTTATCTCATAAGCTATCCAACATATTCTCCTATCCAGGGTTTTAGCCTACTACTCATACTACTGATGTATTCTGGGTGCATGCTATGCCCTACTCGCATATGCCCATAGGGTTCCTATAGGTCCTTCTCTGACCTCATCAATGAAGGAACTATCCTTCTCTCTAACATGCACGACCCTTCCCAAGGTTGGGTCGCCAAAGGCACTAGGTCATCCAACCTCATATGGCTCACAAGGTCATGGGCATCCAAAAGCATGTAAACCCACACAACTGGCCTATCATGACATCTACTCATCATGTTATCTCTCCCTCTAACCAACACTTAGGGTTAGGGTTTGCATCATCCTCAGAGGATGTGCCAGGTCTCTACTTTTAATGGAGGTCTCTACCTCCAAGACTAACTCTCTTTACTTATCCTCATCACAAAAAGGTCTAGCCTCAGGTCTCTCCTAAGGGTGTGACAACTTATTTCATACAACCTAAGCATGTACCTATTCTTTAGTTTACGCTTAACCTATTAAGCTTATGTCCATGACATCTTACTTACATGCTTTTCATTAATTTGGTGGAGGATTCTTTAATCCTTATCAACCTTACCCATCCCTCAAGAAGGTGAGGAAAAGAGAGAAAATTCTAATCCTTAAGGTCCTTAACAACATTTGAGTTGAGAAGGGATGAATAAGACGAGAGAGTCTTAAAGGTATCTTATTTCGAGTCAAATCCTAAGACATTGGCCAGGAAGTCACACTAATCCGAGAGTCCTCATATTCCGACTAGCGGTGCGGAGGAAAATCTTGCCAGCCCCCGAACGTGATCCTTTTCTAGACACCTCTATCTTTCATAAATTCCTCTAATAACTCCCTTGGGTTCTACATAATTTGTAAAATTTAATCATTATTAAAGATTAAATGAGGAACCTATGCTCTGATACCAAATGTAAAGACCCCACCTCCCAATAACCCCCAATTAAGGGAGACCAAGAGGTCAGAGCCATTATCCCAATTAACAGGATCAAAGGTTTGACAAATAATCAATAACAATTATCAAATTCTACCAACTAAACTAGAAGGCCATAAAAGATAAAACTTTGCATACCTTTTCCAAAAACTTGGATATCTACTTCTATCCACATCTGGAGTCTATTCTAACTATTCCTCCTTTGTACTTTAATTCTTATTTACTTCCACATATGCCACTTTACTGTTTGTCCTTTTCAATCTTGTACCTAAAATGCCGACAAACAAAACGTCGATCAGCATATCGAAATATGCCAATATGTGGGGACAACCAAAATTTCGAAAATATGGCTAACAATCTAAATATCACAATCAAGTTAATTTAACAAGCCAAGTTACGCTTTCAATGTGACATTCTCCACCTCTTTTGCCCTAACACTGACATACCCACTTTAGGGTTTCCCTTTTTCCATTGACTTAAGGCCACCTTCTCAATCCTAGGCTTGGTTCCTAGGGTCACCCTTCATGGTGCCATGTAGTCATGCAATATTATAGGCCACCTTCTCAATCCCGAGCTTGGTGCCTGGGGTCATCACTCATGGTGCCCATAGGTCTTCCCTCCTGGGCTTGACCTTTTGCATCATCCATCAAGGTGGCATGTAGGTGCAAGAATACACACTTCTATTATTATTGTGATAATCATAGTGACTTTATGATTTGCGAGTATGAACATCCAAACTGTTAAGTTAGCATTCAATGCGATGAATCATCTGAGAAACTCTTTGGGAAACTAATGTGATTAACCATAATTAACCACATACCTGTCAGTCTAATTTGAGACAGAATCAATCCAATCAATGCAAGAAATCCAATAGGCAAGCAAGCACACAAGGAGATCCTGAAATATGCATACAATTTTCCTATCATTGATCATGCCATCAAGATCTATATATTAAACCTAGCTCGCTTCCTAGGGTTTCTAGTCCACTTTTAGGATTTCCATTGCAATTAGGGTTCCTCTTTATTTTTACTCTTTCAAACCCTAATTTTATACAATTACTCACAAACCCTAATTATCGCATCTATTTTTCACAAAAGATATTAAGGTTATCTTTTAACAACATTTAACCTTAATTTCAGATTAAAGGCACAATTAGCCATCAATTAAGTCCATTATGCTCTTTATACTAAAACTACCAAAATTATCCTTTTTTTCATGATGGGATCATTATGTTCATTTATCATCAATTCATAGTTCATTATGGTCTAATTCACATATGAACTCTATTTGTCATTAATTCAACCTTTATCCATTAGAAAACCCTAATTCCTACATTAAGGGTATTTATCCACAATTAGGAACTTTTATACTTGAAATAGCTTATATTTATCATATCTCAACTTTAACCATGAAATTAAAAAATTAAAGCCATTAAGAGTCACATTTACTAATATTAGGGTTTCAAGGCCCATTAAAGCATATTTATGCACAGAAAACTCTAAATTAAACCAATTACATGCAAAGTTCATCCTTTTTGTTCTTAATGTACCTTTTTATCATTAATAGGTTAATCTCAACTTTAATTACGCATTAAACCCTACTAAATTCATTAATCATCTCAAAATAGGGTTTCTTAATCATTAATTCATTAAAGTTGATAACTTTTATTACTTTTCAAATTGCAAGAGGATTTAGATTCTAAAACTATTTTTAATGGATTCCTCTTGTTTTTCTAAGAAACTTTCATATTTTATAAGTATTGATCTGAGCTAACAATAAAGAGATATGATTTTTGCAAAATTAACTTACTTGGACCAATCGATGAGCGCCATGTCACCCCTTTCCTTGCAACGCGGCCCATTTAAGAAATATAACTAATTTACGTTCTTGCCCTCATTTAAGTCAATCGTCTCTTCAGCCCGCAGAGGGGAAAAATCGGTCAAGTGCATGTTTGGTCATCTTCCTCCCCTAAAACCCAACACAGCCGTCGACCTGCAGCCAAGCGTGAGGCTAGCTGCCTCACTCCACAACCTAAAGCTTGCCAGAACTGCACTCCCTGCCTCTGACTTTCCCTGCCACATGTGAAGTGCCCCCAAAACGTGGCCAATATGGCCATCCATGCGCCAAATCCATTTGTGGTTTCTGCCGCACCTACTGCAGATTTGCAGACCTACATAAGGATTTTCTCGAAGACACGGGCACGGGTGTGATATCCGATCCATCCTAGGTTGTCGTGGAGGCTTCCTGCCTCCATCAAGACCACCGCACGAATCTTCGTTGCTTCAGGGATAGATCCCTACACTCGACTAGGGTTTGTAGAAGGAGGAGAGCGTGGGATTTCTCTCTCTCTCTTGGACTCGAACTAGGGCTCTACCCTATATATAAGGGTGGGTATCCACGCCCTAAGATGACCATCTATGGGTCAACTAGTTCTATTCCCAATAGGAACCCAAGTTCCTTCATTAGGAAGCATGATTCTCTCTCCTAATTACCTCTTTAATATTCTTTATTCTTTAGATATTAGGAATTCGAAAATCCTCTCACTTATTCTCTTTTATACTTGACTTTTATCCCATTGACACAAAAACTATTTTCTTTTAGTAGAAAATACTTCCTCTTTATCAATACCACAAAATTCATTAATAATGTATCACATTATCCTCTTATTTTGCATTATTGGTATTTTATCTTTGTTTCTTCTCTATTGGGGCTCCTTAGACCCCAAGAAACTCTAACATTTCGAAATCCCTTTTTAAGGATACTTATTATCCTTCTAGATGCATCTATATCCATTATTTATCATTTTTTTATTTCTTATTAAAATATCTCTTTTTAAGGATTTCTCTTTATCTTTCTTTTTATTTTCCTCATTGGCATTCCTTTTAACATTAGGTATTCTTTGGATACGAAAATCCACCAAGGATAAATCAATTATGCCTCTTTTCACTTATTTTCCACATTTTATCATTATTTCCAATTTCTTTCTTAATAAAGAAATATTTGATTGATCTGTTCTTTTCTTTTTGCATTATCTTTGCAACTTGGGACTCCTTGGAACCCAATAGGCATGAAATCCACCTTTGGATTATATACTTTTTCCTTCTAGAGGTTTCTACATCTTTCTTTTCTCCATTTCTTATTAATAATGGAATTTCTCTTGTCTTTTTCTTATTATTGGGCCCAATAGCCAATAAAGCCCATGAATCAATCAACAAGGCTATTCTAAACAAAATCCATCTATTCAATCAAATTTTCTCACTATTCGTTCAAATAACTTTACATTTCTCACCAAAAGAAATAAAAAATTGGGGTTGTAACACACATTCATCTCCATAGGCCTTCAACTCCCTTTTCCCTTCCTCATATTCCTTTGGCCGGATCTCTAGCTCCATGTTACACCTTTGGCCACCACCTGCTCAGTGCGATAGAGATACAATGGCAAAGGAGGGCTCTAACTCTCTACTGGAGTGGTCTCACGCCTCAGTTAAAGGGTCACGAGGAAGGTCTCGCAGCTAACCGATCGATTACCCTCACACGTAGTCCGCTCCTAAGCCGCAATTAGCGAGAACCACGAAGTTGTGGTCACTACTTGCAGTCAAGGAAGTAACTGCAAGGTTAGGGATAACATTGGGACCCTTGATCTTCGATCCATTGGCCTGAGTCAGTCCTCCACTTAAGCCCATATGCGGCTCACTCAATTTAATGGTGCCAGTTGCCAAATCAGATATGGATGGTTGAGATTCACCCACACAAGCCCAAACCAAACCAAGGGGCGCGTGACACTCCATTTAATCAACCACTTAGGCTAATCAAACATCAATAATGCACATTATTTCACAAATTTTATTCCTTCATAACTTCCTCTAGGAACATCCCATTTCCACCAAATTTCAACCATTACTTCCCTAAATCTCGAGCTACATTCTACTCAAATTTGGTGACAAAACTCAGCTATTATATCATCCGATTAAAAACCTCAAAAAGATATAAAGTTAAGAATCTTAATCATAATATCAACATCAAAAAACACTCAACTTTACCGCAAGCACTTGTAACTCTCAAAATAACTCAATCATATGATTTCACTTATGCCATTGTAAATTTAAGGATTCCAAAAGTGCACTCCATTGCAAAGGAGCTCCTAAGAAAATACGTCTGGGTAATCTTTCACCACATCCAAACTCCAAAAAGGCCTTGTCATAGAATCACTCATCGAGACAATGATAAGATAGGCTCTAATTCCTTTGTCTATAAAGATTTCATCTTTAGTAGAAGAGATAATCATGCTTTGGTTTCTTTCTATTTTCCTTGGGTATTCTCAAAGGTTTAGAATTGGGTGTAGAATTGGTGACTTTCTTGGTTTGACAATTAATCATGGCATAGTTGGCATAAAGATAACCCATCCCCATAATTAGGTCAAAATGTTTCATATCAAGAAGAATGAAATATGAATAAATACTATGACCATCATAAAACATTGGCAAGATTTCATTTTTCTAAAGTGAGGTATTTATTTTTCCATTGTGAGTTGTTAAATGCAAGATATAACCTAGATCGTTATCTCTAATTTGGTCATAGAGGAAATATTCCTATATATGAAGGAATGAGTCGATCAAGAATCAAATAGGGTTTCATGGGATGATCCTAAAGATGTAACATACCTAAATTAGGATTCTCATATGAGATTATGATTTATGATGGTTCAAATAAACCAAAAAAATCATATAAACATTATACCTTCAATTAGATTGTTTCCATTGGCCTTAGCTTCTTCAATATCAATTGCAAAGACCTAACCCTGGTGGTGTTTTGGCTAAGCCTGAGCTAGTGGAGTAGCAAGTCGAATAGTTAAAGCTCCAAGTAGATAAAATGGGGCAAGACAGTTCTGAGGTACCCCATGATCCAAACTTGGGCAACTAAGCTTTATATGTTCTTCTTTCTTGAAATACAAATAGATAGGCCTTTTAAACTTGTATATTCCTTCATACATACCTCCACAATTATCATATTTAACTATATGCTGGTGACACATGCTGTGGCCCTCATAAATCTTTACTTACTCTATTTGGTCCTCCTCGACAAGATTCCCCCCATCATGAGGATTCTTCTTATCCTTCTCTGTTCCTTTTTTTTCAATGACGAATGCATTATTTATGCCTACGTATCCCAAACTATGTGTGTCACTCATCCCTAATGTTCATTCTTAGATAAGAGCAATATTGATTAATTCTTCAAGGGTAGGTAGGTTGGATGTGTGCAAGAAGGCTTTCACGGTAGGATTTAAGACCTTTGATGAATCGTTCAATCCTTTTGTATTCGTTAAGGTGAAGAGCATGATGCTCTAGGAGTCTAAAGGAGATAACATAATCAATTAAAGATAGGATCCTTCTACGAGGTTATTGAACTATTTTTGCTTTTTCTTGGGCTGCTATGGGCATGAACCAAGTAGTAAAAATCACCTTAAATTCCTTCCAACTCATAGGGTCATCTGGAAGTTCTCAGGCATATAATTGTTTTCCCATAACTTCATGGACCCCCTATGTTGATAGATTGCAAAAGGGACCTTATATTCCTTAGGAAATATATGATCTCTAAAGGCATTTTAAATAGATAGGATCCTGACATTAACATTATCCAGGACTTCACCTAAATATTCTCAATGAAAAGGTTCATGTTTAAGTTTGAGAAAATCACTAATAGGAATCTCAGTTTTGGTCCTATATAAGGAAGAGGTGTTATGGTTTCCTTCAAGTCTCATGAATTCATGCATTCCAACCTCACCTTATTTTATTCCTCATGTTCACCTATATCGATGGACTTACTAGAGGTAGAGTTAGATTCAATACAAAAGTAATTATTTGTCCTCTTTATCTTGGATCTAGATTTTGGAGGAATCTAAAAGTTTTTGAACAAGGAGATGGTTTAGTTGATTATTCTCATACAAGAATCAAGACATGTTTATTGAAATCAAGATTATTCTATTTTTCATGTCTTGTCATTGCTGTCATTTCTCCTAACTACCCATATAACAGAGAGATTATTTCATCATTAATCATTAGAGAGAGAAAATTTAGATGAGAACGTAGTGTATATCATTTGCTTTGTACATGGTTGGGTAGTACTTAGTTGAGAGAAGATGCGAAGATGATTTCTCTAGGATAATAGGTGCCCATATTTATCCTATGGTTGTATTGGCTAGGAAGGATACTTGGGTATTTCAAGGAAACCTAGCCACCTTGTAATACTATGAGGGTGATTATGGCAAAACCTCCAAAAAGCACCTTTTTAGATACATCAACACTATATTTTAAATATAGGTTACCTCAGGATTAGTTATGGTTACTAATTATTTAATGCACATATATTGACCTATGTGTCCTGCTCTAATACCATATGTCACAGGTTAACAATCCCGATTCCAATCCACACATTCGACCCAAAAAGGAATTGTGTATAGAAGGACTAGAACTACCCATCCCTTAGTGGATCGACCATACTAGTATATAAACTCATCAAATAACAAAGCTTTTATAAATACATCAGGTGTTATGTACATAGGGGCCAATAGGCAAGGAGTACTATATAGGAAACTTAATACATGAGAAACTACTTGCAGAAGAATTAAAGATAAAATAAAAGTCCTATTTACTTTAGCATCACCATGAAGATATGATTTTGTTGATCCATCATATCTAGTTGCATCGTAATCATCATAAAAAATAATTTTTCAAAGTACACATTAATATAATACAATACAATAAAATAGTGTGCTTAGTACATTAATAGTTTGTATACCCATTTCTAGAATGACCTGGCAATAAGATATATCTAAGAATTAGTAGTACAAAATATAATAAAATAAATCTTCAATAAAGATGTTTATTAACAAAAGATAACATGTATTTTAGCATATTTTCCATTATAAAATTCATGCATTTACCGCCTAAGGTTGAATTCATTAATGCCTTATGATCTATTACCAAAGACTTGGATCATTACACAATGTGAACTAGTACCAAAGAGTTGAATCACATCTATGTAATTTACCACCAAAGAGTTGAAGTACCTTACTTTCCAACAATTTACTAATTGAAGGTTGATGTGCTTCAATATAATAGACAATATAATTTATGTGCAAATTTTTTAATATACATATAAATGAACATCATTGAAGTTGATTACGAATAGCTATTTATTTCAAACAATTCCATATGCCAAGTATCTTACAAGTATATTAGATCCATACTTTGTAGTATTCCATGTAAGAGGTAAAATGTCCCTCGATATTCATAAAAATTATAAGAGATTTGATACTAATTAGATATATTGGCAAAGTTAAAACTTAATTACAAATGAGTGATAGTGGTTCCTTTCTTAGCTAGAGTCATGAGTATCAATCATGAGTGACATCATATACATTTGAATGCATCATCAGTAAAATCATACCAAAAGACGATTTGTAGGTGATCTTGGTAATTTTTAGAACGTGGTAGATATTTATAAAACTTTTGGGAAACAAAATAGGGGAAAAGGAGAAATAGTTTTATTTATTAGTATTTGAGGTATAAAAAATATGAATAGGTATCTTATGTTTAGGTAAGCACACAATTCTGGAGTTCCATGATTTATGTATGTATGGATACTTTTTGAATAAATAAATAAGTTAAAACCATTACATAACATAATTAGTTATGTGGTCTAGATTTAGGGATACTTGAGGAAATATTTATTATCATCCTAGTTTTTTGATAAAAAGCATTGTCGGATTGTAATTATTCAATACTCCTATGATTTATTAGGATTTTTCTCATATTAAACACTTTTTCACAATTATTTAAAATAGAGGATAAACAATAGAAAAGGAAATTAAAGTGGGTCATTGATCTTATGATCTAGAGATTAGGTAATAGACACAAAGGTGTGAGGTATGTTTTTCAACTGGTCCAAGTTAGATCTAGTCAGTTGACTCCATGTTATCTCTATGTAATCCTCCGTTCTACCTATTCTTCAGCACAAGTATAACTCTAACGAGCTAAGAGGGGAAGGTCCATGACTTCTCATTTCTACCGGGGATCACCTTCACCTTCATGGAGGTCCTCCAGGTCAGGGTACTAGAATCTCAAGGACTGACTCCCTCTGGAGTGATGTACCATATATGTTATTGAAGGTAGTTGTCAGAGAAAAATAAAAGAGGGAGAACATATGGTCAGTGTAGTTTATAGAATGGCCAAGTTGCTTCTTGGAAACATCACAAAGTTGGGAGGAAGCTCATATTTTTGCATGAAGGGGCATAAATATTGTAACCTAGTTAGAACCAAGGAATAAGATGGTAGAGATGGGAAGGAGGTTGCAAATTTTTTTGAGTAATAAACGATGTCGTACGACTAAAGGGGAACTAGTGGACATCCTTGTGGTGTTTTATAGGTGTGAAAATGGTTGTGGGTAAAGTACACATTTTGGATTTGGCAGGATGGAGAGGTCGTTGTTGTGACGGTCTTGGTAGTGGTTCCAGTCAAAGTCAAGTTTCATGTGAGGGGTTGAAGAGATCATGGAAGTGGAGGTAGTGCCTCAGTATTTTTCCTACAAAAAGAGCCAGGGAGATAGATCGTTCATGTAGTTGTTGGTCTCAATCCACATCCACATTTCCTTGGCTAGATAGAGGCTGAAGATGACTCCTCAACCATTCAATCCAGCATTGATCCATGGGTGAGCCCAAAAATGATTGAGATGACTCAACAGAATCATCCCACAGGTCAAGAGGTTCATGTGAAATTTAATATCACAACCCAATTATAAGGACTAAGTTATAATATATTTCAATGCAAATAATGCAGGACTTTATATGAAACATCAAAAATCATAAAGGGCTAGGAATATCAGTATGAAATGAAATTTATAATAAAGATTCATAAAATGTCTCCCAACCTTCGGGAAAAGTTTGAGAGTCCAAATCAAATTATGTAACTGGTCAAAATATTATTGTTTGATATTTGTCTTTAGGGTCTAGATATTATGAAAGAATGCAAAATAAAGATAGAGAAATTTCAACTTATCACAATGCTCCATTGGTAAGAGTTTAGTTTTAGTTCTTGTTGTTTACTTAACTACATTAACTTGAAATTCCTTCTATATAGGTGATTCATTATAATTCTTCTTAGGATCCCAAAGACATTGGTTATAAACTATGACATCCACCTTCTTTTGTAGAAGAGAACCATTTAGAGACTCATCCTTCTCTGCTTGTGACTTATTAGGGCTTTGACAACATTCTAGGATCTTGACCTCACCATGAATTTGGATTTGGAATCTCAAGTAACTTTCTTGACAGTATTTGGGTAAACTTTGACCTCCCAAGTGGGATGATGATGGGATGAGACCAACACAAGATTTCTTCAACATGAGTAACCTGACAGGATATGAGCTAGCCATCACTTCTAGGGAGTTAAGGGTCACTATGGTCCTAATGCGAGCATGGGTGACTCCCCATGAAACACCCAATATTTGATACAAACCATGAGTTCAAGTGGCCATTGTGGATCCATATTTGGTGATTATTGTTGTAGATATAGCTCAACATAGGGATGCTTCCTTGGGAATGGAGGTACGTCTAGTATCTCATTATGTGATCATTGATGATCATCAACCTTTGGCCAAGCACTTATAGGTTGGTTAAAGAAGCTAAAGAAGTAGTTGAATTCATCATTTGATGTCCAATGTATTTTTAATTCCTTTGTATATTGCCAGATAAAAATATTAGTATAATATTATAGAAAAGTCTGGCAATGTGTGAACTCTAATTAAGAGTATGGATTTTAAAATTTGAGTTTTAGGGACAAATTATGTAGCCAGACTTTGATAAAACATGTCTAGAGTTGAATTTCTATTTTGGATTTGGCTAGAGAATCAGACTTGTAGAGGTATCATACCCAATTTCTAGAGTCCAACATTTGGTGGAGCTTGTTTAGGATACAAAATGTTTTGTTATGTTGGTTATTAGTATCAAGAATCATTTTAGCCTCGAGAAACATGTCCATGTTGGTGGTGGATTCAGAGATCTATAAATACAACATGGTTACTAGACTTATTCATCATATGTTGGTTCTTGAGATTCAGAGTCATAGTGTAGTTGGTGATCAACAAAGTCCCACTCTTGAATGACCTTTGAATTTTTATTTGATGTGACATTAGATTACAAATATCTCTGAGAAAGATGAAGTTGATTTGGCAAGTTTTGACATGACTCATCACCTTCACCACATGGCTTATGTTCCCATTGATAGGAAATTTATGTCGGTAGTGATCCCCATCTGGGATCCTCTTAGTCATACATTTTTAGGGATGTTATGTTGACTCCCACATTGTAGGGTGTGAGTAAGATTCATTGCCTTCTTTTTCTTGAATGTTGGCCCATTTTTTTCAAAGAAGTCAAGCAAGATTGTGGTGTTGTCTGGTCTGCTAGGTGTGAAGAAACATAGAGTTACTCAATGACTGATTGAGGATGGCTGGTTCATTTAGTTATCTTATTTATTGGTCTTTTAAAGGAGAGGCAAATAAAAAATTTAGATCTCCAGATATTTCTGATATGTTGGCCTACACTTTGATAATTATGGACGAATTGATCTTTGCAGATTTGTTGCTAAGGTGATGGAAATAGTTGTAGGCATCATAGAAATGATATCTGGAAAAGAGACTATCATGCCATTGATATTGGGTGAGCTGTATCGAGGTCTAGATGTAGATTAGGAGAGTAGAAAGATGAAAGGACCCTACATCGTCTTGCAAATTTATCTAGGTATGCACCTTGTCCCTCATAGATTTAAGGAATCCTTTGATTCAAATTGTAGTCATCCACAATATTACTTATTGAAGAACATCTAGATTGGTGAACCTCTCCAAAATCATGTTCATTTGTCTTATATGCTCTTAGATTTTACACATGTATATGTTCATTATTGATGGATGAAGTTGTATCTGGACACTTCGGGTTGTGGGTTAGTGTGATTGGCTTTCATTGGCTAATCATTCTTTTGAGTTTGGAGTTGTGCATTACATACTACCCTATGTCTATGTTGTGATTGTTCAATTATTTCTAGTGTGTGTAAACCATTGATGATTTTCATCCTTGCTCTAAATGTGTTTGGTTGATTCCCACAAACACAAAGATCTGGCCAAATCAAAAGAAGTAAACCCATGACATTTTTACCATTGGTAGAGACTACTCCCTGAAAGACTTGGAGTGGTTCACGTCATCCCCCTTGGAGGTGGTGATTTATCACCCTTCAAGAGGGCTTATACAATTATATCATCCTACTCTATTTTGGAGTTTTTGTCTGTTGTATTTTGTTATTGCAAGGTGTTAATTAACTTTTTTAAAGCTTTAAAAGAAAGTTATATTAAAAATAATAAAATCTATTTTGAAAAGTTTAGAATCTCATGTTATACAAAATCAACTTTGAGTACTCCCTCCATGATGTTTATAATGTATCTGGCTTGAATATGAGTCAATTTTGAGGTAATTACCTCTATAAGGGGTTTTTGGTGAATTGTGTGACCTAGCTCAGTCAACATTTTGTGGCATGCATGTTTAGAGTTTCAAGGTTGGTTGTGTAAGTTGAAGTATTTTGAGAAATTACATTTTTAGGGCTGATTTTTTGTCCATTTTCTTTAGTGGAGTTAGAGGCTGGGATTCCCAAGCATGTTTAAGATTTTCCCATGTTTCATCCTTCTACTCACATGTGGTTCCTCCCTTTAGATATTCCTAGAATGTTCTACCACAAGGGGATCCTTAATTGTATGGGAGAAGAAGGCTTGGGAGAAGAAGGTTGTACTGACCCTGGATGTCATGCTAGGAACTAAAGTCATGCCATGTAGAGAATGCAGTGGAGAAAACTCCCTACCCAGTTGAGTTAATATGACAGGTGTTAGAGACTCCCCTGTGTGACTTTCTGTCAAGATGATTTAGTATAGCAATCAGTCATAAGCATATGTATGGTCGAGTGGAGTTCCATTTTGGTGTGTTGATATTTTTCTTTAAGAGGTGAACACATCTAATGGTTGATAAAAGCATATTTATCCATTTTTTGCATCTTGTAGATGTATCCTTTTGAGCACTTTGTTTATTATTATCTAGTTGTAGAGTTAATTGTCTTAACTTTGCTTTTCCTTATTTGATTGGATTTTTTACTTTATTTGGCTTACCTTTGCAAGGAAATGATCAAATCAATTCATAGCCCAAAAAGATTCAAGAATCTGGGGCTTCAATTGTCTATTTTCAACCTCCCAGACAATTGATTGCCACACCCAGTTGATCGACTTGCCAGCAAGACCAGCCAAACTCAAAATCTAGAAAGCTCATTATTTTACAAGAATTGGTCACTGGTCATCTGTATGGAAACAAGAATTAGAAGATCAGTTATGGAGAGAGTTATTACTCTTTTTCTGTAAGGTTGAAAGTCTATTTCTAACTTAGAGCAAAGAGAGAGTGGTCATATTGCCATAGGGTAGAAAATAGAGGTATGGGATGTTGATGCAATCAATGCCTCTGACCAGGTGATTACTGTCTCATGTTGCAATCGGCATGGAGCTTCATTCATCCTTTCTAAGATTTATGGAGAAAGATTGGAGGCTGATAGGAGCGGTATGTGGAAGAACATAGTTGATATTGCTCAAAATGAGATCCCTTGGATTGTAATAGGAGATTTTAATAACATTAGAAGTGCTGATGAGAAGTTTGGGGGAAGAAGGGTCCCTGAGAGGATTATGGCCACTTTGAATAATACAATTGAGGATGTTGGCTTGATTGAATTGAATAGAGTTGGAGGCAAGACCACATGGTCTAATAAACAAAATGCTAATGAGGATTGCTAGCTCTGTCGACAAAGGCCTTTTTAATGAACAATGGTTGAACCAATGGCCTAATACGTTCATCAAAGTAGGCTCCAACCAGTAATCCCAGAATAGTTGAAGATAGCACAGGACATATAGAAGTCTTATGCAGATAATCGTCGTATCCAGGTGGGAGACAAGGTGTATTTGAAAGTCCCTACTTGGAAAGGTGTTCTAAGGTTTGGGAAGAAGGGAAAGTTGGCTCCCAGGTTTATGGGACCTTACCGAGTGGTGGAACGTGTTGGGAAGGTGGCCTATAGGTTGGAGTTGCCCCCTGAGTTGTACAAGTTTCATCCAGTGTTTCATGTGAGTATGTTGACGAAGTGCCATCTGGATATAGAGCTAGTATTGCAGCCAATGGAGGTAGAGGTTGACGAGGATATGACCTATGTGGAAGGCCCAGTGTTAATCCTTGATCAGAGAGTAAAGAAGCTAAAGTGGAAGGACCTAGTGATGGTGAAGGTTCTTTGTCATTATCTTGGTGTTGAGGAAGTCACGTGGGAGCTCAAAGAAGATATGAGGAGGAAGTATCCCTCTCTTTTCTCTTAGGATTTTGGAGGTTAAATCCCTATTAGGGGTTTATGGCTTGTAAGGACTTTGACCAAAATTTTGGAATAAGCCTATCTATTTGGCCTAAGTATGTTTCTTAAAACCTTGCTCTAATCGTATGATATGTAATTAGGCCTTGTAGAAGGCTTAATTTTCTTGTTTGAGCTTGTTTGGATGATGCTTGTATTTTGTGGTGTGGTTTTGGTGCAAATTGCAATTCACACAAAGAAGGGTTGATGTGCAAGTTTGCCCCCTCTAGGGTGTTCCCTCTTTCTCTTGGCATCATCTATAGGAGATAGAGAGAGTTAGGTGCCTTGTTTGTGCCTTGGTTGTGAGGTGACATTCTTGGTAATGTGTAAAAACACATGAGTGATATGTGTTTTGCTCTTGGATGTGTTACCTCAGGTTAGAGAACCTTGGAGAGGATTCCTATCAGTTTGTGAGTGTGTAGGGTTATGTCCTATTAGTTTGTGAGTGTGTAGTGTTATGCCCTATTGGGTTGTGAGTGTGTAGGGTTATGCCCTATCAGTTTGTGGTTGAGTAGGGTTATGTCCTATTAGTTTGTGAGTGTGTGTGGATGTGGTGTCGGTTTAGTAAGACCATGACCTTGGTAGGAAACCAAGAGGGTGTCATCTAGCCTATACCATATCACCAAATCATGTATGTTGTTGCATGTGGCCCTTTTTTGTGGACAAGTGTCACCCAATCTCCTAAGATGTTGACACATCTTCCATGATATCTCTCTCATCCCCTAGTATATAATCTTCTTTCTCTCCATGAAAGAGGACCGTTTTGGCCATATTGGCTTTCTCTCCTTCTTGGTGGACGAACTTGAGATGTTTAGGAGCTAGGGAGGTTCTCTTAGAGCTTGGTGGACGAGTCCCAAGATGTGGATTTCATTGATCATCTTCCATCTTCTACCTTGGTAAGCTATGTTTCCTATATTTCTTCTTCTTATTATTCTTCTTCCTCTTCTTCTTCTCAACTATGGATCATGGATATATCCTTTTCATCTTGAGCCATATTAACCTTGGTCTCGTCTTCTTCCTTGGAGGTGTAGTGGTGATTAGGTTTTGTGGATTGTCTTCTACCTTGATCTCGAGAGCTTGAAGCTTGACCTTGGAGCTTGGATCTTGGTGGTGATCTTTGAGGTGGGTTATATAACTCTTAACTTCCTTTGTTATTTTCTTTCTTTCATGTGTTTATGTTGTTTCTCATCTTTATATCATTTATCTCTTACATGTTAGTAGTTGTTGGTGGTTTGAGAACTATTTGATAAAGGAAATTCATTTAGTTTGCTAACCATACCTTGCACCTTCTTGCCATGATAGTAGATGGACTAGTGACCAACCTTCCTAAGGTTGAAGATGACAAAATTGACACATACATTATGTTATGGGTGGTCGTCATGACTTGTGGTGCCCAAACTGATATATTTGCTAAATCGACATGTCTTAAGGGTGCTAACCCGTCATTCCCTAGAGGAGTTAAGACGTCATCCCCTAGAAGATCTAGACTGATATTATTGACACCTTAGAATGATATGCTTTGAGGGTGCTAGCTTGTCATGACCAGGAGGACGTCATGTGACCTGGAGTGTCAAAACTTGACACCCTTGGTTGTGTAAGAGGCTGACATGCCCTAACCCTAGCCCTAACAACCCGTCACAACTAGGGTTTCCTGTCACACCTTTGAGTGGGGTTGCCTGTCACACCTTCAAGTGGTGCTAAACTGATACACCTCATGTGTGGCTAACCCGACACCCTTTCAAGTAGGGTTCAATCGACACACCTTGGGGAGGTTATCCCCATGTGCCTTGGATAGAGGTATTTGACATGTTGTGATGGTGACAAGTCGACACCCTCTTGGAATCATCAACCCAACACTCTTGGTACTAAATCGATACACCTCATGTGTGGTTAAACCGACACCATGATGGTTAAATTGTTACACTATGAGATGGTCTAAACTGATACCTTGTGATGATAGTCATGTTACATTATGTTAATTATAGTATTACATGGTATGATATGATACCCTATGAGGTATTTCTATGAATAACAAAGGAGTTTTGTTTTCTATAATCTATAATCTCATAACATACCCTATAGTGATAATGGTAGTGATGAATTGAAGTTGGTTGTTGATCCAACCTTGTAAATCCTAATCAATTAAAAATAACCCTAACTCTAATGATGTAGTGTGAATGACATGAATCCATATGAGATGGAAGTAATGATGAAGTATTATCTTTCTTTTTATGTCTCTAACCATGTCGGTAACACAAGTTGATATGCATAGCTAGATAAGATTTATGGTTCTTATGAGATGTTTGAATGGGCCTTATGAGGCATGTAAGATGTTGGTATCACATAAAGAGGAGTAAAATGGTCGTATGACCTAGTGATGGCTTATTCACTTATATGAGATGATAATTTCCTCAATAATGAGATGGGGGTTTTTACCTCAAAGTATGTGATCCTTGTGATGAAAAATATGGTAACTGACAGACTTTTCTACAATTTACCCATTTGAGAGGTTTTGTTTCTAATTTATCACTTGCATTATGTTCCTTGGATATTCTCTCATTATTCTTGAGCTTGGGGAGCAATGGGGCGCCTATTAAACCTTGGTTTGAAGGTGTTTTCTCCAAGGGTATTTTAGGGTTTTCCCCTTCATGGATGAGCTACCTTTAGTAGTTATCAACTAATGAATTATTTGATTGGCTCAGAAATTCGACAAAGAAAAGTTAAGAAGGTCTATATACATGATGGGGGAGCTGCTTGTGTGTGTGCTTGTATATTCTTAATAAATTAAGGCCATGGACACTTGGATAGATACTAGAATTTCAACTTTTTCTTTTTCTTTATCTTAAAGTGTCATATACTTATCCCCAAGCACCAAAACGAGCCATTTTCTCTCCACCACTTCCCTCCTTCTCCCAACCTCATTCTCCCTATGTTTAGCTTCGAATTTTTCTTCCCAAGGAAGAAGAAAGTGGGATCTTCTTGGAGAAAGGCTCTAAGGTTGAAATTCACTTCATTTTAGGGTTGAAAAAGCTTCCTTCTAGTGATCTTGACCTAAAAGTGTAAGAATTACCTTGTTTCCTTTGTTTATTCCTTTATTATCCTTCGTCCTATCTTTCTCTAGGTTGGAACCTTGCTGTTCCATGGTAGAAACTGCTCTAAAGCTCTAAAACCCTACCTTTCTTGCTCCTTATGCTTAGGGTTTGCTCATTTGATGAAGAAAGATGCTAGATGGACGAATTCATAGTTTACTCTTGGATTTTCTACCCTACCTGCTCGAGATTTCTTCTGTGTGGGGTTTCATCTTCTCATTAGAGGTAGGTTTTATAACTTGCTCCACATTAATTGCTTACCATAAGCTTTCTAGATCATGTTCTTACTTGAAAATGATGTTTCATGCACTAAAAGCTATGCTTGACTTGGATTTCGATTTTTATAATGTTCCATGTTCTGATTTTAGTTATATATGAACCTGTGATCATGTGTATGTTATTCCTAAGGTATAATATAACTTGGATCAGGTTGGTTTGAAAACCTATGGTGCTAAGCACCTATCAACCAATGGCCAATTTTAGGGTTTTAAGTTGATTTCTTCTATAAACCATGACGTGATGATGGTACCATTGCAAAAACCCTATGGTGTCGCCTTCATAACAACTGATGGTCATGATCAAGGGTGTCAAATGATGGTGACAACCTATGGTCACCCCCTTAGTTCAGGTTTTGGATCAATTAGAAGTTTAATGATCAACCATTAAGTACCCCACTGATGTTATCAATCAATGTTGACATTAGCTTAATATTTGATGATGATTAATGAATATAGTGTTGATATAACAACCTATGGTGATTTAATGATCACAAATGATGGTGGATCATGTATCTACAACCTATGTTGAGGTAAGAATTGTAGTTGTATCATCAATTAAGCCTTATATCAATGGTTTCGTGGGTCACTTGATGCAATGGTCAAACCTATACTGTAATTGATGGTTTTAACATATGAACTTGACCCAATGGTCAAGATCTAATGTTTATTACCCAAATAAAGTGAAATAATGGCTAATGCAATATGTTGGTCCTAATAATGTGATTTAGATGGTTTCCTTTATATGATCAACTTAAGGATCTTACTTGTTGACAATGGATGGCTTATTCTAAATGAACAGTCGATTGTGGGTTTTACCCTACTTTCAAAGGAACTTTTTGTATTGTTAATCAAGGGATGCCTAGGGTTAGATGGTGACTCTTTATAAAGAACAAATCGAGGACTTCATAGGTTGTTTATAAAAGGTGTTTACTTATGTAAGCAACCAAAGGTCTTACCTTTTAAACATCTAATGGTTCTAGGTGACATTGTGGTATGGTGATACAGGTTGAATGATGATGGAACAAATGGAGGGTTACCCTTAATAAGGTAGTCTTACCTATTCACTCATATGAATAGAAGGGATGATAACCATATTTTTTTGATATGTAACCCTAATGAGGTATAGCTTGTTATACCTAGCTTTAATATAACTAAATGATGGTAATTGGGTATGAATAGTCCTTGAATGACTAATACAATCATGGAGAATTTGTTATTATTGTTGAAACCTTAGTATGATATAACCCGATGGTTGCTCCTTGATTTATGTATGGGTTCATACTTGAGGATAGTATGAAAGGTGATGGTAATTCTTCATCTTATGCATCCATGATCCAATGGGGATGCTGTGAGTTAGGGTTTGGCTATGAGTGCTGATTAGTAACACTAATATAATTTATTTTGTGAACCTAACTCTAATGCAAATAGATAAAGATGAGTATTCATTTTTAACATTCTTATATGATGGAATGATGGTGGAATAACCTCCTTAATATGATCATAATCTTGATATTTTAATTAGTGGTTATCATATCCACATGGTTGATACTTTCTTATCCTAAACATGTGCATTATGAATATGATGAGAGTTAATCATATCTAGATTCCTTTCATGTTGATGTAATAAAGAAATGTTCTTAATGTTAATATAACCCTGCTATGATTGTTTATGAATATCTCCTAGCTCATTAATGTGATATTGTGTTGATCTGGTGTACTATATGTAAGTGATGTTGTTGAGCCTTGTTATAAGGCATGCAAAGATAATGATGATCTTGCATGGAATAATATGATGGTCTTAATGACCTTTGGGCATGGTTGAGCCCTAAATGAGGTCTAATCCTCTTGTGTTGATAAGGGTTGATACCCTGTGATATTGTGAAAAGGATTTTATATCCTGTGATAGTATGATGGTCTTAATGACCTTTGGGCATGGTTGAGCCCTGAATGAGGTGTAATCCTCTTATGTTGATAAGGGTTCATACTCTGTGATATTTTGAAAATGATTTATATCTTTTGATAGTATGATGACTAGTGTGGTCTCATGAATAGCAAGTGAATAGTACCATGTGATGATAAGATGAGAAATTATGTTTCACATGTTTTATATCTTTTCAAAGTTGTGATATTTATATGCTTGTTAGAAGTAAATTAGTGTTTGTATGTCCACTTATTTGATGCAACCTTAATTCACCCAATTGGCATAACTAATCAAGTGAAACTGTAATCATGTAGTGCCATATGCCATAGATCCATCTGAGTGTCATAATTTACCAGATGGTGAAACAAGTATTCCTAAGGGAAACTCAGAGTGCATACTATTGAGTATGTGGGGGTGGCAAGTTGAGGATATATCCTTTTCATCCAAAATGTAGATTGTGGAGGTTGTCTATGGTCATGCCTCATACATCTGATGTGATTGAGGTCTCAGTGATTATATATGTGACAAGATTGGAGGACAACTGCGGTTGTACCTCAGATGGTAGGGTATGTGTACCCATCTCCTTTCACTAGTGTTGTGACCTGTACCAAGTACGGACTAGGTTGTTAGCAGCTTGACCTTATGTGTCATTATGGCGGACCCGTACTGATTGGGGGAAAATAAGATCTTAGGAGTCCGACTCTTCCTAGATCTTGTATGGCACTGATTTTGGCTTAGCAGTGGTCAATTGGATTTTGAATGGTATCCTCAAATTCCTCAGGTCATAATAAAAGATGTAATACAACCATATAGCATATATGTTTAGGGTTATACATGACGATTCACATTGGATGATAACCCTTATTTGTTCTCTTTAAATAAAGATGATGCTTAGTGCAATTAAGAGATAGTAATTATACTTATGTGGTGGATATGCATAAAATTGTAAATATGTACATACAGTAGTCATGCTTATGTTGATATATATACTGCTACTGCTGATTATAATTAGGGTTCTAGCTATATCATGTTGTTAGTTATGTTTAGCATGCTAGCCATGCCTCTATAATTAGAAATGCCTATACAGCTAATCATGCTTATGCAAATATTCGTGCTTATGTTGATAGCTCTACTTATGATATTGATTTGTTCAAACTGTTAGACATGATAATGTTATTAGATATTCTTATGATGCTAGACTTATTCATGTTAATAGAGATAATATGCTACTAGACTTGCTTATGCTAGTTATGAATATGCTATTGAATCTCTTATATGGTTAATAATGAAAGTGATGATAGTCAGCTTGATGATGATAATTGTTATTAGCTCTTTCATGTATTTTGTTAATCATCAGTGTTGATGACCCTATTTGTTGTATATCAATAAACTGCTTAAACTATCTCATTACCTAAAATGTTGTCATCAATAAGCGTTGTTGGAGGTTATATCTCTTGCTGGGACTGGGTCTCACCCTTATGGTTTGCCACATTTTCTTAAGTAATTAGAAGTGACGAAAACAAACATGTGGCAGCAAAGAGGAGCTATAGTAATGAATCTTTGATAAAGTTGATTATATGTCTAGTGTGTCCTAGAGTCATCCATGTACTCTCAGGTCCGGGTAGGAAAAGTTTGTATATAGTGTTTCAAATAAATTGGACTTTTGTTAGCATATTAATGCTTATTTGTGTGGCATATACGATTATTGTTCTCCTATATATATATGTTGTGGCTAAGATGATAGAATGATTTGTATCAAATTCTTGGCATAGTATGGATACAAGAAATATGTTGGGATCTTATTCAAATGTTTCTAAGCGAGTGTTGATGTTGAAATCGGTTTTAATTTACCCATTTTTTGGGCATGTGATTAATTAGTGATTTATTGTGTTTTATGTTTTGACTAATCTTGTTTAGTGTAATAGGTTGTAACAGATATATCCATGATCCATGGCCGAGAAGAAGAAGAAGAAGAAGAAGAAGAAGAAGAAAGCTAGGAAACATAGCTTAGCAAGGTAGAAGATGGAAGATGATCAAGGAACTCCACAACTTGGGACTCGTCCACCAAGCTCTAAGAGAAACTCCCTAGCTCCTAAAGCTCTCAAGGTTGTCCACCAAGAAGGAGATAAAGAAAATATGGACAAATCCTCTTGCATGGAGAGAAAGAAAATTATATACTTGGGGGATGAGAGAGAGATCATGGAAAATGTCTCATCACCTTAGTAGCTTAGGTGACACTTATCCATGAAAAAGGGAAACATGCGACAACATGCAAGACATGGTGATATGGTCTAGGATAGATATCACCCTCTTGGTTTCCTACCAAGGTCATGGTCTTACTAAAGTGATACCATATCCCCATACACTCACAAATTGATAGGATATAACCCTACACACTCACAAACCGATAGGGCATAACCCTACTCACTCACAAACTGATAGGGCATAACCCTACACACTCACAATCCGATAGTGCATAACCCTATACACTCACAAATTGATAGTGCATAATCCTGCACACTCACAAACTAATAGGCAACCTCTCCAAGGTTCTCTAACCCGAGTTAACACGTCCAAGAGCAAAACACATCTCACTCATGTGTTCTACACATCACCAAGGATGTCACCTCACAACCAAGGCCCAAACTCGGCACCCAACTCTCTCTCTCTCTTTATCCTCTAGATGATGCCAAGAGAGAGAGGGAACAATGTAGAGGTAGAACACTTGCACATCAACCCTATTCTGGGTGAATTGCAATTAGAACCAAAACCACACCACAAAACACAAGCATCATCCAAACAAGATCAAACAAGAAACTTAAGCTTTCTACAAGCCCTGATTACATCTCAGATGATTATAGCAAGGTTCTGAGAAACATACTTAGCCAAAAAAATAGGGTAATCCCAAAATATGGTTATGAGTCCATACATTGTGTAATCATTACTTGTTTATGATTTATATACCATAAGAAATACCCATACATATGAGCAGTTGATATAATGCTCATCAAAACATAGATGAAATTAATTTTGACCATAAATACAAGAACATCATCTTTATCTATCCACTTGGTGTAATTAGAGGTACCAGTGCACATTACACCCGTAATCTATACATAATAAATCTTACTATGTCATATACAAATATGATTTATATGAAAAGGGTCTCATGTTTGAAAAGTTCGGAATCAATGTTGGAAAGGTATGTGCCAAACATGTGATTTTTTCATGTTTGTAGAATTCTTATCGAAAGGAACTAAAAACTACAAAAAATGCATGAAAACAAGAACGGAAAGAAAAGGAGTGATCATACGGTCCATGCGCTATTGGGTGATATTGTAATTGACGCAACACATTACATCCACACTCCCTCCTTCCTCTAAGGTAGATGGAAAAATGTATATACTAAGGGACCTTGTCTCTTTTTTCATAGCTGACATGTCACCCCTCTCCCAATCATCACCTTCAAAGCACATAATTCATTTTTCCATAAATCAACCAATAGTTGAAAAAAAAAACAAATAGAACATGGTAGACAAAGAAGACCAATATGGACAATGGATGCAAGCTTTATCCTAGAAGGATTTTAAAGGTATTCGAAAGGAAAAATTAGATAAGACGTAAGGTTACATAAAAAAATCCAAGATCCCAATAAAAGAGGCAACTCAATAAAAAGAGAATAAGCTATCGATTCAGTCAAGCTACTATATCCGACTATGAACTTAGACCCATCTCATTGTAAATACAAAACATAATCATAGCTTTAAGACACTATTAATGAAAGGTTGATAGAATGACTTGTTTACTTGGGATAAAATGGGTCCAAATATAGGTCAAATTGAATAACTCATTAATGCACTATAGTTCCAAGAGTTAAAGCATGAAATTTAGGTTTGTTTGGCATATATTGATATTGTATGAAGTAAATCTTTTTCTTTAAAGGACTACTATGGACAATAAAGAATCCAGAAAATGAGATTCGAATGCTATTTCTAGTGGATGACTTCTTTGGCCAATTAAACTTTTTCTCTTTTTTGTGTTATTTGTAAAGTGGGAACCGTACAAAGGTGAGCTAATATTTATCGTGAAGGAGGAACCAAAAAGGGATACTTTATGTATATGTTGCCTAAACGATGGAAAGTAGGGAACATATAAACTTCAACTGATGGCCAAAAATAGAAAAACCATAAGGAATGAACAACTTGAGCTACTATGTTTTTGCTCATATAAAGATTCTTACCAGTTATAGGAAAACAATAGAAGAAGCTCATAGGAAATTCAGACAGTAAACTATAATCTTTGACTTACTACCTTCGTTAAGAATACTTTAAGAGTAGAAAGCATGAAGACCACGTTGATATATCAAATTAATACTAAACCACTTTCAATTGAAACCCTGATAAGAAAGAGAAGCCACTTCCATGCCATAGACCAATGTCTGGAGTAATATCATTTTATATCCTTGGTGAATTCTTACAATTAGTGAGCCTCAACTTCTAAGACTAGATTAGGCTCATCAAACTGGAAATATGAAGCACTAACTGTATTTACTTCTTCAATAACTTCCTTCGTAATGCTAGTTCCAAGAGTTAGTTTTATTTAGGCTCCGATAAATTCGATGTAAGTGTATTAAGAAAATAAAAAACTCAATTTCCGAGATACGTCATAAATGATTGATTTCCATATCTTTGCAAAACTACTTCCCTAGAAGTTTCTGGACTTCTATATGTATAAATAGAGTTTACACCCAATTCTGAGAAAATCAGGATTGAAAATGAGTTCCATCTATTCCTTTGCTCTTCCCGGTGACTGCTTGCACGAGCGGACCGCATCGACGCCCTGTATCAACTTCAAAACTGGTTCCTTTCTCTACGGAATTAGGTCGTTCTTTGATATCTATTTCTCCACGGTGCAAATAAAAAGTCACTGAAGGCACGTCATTGACCGTCGATTTTTCTCTTCATGGTGTGAAAGAATAACTTCTCTATTGAAGATATTAACTAGTGAACAGAAGTCTATCTTATTTATCTTGGATTGCTTTTCTCTTGACAAGCTTTCGTGGTGAGTTGTCTTTACCACTTTCAAGAAATTTTTGGATGATTGTCAAATTCTCCGTATCATATAACTCATCATAAAGTAACACTTTGGTTCTACTATTGATTAAATAGCAATATATCCTATGTTGCTTCTCTTATGTTATTTACTATATGATGCTTATATTTTCTTTATCCACAACTACATCTTAGTGTGTAGTTTTACTTTCACTCTATTCTACAATAATTGTACACATCTATGTGGTAATGAAGTTGATGCCAAGGTCTTCATGAGTTGCAAGCCTAGCATGCATATGAAATGGCTTCACGAGTTTGTCAAAAGATCCAAGATACATGTGTTGAAGAAGATCTACATGATAACAACTAATCTTCTACAAATTTTATGGATCATTGACAAAGTTTTATTATTATTTGTTATCATGGACTTTGAAGTCTAGGATGGTAAAGTTTAGTATTTTAACTCAAGTTTTTGTACTTTACAATCTTTGTCAATGTTGTCTATGAATTTTCATGAATAATACTTTTTTGGGTATGAAGTTCTATATAATCTAGATATGATGTGGTTTTCAAAATGTTAAAATTTGTGGTGTCTGTGGTGTGTTACATTTCATGTGTTGTAGCAAAAATCACAACAAACCAATCACATGAAACTCATTTTCCTAAAAAACTTTAATGTTGAAACCAATCAACTCAATTTCCAAGAACTGCACTTCAGTTCTTATAAAAGGACTTCCAAAAAAACTCCACTTATAGTGAACCAATTAGAGCCTTATAGGAAACACCATGAGAAAAGGTTGACTAAATTCAAAGTTAAAAATATATGTAACAATACTTGTAAACAAGAACATATCTTAGAAATGAAAGAGTAGATGCCTTCACAAACCCTTTACTATCTTAGAAATAAACACAGAAAATATGACTTACCACATATAAGTGTGTCAATGCCCAACTGCATCAAGTAAATTGTAACCACATGTGTTGATGCAATTTTAATCACCTATTTGCCACTGACTTAACCTTTTTTGATATGAAAAAGTATTCCTAACTAAAAAAATACAAATGATACATGTTTTGTTTATTGAAACTACAATGTTGTTCATAAGAAGAGGAAACATTACATATCATACAAGGTAACCAAGGAATTAGGGCTAAAATAGTAATCCAAAAATTTGATGAGAGCAATCAATTTTGTTCTTATGAAATAGATAAAATTAAAATTACCATTGCACGTCTCTAAAATTCAACTTTATGCATCTTATTATATTTTTGACTTGATGTATTAGCATGTAAAAAACATTTCATAAACTTGGGTAGGAAGAAGAAGCTTTCAAAATAAAGAACCATCAGATGTTGGTCCTGGAGGTAGTACAGTCATATTATCTCAGTCTTACTTCAATTTAACAAAAAAGTCAAACAACTTCCTCTCCAACATATCTATTAGAGTTTTCATTAGTGATGTTGTACATAAAATTTTGAAGGATTTTTCCAATCAAATGTAAGTCAAGACAGATAAAGTTATATGGAAACATCATTCCATTCTCTACATGTATCAACCATGATTTAGTAGATATATTCCTCTCTCTAAGAAATTTCTAAGGCTTAAATATAGTATATTTGTTTTTTAAAAACCTGAAATGGACAATATAGTCTATAAAAGGAATAACATTAGAATTGTTATTGTCAGGACCACTCTTTTAATCAACATAAATGCCAACCATTAGAGAGAATCCCTTAACATAAACCCAGATTATCAAACAAAACAACTAATTCGATAAAGGTGATTAAACAATATAAAAAAATCACAATTAATTGTTTCCTTTTTCTTTCTCATACAACCTTCTAAAACAATGTCACATCACGAACATCACATTCAAATAAAACAAATCATATTCAACTCTATCAAATACAAAATCAAATCTTACAGCTCACATGTAGTTCAGTTTACATCAGTTACATTTACATGAAACAAAAAACTCTATATACTACCCATCCCACAAAAGAGAGCGCATAGGGACATTCTAATCTATCTAGATTATTCTATTTATGTATTCTTTGTCATAACCTCTCCGATGGATAGCAGTATACCTAAAACCAATTGAAACAACCTCATGAGACTCATATAGAGCCCCAGTGAGTGGATACCTCCACTCAATCTAGGTACATGCATCAACATCTGATTAAGTATAACAAACTCAAAACAAACTTGTAGATATTGAAAGATCTAGAAGATAGTCCTAGCATAAGTCAAATCTGGTTTACAATGGTAATCTAATTAAATACATAAGGTAATCACTTAAACCAAATATAACTTTAAAATGTCTTTTAAAGTATTTATATGAACAAATCAATAGACACTTCTTAGTTTAGATTAATAATCCTTTGGCATGAGTAACAAGTCAAATTCTAAGCATTTTGAATCAATAGATAACAATAACACATCTTTGTGACACCCCACCAGACTAACCAGGAACACATCCTACAATCATGATGTTGAAGTACACATAAGACATGTCTACCAAAAAATACTATCAAATAGAAAATAATACAACTCAAATTCATAATGTATATAAATCCCAACGTTTACAACTTGTCAACAAGACAAATTGAAATATGAAACATATAATATCTATAACATTATGATTATTTTCCACAATAAGAAACATAATAAACAATGACAAATCATCAGCTAGTAGTAAAAGGAATGTAACAAACATTCAAATCATATTCTAAATAGCATGTCATCAATATTTATTTGCCCTAAAACTACTTGGTTTGTACCTCTCCAAGTAGAAGTCACCACGCCTGATTCTTGTGTCAAAAACTCACCCTCACTATCTTAGGGTTTATCTGGCCACCTTAATATATCAAAAACAGCCCTTGGCCACCTCAGTGTTGACTAAAGAGGCTCATGTTCTCATCTTAGGTACACGAGATAGAAACCACCAAAATAATATATCTTTTTTTTGGATAATGTAAAATATTACTCGATCATCAAAAAGAGTATAGGAGTATACACCACCCCATATACTATACATGGTCACTTAATACTCAACATCCAACTGACCTCAGGATTAACCCTTAAAAGGTTCCCTGGGTTTGCTTTGCACAACCACATCAGATTCAATACAAACACATCAAAACATTGGACTTTGTCTCTCTCCCCTTTACCATGCATTCGTTTATTTCTCTCAAACCATATGTTATAGATGAGGCCCGTCCAAATGAGACCAGAAAAATGCCTCATATGGATGTCACCCTTGGTTAGCGCCAAAATCCATATCATGCTATCCTAAAGGTTCGTGGGTGGGTTACCCCCCCATCTTAAGGGCACACCTGGTCCAAAGATATTTGGTGTAATCACAGTCAAAGAAAAGGTATTTTTGTGTTTCATCCACCAATCGACAAAAAGGGTAACTCTTATTAGGCACATTATACCATCTTCTTACTCTATCCATGGTAGGTAGCCTACCAAGAATAGTTTTGTAGGTGCAAAAACTCCACTTGGGGCAATGAGTCTTGTACCACAGAAGTTGGTCCAAAGGGACTTGAGCAAGGTTACAGCTAATCCACCAAGGTTTTCCCTCCGCAACTGTCATCCAGTGCCCATTGACCCAAGCATACTCATGTTTATAGTACTCCCAGGATATCACCATACTCTGCCAAATCCTGGAACAAGACATCGAACGTAGACCACCATTATCCAGATCTGATCCATACCTTCCAAGCATCCAATCGACTCCAGCATAACCAAGAACTAATAAATCCTCCTCGTCGTGGCCTCCCACTGTAAATTAGATGGATCCATCAACCTCAACCCACCACTGTGTCGTGGTTGAGCAACCTCCGCCCAAGCCACAACATGTCGACCACCACTCCACAGAAACCCAACCATGATCGCCCGACATTTGTCAAGGATGAAGCCCAGGAACTCATCGAGCCTACACCAGTACCTGATCTTGCTAGAAAGCACAGTCTTAATAAGAACTTCTCTACCCGCCATTGACACCTTCAACCCGCACCAACTCCCCACCTTCATATGTAAGTCATCCAACCAACCTTGAAAGTCAGCCCCTCTGCCGGCACCCCCCAAAATGGGTACACCAAGGTACTTGGTAGGGAAACTCCCTAAGTCCAACTGAATCACCTCCTTCAACCTTCCTCTCCTTGTGTCACAAGACTTGAAGAGGAACACCTGTGATTTAATGTCACTAATATGCAGACAAGTTAGATCAACAAACCTCTCCAAGATGATCCTAACACCTCTGAATATTTTGGCATGAGCAACAACAAAAAACATCAGGTCATCTACAAAAATCATATGACTTATAACCTTGATCCCCTGCACCTTGAATGGTTTGATTAATCCTTCCTCTTCCACTTTGCACGTGAGACTGGTTAAGTTTTCCATAACAATAGTGAATATCAGAGGCAACAACGGGTCACCTTGCCTAAAACCATTGGAAGCTCTGAACAATCCTTTAGGGATGTCGTTAATAAGGACCGAGAAGGATGTGGTTTGAACACATTGCATAAGGATGTTGATGAAGCTGCTTGAGAACCCCATGGCCTCCATGGAACACCATATGCCCTTCCAAGATACATGGTCATAAGCTTTGGAGATATCAATCTTGATGCACGCCTGCTTGGACCTGCCTTTCACATAGAACTCCCTCATAAATTCATTAGAAAGAAGAACGTTGTCTGATATGGCCCGACCTCTCACAAATGCACTTTGATTAGGGGAGATGACCTCCAGTAGCAGCCTCTTCAGCCTCCTAGCCAATAGCTTAGAAATGATTTTATATGTCACTGAATAACAAGTAATAGGGAGAAACTCATTCATAGCCACAACACCCTATTTCTTGGGAATTAGTCTAATGAAATCATGGTTAATTTGTCGAACCATTCTTCCACCGACTAGGAACCATCTGACCGCATTACATATGTCTATACTCACAATATGCCAACAACTTTGGAAGAACTTAGCATTAAAACCGTCGGGTCCCGAGCTTTTAGAGACGCCAATGGAGAAAGTAGCCTCTTTAATTTCTACATCCATCGCCAACTTTGTCAACTCATAATTCATCTCATCATTAACCTGTGGCATACAACTCATAAAACAATATTAACTGATGCGGAAGCGATTGTTAGCAGCAGAATTACTGAAAATCACTAAAAATTAAAACCATTTATCAAGAGACCCATTTACAGGAAAACTCTTTCATTTAGAACCAAAGTAAAACATTACATCCTGGTTCATGTGTACATAACATGCATCATTGCATCTCGAGACATACATGCAAAAAAATCTCAGATCGAAGTATCAAAACACTAACTTCTAGGACCTGAGAGTACAGAGACAACTTTAGGACTATTTACATAAAGACCAGACAGCCAATGTCTCCACCTATTGCATCACTGATGTCCCTGTGTCTGCTGCTGCTTCTCTTCTCCTACAGAAGAGTTTCTGCCTTGTCATCTGCGTCTACCTAAAAACATTTAATTCCACGAGGGTGAGACAATTATAAAACTTGCCCCAGCGGGAGATATAACTCTCTTCCAAAACATTGTCATTGCAGTTTAATAGGAATAAACTGAACAGTGGCATATTGTAAACTATTAATAGGTGAATCACATTTATACAGACTAGAGCAACATTCTTATGCATTATTACAACAATAACTTGATTAAGCAGCATGTCTCATAATCAATATGAGTTAAAAGAACATAAGTACATTCCTGTATCAAGGGCATGCTAAGCAGCATATCAACAATCAGTATTCCTCGTATTTCAATATTATGCAAATACGCTACACGGGTGATTATATTTTACGAATAGATTTAAGCTCTGAGGAGATGAGGTATACCACTCATACTCCAACCGACCATTTCTAGAACTGAAATCGGTACCATAAATAGGTCAATGGAAGAGCTGGATTCCCATGACCTCCCACATCCTGGTCAGCACAGGACTACAAGCAGGACTATGTCGACTACTCAAATAGCTTTCCAGGGTATACTGGAACTTTTCTATAGAGTTACAGCGTCAACTGCACTCTCATCGATAGTCGAGAGCATTAATGTTTATCTCCATCGACCCGATATGAAATAACATTGGGAGATTAACGATACGTCCATCCCAACCATCAGGAGATTTATGGTACATCTATCCTGACACATGAAGGATTGAGGGGTTTAATGTTTACTCTCTCTCAATCTCTTCACCCGGACGTAAGGATATTTTCACCCATTTACCCCCACATATTCAAAATATGTGAATACCAAGAATTCTATAGAATACCTGTTTCACCATCACCAATTGCTAATGATGATGGATCTATGGTTAGAGCACTACATGAACAGGTTTCACTTGATTAATTAAGTACATTTTCATATTCTCTTAGCATCAGGCAAGTTTTCAGAAAAAACTCATTCTGACAATACTGTAAGGAAACATGTACTAATTTCATCAATTGCTTAACAATCTTAAAAGATATTTGGAACTCAATCCTTTCTCAGTTTCATCACCATAATCATATGGCCCTGGGTAATTAAACCCTTGATTCATCATTAAACATTGTTACCACCTTTCTAGGTAACCATCACCTTTAGGTCAGTTGACCAAGGCAAACATGATACTTTTCTATTAGAAGCATCATACATGGTACTTGATGCCCATTAACTCTCTTGATACCTCTAACCAGGTAGCAAGGTATATTATGGCACTCAAGATACAATCACAACAGTGAATTAAACGTCATAGCTTATACCTGGCCATGATCATCATTTCAAGATGCATGCATTGTTAGCACAGATAATACAGTGATATCAATTGCATATCAGAACCATGTTCAACAAATATGAATTCACTATTCATGGGTAACACCACTATTCCCTTACTAGGGTTAGGGTTTCCCATTTTATGTCATTTAAGGATAATCATCCCCTTATCACATTAGAGATATAGTTTATCACCATATTTCTCAAGATTAGGGTTCATTGAGCAATACATAGCATTACCCTGGGTTTGGGCTTCACAATACATCAAACATCATGGTTCCTCATGAAACCATCCTCAATTAGGGTTTCACATCAAATTCTCCCTTTAAAAGGATTTACATTCAGTGTTCCACAATTAGGGTTTACTATTCATCCCAAATAGGGTTTCATGATCCATTCCCATAATTAGGGTTTTGGATCACATTACTCTTGATTAGGTCTATTCACATCATCACCCCAACTTAGGGTTACATCCATACCTTGGATTAGGGTTAAGGATCAACAACCTTGTCAATTAGGGTTTATGTTCATGATTAGGGTTTCATGATCTTATTACTTAAGAATCATACCCTTAATCATCATATGAGTCATACTCATGTATCAACTCTATGTTATCATACCTCTCAACTTGATTAGGTCATATCAACCCTTAATCAAGTTCATACAACTATGAATGACATAGTGTACCAAGTCATTGCTCCTATTAGCAATTAGGGTTTCTTTCTTGATTAACACTAATCACATAGGTACTTTTAAGGTTTCAACCCTTGTACCTTATTGATTAACATTACTAATCATCATTGGATAATTAGGACTATCATTGCCTTTAGTATCCTAATGATTAAACCACTCACAACCTCCACGCGGTCTTGAAGTTACATCACCAAACGGTTTTGAAACTGTTTGCCACCAAACGGTTTTGAAACCATTTGACCCCAAACGGTTTTGGTGCCCTCCCGACTACAAGACAACCTTGCCCAGAACTAAATGGAATGACTCTCTTATTCCTTGCCCTGACTCGAGTCCCCACGTCTGCTTTTATCAGCCCGCACTTTCTTTGCCAACAGGGGGGGTGTCCCCTTCATTCTATGCTGACCCCTACACGTATACAGGCTGGCTTTTTGGGAAGCCTGTTCCCACCGCGCTCACGACCGCGTCGGTAGGGAACCAGAGAGCTGCCTTTGCTTTTGGCCTTCCTTCGTGGATCTCAAGATTTCACTCCTACACATGAAATTCCACTCTCCTCTGTCTCACTTGAGTTCATTGGTTTTGAGAGCATTCTGCCACTTTTTGGCGACTTTCACTTTCAACCCGATGAACTGCCTACGTGCCCTTGACGCCTAGTCATTCCGAAGAACACTAGCCCCCCCCCCCCCCGTATTAACCATTTGGTCTCAAACGGTCTCAAGACCATTTGGGCCAAATCAGTCCCAAAACCGCAAGGGCTAACTAGGTCAATTCTCAAACAAATCGATTTCCAATTGCACCATGAATGGCCATTGATTATTCAATTGAAAGGTTCATCAATCCCAACCATTAGATCAGCATCCATGGGTCAAGGATCAACCTTCAATCCACCAAACGGTTTTGAAACCGTTTGGTCCCAAACAGTTTCAAGACCATTTGGGATCAAACGGTCTCAAGACTGTTTGCCCCAAAAAGTCTTGAAATCATAAGGACCGATCAAGGATTTCATCAATCAATTGAATTAGGGTTACAACTTGAAGGATTGTGCACACCTTGGATTGATCAATTGAGTCCATTGGATCATCATCCAACCAATGATCAAGTTCAGACCCCAAATGGTCAACTATACCAAACGGTCAACCATGCCATGTGGTTTGGAGTCCAAACGGTCAACTTTACCAAATGGTCAACCAAACCAAACGGTTTGGGATTCAACTTTACCAAACGGTTTGCAACACCGTTTGGACCAAAAGTCCAAGACCATTTGATGTTGTTCTTTGATTAAGGTGTGTGCTTATGAACAGGTTATCATCTTCAACCTTTAGACTCATGAAAGCTACTTCCATTTCCATGGAAACTCCATCAATCAAGCAAGGTTATTGCAATAATAACAACTAATTCAATTGCAAGTAGAAATCGAATTCAATGACAAAGATTAAGGGTTAAAGTTATATAACCCACCTTCAATTCTGATCCCAAGCTCCAAGCTTCACGGCTCCAATGGTGGTTGAAGCTCTAGCAACCTCCCAAGGTTGTTTCTCAAGCTTTTGGAGTGAAAGGATCAGCTAGGGTTGAAGATGGAGTGAAGAAATGAAGAAATCATGTATTGTTTTATGATTTTCACCATGAAATCATGAAGAACGAAGATCAAAGGCTTACCAACAGCTTGGGGACGTGCTCCCTGCTGTCCTTAGCCTTCTTGGTCGGTTTTGCAAGCAAGGGGAAGAAAAGGAATCGAAAAAGACCCTTAGGTCGGTTGAAAAAGGCTCTTTTATAAGAAATTGATGAAAGAGAAAATGTTTAATTAAAATCCAATTAATTCCAAAAATGGTACCACCTCTTCCTCCTTGTTTTTCTTGCATGCAAAGGCAACTCAAAGCCACCGAACTCCCTTCCAATAACCAAGGATTAAGGGAAAATAAAATAAGCACCTTAATCCATTATAATACTAATATATCTTTTTGAGGGGAATTCTTTTCCTTATAATAAGGTGAGTGGAATTTCACCTCCTTAAGATATTTTCGATCCTTGAAAGCTCAAGGACGGTCACTCATGCATCTGGATTCCACCAAATTAATTTTGGTTGAAGGCCCTATAATTATTTTATTTATTTTTGCATTAATATATCCATTATGCTTAAATCTTGATTATTTTAATATCAAGATTCTCTCTCCTTCAACTTAAATCAAATGAGGCGCCCCCCTCATTTTCTTTGCTCCACATGATGCCAAGAAACATTAGGGACCTTATTGAAGTGGTAATTTACATATTGCACCCTATCTTTTGGGTAAATTGCACATTACACCAAAACTAGGTTTTCATGCACAAACATTGCTTTATCAGCTCTTTCTTGGGATTCAAGCTATCACAAGACATACCCCTACATCATCTTGATTCCCATGATGCCTTAACACATGAGGAACATTTTATTATGCACAATTTGCAAATAGACCCCTTAACTTGGGTAATTTGCACTTTAGTCCAAAACAGACAAAATATTAATTTCAACAATATTCAAAAAGGACTAAAATTGTAACATAAATTCCTCTTGAGCCTTAATTACTTTTCAAAGACAAAAGAATACATATAATTACTCTCATTATGCAAAACACCTAGGGTTACTTCGTAACCCAGGCCAGGGATGTTATAAGTTTATCCACCCCTTACAATGATTTCGTCCCCAAAATCATCAACAAAACATTAAGAGAAAAGGGTAGGATATTTCCTTCTCATCTCATCCTCTAGTTCCCACGTAGCTTCTTCAACACCATAGTGATTCCAGAGGACTTTTACAAGACTAATATCTTTCTTTTTCAACTTCTTGATTCTTCTGTCAAGAATCAACACTGGTCCTTCAACATAAGATATGTCATCATTTCGTTCTACCTCCACATGTTGTAGGACTAACTTAGTGTCAGGATGACACTTCCTCAACATAGAGATAAGAAACACTGGGTGTAATCTATACAACTCAGGTGGTAACTCTATCTTATAGGCTACCTTTCCTATCCTCTCAATGATTGGATAAGGCCCCATAAATCTCAGAGCTAACTTCCCTCTCTTTCCAAATCTTAGGATACCTTTCCAAGGTGAAACCTTGAGATACACCCTATCTCCAACTCGGAATTCTAAGGGTATACGACGCTTATCAGCATAGGATTTCTGTTTATCCTGGGCTGTTTTCAACTGTTGTTGTATGACCTTTATCTTCTTAGTTGTTTGTCGAACCAGCTCAGGACCCAAAAGTTGGTAGTCACCAGTTTCATACCAACATAGGGAACAAAGCCTCATATGGTGCCATCTCAATACTGTGCTGATAGATGTTATTATAAGCAAACTCTATCAAGCTCAGATGTAGATCCCAACTCCCCACAAACTGAAGGACACATGCCCTAAGCAAGTCATCCAAGGTTTGTATCGTCCTCTCTGACTGTCCATCTGTTTGAGGATGAAAAGTAGTACTAAATATCATCTGAGTGCCCAAAGCTTTATGAAGTCGTTCCCAAAAATGACTCGTAAACTGAGGACCTCTATCAGAAACTATTGTAACTGGTACCCCATGTAGACGCACTATCTCATCTATGTAGATTTGTGCAAGCTTCTTAGCTGTATAGGTTGTTTTGATAGGTAAGAAATGTGTTGTCTTTGTCAACCTATCAACTATCACCCAAATGGAATCATGACTTTTGGTTTTTCTAGGAAAACCAACCACAAAGTCCATAGTTACACGAACCCACTTCCACTGTGGTATATGCAGGGGTTGCATTACTCCTATGGGCTTTTGATGTTTAGCTTTAACCTGCTGACACACCGGACACCGCATAACAAACTCAACAACATCCTTCTTCAAACCGGGCCACCAATACATATCTTTTAAGTTATGATACATTTTGGTGCTCCCTGGATGCATAGCATACATTGAAGAATGAACCTCCTCTAGAACTAACTTTCTTAAGTTATCAACATCAGGTACTACCATCATATCATGGTAACAGACTACCTGATCATCAGAATCATGGAAGCCATCCCTCTTCTCACTACCATATTCTGACCTGATTTGCTGAATCATAGAATCAGTCTGTTGTGCTTCTTTGATTTTCTATCTCAGAGTTGGTTTTATGTGCATCTCAGCCAACAACCCGGCTAACAATAACACTTTAAGTTGTACATTGTCTTGCTTCAAGGAGATAAACATATCTCTCTTAGAGCACACTAAAGAGTTTAGTTGTGCTTTATCTAGGGTTGGTGATGCTGATTTTCTACTTAGTGCATCAACAACTACATTGGCTTTCCCTGGATGATAATCAATTGTACAGTCATAGTCCTTGATTAGTTCCATCTAGTGGTGTTGCCTCATGTTTAGCTCATGCGGAGAAAAGATATACTTCAGATTCTTATGGTCTGTGAAAATCTGGAATGTCTCTCCATAGAGATAATGCCTCCATATCTTCAAGGCATGAACCACATCATCTAATTCTAGATTGTGTGTCAGATAATTCTCCTCATGTTTCTTAAGCTACCGAGAAGCAAAAGAAATCACTTGCTTATCCTGCATCAACACACATCCTAAGACATTTTTAGATGCATCACAATAGACTATGTACCCCGTTCCTTGCTCTGGTAGCACCAACACAGGTGCACATGTTAACCTTTCCTTCAACAGCTGGAAAGATTGTTGAAACTTGTCATTCCAGACAAAAGGAATCTCCTTCCTTATCAACTTAGTCAGGGGTAAGGCTATTGAATTGAAGTTCTTAATGAACCTTCTGTAATAGCCAACCACTCCTAGGAAACTTCTTATCTCTATCGGTGTCTTCAGTTGTTCCCATTGAAGGACAAATTCTACCTTCTTAGGATCAACACGAATACTTAAGGAAGATATTATGTGTCCAACAAAAGAAACTTCTGGCAACCAGAACTCACATTTGCTAAATTTAGCATACAACTTATGCTTTCTTAGCAAATTCAAAGCTTGGCGAAGATGTTGCTCATGTTGCTGAGCATCTCTACTGTAGATCAGAATGTCATCTATAAAGACAACAACATACTAATCTAGAAAAGGTCGAAAGATTATATTCATGAGTTCCATAAATGCAACTGGTGCATTAGTTAGTCCAAATGACATAACTGTGAACTCATAGTGACCATACCTTGTCCTAAAGGCAGACTTAGGTATGTCACCCTCCTTGATACGTAACTGATGGTATCCTGACCTCAAATCTATTTTAGAAAAGAGAGTTGCACCACGCAACTGGTCAAACAAGTCATCAATCCTTGGTAGAGCATACTTGTTCTTTATGGTGACTTTGTTTAACTATCTATAGTTAATGCATAATCACATAGACCCATCCTTTTTCTTAAAAAAAAAGGACTGGAGCACCCCAGGGTGAAGTGCTCGGTCGGATAAAACCCTTCTCAAGAAACTCTTGCAGTTATTTCTTGATCTCTGCCATTTGAGCAGGCGCCATCCTATATGGCGTTTGTGCTATTGGTTGTGTGCCCAAAATTAGATTTATTTCAAAATCAATCTCTCAAGGCGGCGGAACACCTGGAAGTTCTTCAGGATTTACATCTTCAAATTCCCTTACTATAGGAACTTCGGAAGGATGAGGGCTTTCCATTGTGGTATCAACCACATGGGCTAAGAATGCAGAACATCCTTGCTTCATCAGCCTTTCAGCTACCATAGATGACACAAGACATGTTGGAAGAATCTTTCTATCTCCCTGAAAGATCCATGTGTCACCACCATCTGTGAACACAGCTTGCTTGGAACTACAATCCAAGACGACCTTATACTTCACTAAGGTGTCCATTCCAAGGATTATATCAAAACCCTGCATCTCAAATGGTATAAGATCCACTTGAATACAGTAATCAGAAAAGAAAAGATTGCAGGGAGAACACACTTCCTGCAAAACTGTAGATCCCATCAAAGGTGTCTCTAGCAGCAAGCTATTTATTCTATGACTAACAATCATATTGCAGTCATCAATCACTTCTCGAGTGATAAAAGAGTGTGTAGCACCCAGATCTATTAACACAGATACGAAGCAGGATAAAGACATATCAGAATAAAGCAGTTCCATCTGACCTGTCACAACTCGAGGGTTGACTACTGCTTCAGGCTGGTTCATAGCATAGAACCTAGCTTTCGCTTGCTGTTGACCCTGTGCCTGGTTGTTAGGTGTCGAAGATCCAGCTTGGGATGCTGGTCCACATCCTCTAACACCATTTCCAGGTTGTTGCCTCTGAGTTCCCTGCTGACTCTGCCTCAGTTGCTGGGTCACACTCCTAACTTTCTCAGGATAGTTTCTCACCACATGGCCTTCTTTTCTACATCAGTAACATGTTATATTCCCCCTTGGTGGTCTGGGTGGTCCTGTTACTGACATAGAGGTTGAGCTTTGAGCTCCCTTTGGTGGTAAACTACAGTTTCTACCCTTACTTGACGTCCACTGCATCTGGGTATTAAACCTTGGTGGTGGTGTAGGCACAGAATACCTCAGTTTCTTAAAACTTCCAGTACTCTGTCCTTGAAACTGTGGTTATTCCTTCTTACTTTTTGCTTGTCGCTTCTCAACTACAGACCTCTCTATATGTCTTACAGACTCCAAAAAAGTTGCAAACCTCTCCTGGTTCTCTAGAGCAGACACCGGAGTGGTTAATTCAGCGTTCAATCCCTTCTCAAACCGCTGAATTCTCTCCTCATCATTGGATGCCATGTGCGGACAAAACCGCAACAACTCCATAAACCTAGCCTCATACTCGCTAATGTTCATGGGTCCTTGTTTGATTTTCTCAAACTGGGATATCTTCTCATCTAGATACATCTTTGGAAAGTATCTAGCGAAGAATTCATGTCTGAACTCATCCCATCCAATTACAACTCCAGGTCTTTTTCCCTCCTCAATGGTCCACCAGTGTCCAACACTTCCTTTGAGGAGATATATAGCATGTCTGACCCTCTCATCATTAGGAATCATAAGGATCCTGAAGGCTTTCTCCAACTCGGTCAACCAAAGATCGGCATCTACTGGATAGGATGTACCAGCATACTCCAAGGCTCCTACCCTCTTAATCCTTTCAAAAGTCTTGCCAGCACCATGTCTTTCATCATGAGGTGTTGCCCTTGGTGCAGGTACTGGCATTCTATCCATCATGTGGGTCATAGTGCCATAAACTGCCCAAACATCGCCTGGAAGGTTGGGCTCCCCATATCAGCTGGGTTGAACTGGGGTTGTTCAGGTACAGGTTCCTCCCTGTCCTGACCTCTTGCACCATTTCCCGGTACAGCAACACTGCTCTCAGCAGTGTGTTCTTCATGTTATCCAGACATCCTTAGTTCTTCTTCTCCTATAAGAGTAGAAGACACTATAATATAAACTGGAAGACACTAGAACAAACTCAACTACCTTAATCCTATGTCTCTGTAGACTCAGTGAACTTAGAGCTCTGATATGACTAACTTGTGGCATACAACTCACAAAACAAGATTAACTAATGCAGAAGCAATTGTTAGCAACAGAATTACTAAAAATCACTAAAAATTTAAACCATTTATCAAGAGACCCATTTATAGGAAAACTATTTCATTTAGAACCAAAGTAAAACATTACATCCTGGTTCATGTGTACATAACATGCATCATTGCATCTTGAGACATACATGCACAAAAATCTCAGATCGAAGTATCAAAACACTAACTCCTAGGACCTGAGAGTACAGAGATGACTTTAGGACTATTTACATAAAGACCAGACAGCCAATGTCTCCACCTATTGGATCATTGTTGTCCCTGTGTCTGCTGCTGCTTCTCTTCTCCTGCAAAAGAGTTTTTTCCTTATCGTCTTCATCTACCTAAAAACATTGAATTCCACGGGGGTGAGACAATTATAAAAATTGCCCCAGCGGGAGATATAACTCTCCGCCAAAATATTATCATTACAGTTTAATAGGAATAAACTGAACAGTGGAATATTGTAAACTATTAATAGGTGAATCAGATTTATACAGACTAGAGAAACATTCTTATGCATTATTACAACAATAACTTGATTAAGCAGCATGTCTCATAATCAATATTAGTTAAAGGAACATAAGTACATTCCTGTATCAAGGGCATGCTAAGCAGCATATCAGCAATAGGTATTCCTCGTATTTTAATATTATGCAAATATGCTACACGGTTGCTTATATTTTACGAACAGATTTAAGCTCTAAGTAGATGAGGTATACCACTCATACTCCAACCGACCATTTCTAGAATCGAAATCGGTACCATAAATAGGTCAATGGAAGAGCTAGATTCCAATGACCTCCCACATCCTAGTCAGCACAGGACTACAAGCAGGACTGTGTCGACTACTCAAATAGCTTTCTAGGGTATACTGGAACTTCATTATAGAGTTACAGCACCAACTGCACTCTCATCGGTAGTTGAGAGCAATAATGTTTATCTCCATCGACCCGACATGAAATACCATTGGGAGATTAATGATACATCCATCCCAACCATCAAGAGATTTATGGTACATCTATCCTGACACATGAAGGATTGAGGGATTTAATGTTTACTCTCTCTCAATCTCTTCACCCGGACGTAAGGATATTTTTGCCCATTTACCCCCACATATTCAAAATATGTGAATTCCAAGAATTCTATAGAGTACCTATTTCACCATCACCAATTGCTGACGATGATGGATCTATGGTCATAGAACTACATGAACATGTTTCACTTGATTAATTAAGTACATTTTCATATTCTCTTAGCATCAAGCAAGTTTTCAGAAAAAACTCATTATGACAATGCTATAAGGAAACATGTACTAATTTCATCAATTGCTTAACAATCTTAAAAGATATTTGGAATTCAATCATTTCTCAATTTCATCACCATAATCATATGGCCCTAGGTAATTAAACCCTTGATTCATCATTAAACATTGTTACCACCTTTCCAGGTAACCATCACCTTTAGGTCAGTTGACCGAGGCAAACATGATACTTTGCTATTATAAGCATCACACATGGTACTTGATGCCCATTAACTCTCTTGATACCTCTAACTAGGTAGCGAGATATATTATGGCACTCAAGATACAATCACAACAGTGAATTAAACATCATATCTTATACCTGGCCATGATCATCATTTCAAGATGCCTGCATTGTTAGAACAGATAATACTATGATAACAATTGCATATCAGAACCATGTTCAACAAATATGAATTCACTATTCATGGGTAACACCACTATTACCTTACTAGGGTTAGGGTTTCCCATTTTATGTCATTTAAGGATAACCATCCCCATATCACATTAGAGATATAGTTTATCACCATATTGATCAAGATTAGGATTAATTGAGAAATACATAGCATTACCCTGGGTTTGGGATTCACAATACATCAAACATCAGGGTTCCTCATGAAACCATCCTCAATTAGGGTTTCACATCAAATTCTCCCTTTAAAAGGATTTACATTTAGTGTTCTACAATTAGGGTTTACTATTCATCCCAAATAGGGTTTCATGATCCATTCCCATAATTAGGGTTTTGGATCACATTACTCTTGATTAGCTCTATTCACATCATCACCCCAACTTAGGGTTAAATCCATACCATGGATTAGGGTTAAGGATCAACAACCTTGTCAATTAGGGTTTAGGTTCATGATTAGGGTTTCATGATCTTATTACTTAAGAATCATACCCTTAATCATCATATGAGTCATACTCATGTATCAACTCTATGTTATCATACCTCTCAACTTGATTAGGTCATATAAACCCTTAATCAAGTTCATACAACTATGAATGACATAGTGCACCAAGTCATTGATCCTATTAGCAATTAGGGTTTCTTTCTTGATTAACACTAATCACATAGGTACTTTTAGGGTTTCAACCCTTGTACCTTATTGATTAACATTACTAATCATCATTGGATAATTAGGACTATCATTGCCTTTAATATCCTAATGATTGAACCACTCACAACCTCCATGCGGTCTTGAAGTTACATCACCAAATGGTTTTGAAACCATTTGCCACCAAACGGTTTTGAAACCGTTTGACCCCAAACAGTTTCAAGACCATTTGGTCTCAAACGGTCTCAAGACCGTTTGGGCCAAATCAGTCCCAAAACCGCAAGGGCTAACAAGGTCAATTCTCAATCAAATCAATTTCCAATTGCACCATGAATGGCCATTGATTATTCAATTGAAATGTTCATCAATCCCAACCATTAGATCACCATCCATGGGTCAAGGATCAACCTTCAATCCACCAAACGGTTTTGAAACCGTTTGGTCCCAAACGGTTTCAAGACCGTTTGGGATCAAACGGTCTCAAGACCATTTGCCCCAAAAAGTCTTGAAATCATAAGGACCAATCAAGTATTTCATCAATCAATTGAATTAGGGTTACAACTTGAAGGATTGTGCACACCTTGGATTACTCAATTGAGTACATTGGATCATCATCAAACCAATGATCAAGTTCAGACCCCAAATAGTCAACTATACCAAATGGTCAACCATGCCATGCGGTTTGGAGTCCAAATAGTCAACTATACCAAACAGTCAACCAAACCAAATGGTTTGGGATTCAACTTTACCAAACGGTTTGCAAAACCGTTTGGACCAAAAGTCCAACACCGTTTGATGTTGTTCTTTGATTAAGGTGTGTGCTTATGAATAGGTTATCATCTTCAACCTTTAGACTCACGAAAACTACTGCCATTTCCATGGCAACTCCATCAATCAAGCAAGGTTATTGCAATAATAACAACTAATTCAATTGCAAGTAGAAATCAAATTCAATGACAAAGATTAAGGGTTAAAGTTATATAAACTTCCTTCAATTCTGATCCCAAGCTTCAATATTCACGGCTCCAATGGTGGTTGAAGCTATAGCAACCTCCCAAGGTCGTTTCTCAAGCTTTTTGAGTGAAAGGATCGGCTAGGGTTGAAGATGGAGTGAAGAAATGAAGAAATCATGTATTGTTTTATGATTTTCACCATGAAATCATGAAGAACGAAGATAAAAGGCTTACCAACAGGTTGGGGACGTGCTCCCTGCTGTCCTTAGCCTTCTTGGTCGGTTTTGCAAGCAAGGGGAAGAAAAGGAATCGAAAAATAGCCTTAGGTGGGTTGAAAAAGGCTCTTTTATAAGAAATTGATGAAAGAGAAAATGTTTAATTAAAATTCAATTAATTCCAAAAATGGTACCACATCTTCCTCCTTGTTTTTCTTGCATGCAAAGGCAACTCAAAGCCACCGAACTCCCTTCCATTATCCATGGATTAAGGGAAAAGAAAATAAGCACCTTAATCCATTATAATACTAAAATATCTTTTTGAGTGGGAATTATTTTCCTTATTATACGTTGAGTGGAATTTCACCTCCTTAAGATATTTTCGATCCTTGAAAGCTCAAGGAAGGTCACTCATGCGTCTGGATTTCACCAAATTAATTTTGGTTAAAGGCCCTAGAATTATTTTATTTATTTTTGCATTAATATATCCACTATGCTTAATTCTTGATTATTTTAATATCAAGATTCTCTCTCCTTCAACTTAAATCAAATGAGGTGCCCCCCTAATTTTCTTTTCTCCACATGATGCCAAGAAACATTTGGGACCTTATTGAAGTGGTAATTTACATATTGCGCCCTAGGTTTTGGGTAAATTGCACATTACACCAAAACTAGGTTTTCATTCACAAACATTGCTTTATTAGCTCTTTCTTGGGATTCAGGCTATCACAAGCCATTCCCCTACATCATCTTCATTCCCATGATGCCTTAACACATGAGGAACATTTTATTATGCACAATTTGCAAATAGACCCCTCAACTTCGGTAATTTGCACTTTAGTCCAAAACAGACAAAATATTGATTTCAACAATATTCAAAAAGGACTAAAATTGTAACATAAATTACTCTTGAGCCTTAATTACTTTTCAAAGACAAAAGCATACATATCATTACTCTCATTATGCAAAACACCTAGGATTACTTCATAACCTAGGTTAGGGATGTTACATAACCCTTCTATCAAGAGAAGACACCTTGTTCATTAAATTGTCCTCATAACTATTGTAAAGTTCAATGAAAAACCCCACTGCCATTTCCCCAATTTTGTCCACTTCATCCATGAGCTCTCCCTTCTCATCAATCATATTATGTATCTGATCTCTCATGTTATTCCTTTTCACCATAGAATGATATATTTTTGAGTTTCTATCACCATATTTAAGCCATTTGAGCATGCTTCGTTGCCATCTAGAGATCTCATGGGCCTTCTCAAGTTGTGTTAATCTTTTACTAGCACTTTCCTCCTCAGCCATGCATCTCTGATCCTCCAGATTCATTCTGAGATTGGTTGCTTTCTTATCAAATTCCTCTCTAGCTTTCTTAACCAGGTTAGGTAAATCCACCAGGTTCCTAGACCATGCCTTTAAAGCCGGTTTAACCCTAAGCTTCTCCGCCACCACAAACAATGGGTTACCAAGGACCGTTTCCTCCCAGTCCTATTTGACAACACCCTCAAAGGATGGCCAGGACAACCAATGATTTAGAAACTTGAACGGGTGATTGGGTTGTTGTTGTCTAGTTAGTTGCAATTCCATCCAAGAATGGTCACTATTAGGGTGACCAACCAGTTTGATAGCCGCCTTCGGGAACACCTCAAGCTAAGCTTCATTCACTAATCCTCGATCCAGATTGCTAAAGATTCTTCTTACCAATATTCTTTTATTGTGCCAGGTGATCAAACCACCACTCATGTTAAGTTCAAACAGCCCCACTGCATCAACAACATCATTGAAGCATTTTAGGATCAACTCTGGTATAGGCAGACTGCCCCACTTCTCTCTGGCCTTCCTTACCTGATTAAAATCTCCCACAACCAACTGAGGCAGCTCATGTTGGGTCAATTCCACCATAATGTCCCAAAGCCTTCTTCTATCCATCTTCGTTCTAGCTCCATAGACAGCAGATACCACACAGTGGAATCCCTCATAGTTAATGCAGCTTAAGGAAACCAACTAATCACTTTCGTATATCATCTGCACATCCTAGACCATAGAGTTCTAGCCAATCGCAATTCTTCTACCTTCACCGCTGTTCAAGTTGGAGCAACACCTCCAACCCTCAGGGAATAGCTCTGCGACTCTGTCATCCACCTCCTGATGAATCCTAGTCTCTAAACACACCACCAGCATCGCCCTCCTATCCTAGATGATATGCCTGAGGGTTCTCTGCTTCCCCGAAAGGGAAGCACCCCTCACATTCCACACCATGAGGGTCATCGGACCTCCCTGTCCACTCCCCCTTTCACAGGGGAGTTTCCACGCCCTCCCATCCTTCTTCTACCTCTCCCTCGATCACTACTATCTGCAATCCTGTTGTTCCTCTTGCTGGATTTCCTAGAGCTCTGGAGAATGACCTCCTCCGACTCCTGGTCTTCAAGCACCTGAAAGGGGTTCCCCGAGTCCACCAAGATTTCCCCCTCCTCCTGGAAGACTATCAGTGTCTCCCCACTCACTTCCCCGACAACAACACCACATCCTTGTGTCCTATCCCCAACCCCCCCATATGCAGGTACCTCTCCAGCCACCCCTTCCTGGTTAGTCATAGGATTAGAACTCACTCCTTCCTCAACCACTACCACCTCCACCTCCTCCTCGTGAACCAGAGACACAACAGTGGCCACAACAGGAACTGCTTCAGGTCGGACTGGCAACAGACGTGCACCATTTGTAGCCCTCCTACTATTGTTCCTCCTTACTGGGGATCGGCTCTTGGATCTTCCCCTAACCACCATTGGTACCAAGACCGACCCTATGGCACCCGGGCATCCCTAAGGCAAATGCCTAAAGACCTTGCAGGCATGGTAGTGTTCCGATAACGCATCATAGATGACCCTGATCTCCAAATCGCTCCCATTTGGCATCTCGAGCATGACCACAGGAGATGGATCCTTATCCACTGCTATCTCGATACACTAATGAGGGACTCCAGCAAACTTCCCTTCCATCCATAAATCCACCACCCGAGGAACACCTATCCCATAGTCGATAATTGTGAGAGCCCTCCCACTACTACAGAACATGCCTTTGGCGTCGGTTGTTTGACCCCCTTTGGCGACGGTTTTCAAGCGACGCCTATGTGGGCGCCACTAAAGGTCGAACTCTTCGGCGTCGGTTTTCTAACTGACACCTATATGATATATAGGCATCGGTTATATATAGTTGGCCGACGTCTATAGGGTTCACGCCACAAAAAAGAGCACCACCTAGGACACTTTCTGCGTCGGTTAACAACTGAACAACCGACGCCATACTCCCAGACGACACGGCAAAGCACGGTCGTGCTTCGCTGCACGGCCGTGTTTAGTACTATAGGCATTGGTTTTATACGAATAAGTAATGCCTTTTCCACCACGGCCGTGCTTTCCTGCATGGTCAGGTTGTTTGTCATATTAGGCGTCGGTTTTTATCCAATAACCAACGATGTAGGCCTTTGATGACGGTGTTCTATAAATAACCGATGCCTATACTTTATTTTTTTTCTTATCAGTTTGCAGGCCTACTGTGGATGGTCAGCAGGATGAGAACCTGCAGTTCAGTTTTCTAAACTGCAGGTTTACGACATCCATTGATATCAGCCTACAAACAGACCACAAACCTACAAAATCAACAAATATTTTTTCACACAAGTAGATACATTCAGACATCAATTCAATTCTCACATTCATACATGTAGAAAAATTCAAATACATGTAGAAACATTTTGACATGTATAAACATTCAGAAATATTCATTTACAAAATATCATTCAACATCGCTATCAGCATCCCAATTATATCTTACAATCGCCACTGCTTGTATGGCTTTTGCCCATTCTTCTCTTACTTCATTTAATGCTTCCATCGTATATGGAGCATGTACATTTTTTAAGCATTTACCTATAGTGTGGTCAGTTTTAAACACCTGCAAAGATAATGATGTATATATAAGTAATAATATAAAAATAAGATTGATATATTTCATACTAACTAATGAGACTATATATAATACCTCATGTATGGTATTAATATCCAATGCAGCATGTCGAATAATCATCTGCATAAATCGCATCACGTTGTATGTGCATGCCCAGCCGTTGTCTTGTGTAGCGCACTATAAATTGAAACATACAAAATATTAAAAAATACAACTAAGCACAGTTCACATAAATAATATATACATTGGAGTCGAGAACTTACTTTTAAGTTCTCCCAAATTATTGGCTGGTTCTTTCTCCATGGGACATTTCCTCCAGCATTTTTGAATGCATCTAAACCCCTACATGTTAATGTAACATAGTAAATTGCATAATTAAATAGTAATGTAATAACATATGTTAACGGATATAAAAATGAAATATTTCTCACCAGAATAATGGCATTCTCAATGTGTGTCCAATTTTAGTGTTCAATGTACTTCCCGCAGGATCTAGATAATAAACAGTGAACGTCCCGGGGACAATAACTAGTAACTCCCAATGTCTAGCGCTATAGGTAAACAAGTTAAAAATTTATAACTCAAAATGCACAATAAAAATGGAATTTTCTTAAGTCCAAATTATAAATAAAGTAAACTTACTTGACATTGAATGGAGCTATTATTATCATCTTCTTTTGCTGACCAAAAATTGTAAAAGCATCTATACAGTATTGTTGAACACTATCAGGGTCTTTAGCTACCATACTAATCAATGATGGAATCAAAAATCCCACATGATCAAATGCAAATTGTTTGCATTGATCTTCGACTAAGTAGCTGCAAAACATGTATTACGTATGCATTGATATATAAGAAACCAGATCACCAGATCTTACACAAGGTATATGGATGTATAAACAAGATCTCACCTTATCCATGTCTCTATCATTGATGTATTCAACCAATCATACATAAATAGCTCAATAATATCTTGTATAAATAAAGAGCTATCGTATGATTGACCTACATAATCTGCTTCTAAAGAAACAATTATAGGGAAATGTATATTATGTGCTCGTAGCCAACATGTCATTCCCCTACAAGCAGGACCTAACGGGTATTTTAGGTCAGTTGGAACCCAACTTGGTAATGCAGGAAGTGGAGGTGGAGGCCTAGGTGCTCCGGGTGTCTTCTTTTTAACCTGTATATATAATTTCAGATAAGTTGACCTCATATATACACATTGACAATCTAAAGTAATGTAAATTTATCTTACAATTTCAGTAGTGTAGACGACATATGCTTTGGGCCACAATATCACCCCGCCTTCTGCCTCACCAAGTGTATCAATATCTGGGTGGGCATATGGCAATGCAGCTTCCCTCCAATCGGGTAATACACATATCAGGCTCACACGAACGTAGCCCTACGACATTGGAGTCCCATGAAACGTTGCCCCAGGAAGGGACTGGTAATCCTGCACCTCTGCAACAATATAGTCTTGCATTCTTAAGTGGCATGGCTTCAATGCCTACAAATTTACGTAAAAAATGTTATACATATATACATATCATCTTGAAAACATATCATCTTAAAAAGACTAGCTATAATGTCATAAACAATATTTACAGTAGACGTGCTAGGCGATGGGTCTCCAGGAATACTCGCAGTATGTGCATCAGGAGAAGAGTGGGTCGCCATAGGCTGATTGGAAGCCTGAGATGCCTGCCACCGCACTATTTTTTCCTTGACCTTCTCAGCAACTATATCATTGACCTTCTTAGCAACTATATCCTCAACTCTCTTACTCTCCTATACATGGATAAAAGAAACATTAGCTTCTTATTATTGAATTCCCTTTTGCAGTAACATTCTGAAAAAAGAATAGGTTACCTCGTCTTGTGAATGTCCCGCTCTGGGTTTGCGCTGGGATGGCCCAAAGAATGCTTTGATGCCCACACCAGTGCCTGCACCCCTAACACGTCCAGGATGCTCTGGGTTACCTAGAGCAACTGTCAATTCATCCCTTGTGCCCTGAGGGATGAATGTGCCTTATTTCCTCTACTCGTGCAGCTCCCGCTAATCACCATCAACAGAGATTGGTAAGTTAACACCACAAATAATCAATATTCAAACGATTGCTCTAAGAGTTGTATTTTACCATTTTCGCAGCCGCCTCAACAGTTACGGGCTTCTTTTTTTCACCCTTCTTGTTTTGCCTCCCAGCTATCCAGATATCATGGTGAGGCATGGGTGTGGCAGACTCCTAAGTAGAAGTAGACTCCTGAGTAGCCGCAGACTCCGCCTGTAGTCTTTGGTGAACGCTTGCATAGCCCTTTGGACCCATAGTGTGGTCATGCACATTCAGTGCACGCCTTGCTTTTTGTGCATCACTGAGGGCCTAGTTAGTATGCACATTAATGATTTGGTTAGTAGCACTAAATGTTGATCTTGAATAGGTGAATACAACGTATATTAATTAAATTGGGAGTGATGCCTAATACCTTGAATTCTTCAGATTTTCTGGAAGCAACAAAATTGTCCCAATCTTCTTTGTCCAAGAAGTTCCACTGCTCAAGGTATGACTTCTTCTTCTTATCACCATCTTTTATGTATTCTCTGTTCAGATTTGTCCTATAGTTACTAAGCATCTTTCCAGCGCGTTGCATCACGCTTTTACGATGCAGCTTCTCATCTAATGCAAACAGATTCTGTAAAATAGAATTCTTATTAACTAGTATCCAAAAATAGAATTGCAAATAATATAATTTGTAATCTACAAAATAGAATTGCAAATAATAATAACTCATGCATAAATCCTTCCATATCAAGTCTTTCTTCCCCTGAGGAACTTTATGCCAATTATCATACTCAACACCACAATGGCTTTGAGTGACACACCCAAGATAGTTTACAAAATTATTGCGGTTCACTCCAATTGCATTTCCTCCATTATCAAACTCAACAACCAATTTGGATCCACTGCCACTCAGCGCTATTAACTTTTTCAACAGAGTGATGCCCCTTTTCTTGTTAAGTGTTTGGTGCTACGCATCAAGTTGCTCCAGTGCTTCAGTGGGTACATGTGCATCATCAACCTAAAATTTGACAAAAATAAACACACTAAATTAGCCCAATATAGAAATATAGGATATATGACATAACTAGAAGATAATGAATTTTATAGAAATACAGGATATGTTTTTAGAACTTACATTGGTATCCTCGCCATGCTCGTCATGGACAACATGCTCATCATGGACTTCATGCTCATCATGGACATCATGCTCATCATGGTCAGCCATCTGAAAATGTCATTAAAAAGGCGAACATTTAGCATTTGTATTAACTAGAAAAAGGTAAACATTTAGCATTTGTATTAACTAGAAAACGGCAAACATTTAGCATTTGTATTAACTAGAAAAAGGCAAACATTTAGCATTTGTATTAACTAGAAGATAATGAAAAATCAAATCTGAAAATGATATTGATATTAAAAAAGCAAACATTTAGCTTCAATAAAAAAATATAAGCATACATGTCTCTAAAATTGTGATCTTTTATCAATTAACAATCCTTCATTGTGATCTCTGCGCACATATAAGTCATCATTAGCTTCAATATTTTGTGGAGTTGGCAACCCAACTGAGAATGGACTGGAGTCGTCATACTTATCATAGTACTCTTCTTCATCTATAGGATCTTCAATGAACTGTCTTTTACCATGAAGAACAACCGACCATTTATCATTTGCAGGATCATCGATATAGAATATTTGTTTTGCCTGTGATGCCAATATGAATGGTTCACCCTTCTCGCCAATCTTTTCAAAGTTCACCAAAGTAAAACCCAATTCATCCACTATAACTCCTTTGGTGTTATCAACCCAATTACATTTAAAGAGTAGAATTCTGAAATCTGTGTAGTCAAACTCCCATATGTCTTCAATGACACCGTAATATGACATTTTAGCTTCACGTGGACTCTTATCCTTTGCACTTGCAAAATGCATAGTCGACGCTTGAAGAGTGACCCCACTGTTTTGGACGAAACTCTTATCATCTTGGCGCTTTGTGTAATATGTGAACCCATTAATGTCAAACCCTTCATAAGACATAACATTTGGTTTTAGTTTAAAGGTGAGGCATTTGATAGTTTCTGTAATATCATTTGGTGTTTGAGATAGTTGATGTAAGACTTTATCTTCAAACCACTTAGTAAAAGTCTTATTATGCTCTCTAGCATGCCACATTGAACTTGCTCGAGGATGTTGTCTCTTAATGAAATTGGTATGTTCCTCGATATAAACACTTACTTCGTCCATGTTGTGTAAAATATACAAGTGAGCTTGTTCCAACTGCTCACGGTTGATTACTTTCACCCGTGATCCCAAAATTCCTTTGCCCTCCTCAATATTCTTGTCATTAACATGAGTGTTATTACCACTCAGAAAGTCATTGCAAAAATCCATAACCTCTCTCACCACATAACCTTAAATAATACTCCCTTCAGGCCGATAACGGTTCTGAACATCACCTTTAAAAATGCTCATGTATCGTTTAAAGGGATACATCCAATGCAAGAAAACTGGTCCCAACATTTTCACTTCCCTAGTCAAGTGGACAACAAGATGTACCATGATATCAAAGAACAAAGGAGGGAAATACATCTCAGGCTGACATAGGGTAACAACCACTTCTCTTTGCAAATTATCGAGAGTATCAGGGTCAATAACTTTGTTGCATAGACTGTTGAAAAAGATACAAAGTCTGGTGATTGCAAACCTTACATACTTCGGCAATATAGATCGAATTGCCACGGGCAATATTTGTTGCATTAGAGTGTGACAATCATGAGATTTAAGACCTATCAACTTCAGATCTTTCATTGATACCAATCTACGGATGTTGGATGAGTAACCATGTGGCACCTTAACATTTACCAAGCATTCACAAAAAGCTTTCTTCTCCTTTCTAGACAACATGTAACAAGCGGGAGGTAAGTATGTTCTTTTATTACCCATTTCACGTAATTCTATTAATTCTGACCTTATTCCCATTTCACGTAGGTCCAGTCTGGATTTTTCCCATCTTTAGTCTTACCTGGTATATTTAACAGAGTACCAATGATGCTATCACAAACATTTTTCTCAATGTGCATTACATCGATACAATGCCTGACTGTCAAAGAACTCCAATAAGGAAGATCCCAAAATATTGACTTCTTCTTGAATGAAGAATTGTCACTCTGTGTGGCCATACTACATTGTGATTTCTTACCAAATTCATTGACAATGACTTTTACTCTTTCTTAAACAACATCCCCTGGTATAGGTTTAGGTGCACTCCATTCATCATTCCATCCATTGAATGCTTTGCGCTTCCTACGATACGGATGGAATTTTGAAAGAAACCTTCGATGACCAAGATATATAGTCTTTCTGCCATGTTTTAGTCTTATTGAATTAGTGTTTTCTTCACATATAGGACACGCTTTAGCTCCTTTGACACTATATCCAGACAAATTCCCATATGCTAGAAAGTCATTAATAGTGCAAAACAACATAGAGTGCGAACGAAATGTCTCTCTTCCTGAAGCATCATAGGTCATCACACCTTCAGCCCAAAGTTTCTTTAAGTCATCAATCAGAGGTTCAAGATAAACATCGATATCATTTCCGGGTTGTTTAGGGCCCGATATCAACAACAACAGCATAACGTACTTATTTTTCATACACAACCAGGGAGGAAGATTGTATATAACAAGCATGACTGGCCAAGTGCTATGTTGGTTGCTCAATGTCCCGTACGGATTCATCCCATCTGTACAAAGCCCAAGTCTTAGATTCCAATCTTCTTCACCAAATTTGGGGTACAATAGATCAATCTTCTTCCACTGTGGGGAATCAGACGCATGTCGTAGGATCCCATCATTATTTTTCTTAACATATGCATGCCACCTCAAATTCTTCGCATCTTTCGGATTTGCAAACAAGCGTTGAAACTGTGATATTATAGGTAGATACCACTACACCTTGGCAGGAGAACCAGTTTTGGACTCCCCCGAAGTCATCAATTTATACCGTGACGCACCACATTTTGGACAATCTTTCAAATCTACATAGTCCTTTTGAAATAATACACAATCATTCGGGCATGCGTGTATCTTCTTGGCCTCCATTCCCAATGGGCACAACATTTTCTTTACCCGGTATGTTGAGATTGGCAGCTCGTTTCCTTCAGGAAGCATTTCTTTCAACAAAGTCAACAATTTAGTGAAGCTTTTGTCGCTCCATCTATTGTTAGCTTTCAACTTATACAATCTCAACACAGCGCTAAGCTTCGTAAACTTAGCACAGCCTATGTATAACGGTATATCAACATCATTCACAATGTTTCTAAATATAGGAGGTGGATCAGTGTGCTCTACCCTACAACTATCCAGCATCACATCAACGATGTCTACTGGAACTGGTTTGTTCACATCTACGTCATTGGAGGCAATTTCTTCTTCCACCCAAGCACTGCTATCGACATCTACTGGTTTCGAGTTTGAAATCTCTCCATGCCAGTGCCATTCTGTATAGCCTTGTACAATCCCGTTGCACATGACATGACTTTTGATTTCCTCACCAGTGTTGACTTTCAAGTTGTTACCACAATGCCTACATGGACAGTAGAACCTATCTGTAGGTTTTTTCCTATGTTCCTCGGCAAATCTAACAAATTGATCAAGACCAGATATAAACTTTGGGGTGCAGCGATTGCGAATGGACATCCATGATCTATCCATTCTATGATCAAAGAGAAAACAAGTATATATTAGGATTAGGGTATACACTTACATCCTATCCAAGATTTACTCCAACAAACACATGTGATGTCATTCTTATATATAATAAATGTGTACCACCTATCCCATCCTTGAACACCTAATCTCACTAGTAAGTGTATAATGTGTATTGGGTTTTCAAGAAAATTTCGACAGCATTTCCCCGCTGTTCTCTAAGTACATATGTAATTAGAGAACAAACGGGGAAATGCTACCGAAATTTTCTCGAAAACCCAATACACATTATACACTTACATCCTAAGTGAGATTAGGTGTTCAAGAACAGTCCCAAACCGGGGACTATCCAAGATTTACTCCTAATGAGTAAATCTTGGATGGGTTTCTAGGCCAACAAACACAATAATAGATATCTACAATGAAGCCGGACTCCATACAAATAGTATATAATTTAGGGATTGTTCATTCTAATTTATACCAATGTACAAATAATATAAAGAACAATGATTCTTTACTTTCTAGGCCAACAAACACATGTGATGTCATTCTTATATATAATAAATGTGTACCACCTATCCCATCCTTGAACACCTAATCTCACTAGTAAGTGTATAATGTGTATTGGGTTTTTAAGAAAATTTCGGCAGCATTTCCCCACTATTCTCTAAGTACATATGTACTTAGAGAATAAACGAGGAAATGCTATTGAAATTTTCTTGAAAACCCAATACACAATATACACTTACATCCTAAGATGAGATTAGGTGTTCAAGAACAGTCCCAAACCGGGGACTATCCAATATTTACTCCTAATGAGTAAATCTTGGACGGGTTTCTAGGCCAACAAACACAATAATAGATATGTACATGTTAGGGTTTCATTACAATCGATGTTAGGGTTTAATCAATGTTAGGGTTTAATCAAATCAAATTAGGATGCTAGAATGGACAAGTTTAAATCTTATTTCAACATGCATCAAAATTTACTGAATTAGGTCAAGCATTAGGATTAGAAGCACACATATATGCAAGAAAAAGATTTGTTCGTATCCTAGAATTTTCATAAATCATTACATATAGATTTCTTCATATCCTTACCAACAGCAAACACGGCCATGGCTGTGTTGGCCTACCACGGCCGTGTTTGCTGCATGTAGATAAAAATCTAGGGAGAAAGGCTACGGCTAATACCTAGAGAGCAGATCGAAGCTAGGCGGCGTGGTGGGCGTGAGCAGGGAGGAAGGAGTGGGCGGCGCCGGCGAAGCAGGACGAAGCTAGGGCAGCGGTGACACAGGAGCAGCAGAGCAGGTGGCGGGCGGCGGCGGTGATGCAGAGCAGCAGCACTGTCGACGGCGACAGCGAGGCGAGGCGAGGAAGCACAGGCAGCGTCAGTGACGGCGAGAACCAGCAGGCAACTAGCGGGCGATGAAGACAATGAAACAGGTATCGATGTGATCGATCGTGGGTCTATTAAGTTCGTAAAGGTGTCGGTTATCAAATACAAACGACATATAAAGTCTTCGGCGTCGGTTGATAGTAAAACACCGACGCCCAACTAGACAACCTTTATCCTAAATTTTTTGGCGGGAACCATTATGAACGTCGGTTATCGAAGAATAACCGACACTGAAAGTGGGACTTTTCGCGCAAATTTTCATATTAAATAGGCGTCGGTGAATTGTTAAAAAACTGACACTGTAGGTGACCTAAAATGTTTTCGCACGAAAATTGGATTTCGCGGGCGATTTTAGGCGTCGGTCTATTACAACCAGCCGACGCTGAATACAAAGCGATACCCGTGTCTGGATGGTCTTCGAATATAGATGTTAGTTTTCATAAATAACCGACGTCTAATATTATAGGCGTCGGTTTTCCTAAATAACCGACGCCCAGAAAAGCGACATTGAATGCTATTTCCGTAGTAGTGTCCTCCTCCAGTGCTGACCCAGGTCAGGAAGGGTAACCCAAACTGGGGCTGTGGTTAGAGCTTATCTCCTCACATCCGATTCAGGGGTCCATTTCCTCATGAGGACCAATTTATTTTCGAAGAACCAAGGACCATTTTCAAGAGCAACCTTCATATCTCCCTCAGAGGCAAACCTTGTGAGAAACAGGCCATCCTTTAGCGGATTGACTTGAAGCTCACCACAAGGTCTCCACACCCTTAGCATCTAGACATAAATATGCCTAAGCTGATGACTTCATCCTAAAACCTAGACAGTAACCGAGAATCTATGGAACTAATCCAATTCCTCCACCACTGGCTCTGATAGCTTCATACACAACCTTCTGTCATCACCTCGAAAGAAGGGAACTTTGGGGTCCTTAGGTGCCACCACCAGTCGAAAATTCCACTGGACATCCATCGGTCTCGCCATCGTGTCCACCCATGCCCACCCCACCGAGACATCCGTCTGAGGATCAGACCAAGGGATGGATACTCACCCCACTGCAGACACTGATGAGCTGGAAGACAAAGGGGGAGGCACACCACCCACAGGAGTGGGTGGGGTTGAGCAAGGAGGCACACCACCCGCAGGAGCGGGCAGGCCTGTGCCCACCATCACTGGCGTGCAACAAAGAAAGAGATGGAACAGATCTCTCTCTCTCTCTAGACATGGAACCCCACTATAGTCGCTTTACCAAAATAATATATCACATATCAACATTTCTCATATTTTCCTATTTCACATATTTCATTTCGTTAAAGTCTATTCCTCATGGACATAGAGTTTCACATCAAGGATTAAGGGCCAAACACACTCCAGATGACTCATTCCTAATCCTGATGCTCTAACCTCTAATATTTTGATCAACACTTTGGAAATCCTTCTCATAATTCATCAATTACTACAATGAGATCTTTTTTGTTTCCCGAGTGTGGTCCTCGAGGGAAACTCACAGTTTTCACGTCACCTAACTAGATGTGTCATCATTTCACTTGTTATTAATACTTACCTTATATGAATTCAAAACATCATATATCATATGTCTATTTTCTCATGTAACTAGAATAACATGAAACAGATTAGGCTTATCATGAAAGATAATGACCAAAACAAGAAGTAAAACAATTTGTAATTTGCAACACATACAGTTCCTTATATTTCCACATCATCTCATAGTAGTCATAATTAGTGGGCTTTCAACCCAAGGCATAATCTCATTGTCTAACATTTACCCCATCAAGGTTTTATCATCATCAGTGGGCTTTCATCCCGAGTCATAATCTCATCGTGCAACATTTACCCTCATTAGGGTTGCTCAAATGTAAGCAGTGCATGTTAAATTCAATCTCAATATATTTATTATAAGTTCATTCCATGTCAAACTTCTCAACAAATTTTCACTGAGACATTAAAATGAGCAACAAAGAAATCATATAGATATCGTGTATCATTCATCATACTTAGAATAGATTTATCATACAACATATACTTGTTCCATCCAATGTCAATAGATGTAAATAAATTTCATGCATAAACATGTATTTCTCTTTTTTCTTTTATTTCACATTCTTCAAAAAGGTTTACTAATCAACACATATTGAATATCATTTGAACTCCATCAAAATAATTCATTCTCATAGTACATGTATTCTATCAAACAATCACAATCCAAGAATACATTCTTGTAAATCAATTGAAATACTTGTACCTCATCTTTTAATTGAATTCAACTACATTTATGTGTATTCCTTAATCCCTCGTTTGAGATTTTTATTCATTATCATCATCTAGCTCATCATTTAGGGTTAAATTTAGGTTCTTCGATTCATCTACTAACTCACATCTTTTTCCTTCATTTTATATTTAGTAGTTTCAACTTATTTCATTTTAGGTTCATTACATTATTGGAACAAATCATTTCAATTCAATTGAAATACAATGCTTCTCTCCTCATTAACACCCATCAAATTACAATTTTTAATATATGTCATTCAATTAGGGTTAAGCCACATGTAATTGAAATACAAGATTAAAAACTTCATCATAATAACTTCATTAGTTTCACCTTTATCTTGCCATCACCATTCAATACATTCTTGTTCATATAATTTCTTATATTTAGATAAGTGTACCATGCCGTTGACTTCTAATGGCATTCCCATAATCAATAGTGACCATTCCTTATTATACTACTCACATTCAGGTAAAAACAATGAATTAGAGTTACATCTTTTTACACCATAACCTCTAATCATCCTTCACAATTCATTATTATGTAATTTGTATTAAAGATTTGCATTCATATATAATTCCATAAATTATGCTAAAATATATGAATTAGGCTTAGATCATACTAATCATAATTATCATCTAGAATTAGAGTAATAACACCTACATTTGAGAATTTCATCACATTTGCAAGACTATATACAACCTTGATCTTTATCTCCCATACTCGACTCAGTCTAGATTTCTAAGGTTTAAGAAGTCATCTTAGTTTAACATATAATAAGAGGCATATTATTTAGTAATCTCATCAAGGTGAATCGGGTTTCATTAGGGCTATTCACACAGATGGAAACCCTAGATTCCATTTTCACATATTTCATCCATCAATCATAAGTATACATTGGTTAATTGACTCATTTGATTCAATCCTTAAACACAAACCCTAAATAGGGAATATCACCCACATGATAATGATCCATATGTATATATCATATTCAATTTTAGTAATATTTACCAGTACACTTACAAAATTTAATCTAATACAATTCAAATATGATTGTGGACATGTCAATTCAATTCCCAATCATATCACACATTGGGATGATTTTAGAAAATATTCACATGATATAGCATAGTCATATATCCATATAATTTTCCATGGAACATCTATAAATATATTAGGAACTTATTAAGTTCCATTCAATGAGTAATAATTAAAACCAGTAGAATTTGATTCCCTAATATCTTTCCAAATCAATACCTAGTCACATACAAATACAAGCAAGATTTCTGATTATTTTAGCCAGATAGAATTAGTCTTTCAACATGAATGTAGAGCTTAAGAGGGACATAAACACTCACCTAAGGTGACAAACACCTTAAAAACGTAGGTCAAACTTTTAATTTCTAGAAATTCAATAAAACTCTAGAAACTGAGTCCATTCCTTCCTCTTCTCAACTCTGAAACCCTAGAAATAAGGATTAGGAGAGAAAGAGTGAGAAAAGAGGAATAAATGATATCATTTCAAATCTAATCATAGGAGGGACAAAATCTCTACATGTGAGAAAAGATTACCCATGAAAGACTATGTAAAGAAGCTAAAATTACTTGATTTCATCATATCTCGGATGTGAAACCCTAGGTCAACAACTCCACCACTTTCTCCTCTCAAAACCCAAGCTCTCCTCTCTCTCTTGAATTTCATTTCTCTAGAATGGATCATGAAATATGAGATCTCCTTGGGTTCTATGTCCACACATATAGTTCAATTAAGGTGCTTGGGACAATTGCAAATTGACCCAACTTACACTTTCTTTAATTTCTATCATAAAATATGTTACTGAAAATGATCTACTAAAAAGGTCAAAACTTCTCCAATAATTATGAAAATTAGCATGTTGTCTGAAGCAACATTTCATAGTTCTAGTTGAATTTTTATATCAATCTGAGTTACCAATAAACAAATGAAAATCATATACCGGACTACTATTTTTTGCCAGAATAAATGGTCGACTGAGTTTGCCCAGGGAAAACTCGACCGAAGCCACACTCTATAGAATTCAAACATCATCCAAAAATTATTAAAATTTAAAATAATATCTTAAATGAAGTTCCCAAGAGATAGTTACAATTTTAGATCATTTGGATGTACCAATGAAAAGGTAAAATTCAAATACTACAGTACTATATTTCAATCTGAATACATGGTCAGTTGAGTTTGTCCTGGATAAACTTGGCCGCCAAACAAGTCAAAATATTTTTCAAAATTTTTATATTTTCAAGAACACTAATAATTGAGTTCTCCAAACTATATCAAGATTTCAAATAAATCAGAGTTGTATGTAAATTACTACAAATCATTCAGTATACCACTATACTTACCAAATTATGTGTTCATATTTTACCAAAACCCAAATGTTTAGTCAATTAGGGTTTTCAAATCTCAAACCTTTATTATAGAAATACAAGTATGAATAAAGCTTCTCATTATGCTTAAAACATCATAATTAATACCATCATTAATGAAGCTTTAAATGGTGATCAATCTAGTTAAGTATGTAGTCATCTAAGTAAACCCTAATTAGATGGTTAATCTAAAAATAGGTCGTTACAAATTCTCCCCTCATTTTGGGATTTCATCACAAAATCCATGAAAAGATCTGGAAGAATATATCATAGAATCTATTCATTCATCTCTCTCAGTATCAAGTTATAATAATTTCTATCTTATCTTCCTTTCATATCACATCATTCATTTTTAGCATTAGATGAGGATTTCATCCCTAGTTATCATCATAATTACAAACATTTACTTCACAAATCTTAGTAATACATCATTTACCAAAATGTATTTCACATCACCTTTCATAACACTTTAAAATTTGATTATATATCTTAGAAGATCAAGATTATAATTCATTCTGCATAATTATTCACATTCATTAATTTTCTTGATAAAGAAGATCATCTAGTGTGCATCATTCCTAGTTCTTAGCTTTTTCTTACAATTTTAGATTCAAACTCATTAGGACTTATCTTCATAATCCATTAGGCTTTCATCTTTATTTTATGAATTTTTCTTTCTTATCATAGGTTCTATATTGAATTATAAAATTCTTTCTCTTTCACAATTTTATTATCAATCTTTTTTTATCATCATGCATCTTATTATACTCCCAAATTATAGTCATCTAGATGCTTGGTCAGGGAAGCCAGAAGAAGTATAATCTGTAGTTCCATACTAGAATATCTCAACACCCAAATACTTGACCAGAGTATCTAGATACTGAGTTCAGTCAGTATGCACATCATTCAAGTTATATTCAACATCCATATTGTCATGTAGCCATAGATCCTATTCTCCTTGCAGTCTCATATAACCTAGGCTTTGATACCACATTGTCAGAATAACTCTTTTGATCAACATAAATGCAACCATTAGAGAGAATACCTAAACCTAAACCCAGATTATGAAACAAAACAACTAATTCTCGACAAAGTGTATTAGACAATATAAAAAAACCATAGGTATAATTTTCCATTTTCTTTCTCATAAAACCTTCTAAAATAATGTCGCAATACTAATATCACATTAAAATATCACAAATCATATTCAACTATATTAAATCCAAAATCAAATTTTACTGCTCACATGTAATTTAGTTTACATCAGTTACATATACATGAAACAACAAACTCACCATATTACCAATCCCAGGAAAAAGAGTGTATAGGGACATTCTGGTCTATCTAGGTTATTTGATTTACGTCTTCTTTGTTAGAACCTCTCTGCTGGATAGAATTATACCTAAAAACACATGAAACAACCCCATGAGAGTCATATAGAGCCCCAGTGAGTGGATACCTCCCACTCAATCAAGGTACATGCATCAACATCAGAATAAGTATAACAAACTCAAAAGAAACTTGCAGATATTGAAATATCTAGCAAATAGTGCTACCATAAGTCAAATATAGTTTACAGTGGTAATCTAATCAAACATATAAGGTAATCACTTAAACCAAATATAACTTTAAAATGTCTTTTAGTGCATGTTTATGAAAAAATAAATAGATACTTATTAGTTCATATTAACAATACTTCGACATGAGTAACAAGTCAAATTCTAATCATTTTGAATCAATACATAACAATAACATCATCATTGTGACACCCCACCAGCCGGACCAAGAACACATCCCATAGTCCTAAAGATGAAGTAGACACAAGAAATGTCTACCAAATAGTACTATTAAATGGCAAACAATCCAACTCAAAATCAGAGTGGATATAAATCCCAACATTTACAACTTGTCAACAAGACATATCAGAATATGAAATAGATAATATCTATATCAACATGATTATGTTCCACACAAAAAAAATCAACAATGGAAAATCATTAGCTAGAAGTACAAGGAATGTAAGAAACATTCAAATTATATTCTACATGACTTGTCATATTTTATTCATTTTTCCCTAAAACTACTTGGTTTGTACCTCACCAAGTCAAAGTTGCCACACTTGACTCTCATGTCAATGACTCAATGTCACTATCTTAGGGTTTAGCCAGCCACCCTAAGATATCAACAACATACCCTGGCCACTTCAGGGTTGCCTAAAGAGGCTCATATCCTCATCTTGGGTAAACGACATAGGAACCAGCAAAATAGTATATTACATATCACAACATTTATCATATTTCATATTTCACATATTTCATTTCATTAGAGTCTATTCCTCATGGACATAGACTTTTGCAGCAAGTATTTAGGGCCATAGCCAGTCCAAATGACACACTCTTAATCGTGGTGGTCTAACCTTTAAGGTATCAATCCACACTCCATAAATCCTTATCATAATTCATTGATTACTACAAGGAGATCCATTTTGTTTCCCCAGTTTGGTCCTCGGGGGAAACTCATATGGTTTAGCTCACCTAACTAGAAGTTTCATCATTTCACTTGTTATTAATCTATTTTACTCAAATTAAAGAAATTAAAAACATCATATATCATATTTGTGTATTCTCACATTACTAGAATAACATGAAATAGATTAGGCTTATCAAGAAAGACAATGACCAAAACAAAAGCACAACAATTTGTACCATTAGTGGGCTTTCTGCCCAAAGCATTCTCATTGTCCAAAATTTACCCCATTAGAGTATTATCATCATCAATGGGCTTTCAGCCCGAGACATAATCTCATTGTGCAACATTTACCCTCATTAGGCTTTCTCATTTGTAAAAAGAGCATCTTAAATTCAATCTCAACATATTTCTTATCAGTTCATTCTATATCACAGTTCCCAATAAAAATTCATATATACATTTGAACTACCAACAATAAAAGCATATAGATGTCTTGTATCATTTGTCATACTTAGAATAAATTTAGCACACAACATATATTTATTCCATCCAATTTCAATAGATGCTAATAAATTTCATGCATAAACATGCATAATACTTAGTTCTCTTTTTCTTTTATTTCACATTCTTCAGTTCGAGTTACTAATCACATGTAGAATATCATTTGAATTCCATCAAAATAGTCTATTCTCAGAGTACTAGTATTCTATCAAACAATCACAATTTAAGAATACATTCTTGTAAATCAATTAAAATACTTGAACCACATCTTTTAATTGAATTCAACTACATTTATGTGCATTCCTTTATCCCTCATTTGAGATCATTATTCATTAGCATCATCTAAATCATCATTTTAGGGTTAGAGCTAGGTTCTTAAATTCATCTACTAACTCTCATCTTTTTCCTTCATTTTATATTCATTAGTCTCAACTTCATTCATTTCATGTTCATGACAATATTGGAACCAAACATTCTTAATTCACTTGATATACAATGCTTCTCTCCTCATTAACATCCATAAAAGTCCAACTTTTAATATATTCCATTCAATTTGGGTTAAGACACATGTAATAAAATAAAAGATTAAAGAATTCATCATAATAACTTCATTAACTTCACCTTTAACTTGCCATACCATTCAGTACATTTTTGTTCATATTGTTTATTTTATTTAGATAAGTGCACCATGTGATTGACTACTAATGGAATTCCCATAATCAACAGTTGTCATTCCTTATTATACTACTAACTTTTAGGTAAAAAGAATGAATTCGGGTTACATCTTCTTACTCCATAATCTCTAACCATCCTTAACAATTCATTGTTATGTAACTTAGATAAAAGACTCGCATTCATATCTTATTCCATAAATTATGATAAAATAGATGAATTGGTCTTAGATCATACTAATCAGACTTATCATCTTCAATTAGATTAATAACCCCTACATTTGAAAATTTGATCACATTCATAAGAATATATACAACATTGAGCGTTATCTCTCATACTCAGCTCAGTACTACATTTCTAGGGTTTAAGAAGTCATCTTTGTTTAACATATCATAAGAATCATACTATTCAGTAATCTCATCATAGTGCATAGGGTTTCACTAGGGATATTCACACACATGGAAACCCTAGTTTTTATTTTCACATATATCATTCATCAATAATAAGTATGCATTGGTTAATTGACTCATTTGATTCAATCCATCAACGCAAACCCTACAAAATGAATATCGAATATCACCACCTCATACTGATCCACATGTATATTTCATATTAAATTTTAGTAAGATTTTAACAATACACTTACATAATTCATTCTAATACAATTCAAATATGATTATAGACATGACAATTCAATTCCCAAGAAAATCACACATTGGGATGATTTTAAGACAATATTCACATGAAATATCATAGTCATCTATCCATATATTTTTACATGGAACATCAATTAATATATTAGGAACTTATTAATTTCCATTCAATGAGGAATAATCTAAATCCATATAACTTGATTCCCCAATATCTTTCCAAATCAATACCTAGTCAAATACAAATACAAGCAAGATTTCTGATTATTTTATCAGGATAGAAGTAGGCTTTCAACACTAATACATAGATTAAAAGGGAGATAAATTCTCACATAAGGGTACAAGAACCTTAAAAAAGTTGGTCAAACATTGAATTTCTAGAAATCCAATCAAACTCTAGCAATTGAATCCATTTCATCCCCCTCTCAACATGGAAACCCTTGAAATAGAGATTAGGATAGAAAGAGTGAGAAAAGGGGAATATTTGATATCATTCTAAATCAAAGTAGAGGAGGGAAGGAATCTTGAAATTTGAGATAAGATTCACCATGAAAGACTATGCAAAGAAGATAAACTTACTTGATTTATCTCAGATAGTGAAATACTAGGTCAACTCTTCACCGCGTTCTCCTCTCAAAGCCCTAGCTCTCCTCTCTCTCATGAATTTCATTAGTATGGAATGGATCATGAAATGTAAGAGATCCTTGGGTGATAGGTTACAGATATAGATCAATTAAGGTTCTTGGGTCAATTACAAATTGTCTCAACTTACACTTTCTTTTATTTCAACAGATTTTTTATCATAAAATATGTTACAGAAAATCATCTACTAGATAGGTCAAAACTACTCCGACAACTATGAAAAATTAGCATGTTGTCCAAAACAACATTTTATAGCTTCAATAAAAATTTCAAATCAATTCAAGTTACTAATAAATGAATAAAAATCAAATATGTCACTACTATTTTTTAGCCAGAATGCATGGTCGAATGAGTTTGTCCAGGGCAAACTCATCTGACACCACACTATGTATAATTCAAACTTCATCAAAAAATTATTAAAATTTAAAAAAATTTCTAAAATGGAGTTCCTAAGATACAGTTAAAATTTAAATCAATTGGATGTACAAATAAAATGATAACATTTAAATACCACATTGCTATATTTCAATCTGAATACTTTGTCTATTGAGTTTGTCCTGGAGAACCTCAGTTGACAAATAGGTCAGAAAATTCTTCAAAAATTCTAATATTTTACAAGAACACTAATAATTGAGTTCTCTAAACCATATCCAAATTTCAACTAAATCAAAGTTGTATATAAAGTACTAAAAATCATTTAGTATACCACTATACTTGTCAAATTATGTATTCATATGTTACCAAAATCCAAATGTTTGGTCGATTAGGGTTTTCAATTCCCAAACCCTAATTATATGAATCGAAGTATGATTAAAGCTTCTCATTATGTTAAGATATAATATTTAAACTACCATCATTAATGAAGCTTTAAGCAATGATCAAACTAATTAAGCATACAATTATCCATGTAAAACCTAATTAGATGCTTAATCTGAAAATGGGTTGTTATAGTTATCCTTGTCAGTTAGTTCCTAGAATAGGGCCTACAAGAACATTATTTGCTCAAAGCCCGAAAATAGGGCATACTAACACCAGAACTGTGTTGATTCCCATAAATAGAGCCTACTAACACCATAAATAAAGAATGTCCAAGGATAACACATGTTATGAAACATGGCCAACTAGCACTAGAATTGTGTCAATTTCCAAAAATAGGGCCTACTAGCATAGGAGTTGTGTTAATGCACAACCACAACTAGTATGCAATTTAAAAGTGAGATCTAACTTAATTAAATAAAATAAAAAATTCAAATATTAAACTTAAAAAGGACTAGTGGAAGAAATTATTACAACCTTAGATTCCATGTAATAAGTAAAAACCTTGTAAGAAACAAATAATAAAATGGTGTCAAGAGAAAGCTTGGCCATGTTGAAGTGGTTGTTCATCTATTTATGATTAGTAAATGATGACAAGACCTACTCATAGATGTGGCAATTTCATATAGGTTTTTGTATTGGAGAAATCAACATTATTATTGTTATAACATGGATTTCCACATGTATTTATGCATATGTTTGAATGCAAATATTGGATTGATAAGAATATAGTAGAAGGATTCATGTTTTATTTACAAGTTTTGGTTTTGAGAATGCAAATTCTCCTTATGAGATGGATTTCTTGTACTATTTTCAATAAACCATTAATAAATGTTGGATAAAGAAAGAGAGTAAAATCAATAATAAATGAATTACTAAAAGAAATGAACAATTGGTATTTTAAATATAGAATTATGTGAATTTTTTTATAAAAGAATAGGTGTAAGGAAACCAATATGTTTCATTATGTCCAATATTGTACTTAATCAGAAAACATATCAAAATAATAAATTCCAAGCTTGGGTGAGAAAAGGAGTTAATTGATGCCTTAAATAAATAAAATAAAGGGAAGACTTAGAGATAAAGAAAAATGTTATTAACTTTTGTATCTTAGCCCCAAATCTTCCCACAAAGAGATTTAAGTGTTAAAACCTTCCCTAAAAATTTTGGGATCAATTGGTCAAGAAGAAAGAGAGTTATAAATTAATCTAGTATTCCTAAAGTGGAAGCATTAATTGATTAATACATTTAAATGTCACAGTTATATTTTTATTAGAAATAAGGGGTCTCCCTCTAATAAATATTTGCACCGGATCATGATCCATGGGTTAGTAGACCATTTCCTACATTTGATAAAGAAGGAAACAAAACACATTGTTGTTAGTTCATCTTTTCACACCTATCTCTCTCATATGTGTGTATGAAAATGTAGAAATAGTTCCAACAACTCTAGGAAGAGATTTTAAGCCTATCTATCCTAGGTTTCACTTGCTTTCAGAAACAATTAAGAGTTTCCCCAAATCACATACCGCTAGTCAGCCAACTCCCTAAAGCCCAGACCTATATAATGGGATAGATACCCCGATAAGACCATCAACCTCCTAGCAAGAGTCTGCTTGACTTCCGACTCATGACCCTACCTCCAATTTCATTGGTAGCCCTATCCTCTCTCCCTCACTTCTGATCTGAGCAGTATAAAGACCTACTCCCATCGTTCTTCCTGCCCCAACCATCTCCAAGCAATTAAAGGTTATAGTCGAGTCTAGAGAGGCGTGAGAGGAAGATACTCTCACTTGTTTCTCAGAAGCCTCAGATCTCAGAGTCAACTGTCAAGTTGACTCATATAGGATTGTGCTCACGAGACTAGAGGTTGAAGATAACCTCTGGGAAATTACTTCTCTACCCCCACGTCTTCATCTATAAGGTGATGGTTAATTTTGGTTTTTTCTTCCTTTTCCTTGCTTGGTCATATGAACGTGGGTCGGGCACTAACATGGCACGAGACTATTCGCTTGAATGTGGCCCCTTAGCACGTTGGCTTTATATAGTCAGTCGCCTAGGTGGTGAGGCCTGATTGACCCAAAACTATTTATTTTGTGATAATCATAGAAAATAAATGTTACATCCAAATATGGCACATAAATATATATTTCTGATTGGAAAATTCCAAGGAATCCAATGAAATTAGTTCCATGACATTGTTATGTCTCGAATTCCAATAGGCACATAAAGTTGCTAACTTTAATGTAATAAATGTATTAAATCCCTAATTTCATATTTTTATGGTCATAACATATTCAAATGATCTTAATGGATAAAGTCTAATTTTTTTTATAAAAAGGACATATTGGATCTAGTTTAAGTTGAAGAATTCACATGTTGTCAAAAATAGGGTTTCTGAGTTAAAAAGCATTGAAATATGGTAATTAGGGTTTGGAAAGCCTATCCCTAATGAAACCCTAATTTGACCCCAAACCCTAACTTGGAACTCAAGTTAGTCTTACTAGTATTTTTTGAAGACAATAGTAATACTTGGGTGTTGTACATTAATTATAGGGTGATTGATAGATTGGTTACAAATGCTCTTGTTTACTTGGACACTAAGTCATCTTTAAGAAACTTACATGGTTATGCCTATGAATACTTGAGTTATCAAATTTCGTGGTTTTTTGAAGTTCCTTGAATGGATTGAAATTAAACTGTTGGTTGTTTATTTACTTCCTACAATCTATAATGAGTAACACGTTATATAAACACAACTTGCTCATGCCCACAAATTATCTCTAAAAAAATGCATGCATGAAAGTTATAGAAGTTATGCCCAGGGAGTGTGTTGGCCATATAAATACTCCTAGTGAGTGAGTATGATATAGTGGATACCCCCAGTGAGTGGGTATGGATAGATATTACCCCTAATGAGTGGGTACATCATTATAATACTCCCAATGAGTGAGTATGATACTATAAATACCTCTAGTGAGTGGGCATACCCAGAGATTGAATAAGTTTAGGTTGAGAAGTAATAACACAATTTCCAAGTTTGATTATGAAATAATATTTAATGATATAGTTGTTTATGTTGTTACATCTAGATGTGAATATTTTGTTTCCCCCACATACTCAGTATATTTGGATATGCTGATTAAGTTTTTGTTTCATGCCATTTTAGGTTAAAATGCATTTAATGATGAGATATGGAAATTTAGAGAAGAAGGCACAAAAGAAAAGATGCTTAAAGTTATCTTGGATTTCCTAATGCAAAATTTATACTTCCATTCCATGTAACTCCCTTGAGTATATTCTATATTCATAGTGTTACCAAACTCTTTTCTATTGAATGATATGTTTTAATTATTTTTGGTTAGTCACTAAACCTTGTTCTTGTATATATGATAATGTCCCTTGCCCTCTTAGTACACCTTAGTTTGGGATCACAGGGTGAGGAAGCACATTTAATATCAAAGCAGTTCATCCTCTTTATATGATCACCTAAAAATAGTAGAACCATAGCAATAACCATAGAAACACACAACTTGAAACATACTAAAATTAGGTAATTATGTCCAATCAAATTTATTTTAAAACTAGAAAACTTCACCTCCTACATTCAACCACTAGTAACAACAACTGATAGGACAACAGCCACACAACATCTACAAGACATATATATCCTCATTCATATTATCATCATACCATAAATGTCAAAGATTGTCACAAACCAAACCACATGGTAGTGGATAACTTATCCTAGAAATGAAATCCTCTTTTACTCACAAAACATTGAAAATAATATATTGATCAACACATCTCCTCAAGTTAGAAAATACTAAAAGATAAGAATTTCATCCATGAATGAGTTCATGATTGATAGAAAAAGATATTATATCTCTTAAAAGTTAGAATAAGTATAGAACATAAACAATCTTACATGATAAGAAACTACCACACAATCAAGATATCCAACCTAGAAGCTACACCCTAGGAGTTTCCATGACATCAACCAATGTCATGTGGTTATGATATTTCATACCTGAGTAGACTACACTGGTACTAATCTCAGTGAAGTTAAAGATTTACTTATAGGTAATTGAAACCATCTTAGATCCCTAGACAAATGATATGTTTTTTTAAAGATAAATATATAGCTATGTTTCATATTGTATAGAAATGTACATGCTTCGAAGGACCCTTCTGAGATAAAGGAATCTTTGCTCTCCCTCCATAAAAATTAGACAGTGACAACAAATAAAATCCAAATGACATTTTTTATATCCTCATCAATATGTACAATGCTATTCCCACTCACCTTACATATCTAATTAATATTTTCTACATTATTGGAATTTCTCATGAAATTTGGCACTAAAACACTAAACATTTCCCTACTTTTTTTCAATTCTCAAGTGCAAAAGGGCTCTTTTATATGAATTGATGCTTTCTGTAAAGAGGCTAAATCACCCCTTTACTAAAATATGGTAAACAAAACACCATTAGAAAGCAGTGGAATAAAATATATAACTGACTATATTCAATTTCATAAAGGTTTACAAAAAAATACATCAAATTCTCCCATTTAGGGTTACATCAACATACAAAACAGGATCTAGATAGAGGGAAGTCCAAACTAATTCAAATCTTGTCTCCAAAGAAAAATCTCCAAGAGATAGGTCCAAGCCAAAAGCTATATACTCCTTGATCTAACATGGGGTTGGAAGCATACCCCAGCATGAAGAGAAAATAGATGACATCAGCAAAGGCTGGTATATGCATATTAAATAGGAAATTGAGCAATATATGGAATAAAGGACATGAAATATAAAAGGCTTCCCATAGACAAGATAAGGACCACCCAAATAGGTATCAAGAGAAACGGAATTGAAATAATATGATAACAAAAGAATACTTGCCATTATTAAATAAAAGTGTGGTGCCACATAAGCACATATCATAACCATCATCCTGCATGCATGTGAGATAAGCATAACACTATAATATTATAAAGACAAAGGTTGCCAAGTCTCATAAACTTGAAACCTGATAGAGAAAGGAATACTTCCAATCTCCCAAATATATAAAACATGGACCAAGAATCACACATCTTGCCCTGGGTATGAGGTTCCTTCCATCCCAAAAGAGTAGGAAATATCACATCTGCTCGACAGGAAATAACACATCTGCCATAAAAACCAATGCAATTACACTACTCTAGTGCTACTGAATCACATAGCATGTTAAATGTAAAGGCAAGTAGAAAGTACAGTCAGGATATATAAACCAGTCACCACATAAGTGATCAACATATACATCCACCTCATAAGTGGGCAAAAGACATCACATGTCATCTTTTAGAGTTCCATCATGAACAAAGCATAAGATAAGAGTTCAAAATAATATACATGATCACATGTTCAACATCAAATAAGGTATTTCACATGAACAATGATTTTCAAAATAAAAGACATTATGTATAGGCTAATGTGCATAGGACAAAGAGAATGAATAAGCATAGGTGAATTGCTCAACATAGAGGAATATGGGATACAACATACATAAATAGGGATTTATAGAACATACATAGATAGGGATAGCACATACATAGATAGGAATATCACATACATCTTACTTAGAGTCCTATTAACCTCTTTTCCAAACCTTTAGTTGAAATCAGGGTCTACTTATCCTATTTCCAATTTCATATTCATGTATTAGAATAATATATATACATTAAAGAGTTGAAACCCTAATATATGAATTTTTTACACGAAACCTCAATTCAGACCTCAAAAATATCACCACTAACTTAGTTAGGTTTTTCTGATTAAGAAAACATATAATTTCGCATATATTGGAGTTATGAAGGTTAAAGTGTATTTTTGGTGATTTTTAGGTATTTAATTCATTTTCTAAAAACTCTTTTCGACAAAACTGAAAAACAATACTTGGAAATATTTTTATTAAAAATAACATGTTTTTATGAGTTCATAACATATTTTACTTTAATTTTTGGACAAACAAATCAAAAGTTGTGAATTATTGAAAATTGACCAATTAGAAATCGACACATCGTCAATTGTTAACATAAGATCATGAGTTTTAAGCATGTAATAAGAAATATATGGGAAGGGGGTTATGAAACTCATACCTAGGGAAGATAATAAGGTCCAAACAGAAATAATCCCGAGCTTATAAGGTCTGGTTGCTCCATGCCTAGCTCCTTTCTTGAACAAAGATCTCCTTCTCAACTTAGAGGTGATAAACCCTAGAAAAAGAGCATGGAGATGACATGTTTTAGGGTTCTAGGTGGGGTTTCACCATGGACGTCCATGGTTAAGACCTGTAATAGGGTGTAAGGAAGACTAATAGTATGAAAATAGGGAATTAAGGGAGGAAACTTACTAGTTTTGGTCGAATTTACCAAGGAGGAGCTTTAGAAACCCTAATAGGGCAATTTGGAAGCCCTAGGAGCCTTCTTCACCAAGGTAGGCTCCCTCTATTGCCTTGGGTCAGAAACTTGGTGGACAAATACAGAAGAAACTATTATATAAGCTAGAGGAAAGAAAAGGAGAGCAAGAGTTTTCGAATTGTGAGTTGGGAAGGGGTATACATGGCTATATATAGAAACAGGTGAAGAATGAGGAGTCTTAAGGGACTTTCCATATGTCTTTAGCCTAGGGATTGATGGACATGCAAGAGGATAGCTCATAGAGGCTTCATGCATATCCAATGTCAGTCCTAAGAGCCCATATATTATTCTAGGCTATCCCCACCATTTTGCAAGAAAGAAATAACCTCATTGGTTGATAGCTTTTAAGGATAAGCATCTTTATAAAAAGGTTAATCCCTATAATGCCCTTGGAAAGAAATACCATCAAACCAAGGTGAAACTAGGTTCTCCAATGATTTAAAATCTCGTTAATGGTAAGGGAATATCTAAGGATTAAAATTCAGTTGATAATTTGCAAAGAAAACCTCCCAATTGGGTAAATTGCATAAAAGTCCAGAATGTGCATATAATTGCATAACTTGCACAAACAACATCCAAATCGAACCAAACTTCATCCACAAGTTATCTTTGATTTGTATAATATTATTTTTCCATTATTTCCATATTTTGAATTTATAAAACACATTATTAATTACTTATGCCTTTTGTTGATTTTCTCTCTCCTGAACTTATCCTAATATTTCAAGGTTGTCCAAATTAGATGAAATTTGACATGTAGGCTAATTTTGATATGTAGATTTCGAATTTGAAGTTTTTTTTTACTCTTTTGAGACTTCTTTTTATGAGATATGTCATATGGCCCATTAACAACCCATTATCTAAATTGTTCATCTAATAAAGTTTCTTATCTTCATATTACCACTAAAATGAGTTATGTGGCATATTTTATGTTTTCAAATCACATCAAAAAGTTAGATTAAGGTTTAGAGCAATTAATTATGGTAATTAAGCTTTCACTGAGGTATTTGTGCATAAATCCAAATATTGGAATAAAAGATGAACAAATGTTCATTAGACCATTATATTCTCCACAAAATAAATAGAACGACCAAAGAGGATAGAAATGAGAGGAAAATGTGGGAAAGAGGGTCAAAAGACAAAATTTCAGAATTCGGTATGTTACAACACTCCACCCCTTAAAGAGGATTTCGTCCCCGAAATCACAAGCAAGAAGAGAAGGGTGAGTGTGTAACATCTCATCACAAAAATTCTTCTTATTTCTCCAACCTTAACTTCTACCAAGCAACTCATCAACATATACTCCACAAGCATCTTGACATAGGTTAGGTTATGAAGGTTCACCTAGGTTCCATTATTTAGATATTCTTTTTAGGAGATTTAACATTATTTACATTTTTGGCTCATTAAGATTATATTTATTATGATATATTATCATTATTATTCTTTTAATTGTGTCATGTCATATTTACTTTGTTTCCAAAAGAGTTATATTTCATTATTATGCTCGAAACCATATATATTTCTTATTTACCTCATTATGAGTTTTAACGCAATTAGAGTTTACTCAATTATCAATATACTTGATTATTATCCTTAATATTTTGAACTTCGACTTCATTATCCTTATACTATCACCACATTAAGTTATAACGAATTATTTTGCGTGAAATATTCAATTTTTCATTTAAATCTTCATTCAATCCAAATTATGTCACATCAATTACATATATATATATATTAAACTTTATCTCATTGCCACATTATCTTTATTTCTCACATTAATGTCATCATTAATCATTTTCTCATATTTATTTATATTATTGATTTGCACATTTATGTGAATCAAATCACTTCATATTCGTATTGAAGGCACTACATGTATTTTAAAGATCAAGGTGAGGCATATAACAAATTGATTCACATTAAGTGACTAATCGTGTGTGTATTAGATAACAAGGTAACATACCATGCATTTCATATTGATGACTTGATTAATATGTGATTAGATGATTATATATATCATTTATGTGTATCAAAATATGTTAACTGATTATGGAACCTAATGTCATTAATGTATCATGAAAGGCATTAAGGATGCATATGTTAAGGTTAGATGATTACAACTTAGGGTTCAGGTTAACATGATCATTATTCATCATCTATACATTCTTAGTATGCATTAAGTCCAAGATTAGGTTAAAATTATCTTACTTGTCATTTCATTAGGGTTTATTGGTTTATGAAATGGGCAACACCGTGCATATCCATTAGGATTAATATGTGAGTTACTCATATTATGTGCATTAGGTATTCATTAGGGTTTGAACATATAAATTATTCCTCAGATGATCATTATATGTTCATTACTATATAAATAAGCACATTTAGGCTACTACTATAACTTGTTTGGACCCCACTAAGGTTTCAAGCACAACAACCTCCTAAGTATGGGGTTAGGGTTTCTAAAGATAGTGTAGATAGATTTCAAGATGTCATAGGGCTCCATCCCCCTAAAGAGGATTTCGTCCTCAAAATCTAACCACCCAACATCATCAAACTAACTATACTCCACCCATGAAAGGGTTCAACCTATCAAGCCAAACTACACTAGGGTTAAAGGATGAGTCTAACTTAACCATCTACAAGATCCATCACACTTCCACTGCACACTCTAATAGCTCACTTAACCCCAAACTTCAAAGTCTAGGTTCTAGGGATAACTATCCAAACATGTGGTCCTATGGGTCATAAGGAAACTAGTCTTGGTATCCATCCTCAAACAAGTCACCATAAACCTAAAACTTAGGGTTCCAAAAGATATACAACATAGATGTCTAAGGTCACTATTGCATAAAACCAAACTATTTCGGACAATCCATTTTAGCTTAGGCCAGGTCGGTATCATATGGATCTGGGAGTCCTCATAAACCAATCAAGTGGCACGGAGGAAAATATAGCCATCCCCAAGAACCTGATCCTTTCTAGACTCCTTTTCTTCAACCTCATGCCCTAATAGTTGCCTAAAGGCAAACCTAAACAACATTAGGTTATGCATATTTTAGTTATGAGTATTTTAGAGTTTTATTCATCATGATACTAATGTGGAACTATAGGGTCCTAAATCAACCTTTCATCATTTATAGATCAACTGTAGGGCAACCATGTCACCTAAAGGAACTATGTAAGGCAGGCATTCTAATTAGGGAGACAAAACTGAAATTGTTAGATTTCGACTACCATGGGCTCTGATACCATGCTGTAAAAAGGCCGAATCACCCCTTTACTAAAATATGGTAAACAAAACACCATTAGAAAGTAGCGGAATAAAAGATATAACTGACTATATTCAATTTCATAAAGGTTTACAAAAAAATACATCAAATTCTCCCATTTAGGGTTACATCAACATACAAAATAGGATCTAGATAGAGGAAAGTCCAAACTACTTCAAATCTTGTCTCCAAAGCAAAATCTCCAAGAGCTAGGTCCAAGCCAAAAGCTATACACTCCTTGATATAACCTGGGGTTGGAAGCAAACCCCAGCAAGAAGAGAAAATAGATGACATCAGCAAAGGCTGGTATGTGCATACTAAATAGGAAATTGAGCAATATATGGAATAAAGAACATCAAATATAAAAGGCTTCCCATAGAAAAGATAAGGACCACCCAAATAGGTATCAAGAGAAAAGGAATTGAAATAATATGATAATAAAAGAATACTTGCTATTATTAAATAAAAGTGTGGTGCCACATAAGCACATATCATAACCATCATCATGCATGCATGTGAGATAAGCATAACACTAGAATATTATAAAGACAAAGGTGGCCAAGTCTCATAATTAAACTCGAAACTTGATAGAGAAAGGAATACTTCCAATCTCCCAAATATATAAAACATGGGCCAAGAATCACACATCTTGCCCTGGGTATGAGGTTCCTTTCCATCCCAAAAGAATAGGAAATATCACATCTACTCGGCAGGAAATAACACATCTGCCATAAAAACCAATGCAATTACACTACTCTAGTGCTACTGAATCACATAGCATGTTAAATGTAATGGCAAGTAGAAAGTATAGGCAAAATATATAAACTAGTCACCACATAAGTGACCAACATATACATCCACCTCGTAAGTGGGAAAAAGACATCACATGTCATCTTTTAGAGTTCCATCATGAACAAAGCATAAGCTAAGTGTTAAAAATAATATCCATGATCACATGTTCAACATCAAATAAGGTATTTCACATGAACAATGATTTTAAAAAGAAAAGACATTGTGTATAGGCTAATGTGCATAGGACAAAGAGAATGAATAAGCATAGGTGAATTGCTCAACATAGAGGAATAGGGGGAACAACATACATAAATAGGGATTTATAGCACATACATAGATAGGGATAGCATATACATAGATAGGAATATCACATACATCTTACTTAGAGTCCTATTAACCTCTTTTCCAAACCTTTAGTTGAAATCAGGGTCCACTTATCCTATTTCCAATTTCATATTCATGTATTAGAATAACATATATACATTAAAGAGTTAAAACCCTAATATATGAAATTTTTACACAAAACCTCCATTCATACCTCAAAAATATCACCACTAACTTAGTTAGGTTTTTCTGATTAAGAAAACATATAATTTTTCATATATTGGAGTTATGATGGTTAAAGTGTATTTTTGGTGATTTTTAGGTATTTAATTCATTTTCTAAAAACTCTTTTCGAAAAAACTGAAAACCAATACTTGGAAATATTTTTATTAAAAATAACATGTTTTTCTAAGTTCATAACATATTTTACTTTAATATTTGGACAAACGAATCAAAAGTTATGAATTATTGAAAATTGACCAATTAGAAATTGACACATCGTCAATTTTTAACATAAGATCATGAGTTTTAAGTATGTAATAAGAAATATATGGGAAGGGGGTTATTGTTACAACCCCAAATTTTTGGTTCCTTTGGTGAGAAATATAATTTCTCATATTAAAGATATTTGGACAAATAATGATATAATTTGTTGTGAATAAATGGATTCATTTAAAATAGCCTTGTTGTTTGATTTGTGGGCTTTATTGGCTATTGGGCCCAATAACAAGGAAAATCAAGTAATTAATGAATAATTGAGTTGTTGAGAAAAGAGAGATGAGGTAGAAACCTCTAGAAGGCAAAGGAATGTAATCCAAGAATGAATTTCGTGCCTCTTGGGTTCCTTGGGTTCCAAGGAGTCCGAAGTTGCATAAAGAGAGGAATAAGAAAGAAATTGAAAATATTGATGAAATGTGGAAAATAAGTGAAAAGAGGTATAATGGAGTAATCCTTGGTGGAATTTCGTATCCCAAGGATTCTTAATATTGAAAGGTATACCAATAAGGAAAATAAAAGAGAAACCAAGAGAAAACTTTAAAAAGATATATTTTAATGAAGAAATAAACAAGATAATGTGAAATAATGCATATTGATGCATTTAGAAGGATAATGAGTATTCCTTAAAAAGGAATTTCGAACTATTTGAGTTTCTTGGGATCCAAGGAGTCCCAATGAAGAGAGAGGAAAGAGAAAATACCAAAATTGCAAAATAAGAAGATAATATAATATATTACTAATGGTTTTGTAGCTTTGTTAAAGAAGAGGTATTTTCTACTTAAGGAAAATATAATTTTGTGATTAATGATTTAAAAAGCCAAGAACAAAGAGAAGGAAAGAGGTGATTCTCGAATTTCCTAATAACCAAAGCATATGGGTTACCAAGGAATATTAATAAACTAGGAATAGTTTAAAGGAGAGAGGTTGCACCTAAACAAGGAAAGTAGAATAAAGGGGTCTTATTTTCCCTGTGATTAACCACAATGGGACGTTGCCATCCTTCCCTATATAAGGGTTGGATCCAGGGCCTCGAGCCAAAGAGATCTCGGGCATATCTCTCTCTGTTTCTTCTTGTTTCCGCATGAACCCTATCCACGAGAAGAAGAGTTAACCTGGGAAGGACGGGAGCAGTAGAGTCATCATAACGAAGGTCCAAGGTTCCCTCTACGACCTAAGGATGAACAGAAATCATCCCCTCTCCTCTTTTCCTTGTGCAGCAGCTACAAGACGGCTGCAAGCTAGCCGCAAGTGTAGGTCATGCACACACGAACTCGACATGCTGGTCGTGATATGAGGGCATCGGCATGGGCGGAGAGGGTCGTCGGAAGTGAGGGAGAGGTCCCTGGTGGTCGCCGGACCCTGGAGAAGAGGGGGCGCACTCGCAGTAGGCTGCAGATCGGCGACAACCCTAGGTGTCACGAGGAAGAAGAAGGGTGATGGGCTCTGGATGCTTTTACCCCTTCATTGTGTAAAGAGACAACCACTTACGTGAGGGGAAGAATCGTCATTCGGTTATGATTTCAACCAGCGAGCTCTTTGTGTGGGAAAAGGTGACGTGGCGGCTCCTGATTGGCCAAAGTAAGTAGATTTTGTAAAAATCATATCTCATTAACCGTAGCTCGGATGGATGCGTATAAAATATGAAAATTGCTCAGAAAAATGAGGGGAATCTAATAAAAATAAAATTGAAGCTTGATTTTATTTTAAATGCATAAAGTATATAAAGATGCTATCTTTAATAGTTTAATCAATGAAAAACCCTAACCTTTGATGATTAATGAGTTAGAAAGGGTTAAATGAGTATATAAAGTTGATATTAGCCTATTAATGATAAAAAGGATCATTAAGATAAAAAAAGATGAACTTTGCATATAATTAGTTTAATTTTGAGTTTAATGTGCATGAATAATTCTTTAATGGGCCTTGAAACCCTAATGTTGGTAATTAGGGCTATTAATGGCTTTCATTGTTCGATTTCATGTATAAAACTGAGTTTTCATGGTTATAAGATATTTCGAGCATTAAAGTTCCTAATTTGTGGATAAATACCCTAAATGCAGTAATTAGGGTTTTCTCATGAATAAAAGGTGGAAATAATGGCAAATCGAGTTCATATGTGATTTGGACCATATTGAACTATAAATTGATGATAAATGCGTATAATGATCTTGCGACAGATTAAAAGGATAAAAATAGTAGCTCTAATGTAAAAGAGGATTAATGAGCTTAATTAATGGTTAATTATGCCTCTAATATGAAATTGAGGATTAGATGTTGAGATAATTAGGGTTTGTGATCAATTGCATTAAGTTGGGGTTTAAAATAGTAAAAGATGAAAGGAAACCCTAATTACAAAGAAAACCCTAAAAAGAGGAAGAAACCCTAAAAAGGAATAAAAACCATAAGTAGCAAGATGGTTTGGATAGTTTTTGATAAAAAGGAATTGGATGTAATTTCAGGATTCTTGTACTTGATTGATTGGATGTCTTGATTGATTGGACTACTCTGTCTCAAATATGCATGTACAGGTATGTGGTTAATTATGAATAACCGCTTTAGTTTCCCGAGAGATTCCTGGATGTTTAATCGCGTTGAATGCAACTAAAATGTTGGGATGTTCATATTGCAATTATAAAGTGACTATAACTATCACCATTTAATATAAATGTGTAAATCCTGCACCTACATGCCACCCTGATGGAAGATGCCATAAAGGTCAGGCCCAGGAGGGTAGACCAATGGGCACCATGAGAGGTGACCCTAAACACCAAGCTCGGGAATGAGAAGGTGATTGATGAGGCAAGACTAAGGAGCACCATGAGAGGTGACTCCCATGCACCAAGCTTGGGATTGAGAAGGTGGCCTTAAGTCAAATCCAGGGTTAGGGCAAAAGAGGTGGGGATTGTCACATGGAAAATGTAAATTGACTTGTTAATTACCTTGATTGCAATACTTAAATTGTTAGACCTAATTGTGAGATTTTTGGTTGCCTCCACATACCAGCAATTGCTGATCGATGTTTTATTTGTCGGCATTTTAGGTAACATCCTAATAATCACAAACAGAAAAGTGGCACATCGTGAAAATAAGAAACAAAGTGCAAGGAGGATTAGATAGAGTACTTCAAGCTGTGGATAGTTATATTTCCCTATTTTATAAAGGTAAGTAAAATTTTTAATTTTTGTACCCAATTCCAGTTTAGTTAGTAGAATTTTATAATTATTGTCGATTATATGATGAACCTTTGATCCTATAAATTGATTAACGATTCCGACCTTCGGGTCTCCCTTAATTGGGGGTTACCGGGAGGCGGGGTCGTTTCAATTGGTATCAGAGCATAGGTTCTCCATCTAATCATCAATAATTATTAAATTTTACAAATTCCATAGAACCGAGGGAGTTATTAGAGGAGTGCCCGAAAGACTGAGGTGTCTAGAAAAAATCACTTCTGGGGGCTGGCAAGATTTTCCTCCGCACCGCTAGTTGGAATACGAGGACTCTCAAATTGTGTGACTGCCTCGCTAAAGTCTTAGGGTATGAATCAAAATAAGATACCTTTAGGACTCTCTCATCTTGTTCATCCCTTAGCAACTCAAATTCTATCAAGGACCTTAAGGATTAGGGTTTTCCCTCTTCTCCTCACCCTCTTGAGGTATGGGTAAAGATAACAAGGTCTAAGGAATCCTCCACCAAATTAATGAAAAGCATGTAAATAAGATGTCATGGACATAAGTTTAATAGATAAAGCGCAAAGAATAGATACATGCTTAGGTCGGATGACACGAGTTGTCATTGCCCTCAGGAGAGACCTGAGGATAGACCTCCTTGTCAGGAGGATGAGTAGAGAGAGTTAGTCTTGGAGGTAGAGACCTCCATTGAAGGTAGAGACCTAGCATATCCTTTGGGGATGATGTTAACCCTAAGTGAAGGTTAGAGAGAGATGACATGATGAGATAGATGTCATGGTAGACTGGGTGTTTGGATAGATATACCTTTGGTTTGCCATACGAGCTAGGAGAGGTTAGATGACCTAGTACCTTTGACGACCCAACCCTGGAAAGGGTGGGCATGTTAGAGTGAAGGATAGCTCCTTCATGGATGAGGTTAGAAGAGAACCTATAGTTACCCTATGGGCTTAGGCAAGTAGGGTATAGCTTGATGAAACCCTAGTTAAGGGATCATGGAGTAACCATAAAAGGCTATGAATGATATTGAGCAAACCTAAGTTTGAGAATATGCTTCACCATGTGAAGGTATGCTAGTAAAGCTTGATCCTTCATGGAGAAAGGACACCTGGTAGTAAGATTGGATGTAGAGTTAGTTCTAGAGAGAGGAAGTAGGACCCCAACAAGGAGGTTGGTAGTCTAAAACCCCGAAACTTGAGGAATAGTGGGGAGTTAAGGATGATGCGACCTACGTGGATGATAGTGGTTGCCTTATGCTTGATTCCTGGAGGCTGATGACATCTTGGTTACCTTTAGAGGAACCAAACCCTAGAGAGAGGATGATGCTTCTAGTACCCATGGTATAAGTGGTTACCTGCTGATGAGATAAAGAGTGCCTTAGACCCTGAGGAGGTTTAAGTAACCTGTTGTGAGGTTTCATACCTAGTTGGTTGTCCTGGAAGGGGACTCGACCCTGATGTGTTGCTCGAGTAGAAGGATGACAGGGAGTACATGACATACCTTGGACATGCTTGATTCGTGGTTAAGAGGTTGAGCATGTAGTTGGATACCCAAAGGAGAACCTAGGGTTCCTAGGCCTAAGAGGGGAAGCAGTGTATCCGATGCTCATGATGAGATTTGAGTCTCTATAGTTTCAAGCATGGTACTCCTCATGTGTAGAGGTAAAGGAAATCCCTTACGTTAAGGGTATGTTTGATGAACCCCTCACAACTAAGTTGATGTAATGTTGAGGATGAGAATAAGTGCGACCTAGCATGGTTTTGTAGGTACGCTTGTGCCTTAGTAGTTGTTGGTTTAAGCATGCTCATATGGAGGTAAACCCTAAGAATGCTTGTGACCTTTGTTATAGAGTTGTAGTTTCCTCCCATCCTGGGAGAGGGACCCTTTGGTAAGGTGTGTACCAGTTTGGGGGTTTGTGGAGACCTAAAGAGGTCTCATAGGATCTTGAGAAGCTAAGTGAAAAGTACATGGTATGAGAGTGAACCTGTAGACCCATAGATAACCATATCTAAGTGCATGTGGATGTGTTACCATGGAGGTAACTAGTATGGGGCCTGACCAAGGTAGGCAGGTTGCCATGACCCTATGAAGGGATGAAAGTTAGTCGAGAATGCAGAGAGAGATGATGAAGGGTTTGGTAAGGTTCTAAGTTGGACATAATAGAATCCTAAGTCTATCCTAGGGTCAGGTAGGGATAAGACCGATGGAAGAAGGAGTTGCCTAATTCCCTAGTTGTACATGACCATAGGGTCAGGAGGTAACAACTATCATTGTCTGAGGCCATGGGTTAGGAGATTTATCACCTTCATGAACTCATGGGACCCAAAGGGCATATGAGTAGGGCACTCTCTGGATGCATAAGGGAAGAGGGATGACCCCAAAAATGTCGGCACCCTATAGACCCATAGGATATGACCAAGGATTGTGTGTAAACCCAAGTAGGTTTCAGATCAGTTTTCCATGGAAGTAATTTTTGATATCATGATGTTTGTGATGTGGAGACATGAGTTGCACATTTCAACTTAGATTTGAAAGTGTACTGGCAAGGTGGGATGTACCATCTCTACTCCTGGAATGGGAAGAACTCTGTATTTGGACGGCCGCCAAATGCTTATTTCTTCTTGTTATGGGAGTGAGAGATAGGACAATACGCATGCCTTACACCAAGGATAAAGATGATGTAAGTTGGAACGTAGCTACAAGGTATGAGGAAGAGATGATAACATACCCTGGCGAAGTGAATTATACATGGATGGTTCGCAAACACTAAGAGAGGTAGTGTAGTCAGCTTATGAGGATGTTTTATCAGGAATTATGTGGAATTTGTAAATTAACCAAGGTCGAGTTCGATCACAGTGAGGATGAGCTCAGAGCTTCTTGATGAAGATAGACTTAGAGTTTGAGATGAGATGATAAGTATAATACATGGAGGTGTATGTTACCTAGCACTTAAGGATGAGAGGTGGTAATGAATGCTCTCGTTGAGATGTAGCTGCCTAGTTTAGGTAGAGGCTAGAAGAAGTTGAGGTTGTTTGGCTAACCCTAAGTTTGGAAAGAAGATGTGTTTTGGCTAACACCCATATGTAATAAGATATGTTGAACAAGTTAATGGTTGCTTGGGGAGCCCGTTTAGTCCTTGATGTAGTAAAAGGATGGTGATAGAACCTCAGATACACTTCTTTGGATAGGAAGGTAATAAAACCATTTTGGGAGTGGTTTAGGGTTTCCGAGGTATCAAGCTTGAGGAATCATAACAATACAGGAGGTCATGATATACCTTGATACTACAAATATAGTAAGTGATGGTAGCATTCTGGATGCTTAAAAATAAAGTTGCATGTAGAATGTGGCCATGCAAGCCAGGAGGTGAAGGACGATCACCATTAACCCAGTGCATGGATATAAAGTATAAAGAGTTCCCGAGAGGGAATGGGAGTTCATCACTATGGATGTTGTGAGTCTTTCCTAGACCAAGAAGGTCAAGATACAATCTGGGTTATGGTAGATCGCCTTACCTAGATGACATGACAAAGGAAGAGTTCTGTCAAGGGATAGATCTGGTTGAACTACATATGAAAAGAGATGGTTCAACTACACCATGATGCGATTCAAGAGTTCTTGATGTGACCTAAAGGGTCACTTCCATGAGGTGGAAGTAGATACATGAAGAGCTCAGTGTTTGTACAGTTTATCACCCCATACTTATGGACAGTATGATCCGGACTAGAGGGTCTGATGAGAGCATGTGTGTTCACTTAGGGTGATACATAGAGACAATTCTTAAGATGTGATTTTAACCACCATAGCCTTTATCGGGATGCAAGAAGTTCTATAGGGAGGTTGTGTCGGTCACCACTTCATTATGATGATGTTGGTGAAAGAGGCCCCGTGAAGGTCAGAAAAGAACCACAAGTGTTTGCAGATGAAGTTGCTTTGATCATGCAATGGCTGAGAGAGAGCTCAGTGGTGACATGAGTCACGAGTTGATGCAAAACAGACTAATATGAAGTTCACTGTGGGAGAATATGTGATGTGAAAATTCGACCCCTCTAAGCTATAGCTGAGAAGGTTGAGTCCCCGATATATGGGTCCATTTGAGATGGATTGGTGGCGATGGTTGTGTTAACCTTACCCCTCAGGATATAATGATGTGTTGCATGAGTCCGATCTAGAGCACTATGTGAAGTACCCAAGCCAGATGATGTGCCCTGAACCTGTTCAACTTTTGAAAGGCTGAAAAGTCATGAGTCACCTATGAGGGTACGATATACCAAGGTAAGAAAGAACTCAGATGGAAGAAAATAAGATAATGAAGGTTCTTGGGAAACACCATGGAAAGGGTGAAGCCACATGGGAGCCCTGATGGACATAAGAAGACTTATCCTATTTGTTTGCTTGCTTGATGGAATTTTGAGGGCAAAATTCTTATAAGAGGGGAAGGATGTTACAACCACAAATTTTGGGTTCCTTTGGTTAGAAATGTAATTTCTCATATTAAAGATATTTGGACAAATAATGATATAATTTGTTTTGAATAAATGGATTTCATTTAAAATAGCCTTGTTGTTTGATTTGTGGCTTTATTGGCTATTGGGCCCAATAACAAGGAAAATCAAGTAATTAATGAATAATTGAGTTGTTGAGAAAAGAGAGATGAGGTAGAAACCTCTAGAAGGCAAAGGAATGTAATCCAAGAATGAATTTTGTGCCTCTTGGGTTCCTTGGGTTCCAAGGAGTCCAAAGTTGCATAAAGAGAGCAATAAGAAAAGAAAAGATCAATTAAGTATTTCTTTATTAAGAAAGAAATTGAAAATATTGATGAAATGTGGAAAATAAGTGAAAGGAGGTATAATGGAGTAATCCTTGGTGGAATTTCGTATCCCAAGGATTCCTAATATTGAAAGCAATACCAATAAGGAAAATAAAAGAGAAACCAAGAGAAAACTTCAAAAAGATATATTTTAATGAAGAAATAAACAAGATAATGTGAAATAATGCATATTGATGCATTAGAAGGATAATGAGTATTCCTTAAAAAGGAATTTCGAACTATTTGAGTTTCTTGGGATCCAAGGAGTCCCAATGAAGAGAGAGGAAAGAGAAAATACCAAAATTGCAAAATAAGAAGATAATATAATATATTACTAATGGTTTTGTAGCTTTGTTAAAGAAGAGGTATTTTCTACTTAAGGAACATATAATTTTGTGATTAATGATTTAAAAAGCCAAGAACAAAGAGAAGGAAAGAGGTGATTCTTGAATTTCCTAATAACCAAAGCATATGGGTTACCAAGGAATATTAATAAACTAGGAATAGTTTAAAGGAGAGAGGTTGCACCTAAACAAGGAAAGTAGAATATAGGGGACTTATTTTCCCTGTGATTAACCACAATGGGACGTTGCCATCCATCCCTATATAAGGGTTGGATCCAGGGCCTCGAGCCAAAGAGATCTCGGGCATATCTCTCTCTGTTTCTTCTTATTTCCGCATGAACCCTATCCACGAGAAGAAGAGTTAACCTGTGAAGGACGGGAGCAGTAGAGTCATCATAACGAAGGTCCAAGGTTCCCTCTACGACCTAAGGATGAACAATAATCATCCCCTCTCCTCTTGTCCTTGCGCAGCAGCTGCAAGACGGCTGCAAGCTAGCCGCAAGTGCAGGTCCTGCACACACGAACTCGACATGCTGGTCGTGATATGAGGGCATCAGCATGGGCGGAGAGGGTCGTCGGAAGTGAGGAAGAGGTCCCTGGTGGTCGCCGGACCCTAGAGAAGAGGGGGTGCACTCGCAGTAGGCTGCAGATCGGCGACAACCCTAGGTGTCGCGAGGAAGAAGAAGGGCGATGGGCTCTGGATGCTTTTACCCCTTCATTGTGTAAAGAGACAACCACTTACACGAGGGGTAGAATCGTCATTCGGTTATGATTTCAACCAGCGAGCTCTCTGCGTGGGAAAAGGTGACGTGGCGGCTCCTGATTGGCCAAAGTAAGTAGATTTTGTAAAAATCATATCTCATTAACCGTAGCTCGGATGGATGCATATAAAATATGAAAATTGCTCAAAACAATGAGGGGAATCTAATAAAAATAAAATTGAAGCATGATTCTATTTTCAATGCATAAGGTATATAAAGATGCTATCTTTAATAGTTTAATCAATGAAAAACCCTAACCTTTGATGATTAATGAGTTAGAAAGGGTTAAATGAGTATATAAAGTTGATATTAGCCTATTAATGATAAAAAGGATCATTAAGATCGAAAAAGATGAACTTTGCATATAATTAGTTTAATTTCGAGTTTAATGTGCATGAATAATTCTTTAATGGGCCTTGAAACCCTAATGTTGGTAATTAGGGCTATTAATGGCTTTCATTGTTCGATTTCATGTATAAAACTGAGTTTTCATGGTTATAAGCTATTTCGAGCATTAAAGTTCCTAATTTGTGGATAAATACCCTAAATGTAGTAATTAGGGTTTTCTCATGAATAAAAGGTGGAAATAATGGCAAATCGAGTTCATATGTGATTTGGACCATATTGAACTATAAATTGATGATAAATGCGTATAATGATCTTGCGACAGATTAAAAGGATAAAAATAGTAGCTCTAATGTAAAAGAGGATTAATGAGCTTAATTAATGGTTAATTATGCCTCTAATATGAAATTGAGGATTAGATGTTGAGTTAATTAGGGTTTGTGATCAATTGCATTAAGTTGGGGTTTAAAATAGTAAAAGATGAAAGGAAACCCTAATTACAAAGAAAACCCTAAAAAGAGGAAGAAACCCTAAAAAGGAATAAAAACCATAAGTAGCAAGATGGTTTGGATAGTTTTTGATAAAAAGGAATTGGATGTAATTTCAGGATTCTTGTACTTGATTGATTGGATGTCTTGATTGATTGGACTACTCTGTCTCAAATCTGCATGTACAGGTATGTGGTTAATTATGAATAACCGCTTTAGTTTCCTGAGAGATTCCCGGATTTTTAATCGCGTTGAATGCAACTAAAACATTGGGATGTTCATATTGCAATTATAAAGTGACTATGACTATCACCATTTAATATAAATGTGTAAATCCTGCACCTACATGCCACCCTGATGGAAGATGCCATAAAGGTCAGGCCCAGGAGGGTAGACCAATGGGCACCATGAGAGGTGACCCTAAACACCAAGCTCGGGAATGAGAAGGTGATTGATGAGGCAAGACTAAGGAGCACCATGAGAGGTGACTCCCAGGCACCAAGCTTGGGATTGAGAAGGTGGCCTTAAGTCAAATCCAGGGTTAGGGCAAAAGCGGTGGGGATTGTCACATGGAAAATGTAAATTGACTTGTTAATTACCTTGATTGCAATACTTCAATTGTTAGACCTAATTGTGAGATTTTTGGTTGCCTCCACATACCAGAAATTGCTGATCGATGTTTTATTTGTCGGCGTTTTAGGTAACATCCTGATAATCACAAACAGAAAAGTGGCACATCGTGAAAATAAGAAACAAAGTGCAAGGAGGATTAGATAGAGTACTTCAAGCTGTGGATAGTTATATTTCCCAGTTTTATAAAGGTAAGTAAAATTTTTAATTTTTGTACCCAATTCCAGTTTAGTTAGTAGAATTTTATAATTATTGTCGATTATATGCTGAACCTTTGATCCTATAAATTGATTAACGATTCCGACCTTCGGGTCTCCCTTAATTGGGGGTTACCGGGAGGCGGGGTCATTTCAATTGGTATCAGAGCATACGTTCTCCATCTAATCATCAATAATTATTAAATTTTACAAATTCCATAGAAGTGAGGGAGTTATTAGAGGAGTGCCCGAAAGACTGAGGTGTCTAGAAAAAATCACTTTCGGGGGCTGGCAAGATTTTCCTCCGCACCGCTAGTTGGAATACGAGGACTCTCAAATTGTGTGACTACCTCGCTAAAGTCTTAGGGTATGAATCAAAATAAGATACCTTTAGGACTCTCTCATCTTGTTCATCCCTTAGCAACTCAAATTCTATCAAGGACCTTAAGGATTAGGGTTTTCCCTCTTCTCCTCACCCTCTTGAGGTATGGTTAAAGATAACAAGGTCTAAGGAATCCTCCACCAAATTAATGAAAAGCATGTAAATAAGATGTCATGGACATAAGTTTAATAGATAAAGCGCAAAGAATAGATACATGCTTAGGTCGGATGACATGAGTTGTCATTGCCCTCAGGAGAGACCTAAGGATAGACCTCCTTGTCAGGAGGATGAGTAGAGAGAGTTAGTCTTGGAGGTAGAGACCTCCATTGAAGGTAGAGACCTAGCATATCCTTTGGGGATGATGTTAACCCTAAGTGAAGGTTAGAGAGAGATGACATGATGAGATAGATGTCATGGTAGACTGGGTGTTTGGATAGATATACCTTTGGTTTGCCATACAAGCTAGGAGAGGTTAGATGACCTAGTACCTTTGACGACCCAACCCTGGAAAGGGTGGGCATGTTAGAGTGAAGGATAGATCCTTCATGGATGAGGTTAGAAGAGAACCTACAGTTACCCTATGGGCTTAGGCAAGTAGGGTATAGCTTGATGAAACCCTAGTTAAGGGATCATGGAGTAACCATAAAAGGCTATGAATGATATTGAGCAAACCTAAGTTCAAGAATATGCTTCACCATGTGAAGGTATGCTAGTAAAGCTTGATCCTTCATGGAGAAAGGACACCTGGTAGTAAGATTGGATGTAGAGTTAGTTCTAGAGAGAGGAAGTAGGACCCCAACAAGGAGGTTGGAAGTCTAAAACCCCGAAACTTGAGGAATAGTGGGGAGTTAAGGATGATGCGACCTACGTGGATGATAGTGGTTGCCTTATGCTTGATTCCTGGAGGTTGATGACATCTTGGTTACCTTTAGAGGAACCAAACCCTAGAGAGAGGATGATGCTTCTAGTACCCATGGTATAAGTGGTTACCTGCCGATGAGATAAAGAGTGCCTTAGACCCTGAGGAGGTTTAAGTAACCTGTTGTGAGGTTTCATACCTAGTTGGTTGTCCTGGAAGGGGACTCGACCCTGATGTGTTGCTCGAGTAGAAGGATGACAGGGAGTACATGACATACCTTGGACATGCTTGATTCGTGGTTAAGAGGTTGAGCATGTAGTTGGATACCCAAAGGAGAACCTAGGGTTCCTAGGCCTAAGAGGGGAAGCAGTGTATCCGATGCTCATGATGAGATTTGAGTCTCTATAGTTTCAAGCATGGTACTCCTCATGTGTAGAGGTAAAGGAAATCCCTTATGTTAAGGGTATGTTTGATGAACCCCTCACAACTAAGTTGATGTAATGTTGAGGATGAGAATAAGTGCGACCTAGCATGGTTTTGTAGGTACGCTTGTGCCTTAGTAGTTGTTGGTTTAAGCATGCTCATATGGAGGTAAACCCTAAGAATGCTTGTGACCTTTGTTATAGAGTTGTAGTTTCCTCCCATCCTGGGAGAGGGACCCTTTGGTAAGGTGTGTACCAGTTTGGGGGTTTGTGGAGACCTAAAGAGGTCTCATAGGATCTTGAGAAGCTAAGTGAAAAGTACATGGTATGAGAGTGAACCTGTAGACCCATAGATAACCATATCTAAGTGCATGTGGATGTGTTACCATGGAGGTAACTAGTATGGGGCCTGACCAAGGTAGGCAGGTTGCCATGACCCTATGAAGGGATGAAAGTTAGTCGAGAATGCAGAGAGAGATGATGAAGGCTTTGGTAAGGTTCTAAGTTGGACATAATAGAATCCTAAGTCTATCCTAGGGTCAGGAAGGGATAAGACCGATGGAAGAAGGAGTTTCCTAATTCCCTAGTTGTACATGACCATAGGGTCAGGAGGTAACAACTATCATTGTCTGAGGCCATGGGTTAGGAGATTTATCACCTTCATGAACTCATGGGACCCAAAGGGCATATGAGTAGGGCACTCTCTAGATGCATAAGGGAAGTGGGATGACCCCAAAAATGCCGGCACCCTATAGACCCATAGGATATGACCAAGGATTGTGTGTAAACCCAAGTAGGTTTCAGATCAGTTTTCCATGGAAGTAATTTTTGATATCATGATGTTTGTGATGTGGAGACATGAGTTGCACATTTCAACTTAGATTTGAAAGTGTACTGGCAAGGTGGGATGTACCATCTCTACTCCTGGAATGGGAAGAACTCTGTATTTGGACGGCCGCCAAATGCTTATTTCTTCTTGTTATGGGAGTGAGAGATAGGACAATATGCATGCCTTACACCAAGGATAAAGATGATGTAAGTTGGAACATAGCTACAAGGTATGAGGAAGAGATGATAACATACCCTGGCGAAGTGAATTATACATGGATGGTTCGCAAACACTAAGAGAGGTAGTGTAGTCAGCTTATGAGGATGTTTTATCAGGAATTATGTGGAATTTGCAAATTAACCAAGGTCGAGTTCGATCACAGTGAGGATGAGCTCAGAGCTTCTTGATGAAGATAGACTTAGAGTTTGAGATGAGATGATAAGTATAATACATGGAGGTGTATGTTACCTAACACTTAAGGATGAGAGGTGGTAGTGAATGCTCTGGTTGAGATCTAGCTACCTAGTTTAGGTAGAGGCTAGAAGAAGTTGAGGTTGTTTGGCTAACCCTAAGTTTGGAAAGAAGATGTGTTTTGGCTAACACCCATATGTAATAAGATATGTTGAACAAGTTAATGGTTGCTTGGGGAGCCAGTTTAGTCCTTGATGTAGTAAAAGGATGGTGATAGAACCTCAGATACACTTCTTTGGATAGGAAGGTAATAAAACCCTTTTGGGAGTGGTTTAGGGTTTCCGAGGTATCAAGCTTGAGGAATCATAACAATACAGGAGGTCATGATATACCTTGATACTACAAAGATAGTAAGTGATGGTAGCATTCTGGATGCTTAATTATAAAGTTGCATGTAGAATGTGGCCATGCAAGCCAGGAGGTGAAGGACGAACACCATTAACCCAGTGCATGGATATAAAGTATAAAGAGTTCCTGAGAGGGAATGGGAGTTCATCACTATGGATGTTGTGAGTCTCTCCTAGACCAAGAAGGTCAAGATACAATCTGGGTTATGGTAGATCGCCTTACCTAGATGACATGACAAAGGAAGAGTTCTGTCAAGGGACAGATCTGGTTGAACTACATATGAAAAGAGATGGTTCAACTACACCATGATGCGATTCAAGAGTTCTTGATGTGACCTAAAGGGTCACTTCCATGAGGTGGAAGTAGATACATGAAGAGCTCAGTGTTTGTACAGTTTATCACCCCATACTTATGGACAGTATGATCCGGACTAGAGGGTCTGATGAGAGCATGTGTGTTCACTTAGGGTGATACATAGAGACAATTCTTAAGATGTGATTTTAACCACCATAGCCTTTATCGGGATGCAAGAAGTTCTATAGGGAGGTTGTGTCGGTCACCACGTCATTATGATGATGTTGGTGAAAGAGGCCTCGTGAAGGTCAGAAAAGAACCACAAGTGTGTGCAGATGAAGTTGCTTTGATAAAAAGGAATTGGATGTAATTTCAGGATTCTTGTACTTGATTGATTGGATGTCTTGATTGATTGGACTACTCTGTCTCAAATCTGCATGTACATGTATGTGGTTAATTATGAATACCCACTTTAGTTTCCCGAGAGATTCCCAGATGTTTAATCGCGTTGAATGCAACTAAACTGTTGGGATGTTCATATTACAATTATAAAGTGACTGACTATCATCATTTAATATAAATGTGTAAATCATGCACCTACATGCCACCCTGATGGAAGATGCCATAAAGGTCAGGCCCAGGAGGGTAGACTAATGGGCACCATGAGAGGTGACCCTAAACACCAAGCTCGGGAATGAGAAGGTGATTGATGAGGCAAGACTAAGGAGCACCATGAGAGGTGACTCCTAGGAACCAAGCTCAGGATTGAGAAGGTGGCCTTAAGTCAAATCCAGGGTTAGGGCAAAAGCGATGGGGATTGTCACATGGAAAATGTAAATTGACTTGTTAATTACCTTGATTGCAATACTTAAATTGTTAGACCTAATTGTGAGATTTTTGGTTGCCTCCACATACCAGCAATTGCTGATCGATGTTTTGTTTGTCGGCGTTTTAGGTAACATCTTGAAAATCACAAATAGAAAAGTGGCACATCGTGAAAATAAGAAACAAAGTGCAAGGAGGATTCGATAGAGTATTTCAAGTTGTGGATAGTTAGATTTCCGAGTTTTATAAAGGTAAGTAAAAGTTTTAATTTTGTACCCAATTCCAGTTTAGTTAGTATAATTTTATAATTATTGTCAATTATATGCTGAACCTTTGATCCTGTAAATTGATTAACGATTCCGACCTTCGGGTCTCCCTTAATTGGGGGTTACCGGGAGGCGAGGTCATTTCAGTTATGAAACACATACCTAGGGAAGATAATAAGGTCCAAACATCAATAATCCCGAGCTTATAAGGTCTGGTTGCTCCATGCCTAGCTCCTTTCTTGAACAAAGATCTCCTTCTCAACATAGAGGTGATAAACCCTAGAAAAAGAGCATGGAGATGACATGTTTTAGGGTTCTAGGTGGGGTTTCACCATGGAAATACATGGTTAAGACCTATAATAGGGTGTAAGGAAGACTAATAGTATAAAAATAGGGAATTAAGAGAGGAAACTTACTAGTTTTGGTAGAATTTACCAAGGAGGAGCTTTAGAAACCCTAATAGGGCAATTTGGAAGCCCTAGGAGCCTTCTTCACCAAGGTAGGCTCCCTCTATTGCCTTGGGTCAGCAACTTCGTGGCCAAATACAGAAGACACTATTATCTAAGCTAGAGGAAAGAAAAGGAGAGCAAGAGTTTTCGAATTGTGAGTTGGGAAGGGGTATACATGGCTATATATAGAAAGAGGTGAAGAATGAGGAGTCTTAAGGGACTTTCCATGTGTCTTTAGCCTAGGGATTCATGGCCATGAAAGAGGATAGCTCATAGAGGCTTCATGCATATACATAGTCGGTCCTAAGAGCCCATAGATTATTCTAGGCCATCCCCACCGTTTTGCAAGAAAGAAATAACCTCATTGGTTGATAGCTTTTAAAGATAAACATCTTTATAAAGAGGTTAATCCCTATAATGCCCTTGGAAAGAAATACCATCAAACCAAGGTGAAACTAGGTTCTCCAATGCTTTAAAATCTCGTTAATGGTAAGGTAATATCTAAGGATTAAAATTCAGTTGATAATTTGCAAAGAAAACCTCCCAATTGGGTAAATTGCATAAAAGTCCAGAATGTGCATATAATTGCATGACTTGCACAAATAACATCCAAATCGAACCAAACTTCATCCACAAGTTATCTTTGATGTGTAGAATATGATTTTTCCATTATTTCCATATTTTGAATTTATAAAATCACATTATTAATTACTTATGGCTTTTGTTGATTTTCTCTCTCCTAAACTTATCCAATATTTCAAGGTTGTTCAAATTAGATGAAATTTGACATGTAGGCTAATTTTGATATGTATATTTTGAATTTGAAGTTTGTTTACTATTTTGAGACTTATTTTTATGAGATATGTCATATGGCCCATTAACATCCCATTATCTAAATTATTCATCCAATTAAGTTTCTTATCTTCATATTACCACTAAAATGAGTTATGTGGCATATTTTATGTTTTCAAATCACATCAAAAAGTTAGATTAAGGTTTAGAGCACTTAATTATGGTAATTAAGCTTTCAATGAGGTATTTGTGCATAAATCCAAATATTGGAATAAAAGATGAACAAATGTTCATTAAACCATTATATTCTCCACAAAATAAATAGAACGGCCAAAGAGGATAGAAATGAGAGGAAAAGGGGGGAAGAGGGTAAAAAGACAAAATTTCAGAATTTGGTATGTTACACTTTCTAATACTTTCATTTACACGTACAAATCATATTATGCTTGTTATTATCACTATATTATTTTTATGTGTATGCTTCCGAGACATTTCACACAAATATAAATGTCTTTCAATGGAGTTTGATGAAGAAGGATTATGTATTCAAATGGGGAAATCCTCAACACTACTACCCAATTTGCCACTAGTATTCCAACTTTGTAAGTATAAAAAATACAAATATCATGTATATGCAAAGCATATTGACAAACATAACACATAGAAAAAGTTAAAATAGAAATGCATATAATGTAGAATGTAAATAAGATTAAGAATTTAGTAGAATTTTATTTAATAGTTGGAGATATTAGGTCATATATTTGAAGTTCAATGATCGACTGAGTTTGCAAGTATTTTTTAAATTCCTTGTATCTTTCACGTGATGCCCTCACCATTTCAAAGAACTTTGCACATAGGTTATACAGATCATGAATTTTATATGTCGTCTTACCACCAACATCTTCTCAATTTTATTTATTGCAATGCCTATCATGCATATATTTCCTCCAGCAATCCAAAAAATATTACATGGGAAAATCATGTAGTCCTCTATTTATAATCAAGAAATTTAATATGTGTTAGTAATTGTAACATCCCAAGGTTTGAGGCCTTAGATAACATGAACTTAAAAGGAATGATTGGACTACCCATATCACCAAGGTGCACCTCCTTTTCCGGGTGCCCATCACTAAAGAACTCCATAGTTAAGCGTGCTCAGCTTGGAGTAGTACTAGGATGGGTGACCATTCGGGAAGTTGATCCTGGCTTGCCCGTCAGTGTGGATAAAGTGTGCAGTTAAGGCTAGTGGTGGTCTGTGGGGCCAGTCATCATTCCTAAAACTCTTCTAGAGCCTTGGGCAGCGGGCCCAGGCGTTACAGTAATGAATTCCTCTACACTAAAAAGAATGGCAACTACACTTCATATTGTTTATCATACAAACATAATCAACAATGAAGTGTTTGTCAAAAACTTAGTTTTCTATGGGAAAAAATAAATCCTATACTTCTCAGTTACATGATATGAAGAATCAACACCATGATCATGTATCATGTAATGACCTCACTTTTTAGCATCCCCCAATTAAGGAAGGATCTTAAATTTGACAGCCATTACCTAAAATTCCCATGATCCAGATTTAACTAAATAACAAATAATATAAAATAATTTCCATTATTGCACAAATGTTGGTTACATGTTATAAAATGATTCTCCTATAAAGTGTTACATGAATTTTCAACATGGAACTATTACATATTGAGAAGAAGAATCTAAGTACTCCCATTTTCCTGATCAATTTGATGTGTAATTGTGTTATTTTTGGAAAATCCTAGAATTCTCTATGAATTAAGAAAAAATATCATTTATACCTTAAAATATTGCCACATGGCAACTTGTCAATGGTTAGCGCCAGCTCCACCTGGTTAAGTTGGGGAGGCACAGTTCACTCCTTGGTTCTTCCCTAGATCGGGCATTAGTTGGTTCACCTAGTTCAACTGTCAGCTGGACCCCAACTGTCCTTCCTTTCACCGTCCCCAATTTTAGGACTACGCTCCAGCACATGCCCAATAGGGAGACAAGTGCCTCTGGACTAGTCCTCTCCAATGAGGAATAGGGTAATCTCATGTCGATAGCCTTCTCTCACACCACTCCATCCTCATGATCAAGGCGTCCACCCAATCAGCTCCACACTTTCAGTCATCTCCCTCCTTCGCACCTACACCAGTGGAAGACATAGTAGCATGAACCTTGGTCTTGTGAGTGCAACGCCACCACTACATCATCTCCGACAAGAGGTCTACCATTTGACCTCCCATCCCCAATGTGCAGAAGTGTACGAAGGGCTTTTTGGACACCGCCTTATCCTTCGGCCCTTAAGTTACTTGCCCATGTTGCATTACCTTGCAGGCCTATCTGGGAAGGATTAAGGATGGGTCAGATAGTCTTGAGTAACTAGGACCCTGTAGGTTTCTTCATGGGATACAAGAGGTAGATGCCATGTCATTGGGTGGAGGCGAGACTCTTGTGGTCCCCTTCATGGTTTGTAGACAAAACCCTAAGGTTTGTAGGAGGGCTATGAAGATAGGAGGGAAGATCGTATCTCTAGAGAAGGGTCCATTCATATGTATTTATACACTTTTCATGGAAATCATCCACTGGTCTCACACCTTCAGGATTTGTCTGCATTAAACACTATCCTAATTCTATTGTCCCTTAGTTATTTATACATTTATATAATTACATGACTTTCCAAAAAGATATTGTCTTTATTTTCTTGTCATAGGTCTCTCTCTCTCTCTCTTCCCCTCACGATTATGAAGAGAATGCATTCTTGAAAAGAGGAAATCATTTAATAGGTTTCCATCTTAAAGATACATACATTATCACCACTTGTTCTTCAAGTATTTTCTTATACAATATTACCAACATTAGTTAATTAACACACTAAATGTCTTTAAGGAATTCATATAAATATATGGCACATATTGGATAATCTGCTTAGTTAACCATTTCCCAATTCTTTAGAATTTGAGTTCTTAGTTATTCTTTATCTCTCTACCATAAGCCCTTTTCATACCAAACTTTAGGAAAACTCCATACACACAATTACACTTTATTGGAAAAAGGATTACTCCTTAATTAATTGTTTACATACTCAAAAATTGATTTACAAGGAAAAACTAGATAATTATCAAATGAGGCCACGAGAAATCATAAAATCCATTGGATTTTCTTCAATGATCTTAGATTTAGAATATCTATCATCTAAAATTATGTTGGGAAATTATCATAGGCATGAAATATCCCTTCTCTATTGTGTTTCATAGGTACCTATATGTGAATTTTTAATTACAAGAACTTAAATAAATCATCTTCTCTCTCATCTTCACTCCAATTAGCCCCAAAGTTTAGAGGAAACCTTTTCATAAATATTGGTTTGGGAAAGGTTTGGTGTCAAAACAAAAGGATTAAATATCCTTTTATTGCCCCTTAATAAAATGCTTAAGGCATCAATTAACTTCTTTTCCCATCAAAACTTGGCATGATCTGTTATATTGATATGCTTTCTTTATAAGCACAACATTGGACCAAAACAAACCTATTAGTTGCCTTCAAAATATATTTTTCTAGAAATTCCAAACAGTTCTTATTTAATTACCAAGTATCCAGTACTTTTGTTATTCCTTTATTATTGGACTTTTCACTCTTCTTTAGCCAATATTTATCAGTGGATTATTGAAAATAGTAAAATACACAAAATCCATTTCATATTGAGAATTTTCACTCTCAAATCAAACTTGAAAATAAGATATAGGTAATATCAAGCTTTCTATCATTTACATATCAACCCAATATTTGCATTTCAAACATATGTATAAATACATGTGAAAATCCATATTATAGCATCCTTTACATCTTACAAGATTTTTTTTCATCAAAATCTGACTAGTCATAAAAAAGATGGGAATGTGACTTTTCCATCACCGTCTTTAGCTCCCATGTGGCCTCATCCTCACCATGGTGCTTCCCGTGAACCTTTACTATATGAATTTCTACAATTATCTTAGTTTTGTTATAATATTCAAGTATCCCAAAAGTCGTATTGAATTATCTCCATTTGGTACCTCCATTTGGTACCTCAAAACTTGTTTTGTCATTAATGGTTAATTATTCCATTAATTATCTAAAATTTCAATTTTCTTAGAATCTTTCGAGCACTTACTTATTATTCCATATTTCAAGCTAAAATAGTTTAAGGTGAATGATAGCCCTTATTAACTTCAAACTTAGGGTTAAAAACCCCTCTCATATATCTTTATCTAGATCATATTTGGTAACCCTTATTGATATGTAAATTTCTCACATTACTAAGGTTTGTATCAAATTTATTTGGAACTCCAATTCCACTTAGTAATTACATTTTCATTTATGATTTCCCTTTCACTTGGTGACTAACTTTTCACCAAGGTTTCCAATCTATTATTCACTATTTTCACATAAGGGTGAGGCAACACATCCAACCCCAGAATATGGCATTAAATTTCAACTTAGGTATTCGTTCTCATATATATTGCTTTTTTAATCATAATATGTGTCTATGCAATCTCTCACACTCATAACAAGATGAAATGAATATTTGGCTGTAGTCCAAATGCAAAGTTCATCCCATTCTAAGGGCAGAAATGATCATTTAGATGCCATGAATACCGTTTAGTTCCACAATTTTCTTTCCATGACATGCACTCATATGGAAAGTGGCTTTTCTCATTATTTTTTAGTCTATGCACAACTCCTTCTAAGATACTTATTCAAACATCACATGAAGTCCTATATTCTTTTCATCTACATATCATATCTCATTAGCCTCAGTCATTGCCTTAAGATATCTAAGGGAATAGATACCTTTGGAATGATCTCCTCTTGGCCCTCAAGGGTCTTATGCACTTATTACATGATCATCTCCTAACCTTATAAGTCTTATGTACCTTTAATCTTTCTACTTGACCTTAGGGTTGACTTAGGGCTCTACCCTTCCCAATGGTTCTTGATGTGTCATAACTTCATTTCATTATATGTTTCTCTAGAGGTCTCTCTAATATTATCCAAACACATTATATCATTTATAAGTCTTCACATGAATTTCCTTCATCTCTTAGGGAACTCATAATTTACTTTATGTCCTTCATTGGGATCATGGTGCCCTTTCTATCCATGCTTGGTCCCATATTATTGGTCACTTCCATAGTGACTTTTCCTCATGTTCCTTAGAGACAGCATACATGGGTCTTAAGAATCATACTTTATATATGTGCTTTAATGCTTCATGCACTTAATCTCTTAGAATTTAAATGATATTTAAAGTTTCCTCCATTCTTAAATTGATTTGTGAATTCACCCTTCTAGGGAAGGTTCTATCCAATGTTAAGATAAAACTAATACCTAAAAGGACCTGACAGAAAGAAACTTTAACCAAGATTTATATTACTACAAGGGAACACTTCATTTAGATACATTTTCCCTCATATTGTCCATGCATTTACAACTTGAGAGTTATATCATTATACCATGTTGTTTACCACCCAAGAGCTGTATCACGATCAAGCACCTTAATACCAGTAGTTGAAGTGTTTAGATATAATAGAGATGATATATTATGTTTCATATGTTCTGGACTATAGAAACAATCATTTCATTTTGTACTCAAATCATACAATCCATACTATGTATTAGTCTAGTAAGAGATAAAGCATACTTTGATGAAGACAAATTCAATTATCACATATCCCTCATGTCAACTACATACACATTTAATATTTATCATGGGCATATCTCATTTCACCTTCTCACATTCGATTGCATTCTTTATTTAATGCTTATCCTAAGGTTAGATAGATACTTCACATGTTCATATTTCATGCATGCGGATAACTAGTTGTAGATAGGAAACTGATTAAACCATTTCTAAGTCTTCCATTATGCCATATCCCTATATCAGTTTTGTACGTATATATGATATCATGGGGGGATAAACCAGCTTGTATGAGTGGCTTGTCAAACATATAGGTTCCCTTAACTCATTACCTGAGGGATGTTCCATGCTCAATCTCTTTGAGCTCACTCAACTCTATTAGTTTCATATGCACTACATCTCCCTCTTTGGTCTAGGTTTCATGTCTACCTTATTAGCAGTGAGCACAAACCAAACAAAAACATGATATGACATTCACTTCCTAGATCTCTACATGTGAAATATACTTACCAAACTTTCTTTTTCTCATCAACAACTATTAGAGCCCTAAACAAGCAGCCACCAACTTATGCATGAGGCTTCACAACATATTATCATTCCTCACCTCTATATGTTCTTGGGACTCTCTCTCCCTCACCTATATGATAGGTACTCATATCATATACACTTACATGTAAGAAACCTCTTTCTATGTCTCTAAGGTTTGGTTCTTCCAATGACATCTAGGGCAAACCAAGGCTCTAGGAATCATGCATATAGCACTCGACTCATTCACTCAGGGGTGGTCTAGTTTAGGACATATAACAACAAATATTTCTCGTAATTTCTCATATCTTGGAGTTTAGGTTCACGATTCCCTTTAGGTCCCACTCTCTCATGGAGTTAACCCTATATCTGGTCCTAACACTAGAGGTCCCCCTGTGTAGAAGAGATTGATGTTGTAGCATATTCACACCTTGTCTTCACTTAGCATGTCTTACCTTAGAGAAGAACACACACTTGTATTATCAACTCTTATATCAAAACCAAAAAATTAAAGTCAAACTCTCAAATCTGAATCAGGTCAACATGAACTGTATTATCTCATTACATAAAACTAGACTCATTTCATCTATTATTTATTCCAACAAGGTTGCAGGCATCTGACCTAAAACTAATTTCTCTTCTAGCTTGAAACCCCTCACTTCGAGTTGGCACATGACTACCTCCTACTACTACTTGTGTGAGAACACACCCCCTATTAGGGTGCCTACTAAATGAACTTTAGTTTTTCCAGTCACAATCTTAACCTCTAGGGTTAGGGTGTTATTTCCCTCATAGATCCTTCCCCACTCTTGGGTTGACTCACCCTTAGGTCAGGACACCAACACTACAAGTTGCACTGTTGGTTCTCATATCCTCCTCGTTATGTAATCCTTGATTTCCTATGTTTCACATATATCACGCATGCCTTATGTCAAGTACTTGCATGCATTGATGAACTCATTGTGTTTTATCTTTCCTATTTCTATTGCTTAGTGTTTGTATGGGTAGGAATATTATGTTATCCACACTAATTCCACTACTCAGAATTAGGATTTAAGGTTAGAGTTACAAAAACACACCCTACACCTAAGAGTTTTCAATGTCCTTTAACCAACTTAGGGGTTTTTCTAACCCTTTCTCCACATAAGGTCTACACTTATAAGAAAAACCTCATGAAACTACTTTTCTTTACTTTGTCATTATTCCCACATTAATTGGAGAAAAATGCCTTAATCCTACTTCTTCTCAAAAACCCTAACTTGAGCTAAGGAGGGAAGTTTATTTTAAGGTTTATTAAGCAAGCGGATGAGAAATGGATGAATTTGAGATGACAAGACTTAGAGGAAACATTACTTCAGGAAAAACCTAGGTTCTAGCCAGGTAGGTATCACAGTGGCTAACGGCATCCTCATAAACCAACTTAATGGCATGGAGTAAAATATTGCTACCCCCCAAAGTCGTGACCCCTTCAAGACACCATTACCATCAAGTCATGCCTTAATAAATTTTATTATATTTCTACAGATTACTTGAAATAATAAACTATTAAGTGCTATTTGGAAAAGTTGGGGCTCTGATACCAAATGTAACGACCTCACTTTTCAGCATCCCCCAATTAAGGAAGGACCTTAAAGTTGAGATCCATTACCTAAAATTCCCAAGATCTAGATTTAACCAAATAGAAAATACCAGCAAATAATTTCCATTATTTCACAATTTTTGGTTACATGTTACAAAATTATACTCCTCTAAAGAGTGACATGAATTTCCAATATGGAACTAATACATATTGAGAAGAATAATAAAACTACTCCTCATTTACTTAGTTTTAATATCTATGGTGAATTTCATCTCCTTGATCATGTCTTGATATCCTCATATATTGCACCTACCTAAAATGGAACGAAACAAAACATAGATCAATATATTGCTGTATTGTGTATGTGGGGTGTAGGTGTAACAACATAAACAACCATAGAAGCAATTATCATTATACAATCAAACTTGCATTTTCTTTTCTAACTCCTGGACCCTTATCCTTTCATTATCTATGGTATTCCCTCTTTTTAGGGGAGGCTTTTAATGAGGAATCCTCTCTTTAGGGTTTGGCCCCTACAGTGGACTTTCATAACCTTCCCTCACCTGAGACTGGTTTTAAACACAGGCCTTCCTTTCCGGTCTTGGCCTGAGGAGATCTTCCTTTTCAGGCTTGATAACCCGTCATTCCCACAATGAATTCTTTCAACACATGATTTTTAACCCTCCTAAGATAGTTATTTTGGGATTGAGATAGTTATATTTATATAAGACGATGCTCATAATGGCATTATAGATTGCATGAAGTAAATAAACAATTAAGTAGCTGAATTGCAATCCATTCAAGAAACTTAAGAAAACCATAGAAGGTGTTTAAGGCGAGTATTCATAGGAGTAACCACATATGTTTGCTTTCATGAAGAAACCATGCAACATGTACTTCAAGCATATATTCGGACCTTTGACATATCAACCAACATTGTCTACATGTATGTATACTCTAGGGTGTCACCAATCATATTCAAAACATTAAAATTGATCATATGTCCTAATTAGGGTTTAGGGTTGTCTTGGGTACGGATAAGGAATAAAGGTACAAACCCTAATTCCAATGCATCATATTTTACTCAAGTTATAAATCCATATTAGACACTAGGTGAAACCCTACTCATCAAGTTAAGCCTTTTAGACCATTTTGAGCAATTATGTTAGATTATGCAACTTAAAATCATTATGACCAGGAAGATAAGTTCCAAACTCCAATTATCATATTTGTGATTCAAAATCTTTAATGGTGATCATTATTATCCAAATTTCATTAAAGACTTAGATTCTCATCAAACTATTAACATTTAGGCTATTATGAACTTTTAAATTAGATTATGAGCATTAAGATCATAGTAAATTTTATGATTGGTGTTCAAAATTCTAGTTACACATGTTGATGATCATGAGTCTATAGATCATAATCATTCGTAATCCTTATCATCATCATTCTAGATCTCATAATATTTGACTACGTCAAATTATAACTCAGGAGAAAGGTATTTGATGCATACAACACTTTAACTACACATTTTAGGGGTCTGATGTATAAATCACCACTGACTTTAGTATTATCCCAAATTTGGATTTGAGATTAAAATTAGGCAGTAATTATAGTTTATTGGTGTTCCTCTAATTTTCTTGATTGATTTGACATATAATTGTTCTATTTTTGGACAATCCTTGTATTCTCTACGAATTAAACAAAATTATCAATTATACTTTAAAATATTGCTACATTGACTTTTCATTGGTCAGTGCCAATGCCACCTGGTTAAGTTCAAGGTGTGGTTCACTCCTTGGTTCTTCTCTAATTGGGCATTAGTTGGTTCACCTAGTTTGACTATCGGCTAGACCCCGATTGTCCTTCCTTTCTCCATCCCTAATTTTAGGAGTACACTCCTACACATGCCCAATAGGGAGACAAGAGCTTATGGCCCTATCCTCTCCAGTGAGGAAAAGGCTAAGCATGTACGACTAGCTTTCTCTCTGTCAATTCCACCCTCACCATCAAAGTGTCTACCCAACCAACTGCAAGCTTCCGATCATCTCCCTCCTCTGGACTTACACCAACAAAAGACCTAGTAGCCTGAGCCTTGGTCTTGTGGGTGCAATGTCGCCATTGCGTCATCTCCGGCTAGAGGTCTACCATCTGACCCATTCATCATGTTGCACACATGTGTACTAAGGGCTTTTCCAACACCACCCTATCTGGTCGCCCTTGAGTTACTTGCCCACACTGCACTACCTTGCATACCTGTCCAAGAAGGTTTAAGGATGGATCAAATAGTCTCAAATAACAAGGACTCCATAGGTTGCTTCAAGGGAATCAAGAACTAGATGCCATGTCCTTGGGTGGAGGTGAGGCTCCTACAATCCCTTTCATGGTTTGTATATGAAACCCTAATGTGGGGAGGATGAGGGTGATGAATATATAAGGGAAGAGAGTATCTCCGTATAAGGGTGTGTTCCTCAGTATTCATACACTATTGAACAGAGATCATCCATTGGTATTTCACCTTCCAGATTTATCTCCATTAAACATTTTCTTGATTCTATTATCCCTTGGTTAGTTATATGTGTATATATACATGACTTCCCAAAGAGATATTGTCTTTATTTTCTTCCGATAAGTAATCTCTCTCCCTCACGGTTATGAATAGAATGCATTGTTGCAAAGAAGAAATCATTTAATAGGTTTCCATATTGGAAGCACATTTATAACCATCATTTTTTCTTCAAGTAATTTCTTAAATGATATTACCAACATTACTTAGTTAACACACTAAAAGTCTTTAATTAATGTATATAAATATGTGTCACACATTGGACAATCTGCTTATTTAATCGTTTCCCAATTATTTAGAACTTGAAGTCTTAGTTATTCTTTATCTCATAATCCCATTTCATACCAAACTTCAGGAAAAATCCGTCCACACTATTACCCTTTATTTGTAAAAGGATTATTCCTTAATTAATTCTTTACATACTCGAAACTTGGTTTCCAAGAAAAAAACTAGATAGTTACCTAATATGTTATGTAGGCCATGAGATATTATCAAACCCTTTGGATTTTCTTCCACAATCTTAGATTTATATTGTCTCTTATCTAAAATTATGTTGGGTAATTATCATGGGCACGAAATACCCCTTTCTCTATTTTGTTTCACTGGGACCTATATGTGAACTTTTGATTATAGGAACTTATGTAAATCATCTCTCTCTCATCTTTACTCAAATTGTCCCCAAAGTTTAGTGGAAACCTTTTGATAACTAAATTTCGTTTTGGGCAAGGTTTGGTGTACAAATATAAATATTAAATATCCTTTCCTGTCCCCCTTGAGAAATTTTTTATTTGATTTATTTAAGGCATCAATTAACTTCTTTTCCCATCCAAACTTGGAAAGATCTCTTATTTTGATGTGTTTCCTTTTTAAACACTACATTAGGCCTAAACAAACTTATTTTGTTGTCTTCAACATATCTTTTCTAGAAATTTCCAAATAATTCTTATTTAATTACCAATTGTCCGTTACTTTTGTAATTACTTTATTATCAGACTTTTCACTCTTTTTTATCCAATACTTATCAATGGATTATTGAAAACAATAAATCACACAAAACTCATTTCATATTGATAATTTGCATTCTCAAACTCAACTTGTAAATAAGATATAGAAAATATCAAGTTTTCTATCATGTCCTTATCAAAACAATATTTGCATTTCAAATATATGTATAAATAAATACATGTGAAAATCAAATTTATAACATATCCTCACAACCTAAAAGTAAAACATCTCGTATAAAATATCTTGGAACTTGTACAAAATAGAAAAAGTGTAAATACCCCTCAATTGGACCTTCATCGTGAATTTTGTATTGAATGATACATTCATACAAAATGAATCATTATCAAATTTTAATGATTTCTCAAACTTGACCTTTCAACACTAACTGGTATCGATAACAAATTGCTTTAAGGATGGTTTCGAGCGAACAAGACATGAAAAAGTGTTCATTTACACATCATGTTTTGTGTTTCATTGTCATGGTGTATGCCTAAAAGAAGACATCAATGTATGCAAGGATCAACATATTCCTAAGATGATAGATCCTATAAATCCATATTTCATCAATGGAATTGCAATGTTGCAGTATAGTTAATTAAATCTCTTTTAATTTTTCCATTAATAGACACTCATAAACACCAATCTTTACTAGTTTTGGTCCAATTAAATCTATCTCAAATTTTGTATGAAGCTTATTCATTATACGCCTCAAGAAAAGTTCATATTGAGAATTAGGGAATGCCCCCTTAAATAGATTCATTATGATTTCTTCATGGTCAGTAATTATATAACTAGTAGCATTCCTACAAAAAAGGAAAAAATATATATAAGATCAAAACAAAACATGTACACAAAAATACATAAGATTAAATAGATGTGAATAGTATGAAGGATAAGCTATATTAGTAAGTTATTGAACATACACATGCATCAAAGCCATCTGCAAAAATCGAAATGTAATTCTCTCTAGTCTCCTCATAGATCAAGTTTCACCCCATTGGAATATATTAGGCATGACAATTGGATCCAATAAAATTTGCAATTGGCATATCATATTGTTGGTTGACTAGTGTCAAATCTGATCACTTTGTCAAAGAAAGTAAAAGTCATCCTTGAGTGTGAATAATACCAAAATATGTTATTTATAACACCATAACCATCAAGATACAACACAAAGAAAACAATGATTTTTCCGTTTGCAGCTATAGAATATATTACTTTGAATAAATAACATACCCTTCACCAAGATGAAGTTTCCAACATTTTTGATATGATTCATTAAATTTGTGGAGGAATAAGACATGTTTTTATAGCCTATAACTTTAACAAAAAAACTGGTCATTATCTTGGAAGGTCCCATTCCAACACTATAAATCATATCAATCTGATTTTATGTCTCATTTGGCAGATTCAATTTAGAGGGGAGTAGTTGTATCACATTGGGATGCTAAATGTTGTGATTGTGTCCTTCATGAATGCATATTTTGCATCTTCACTGGTGAATATCTCCTTGATTTAAATATGATAAAAAATAAGTGCTCTTAGATCTAGGTTTAAGGTGGCATAGTAAATCCTCATATTTTGTTTGAAGGCTTACAAGCCTTGATACATGCTAATCATCCTCCTAGAATCCTTAACATGTGACAATTTTGGTAGAACAACATATTTTAAAGCCAAAACCAAATGCATCTTCATATTTTGTACACAAAATTTTGGCAATAGATAAGTACTAAATATCATTTTGACCTCAAGCTTATGTATAACCAAGAGAATGTGCATATAAATATTTCACTGGTTGCATTGTTGGATAAGTATATTTATTAACTTTGTGACCTTCATGAAACATATCATCAAGAGCCTCATCTTCATGAATCATGTATCACCAATATCCTCATATTAATGAATCACATCAACACCAAGACCATGTCTTTATGAGTCACATCATCACAAAGACCCTCATCTCTATGAATCACATAATCACCAAAATCCTCACCTTAATGAATCATGGCATCACCATCATCCATGTATTCATGAATCATGATATCATTAACAAGTTCATTTTGTTGAATATATTCATTTTTCAAATATATTCATATATCTATGACATTAAGATGAACTCTCTGGATATATGTAAACATTAAACAAGATTCATGAATTTGAATTACTAGATTTGAAATATGATTGCATCATGTGTGGGTCTATATATGTAAATGATATACATATGAGAAGTTCATACAGTTATAATAGGTTTTAATAACTAGTGAAAACAATATTAAGTATATTATCTAAACCATCATCCATCAACCAAGTACTCAATAACCATAAATGTATATAATAGATGGTAAATATGTTGAAGATCCTCTAAATAATGTGAACCTACCAACTAATTAGATTGTATATTTAAAATTGCAAATAATATCAATAGAGTTGGTTGAATGATAATAAGATAAGTTTCATTGTATCTACTATTGGGGTATTTCAAACTGGTTTTGTTTATTTGTTATAAGTTTTTTTGCTTTGCCTAAGATGTTGTTACTTTTTTTATTATTCCTTCATGCCATAAGGATAGGATGTTGTTCATCTTAGAAATGCATAATGTTTTGTATTTTTGTTTAGTAGTTAGTTGTAAGTTGTGTTCTGATTTGGTGTCAGCTAGAAAAGTCAAATGATTCATGCTTCAAGGTTATATGTCTTTTATATATACATATTTATCTTTTATATTGCTTTATAATTTGTTGTGTACTAATTTCTATAGGTTATGTGTTGATTTTGGAATTAAGTAGTTATCTTGAGAGTAAGCCTGCCTAAAAACTGACCCAAAAGAACAATAAACTATCAACTTAGACCCATCTATCAATTTATACCTAGCTATCAACTTACACCCAACAATAAACTTCGACCCAACTTAATAAAATTTCATTTATTAGCATTAATTTAATGCAATAAGATTTATTAGTGAAAATCATATCATAGTCTAAACCACAATGAACCTTTATGATTTTCATAGAAGAAATCTTAGTGCAAACCATAAATAATCTCATATAGTGGTCCATAGCACTAGATTCCAGAAGAGATATTGAAAAATATAATGACAAGTCAAGTATTTAGGATTAACAAGTGTTGATTTTTTCTTCCTTTAGTAGCCACTCACCCCTAAAAAAACCTTGTTGTCTTCCTCTCCTCCCTCATGAGTTGGCGATTGTTTCATTTAAAGGTAGAAGAAAAAGTCAGACACAAGGATGGCTTACAAAACTACACTAGTGCCACCAATCCAAGCAATAAATCACAAGTTGTAGCAAGTCCAAAACAAGACTATTTTGTATGTGAACATCATTTTAGTCACATGGTGGAAATTTCCTTTTTGATTGTGATCAAGTAGTATATGTATGATATCATCAATGGTTACTTAGTAGAATATGAAGAGGGGCAACAAAGAAAAAAACTTGATTGTGGTTGAATGATATGGGTAAGAGATTGTCAATTGTTATTTGTTGATTTGCTGCAAATTTTCAATTTTGATGGTGGTTTACATATATGGGTATGAAATTGTTGATTGTAATTCAAGTTCTTTTTATCTAATCATAAACCGTGATTAAGGAAGTTAACAAACAAAAACAACAACTAAAATAGAGACACAGATTTTTAGAAAAAGAATAAACTCAAAGGCTTTTGTCACTTTTTATTTCCTATATTTTTTTTGTTTCTCATGTCTCATCATGATATACATTGTGATTTGGATTTGGATGAGTTTGCGTACAAATATAATAAGAGGTTGATAGAGTTATTTGATCATTTTTGAAAAATTAGTGAAAATACATGAAGGATTGAATCACTTACGAATTCACTAATAGTGATAAGAGTGAGAGTAGGTATCATTGATAAATTCTTATTAGTCCACATACAACACCAAGTTCTAATATTCCATCCCTTAAAGATGTAGTAGAAGACATGTAGAATTCTTCAAAATAGTGATATACAAGTTGAAAAAGAGGAAATGGGAATGCTTCAAGGTGATGATGAGGAGGGTGTTAGAATGTATTCCCTGAGAGCCAATCATATGATGATTTGGATTGGGATACATTATGATTGATTTGATAAATATCAAAGGCAAGCTTCCAATTTATTCTGGTTCAATCACTTACAAGATAATGATGGAACAAAATCTTTGTCTAAAGGATGACAATACTCAATGATGTATGTCTTCAGGATAAGGACATGAAGAATGAGATCATACGGATGCTAAGAGTTTGTACATTCTTGTTTTCTTCCTATTCAAATGCCATTATGGAAGGTTGATAGACAATAATGACATAAAATGACTAGAGTATGTGTTGGTTGATGACAGAGTCTCATTAGTCATGATATGTGATATCAAACCAATGACATAGATACATGTTATCGAACAGTGTACCAGACAGACCCACCATGAGAGTGACACATGGAACCATGGCATGGTAGTCACAGTCAACTGTCATAGTGATGGTGGTGATTGTGATTCTTAGACCTGAAATCACTACACTCATCACATTTCATTGGGTACACATTGACATCATCAAACACAGTCTTGAAATATGGATTGTTATAAAGGTGATGATTGGGTGACTTTGACACATGGGGTTTTGATCCTGAGTGATAGATATGGGATTTGTCCCTCTTTAGGGAGCATGATGTGCATGGCCACTTGATAAGTGAGACTGAGAAAGGCATGTGCATGCATGTGTGACCCAATATGTGATATTGATGGCACACATATCTCAGACAGTCTACTTTGAATCAAGGAACATGAATGAGCATTGAAAGGATGATAGCTCCAAGCCTTGAGTTCATTCAAGATATTAGAGACAAAGGAATTATACATTCACTAGAACACCAATCACAGACTGTAGGATTGAAAGTTGTTCTCCAACTTTCCTTTTCACTTGGGTAGCACTGATGTGCGACTAGGCACCTCTCTTTGCTTGTGATGTCATAAGTTAGTTGTGGGCATTCACTGCCAATGGGAAATGGGACCTAATAGGGTCACACACAAAGGATTTACCTAGAAGAGGACTTTATCCATGAATGATGTTTGGATAGATTACTAAAGGTGTTTTGGTACTCAATAAAACATTCAATCAATTGACTTGACTCAGAATCATCAAGTTCAAGTGTTGAACTAACTAATTTGAGTGTTGGATTGATTGAGAATTGCATTGACTGTATTCTGTACAATCTGGACCACCAACCGACCGATTTAGTGCGTGAACCGATCGACTCATGGTCAGTGAGACGGCCGGTTCACATAGTGAACCAATCGGTTCGACTAGACCGAATTAGCAAGGTTGGGTTGTTCTGATTTGTGAGAAAAGTCTTTCATTTTAGTTCTACAATTTGATTGGGATATGAATTGATCTTAGTATTAATTGGAAACAAAAGAGAAAAGTCAATTGGAGGTCATTCAGGAATGCGAAACGACCGGTTCAACTCGTAAACTGATCGGCTCACACTCCCAACCGACCGGTTCATTTGTGAAATGATCGGTTTGGCTACCACAGTGCAATTAGTTCATGGAAATTCCAGACCCTTCTACTCCCACATTAGTCTCGCATTGCCCGAGGATAAGAACCCTGACCCCTTCTATATATAGAGGGGTACTGGGGGCTTCTCAAACATCACAACTCAGAACATAAGTTACTCTACAAAGTTGTTGTCCTCTCTAGTTGTGGTAACTGAGAGAGCCCAAGCAAGTTCTACCTATCCAGGGAGGAACATCAAGGGAAAGACAATTGTAGAAAAGCAACTAATTGTGGGATATTGTGTTTGTGACTAGTACGCCGACAGAAGGGGACGACTCCTTCTAGTATCTTGTATGACAGATCATTTAATGTTCCCAGTGGTCTGTGTGGACTATCTGTAGAGGCGGGAGGTTTTTGTGGCTCAGGAGGATGACTGTCAACTACAGTCTAAGTCAGGACCAGGAGCTGCACAGACGACATCGAAGACTAGGTGGTTGAAGACTGCACTAGCTGCAAGGTATTGTCACTGAGAAAGCCTCAGGACCAGGTACACATCGCTAAAACGATCCTTCCTATTTCATAGTCGTCGATGCGATATTTGGTTATTGTTTTTTGGTGAGAGAAAATTTTGTTTCCGCTGCCTTCTCCCTCACCTAAAACCCAATAGTGGTATCAGAGATACATCAATGCACTGTGTTTTAGAATAATCGATATGATCGGTTTTTTGGTTTTACCGCCTTTTATTTATTCCATACAATGTGAATATTTAACTGGATAAATGTGAATATCTAATTAATGCCACATGATCCCAAACTAAATATATACATATATGATATGGTGTATATATATATGCAAACGGTATGTGTCGCTCAAAACGATTTTGATGGTGGATGTGTAGCGTGGTTATGGCCTATAAACCCCTATTTGTGCTTTGTTGGTTGTGGTTGTTTGCATCTCGATTTGTACATTGATCCTTCTTCTTCTTTTCCTAATGTAACTCGAGATAACTCAAGATTCTCTTCTACCTTTGCTCCCCTCGAATGTAACTCGAGATTTCCCAATGAGATATGTAAAAGTAAGATAGTTTATTTCCTGTTACATCGAAGACTGGAAGACACCCATACGAGTTGCTGGAGGTGCGAGATGATCGGCTGGAGGTGCCAACGGATTGGCTAGTGGATCAAGATGATTGACTGATGGTGCAGCTAGAGGCCTGACGAGGAGCAGACAACCTGATGAACTGACCGTCTGGAGGAGCCAGACGATCAGTTGGAGACAACTCAACCGACCGTCCAAGAGGCGAGCCGATCAGTCGTGTGATGAGATGATCACACCTGGAATGGCCTAAGTACAATGTCTTCATCAACAACAGGTTGCATGTGATGTAGACCTAGATGACCATAATTCCTTGTGGCTCAAGGAATTACAATAGGATGGCCATAATCATTGCTTTATCGTTATTGCATGTTTTTGTTGTGGTATATAGAATGTATATGATATGTACTAGATATGTGGTGATTAGATACATATATGCATATATAAGCATATTAAAACCCCTTAATATAATATTAAGTCTTAGATGTTTTCCATAAGCGGCACACATGAAAAGCTTGATCGACAAGTGTAGGCATCCCAAGGGTGGTTCGTTGTCTATCTCGTGGAAGTGTGATGGTAGTTGTATGGGCCCGCCAAGAGGGGTGCATTTCTATCATGTTGGCTTTTGGGTCAGGCTTAACTATGTGATCTTAATGGGATTAAGCACTTAGAGACATGGATATGTTCATGGAAAAAAGTTGCACATGCCATCTATCCAAGAGTTGCATGCAATTGGTAAGTGTTACCTACATTAATGATAGATTATTGACGTTGGTGTTGGTCGGGTAATAATTCAATTGTTTTGGATCTTGACTCAGTAGAAGGTTGTAGGTTGTGATCTTATGAATTGATGGTGAGGGCTACCAATTTGAATGAAATAGTGGGAGTGATAATTAATTAAAGGCCTAATTGTATTGTCAAAATTTTCAAATCAATCAAATTAAGTCAAAAGAGTTTTGGTCTAAAATTGCATATTTCCATTTTGTAGTAAAAATGGCTGTCAATAATAATCACTTTTCATTGTGATCGGTCCTTGAGAAGGACAAGCTTAATGGCTAATTTCTACAACTGGTTTAGGACATTGAGAATTGTTCTAACTCAAGAGTAAAAGCTCTATGTCCTAGATACACCAGTGCCAGAGGAACCCACTCCCACCACACCAAAGGCAGAAAGGGATGCTTACAAGAAGCATACTGAAGATGCCATTGACGTGAAGTGCTTGATGTTGTGCTCAATGAACTATGAGTTGCAGAGAGAACATGAGAACATGGACATCATTGAGATGGTTCAACATCTCAAGAACATGTATCAAGACCAAGCATGACAAGAGAGATATGATGTCTCTAGGGTGTTGTTCAAGTGTGTCATGAAAGAAGGAGATCCAGTTGGTCCTCACACTCTCAAGATGATTGGGTATGTGGAGAACCTGACAAGACTGGGATTCCCTCTGAGCCAAGAGTTGGCTACTGATGTGAAACTGCAATCATTTCCAGAATCTTACAGTCAGTTTGTGATGAACTACAACATGAACAACTTTGACAAGTTGTTGACAGAGTTTTTGGGCATGTTGAGGATAGATGAGGCATAGATGAAGAAAGACAAACCCAAGTCTTTGATGTTGATAATACAAAAGAAGAGTAAGTCTAAAGACAAGGGCAAGGGCAAACAAAAGAAGGGTTCTGATGCTAGCCAGCAGCCCAAGTCATCTTCAGCTCTCAAGGCCAAAAGAGGGGTGAACAAGGGAGACAAATGCCACCATTGTCAAGAGCCAGGACATTGGAGGAGAAATTTCCCTCTCTATCTGGATGAACAAAAGAATAAGGAGGGGATGGAAGTCTCCACCTCAGGTATCATGAAATACTTGAAACACTTCTTTAATCTGAGGTATATGATACCAAGACATAGATTTGACATATATGATATGCAGGATCTAAAAAGATGTGATGTCTTTTGTGAAAGGATAAAGAAGGAGCACTCATCATTGGAGAAAGTGTTGCTACCATAGATAGGAGTACCTTTTAGTTTATTTCAGCCCAAAGGGCATGTAATAGAGTTATGAACTACTATTTCATTTTTCCAATAAATAGAAATACTTTATTTCTACATCTTGTAATGATAAGGATGTCTATCAATAAAGTTGATGTTTCAATTTCAAATATATGATCTTTTGTGGAAATGCCTTATTTATCTTGTGGTACTTGGTATGCATAAGATAAAATGATACCTAAAAGTTATTGATGACTCAAACGATTAATTCACATTATCATGAGAAATTCATCTCTAGTTTCTATGTTGATGGATAAAGCTAGAATCTTTTAGTTATGAACCATTAAGAGATATGAATGTCTTGGGCATGATAACAAGTCAAGATTCACTAGATGGAGTGAGAGAATGACTATTCTATTGGGTATAATACATATTGATGTATTTATATACCTATTGGAATAACTACTAATGCTTCAGATGGTGTTTATTGAAATACCAATATGAATATCTTAAAGTGTTCTAGAATATCATAAATGAAGTACAAACTTGGTAAAAGTATTAACTCTTTGATGTGATCATTGAATGGGATATGTAAACCAAATGTTTGAGGACCTTGTGAGTAATTATGATAGTGTATCATAGCGAACTCATGATGTCTAAATCTAAGAAGAATCATAATCTAAATAGTTAGGGCATGATCATCAAATAACTAATCTTATACAATTCTTCTAAAAGAACATGCTTTACACTAAATAAAGGAGATTTAGAATCACAAGTGTTGTGGATTCTCAAAGTTCCTTATGTAACAGATACACCTCATATATCTAGGTGATGAATTGGTCATATGATGAGCCAATAATCAAGATGAGGTTGACGGACCAGATTTTGAGTTATGGCTTGAGGCCATAAGATCCAAAATGACTTCCATGTGAACCAATTAAGGTATGACCTTATAGTATCACTTGATTGGGATAAAACCATTAAGCACAAATGGGTCTTAAGAGTTCAGACTGACATGGATGACATTTAGAGAAAGGATCATGCTTGATGTTGGAACTTTAAAGATGATGAAATTTGGCATATGGATATTAAAACCACATTCCTGGTAGGAATAAGATAAGTTTGTGTACGTGACACAACCTAAAGGGTTTTATGAATCCAATAATACAAATGCAATTTATAAGTTACAAGGGATTAATCAATATGATTGATTATATACAAGCAACTCTAAACTGGAAGTCTTTGATTATATAGTCAAAATTTTTGACTGATATATCAAAATAAAGAAGGGATATGTGATTACAAAGATTTAGTGGGAGTGTATTCACATTCCACATGATGTTGAGGAATGAAATTTTCACGCCCGCATCCCCCGATTACCACTAATCATGAGATTAGGGCATAAGTTTGAGGATTATACTTGATACAAAGTTCACTCCCAATTTTTTTCCTTTGTTTCAAACTCTTTGTTTTCTCACATACCATCACATAAACAAACTTTATAAGAGAATTAAACTTTTATTACTCTAATATGATCCCAACATTAATGATACACATCCATACATTCATTCTGTTTCTCACACTTCCATGTACATATGACATGATAATCAGATACATTCTCTCTTATTAAGGAAACAAAGATACAAAACATCATTTACAACTCTCTCACATCTATACAAGGACCTAGAGTGATAGGGACTGACTGAACTGAACTAATCTCATACTTAACTCATGTAATAGATCTACTTTGACATTTTGAACTTCCTAAAGTCCACGTGTTTTCCCTAAAAATTGTAAGTAGAGGGGTGAGCCTACTCGATCAGTGAATGAGTACTTCATAGAAATAGTCTAAAGCACTGATATAATTATAGATATGCTTTTGAGCAACTGATATCAATTATAATAGCATTAAGCTTTAAAGATACTAATCATTCACAATAATAAATATGACAGGATACTCTAGATATCTACAAGAGTGAATCAATATATGAACATGCTTGATCAATCTCAAAGAGAACTAATAACTCATACATGCACAAAGGATAATTGAATAACTGCACACACTTATTTAACCTCTCATTCATCTTATTACACCCTGAACCCACATGAGGTGTACCACAACATCTGAAAGAATCACAGCAAGCTACGATGTCACTGTACAAGGTTTAGAAGCATGCCCAGGTTCCTAAGACTATCTTTTGAGTAAGACCTCATCTATAGCGGGGCTCAGCGCGTCTGCCTCGCGGTGGCTAACAGGAGCGGCCAGATATCTCAGACTCCACTTCTCAACCTGGGTACTCAGGCGGTGAGTCAAAGCCACTCAGGCTTATTGTACATCAGTGGACCTACTGACCACTAATCACTCAACATGTAATACAGGTACCACTGGCATCCCCGGTTGGTGTTAAGTACCACATAACTGTAAGAATTCTGCCCTACTGGTAAAGACCCCCACACCCTACTAGTGTGCTCCGGCTTACCTTGATCTGGACTACCTCCAATTTGGAAATTGTTTCCTCCTCACAATGTAGGCATTATCCTGCGAGGATTCTACAATGTTTAGGGTATCTACATGTCTAATTCACTCTTTAAATTCACTATTTAATCATCACATCAACATATCTTTGTTCATCTTTGTAAACCATTCATTTCATAAACCATCTAATAACATTTACCACAACTGAACTATTAAGCATCACCACATCTCAAACTGATAAACATTGATATCACAATACTTGTTTCACCGAACACCCTATCATTAGGGTTTCATTTACCTCATTCACTTATCACATAACTCGCATAAGGATTGAATACATCATAACATCATTCAGTAAGAATTGCTCTCAGCAGTTCATGTATAATCGAATATATATATATGAAACTCCGTAATGAACTAAACTAGAGTTTCATGCCAAATGAAATACAAGATCTTATCTAACATATATATAATATGCATACAAATAAAACAACCATTCATAACCAAGGACATTCAACTAGGCAAACTTCTTTATTCAATCATACAACAATTTCAGTCATAGCCAAAAATCTTAGATTTTAGTATATTCATATAACCTTTACAATTACTTTAAGAATTCTCATTTAGATGGATTGCAATCATTTCTTATGTGATTTCATAATCTGAAATTCATCACAATAGAGAAATAATCCATTTCATATAACTTGCAAATGCTAGATCAAAAAGGAAACTTAGGGTTTGTACTCGCACACCAAGAAATTGAAGATTATTGATAATTTAACTCATTTTTGTGCAATATACTATTTAAAGGAAGTACCCACTCACACTAAGGTGTGAAAATACCCTAAAAATGTAGCCCATCTCTGAAGATCTCGAATCCATATCAAATCTCTAGCAAAATCTACAGTTTCTTCTTCCTTTCATCCCTAAAGAAGGTATGTTGTAGGTAGAAGATGAGGATCATAGGTTAACCCAAACTTCAAATTTGGTGGACTGGGGATTCCGAGCAAGGGGAAATAAGGAGGAGGAAGAATCGACAGATAAAACCACTTACCAAGTCAAATATATAGACACCCTTTTGGGTTTCCACCATTCTTCACGTTCTTCCCCAAAAAATTACCCCATAAATTTCCTTCTAGGTCACCCTCTCATTGAGAAAGATGTCTAGGATGATAGAGGATTGAATGGCAGATTCAACGCACTTTGTTTCATTGAAAACAGATAAGTATAGCTCGAGATAAGATTGTTTTATGATTTGCTATCCTTGGCGGCGTTGACCACGGTCGTGGTATTGACACAGCGTCGTGGGTTGTGGTGTAGACTGCAGCCACGGTATCGATGCAACATCACACATCATGGTGTTGACGCAACATCGATCACAGTGTCGACGCAACGTCGATCATGGTGCTCTATACATGTTTACTAAAAAGGGCATAACTCTCTCATTTTAACTCCGATTTGGTTCATTATTTTTTTGTTGGATTCATAATTGAATTATCTAAAATTATAAAATATTATTTTGTTAAAATTCTCAAAAGAAAAATTATTTATTAATTATTTCCTCTAATGTCATTAACCCTCTTCTTGCATACATGTATGGGTTAATGCTATATTAAGTCAGACTCAGATCTGTATAGTATGCTTAAGTCATGATTTTGAGTTTCCCAAACAAGTATTTAAGGTCACTAGAGTTAATATAAATCACAACATTGAATATTTCTAACAAAAGCATGACAAGTATCAAGATTATCTTAAATCTCTTGATTACTAGCAAAGCTAGGAATGGGTTGTAACAATTCTCCCCCTCTAATAAAAATTTCGTCTCAAAATTTCTAAAAGAGGAAAGGATACTTGTTAAACATATTTGATTCTACTTTCCAAGTAACTTGTTCTATACATGATTCCCCCGAAAAACCTTTACTAGGGGTATCTCTCTCCTTTTAAGCTTTCAAATACTATAGTCTAGAATTTTATTTTCAACATTGAGTCATTTGTTCCTTTTCAAATCACAACTTTTAAAAGATAATAAATGTGTGAAACATAATTTATCATATCATCAACACATGGTACTATTCACTTTCCATTTATGAGACCACACTAGTCATCATACTATCACAAAATATAAATCCTTTTCACAATGTCACATGGTATCAACCCTTATCAACACAAGAGGATTACACCTCATCCAGAGCTCAACCATGCCCAAAGGACATTAAGACCATTATACTATTCCTTGCAAGATCATCATTATCTTTGCATGCCTTATAACAAGGCTTAACAACATCACTAACATATAATACACTAGATCAACACAATATTGCATTAATGAGCTAGGAGATATTCATAAACAATCATAGCAGGGTTATATTAACATTAAGAACATTCCTTTATTATATCAACATGCAAGTAATCTAGATATGATTAACCCTTATCATATTCATAATTCACATGTTTAGTATAAGAAAATATCAACCATGTGGCTATGATAACCACCAATTAACATATTAAGGTTATGATCATATTAAGGAGGTTATTCCACCATCATTCCATCATATAAGAATGTTAAACATGAATACTCATATTTATTTATTGTATTAGAGTTAGGTTCAACAAGATAAATTATATTAATGTTACTAATCAGCACTTATAGCCAAGCCCTAACTCACGGCATCCCCATTGGTTCATGGATGCATAACGTGAAGCATCACCATCACAATCTGTATTATTCTCAAGTATGAACCCACACATAAATTAAGGTGTAACCATCGAGTTATAGCATACTAGGGTTTCAACAATAGTAACAGAGTACTCCATGGTTGTATTTTTCATTCAAGGGTTATTCATACCCAATTACCATCAAATAGCTAAATTAAAGCTAGGTATAACAATCTATACCTCATTAGGGTTACATATCAATACACTATGGTTAGCATCCCTTCTATTCATATTAGTGAATAGGTAATACTACCTTATTCAGGGTAACCCTCCATTTGTTCCATCATCATTCAACCCATATCACCATACCACAATTATAAAATACTATGATGGATTACTGGTATGAATGACTACAACTATTAGAAACCTTTAATTAACATATTTCTTGCACATGTACACTGAAATCATACGTAGAACCAATTTAAATCCCTCATTATACCTTCAACAAATTACACTTCTAAAAACAAATCACGTATTACTGAAAGACATTATTTTCTCTTATCTCCTCATTCATTACTACTTACTTCTTGTTACTTATCCTTCTCATTTTGATCATATAGAATAAACATCCCTCAAATTGAAACATTCAGGGTAAGAATAGATTATTCATCATTCTTTCTCTCACTGCAAGAATTTATTTTAGATTATGCTTTACTCATGTTGCACTTTTCCTTTTATTCAAAACACACTTGTTCCATTTCAAAATTATTTTTTACCCTTTGCTCTGAATCATTTCCATATTGTTTATCTACCTTTCAGATTAGCTACCTTTAAACCCTGGAATACTGTCAGTGCTAGTTTACTTCTCATAGTGCAAATCTCATGATCTTGTTTTATAGAGATGCTAGTATTCAAGGTCAAATCACTAGTGACATCCCTTGAACTACTACAACTCTAAACATTCTAGGGTTTGGTCCTTATCAGTAACATGACATTATTGTGATGTGACTTTTCTCCCTTAATTTGAAATTCAAAATTTGGATCTCACAAGTTCTACTAAAGTCTTCCTTATCTTATCAATTGAATTTTCTTTCTCTTACTTGGCCATTCAGATAGATTGCATTCTCAATTTACCCTACAAGTGTTTCATCATCATATTGTATGTCATTATTACATTCATAGATGTCTCTACCATGGTGGTTATGCATCATATATGATTCATTTTCTTATCACTTCATCCCACATTGCTCTCATTAAGTATTATATGGAAGAGAAGATGATTCTGAGTCTTATAATTCTTATCTTCAATCATTCTCTTAATACATTTCTCGTATGTAGGTTTAATTGGTTATCAACAAGAATACTTGACTAATTAGCACTTGCTTGAATCTCCTAATCTCTTTCTTTTATAATATATATTACTCCATAATGTTTTAAACCCTTCCATACTTTCCATAGTCCTCTTACCATATACTACTCTTCCACTTGTCATCTTTAACTTCAAATTTTCTCTTATGATCATGTTGCTTATTCATGTGTATAATCATGTATACCATGTTGCACATATTTCTTTTTATCCTTCTACTAATGTGAATTTGAAATTCTAAATCAATATTCTCACTACTAGTTTCACCTCACATTTAATACATTACATATCATTCATTTTAAATCAAACGACTCATGCATGGGTCAAACTTAGTTTCTCTTTCAATCAAGTTTTTCCTTCCTAAATATAGTCTACCTTTGTATGAATTATTCATTTGTTAAGCTACACTTTTGTTCTTCTTTTCAAAACTAGTTTGTTATTCTATAGAGACTTAGAATCCAAAGGTAGTAAGGATGAATGTATTAAACTTCATAATAAAGGTATACATTCCATGCTCTCAATTATATCATAACCCTCATTCCTTAAACAAACTCATCATTTCTAACATTTCTCTTTGTTTCAACTAAGTTTGTTATCCTAGTCTTATGATTTTCATGTTCATCTAATTCTGTCTACATTAACTCTTGTGAAGACTCTTCAATTCTATGTAATTATTGTATACTTAACTCTTTTATTCTATTTTCCCTTTGCTTTGGAGAGCATTGTACTCGATTATATGATCCATTCCTCATGATTGATTCTTACTATCTTGGCCCTTGCGTACTTTTCTCATATCTTTTCCATATTTCATATTTATAGTTCATATAATACTAATCATTTAACTTAATTTGAACCTTATGTCTTGTTCCTTATTCCCAATTAAGGGTTTCTCATATAAGGCCCCAAAGTTGGATCTCAGATATCAATTCCAACTGATTCTTAGCTATTCTAATCTTTCCCATATGTTTCAACATCTTAGTGTATGTACATTCTCACTATGTGTGGGTCTAATTTATATGGAGTCTACTCTTATTATATTGTTAATAGGAGTCATTAGATCCCAGTAACGCACCCTGCCAGCCGGAGCAGGCCAAACCTATAGTCCTTGAAGCCAAAAGCTACTCAAGATCAACCAACTCCTATTAATCTCAAACATGTGGAAAGAATATCCACTTAGGTCAAACTCATTTAAACATAACTTCTAGTCTACTTGATACAAAGAATAACTGAATAAACTTCATGATACACAACAATATAAAAGAACCATACATATTCTACAAACTGATAATCTGAATTCATATATATAAGAGCATTTCTATTGATATCCAATCAAACAAGGAATATAAAACAAGAGTTGTATCACATTCTATGTTTATTCTCTTACTCCTTCATTACTTTTTGGTCTCCTAACCCTAAGATTTCTAGGATTTCTCTCTAGCCCATCCTTCCTCTACATACCTGGCCAGGAAATCCAGAGAAGAATAGACATAGTAGATTGATATTGGTCAACCTAAGTATTCAGATACTAGGCCAGTGCATCTAAATACTCAGACCTACCAGAGCTACTAACACATCAACTCCTAATACCACACTTATAACTCTAGCTTTCTTTCCTAATGGTCCCTGACGACTCAACCTACGCTCTAATACCAAAAGATGTCAAGCCCGCATCCCACAATTACCACTAATCATGAGATTAGGGCATAAGTTTGAAGATTATACTTGATACAAAGTTCACTCCCATTTTTTCCATTGTCTCAAAATCTTTGTTTTCTCACATACCATCACATAAACAAACTTTACAAGAGAAATAAACTTTGATTACTCTAGTATGATCCCAACATTAATGATACACATCCATACATTCATTTTGTTTCTCACACTTCCATATACATATGACATGATAATCAGATACATTCCCTCTTATTAGGGAAACAAAGATACAAAACATCATTTACAACTATCTCACATGTATATAAGGACCTAGAGTTACAGGGACTGACTAAACTTAACTAATCTCATACTTAACTCATGTTGTGGATCTACTCTGATGCTTTGACCTTCTTCAAGTCCATGTGTTTTCCATAAAAATTGTGAGTAGAGGGGTGAGCCTGCTCACTCAGTGAATGAGTACTTCATAAAAGCAGTCTCAAGCATTGATATAATTACAGATATACTTTTGAGCAATTGATATCAGTTATAATAGCAGTAAGCTTTAAAGAGACTAATCATTCACAACAATAAATATTGTAGGATACTCTAGATATCTACAAGAGTGAATCAATATATGAACATTATTGATTAATCTCAAAGAGAACTAATAACTCAGAAACATACAAAGGATAATTGAATAATTGCAACACTTATTTAACCTCTCATTCATCTTATTATGCCCTGAACCCACATGAGGTGTACCACAACATGTGAAAGAATTGCAACAAGATACGATCTCGATGTATAAGGCTTAGAAGCATGCTCGGGTTCCTAAGCCTATCTCTTAAGTAAGACCCCGTCTACACTGGTCCTCAGCAAGTCTGCTTCTCGGTGACTAATAGGAGTGGTCGGATATCTCAGACTCCACATCTCAACCTGGGTACTCAGGCAGTGAGTCAAATCCCTTAGGCTTATTATGTATAAGTGGACCTACTGACCATAGACCACTCAACATATAATACAGGTACCATCGACATCCCCGGTTGGTGTTGGATACCACACAACTCTAAGGAGTCTTCCCTAATGGTCAAGACCCCCACACCCTACTGGTGCGCTCCGGCTTACCTCGATCTGGACTACCTCCAGTCGGGAAACCATTTCCTTCTCGCAGCACACGCCTCATCCTGTGAGGATTCTACAGTGTTCAAGGCATCTACATGTCTAATTCACTCTTTAAATTCACCATTTAATCATCACATCAACATATCTTTGTTCGACTTTGTAAACCATTCATTTCATAAACCATCTAATAACATTTACCACAACTGAACTGTTAAGCATCACCACATCTCAAACTGAGAAACATTGATATTACAATACTTGTTTCACTGAACACCCTATCATTAGGGTTTCATTTACCTCATTCACTTATCACATAACTTGCATAAGGATTGAATACATCATAACATCATTTAGAAAGAATTGCTCTCAGTAGTTCATGTATAATTGAATATATATATATATATGAAACTCTGTAATGAACTAAACTAGGGTTTCATGCCAAATGAAATGCAAGATCTTATCTAACATATATGTAATACGCATACAAATAAAACCATCACTCATAACCCAAGAGATTCAACTAGGAAAACTTCTTTATTCAATCATACAACAATTTCAGTTATAGCCAAAAATCTTAGATTTCGGTATATTCATGTAACCTTTACAATTACTTTAAGAATTCTCATTTAGATGGATTGCAGTCATTTCTTATGCGATTTCATAATCTAAAATTCATCACAACAAAGAAATAATCCATTTCATAGAACTTGCAAAAGCTAGATCAAAAAGGCAACTTAGTGTTTGTACTCGCATACCAAGAAATTGAAGATTATTGATAATTTAACTCATTTTTGTGCAATCTACTGTTTATAAGAAGTACTCACTCCCACTAAGGTGTGAAAATACCCTAAAAATGTAGCCCATCTCTGAAGATCTCAAATCCATATCAAATCTCTAGCAAAATCCACAGTTTCTTCTTCCTTTCATCCCTAAAGAAGGTTTGTTGTAGGTAGAAGATGAGGATCAGAGGTTAACCCAAAACTCAAATTTGTTGGACCGGGGATTTTGAGAAAGGGGAAACAAGGAGGAGAAAGAATCGATGGATAAAACTACTTGCCAAGTCGAATCTATATCAACCCTTTTTGGTTTCTCTTGTTATTCACGTTCTTTCCCAAAAACCACCCCAGAAATCGCCTTCTAGGTCACCCTCTCGTTGAGCATGATGACTAGGATGATAGAGGATTGAATCATTGTTCCAACACTGTAATGACCCTTCCTCCCAGTAACCCCCAATTAAGGGAGACCAGAAAGTCAGAGCCATTATCCCAATTAATAGGATCAAAGGTTCGACAAATAATCAATAACAATTATCAAATTCTACCAACTATACTGAAATCTGGTATAAATTAAAACTTTTTGCATACCTTTGAAAAACTTGGATTACTAAACTTCTATCTATATGAGAGAATATTCTAACTAATCCTCCTTGATCATTAATCCTCATTTAATTCCACATATGCCACTTTATTGTTTGTCCTTTTCACTTGTACCTAAAACGCCGACAAATAAAATGTCGGTCAGCATAAAGCTGGTATGTGGGGGGAAACAATAATCGTGCAACTATGATAACAATGTAATCAACCAATTATCATTTAATAGCTAAGATTATGTCTTAAGAAATACTACTCAATCCTTACCTATCCCCTATCTATGTGTTGTCCCTACAGTGAACTTGGATACTACCTTCCTCATGGTAGATCCCCATTAAACCCCACATGATCCTACCTAATAGGTAGATCAATATCTAGGGTTGAGTCGCATGGCACTACCCATAGGTAGACCAATCCCGAACTCATGGTGTGCTAAAGAGCTGCATGGCACTACCCATAGGTAGCCCAATCCCTGACTCAAGGTGACTTGATGGACCTACCCCATTGGTAGCCATGTACTAAGTCATCCAATGACCTGATGGACCTACCCCATAGGTAGCCATGTACTAGGTCAAACTATTAAGCCATAGAGGGGACTAGGATTTGAGCTAGTAGGCACATATCTTAAGTGATAGTCATATCCACATTATAGTTTGCATGAATTAAATTCATCCAACAGTTTAATTCAAGTAATCGAGGAAAACTTTGGAAAACCTCGAAAAACTAATTCGAGATATTCATAAGCGTAACCACATACATATTAGGCAGATTTGAGATAGAATCAACCAAGAAGGGAAAACCAATCAAGCAAGAATCTTGAAATCACATCCAATTCCTTTTTATCAAAATCTATTCAAACCATCTTACTACTTAAGGTTTCTATTCCTTTTTAGGATTTCTACCTCCTTTAGGGTTTACTTTGCAATTAGGGTTTATTTTACTTCATTTTACTCTTTTAAACCCTAATTTCTCATCTATCCTTCACGAAAGATACTATGGTTATCTTTTAACCACATATAACCCTGATATCAGGAAAAGCATAATTAACCATCAATTAAGTTCATTAAGCCTCTTTTACATCAAAGCTACCATTTTTATCCTTTTAATCCATGACAAGATCAGTATGCTCATTTATCATCAATTCATAGTTCATTATGGTCTAACTAACATGTGAACTCTATTTATCATTAATTCTACCTTTATCCATTAGAAAACCCGAATTACTACATTAAAGGTATTTATCCAAAATTAGGGATTTTAACCTTGAAATAGCTTTGAATTATCATATCTCAGCATTATTCACAATTTTGAATAATTTAAACCATTATGAGACACATTTACTGATATTAGGGTTTCAAGGCCCATTAAAGCGTATTTATGCACATGAACTCTCAATTAAACTAATTATGTGCAAAGTTCATCCTTTGGGTTTTCAATATACCTTTTTACAATTAACAGGTTAATATCAACTATAATTATCCATTAAACCCTACTAAATGCATTAATCATATCTAAATAGGGTTTCTTAATCGTTAATACATTAAAGTTGATAAATTACACTACTTTTCGAATTGCAATCAGAAATAGGCTTCAAACATATTTTTGTTGGATTCCTCATGTTCTTCTGAGCAAAATTCATATATTATGCGTATCCATCCGAGCTACAGTTGACTAGACATGAATTTTGTAAAAATAACTTACTTTGGGCAAATGAAGGACTGCCACGTCACTTCATCCATGCAAAGCTCTCGCGATTTGGAAACAGAACTGAATTACACATATGCCCTTGAATAAGTGTCCACCCTTCATACCTCAGAGGGGTATATTTGTCCATTGATCGCTAGGTTGTCTTCAACCTTGGATCAGCAGCAGCGGCCACCGAGGACGGCCCTTGGCATGGTTCTCCCTCCCATACTAGGACCCAAACTTCACCGGAAGCTGCTTCTCTTCCTTTGCCACTCTCTGGCGCACCCAGGGCAACCTCATTGCTTGGCCAAAGCGGCTAGGTTGGCCTGGGAACACCTACAACCTGCACCTACATGTGCAGATGTATTGTTGCCATGGCATGTCGTATAGGGCATGGCGATGCTAGCTTGACCTTGTTCTGACTTTGTGGCATCTCCAGCCTCCATCGCAACCCTACCTGGGCTCCTTGCTGCCCCATGGTCATGTTGCTCCCCTCTGCTAGGGTTTATGCATGAAACAAGAAGAAGAAGAAGAGAAATAAATGTAGGATTCTTTGGACTCGAGGCTAAGGGTCCAACCCTTATATAGGGGAGGACATCCACACCCTAACGTGCTTGCCTATGAAGAAAACAAGGCTTCTCCTCATTAGGAAACTTTTTTTCCATAATTGAGAATAAATCCTCTCTTTAAATTAATTCCTTGTTTCTAGTTGATCCTTGGTCATTAAGGAATTCGAAATTCTCTCTTTTTATCTTCCTTGTGCTTGGATTTAACTCTACTGGCCACGAAAATCTATTTTCTTAAAGCAATTAACATCTCCTTTTTATATTATCAAAAAGTCACTAATGATGCAACACATTATCTTCTTATTTTGTTTTATTTTTCTTTCCTCTTTTCTTTTTCTTCATTGGGACTCTTTGGATCCCAAGAAACTTTAATACTTTGAAATTCCTTTTTATTGGATATTCATTATCCTTCTAGATGCCTCTTTATCCACTATTTCTCATTATCTCATTTATTTCTTATTAAAATATCTCTTTTTGAGGATTTCTCTTTATTTCTCTTTTATTTTCCTCATTGGCATTCCTTTTAACATTAGTAATCCTTGGGATACGAAAATCCACCAATGTTAACTCAATTATACTTCTTTTCTCTTATTTTCCACATTTTGTCATTGTTTTCAATTTCTTTCTTAATAAATAAATACTTAATTGATCTTTTCTTTCCTTATTGCATTCTCTATGAAAATTCATACTCCCTGGAACCCAAGGAACCCAAGAGGCATGAAATCCATCTTTGGATTACATTCCTTTGCCTTCTACTTCATTCTTTACTCCATTTTCTTATTTATAATGGAGTTTCTTTAGTCTTTTCCTTGTTATTGGGCCCAATAGCCAATAAAGCCCACAAAACAACCATCAAGGCTATTTTAAATGAAATCCTTTTATTCAAAACATATTATATCATTATTTGTTCAAATATCTTTAATATGAGAAATTACATTTCTCACCAAATGAACCCAAAAGTTGGGGTTGTAACATCCTTCCCCTCTTATAGGAATTTTGTCCTCAAAATTTCATCAAGCAAACAAACAATTCAGGATAAGACTTTCCCATGTCCATCGTTGTCCCCTGTGTGGCTTTACCTTATCCATGGCACTTCCAAAGAACCTTTATCATCACATATTCTTTTCTATGAGTTCTTTCACCTTGTCATCTATAAACCTCACAGGTGACTCAGGTCATTTCAACCTCCCTTGGGGCTCACTAGGTTCATTACTCCACACATGGACAGGTACCTCACATAGTTCTCTAAATTGGATACATGGAACTCATCACACATCACATTATCCTAAGGGGTAAGGGAAAAACTTAACCTTCTCCACCAAACAATGTCAAAAGAACCCATGCATCAGGGACTCAACTCTCTTAGCTATAACTTAGAGGGGTTGGATTTTCATGTCACATATTCCCCCACAGTGAACTGCATGTCAGTCTACTTTGCATTAGCTTACAACTCATGTCATCCTTAGGCTCCTTTCAGCCATTACATGATCAAAGCGACTTCATTGGCACACACTGTGGTCCTTTCTTGACCTTCGTGAGGTCCCTTCACCATCATCATCTCAATGAAGTGGTGACCGACACAAACTCCTTTGCAGAGATCCTTTACATCCCGATACTGGCTATGGTGGTTATCATCGCACTTACCGAAGACAAGAACTATCTCTAGATATCACCCTGAACAAGCACACATGCTCTCATCATACCCTCTAGTCTGGATCGTACTAACCATTAGTTAGGGTGATAAGCGGTACTAACATCGAGTTCTTCATGTACCTACTTACACCTTATGGAATTGAACCTTTAGGTCATACACATGATCTTTTGAACTCACATCATGGTGTAGTTGAACCATCTCTCTCATATGTAGTTCAATCGAATCTGTCCCATGACAGAACTCTTTCTTTCTCATGTCATGTAGGTAAGGTGATCTACCATAACCCATATTACATCTTGACCTTCTAGGGGAGACTCACCACAACATCCATAGTGATGAACTCCCATTCCCTCTCAGGGACTCTTTATCCTCTATGACAAAACACTGGGTTACTTGTGTTTGTCCTTCACCTCCTGGAAACATACCACATACAACTCCATCTTAGGCATCCAAAGTACTACTGTCACTTATTATCTTGGTAGTATCATGAACTCTTGTATGTCATGATTCCTTAAGATTGATTCCTCAAAAACCTTGAACCACTCTAATCGGGGTTTCATCACTTTCTTTTCCAGAGAAGTACATCTGAGGTTCGAAAACCATCCTTTTATTGTATCAAGGCCTAGGCTGGCTAACCAAGCAACCACTAACTTGTTCAACAGATCTTGTTCCATCTGAGTGTTAGCCAAACATATCTTCTTTTTCAAACTTAGGGTTATCATTACAACCTCATCTATCCTCTAGTTGTACTAGGCAGCTACATCTCAACCAATTCATTCATTACCACTTTATATCCTTAGGTGTTTGGTAACGTTGAAGATGTACACCTCCATGTATTCCACTTATTATCTCATCTCTAAGTTTATCTTTATCAAGAAAACTCTGAGCTTATTCTCTTGGTTTTTCAAACTCAACCTTGTATAACTCATAGCTCCTGATAAAACATCCCCATAAGATATCTACCTTGTAAACCATCCATGTATCATTCACTTCTCAAGGGCATGTTATCATCTCTGTCCTCATACCTCATGGCAACGTTCCAACTCACCTCACCTTTTATCCTTGGTGTATGGCATGCGTACTGTCCTATCTCTCACTGCCATAGATAGAGGAAACAAGCATTTGGCGGCCATCCAAACACAAATTTCTTCCTGTTCTAAGAGTAGAGATGGTATATCCCACATCGCCAGTACACCTATAAATCTAAGTTGAAATGTGCATCATGATCATTTCAATATCAAATTTACTTCCATGGAAAATTGGTTTCGAACCTACTGGGGTTTACACACATCCCTTGGTCATTTCCTCTAGGTCTATAGGGTGCCAGTATTTTAGGGGTCATCCCTCTTCCCTTATGCATCCAGAGAGTGCCCTACTCATCTACCCTTCGGGTCTCATGTGTTCATGAAGGTGATCAATCTCCTAACCCATGGCCCTCATACAATGATAGTTGTTACCTCCCGACCCTATGGTCATGTGCAACTAGGGAATTAGGCAACTCCTACTTCCATCAGTCTTATCCCTACCTGACCCTAGGATAGACTTAGGATTCTAACATAGTGCATGTTCAACTTAGAACCTTACCCAGGCCTTCATTATCTCTCTCTCTGCATTCCTGACTGACTTATATCCTTTCATAGGGGTCATGGCAACCTGCCTACCTTGGTCAGGCCCCATATCGGTTACTTCCAATGTAACACATCCACATGCACTTAGAGATGGTTATCTATGGGTCTACAGGTTCATTCTCATACCATGTACTTTTCACTTAGCTTCTCACAATCTTATGAGACCTCTTTAGGTTTCCAAAAAACCCACAAACCGGTACACACCCTACCAAAGGGTTCCTCTCCTAGGATGGGAGGAAACTAAAACTCTTGACAACAGGGTCACAAACATCCTTAGGGCTTGTATACACATGAGCATGCTTAACCCAACAGCTACTAAGGCACAAGCAGACCACCTACTAAACCATGCTAGGTCATACTTGTTCTCTTTTCTCAATGTTGGATCAAGATCATACCTTCCCATGTCATCAACCCCACTGTGAAGGGTTCATTAGACATACCTTAAACTTAAGGGGTTTCCCTTTCCTCTAACCATGAGGAGTACCATGCTCAAATCTATAGAAACTCAAATCTCATCATGAGCATCAGGTACACCACTTCCCCTCTTATACCTAGGAACCTTAGGTTCACTTTCATGATGTCCAACTGCCTGCTCAACTTCTTAACCACAAACCAAACATGTATAAGGTATGCCATGTACTTCCTGTCATCCTTGTACTCGAGCAACACTTCAGAGTTGAGTCCTCCTCAAGGACAATCAACAAGGTACAAGGCCTATCAACCTATTCCTAAACCTCTCCAGGTCTAAGGAACTCTTCTTCCCCATAGGTACAGAGGTACCAGTAGACTCATCCTCTCTCTAGGGTTTGTTTCCTCTCATGGTAACCAAGCCATCATCAACCTCCAGGGATCATGCATGAGGCAACCACAAACATCCACTTAGGTCGCATCATCCTCAACTCCACACTTATCCTCATATCTCAGAGTCTAGGCTTCCAACCTTCTTGCTTGGGTCTTGCTCCCTCTCCCTAGAGCTTACTCCACAACCAACCTTATACTAAAGGTCCTCTCTCCATGAAGATGGATCAAGCTCACAAGCATACCTCTACATGAAGAAGCCTATGTTCAAACTTACGTTTGCTCAAGGTTAACCCTAGCCCTTTATGCTTATCTCATCAGCTATCTAGCATACTCCCTTGGCCAGGGTTTCAACCTACTGCTCGCATTACTAACATATTCTGGGTGCCTACTATGCCATGTTCATATAAGCTCATGGGACTTCCATAGGTTCTTCTCTAACCCCATCAATGAAGGAGCTATCCTTCTCTCTAACATGCACAACCCTTTCCAAGGTTGGGTCGCCAAAGGCACTAGGTCATCCAACCTCTCATGGCTCATATGGCATCTATGACATGTCCATCCAAACACCTGGTCTACCATGACATCTAACTCATCATGTCCTCTCTAACCTTCACTTAGGGTTAGGGTTAACATCATCCTCAGAGGATGTGCCAGGTCTCTACTTGCAATGGAGACCTCTACCTCCAAAACTAACTCTCTTTACTTATCCTCCTGATAAGAAGGTCTAGCCATAGGTCTCTCCTGAGGGCATGACAACTTATGTCATACAACAAGCATGTATCTATTCTTTTATGCTTAATCTATTAAGCTTATGTCCATGACCTCTTATTTACATGCTTTTTATTAATTTGGTAGAGGATTCCTTAAACCTTATCAACCTTAGTCAAACCTCAAGAGGGTGAGGAAAAGAGAGAAAACCCTAATCCTTAAGGTCCTTAACAATATTTGAGTAAAGAAGGGAAGAACAAGATGAGAGAGTCCTAAAGGTATCTTATTTCGAGTCAAGTCATGATACATTGGCCAGGCAGTCACACTAATCTGGGAGTCCTCATATTCCAACTAGCGGTGTGGAGGAAAATCTTGCCAGCCCCCAGACGTGATCCTTTTCTAGACACCTCTGTCTTTCGGAAATTCCTCTAATAACTCCCTTGGGTTCTACCGAGTTTGTAAAATTTAATAATTATTAAAGATTAAATGAGGAACCTAGGCTCTGATACCAAATGTAACGACCCTGCCTCCCAGTAACCCCCAATTAAGGGAGACCAGAAGGTCAGAGCCATTATCCCAATTAACAGGATCAAAGGTTCGACAAATAATCAATAACAATTATCAAATTCTACCAACTATACTGAAATCTGGTATAAATTAAAACTTTTTACATACCTTTGAAAAACTTGGATTACTAAACTTCTATCCATATGAGAGAATATTCTAACTAATCCTCCTTGATCGTTAATCCTCATTTAATTTCACATATGCCACTTTACTAATTACCCTTTTAACTTGTACCTAAAACGCCGACAAACAAAACGTCGATCAGCATAAAGCTAGTATGTGGGGGAAACAATAATCGTGCAACTATGATAACAATGTAATCAACCAATTATCATTTAACAGCCAAGATTACGTCTTAAGAAATACTACTCAATCATTACCTATCCCCTATCTCTGTGATGTCCCTGTAGTGGACTTGGATACTACCTTCCTCATGGTAGATCCCCATTAAACCCCGCATGATCCTACCTAACAGGTAGATCAATATCTAGGGTTGAGTCACATGGCACTACCCATAGGTAGCCCAATCCCTAACTCATGGTGTGCTAAAGAGCCACATGACACTACCCATAGGTAGCCCAATCCATAACTCAAGGTGACTTGATGGACCTACCCCATTGGTAGCCATGTACTAAGTCATCCAATGACCTGATGGACCTACCCCATAGGTAGCCATGTACTAGGTCAAACTAGTAAGCCATAGAGGGGACTAAGATCTGAGCTAGTAGGCACATATCTTAAGTGATAGTCATATCCACATTATAGTTTGCATGAATTAAATTCATCCAACAGTTTAATTCAAGTCATCGAGGAAAACTTTGGAAAACCTCAAAAAACTAATTCGAGATATTCATAAGTTTAACCACATATGTTTCAGGCAGATTTGAGACAGAATCAACCAAGAAGGGAAATCCAATCAAGAAAGAATCCTAAAATCACATCCAATTCCTTTTTATCAAAATCTATTCAAACCATCTTTCTACTTAAGGTTTCTATTCCTTTTTAGGATTTCTACCTCTCTTAGGGTTTACTTTGCAATTAGGGTTTTTTTACTTCATTTTACTCTTTTAAACTCTAATTTCTCATCTATCCTTCACGAAAGATACTATGGTTATCTTTTAACCACATATAACTATGATATTAGAAAAAGCATGATTAACCATCAATTAAGTCCATTAAGCCTCTTTTACATTAAAGCTACCATTTTTATCCTTTTAATCCATGACAAGATCATTATGCTCATTTATCATCAATTCATAGTTCATTATGGTCTAACTGACATATAAACTCTATTTGTCATTAATTTTACCTTTATCCATTAGAAAACCCTAATTACTACATTAAGGGTATTTATCTAAAATTAGGGACTTTTATCCTTGAAATAGCTTGGAATTATCATATCTCAACATTATTCACGATTTTGAATAATTAAAACCATTATGAGTCACATTTACTAATATTAGGGTTTGAAGGCCCGTTAAAGCATATTTATGCACATGAACTCTCAATTAAACTAATTACGTGCAAAGTTCATCCTTTTGGTTCTCAATATACCTTTTTAAAATTAATAGGTTAATATCAACTATAATTATCCATTAAACCCTACTAAATGCATTAATAATCTCTAAATAGGGTTTCTTAATCTTTAATTCATTAAAGTTGATAAATTACACTAATTTTCGAATTCAAATCAGAATTAGGCTTCAAACATATTTTTATTGGATTCCTCGTGTTCTTCTGAGAAAAATTCATATATTATGTGTATCCATCCGAGCTACGGTTAACTAGATATGAATTTTGCAAAAATAACTTACTTTGTACCAATGAAGGACTGCCACGTCACTTCATCCATGCAAAGCTCTCACAATTTGGAAACAGAACTGAATTATGCATATGCCCTTGAATAAGTGTCCACCCTTCATACCCCGGAGGGGTATATTTGTCCATTGATCGCTAGGTTGTCTTCAACCTTGGATCAGCAGCGGCGGCCGTCGAGGATGGCCCTTGGCACGACTCTCCCTCCCAGACCAGGACCCAAACTTCGTCGAAAGCTGCTTCTCTGCCTTCGCCGCTCTCTGGCGCACCCGGGGCATCCTCATTGCTTGGCCAAAGCGGCTGGGTTGGCCTGGGCACACCTGCAACCTACAGCTGCATGTGCTATCATATTGCTGCCATGGCACGTCGTATAGTGCATGGCGATGCTAGCTTGACCTTGTTCTGACTTTGTGGCATCTCCAGCCTCCATCGCAACCCTACATGGGCTCCTTGCTGCCCCATGGTCACGTTGCTCCCCTCTGTTAGGGTTTATGGATGAAATAAAAAGAAGAAGAAGAGAAAGAAACGTAAGATTCTCTGGACTCGAGGATAAGGGTCCAACCCTTATATAGGGGAGGACATCCACACCCTAACGTGCTTGCCTATGAAGAAAACAAGGCTTCTCCTCATTAGGAAACCTATTTTTCCATAATTGAGAATAAATCCTCTCTTTAAATTAATTCCTTGTTTCCTGTTGATCCTTGGTCATTAAGGAATTCGAAATTCTCTCTTTTTATCTTCCTTGTGCTTGGCTTTAACTCTATTGGCCATGAAAATCTATTTTCTTAAAGCAATTAACATCTCCTTTTTATATTATCAAAAAGTCACTAATGATGCAACATATAATCTTCTTATTTTTTTTATTTGCATTTCCTATTTTCTTTTTCTTCATTGGGACTCCTTGGATCCCAAGAAACTTTAATATTTCAAAATTCCTTTTTATTGAATATTCATTATCCTTCTAGATGCCTCTTTATCCACTATTTCTCTTTATCTCGTTTATTTCTTATTAAAATATCTCTTTTTGAGGATTTTTCTTTATTTCTCTTTTATTTTCCTCATTGTCATTCCTTTTAACATTAGTAATCCTTGGGATACGAAAATCCACCAAGGTTAACTCAATTATACTTCTTTTCTCTTATTTTCCACATTTTGTCATTATTTTCAATTTCTTTCTTAATAAAGAAATACTTAATTGATCTTTTCTTTTCTTATTACATTCTCTATGCAACTTCAGACTCCCTAAAACCCAAGGAACCCAAGAGACACGAAATCCATCTTTTGATTACATTCCTTTGCCTTCTGCTTCATTCTTAACTCCATTTTCTTATTTATAATGGAGTTTCTTTAGTCTTTTCCTTGTTATTGGGTCCAATAGCCAATAAAGCCCACAAAACAACCATCAAGGCTATTGTAAACAAAATCCTTTTATTCAAAACAAATTATATCATTATTTTTTATATCTTTAATATGAGAAATTACATTTCTCACAAAATGAACCCAAAAGTTGGGGTTGTAACAAACACACTTTGTTTTGTTGAAAACGGATAAGTATAGCTCGAGATAAGATTATTTTACGATTTGTTGTAGTGGGAAGCGTCGGCTGTGGTCGCGTGTCGATGCAGTGTCATGGGTTGCAATGTAAACTGCGGTTGCGGTGTCTATGCAGCGTCGATCGCGGTGTCGACCGCGGTCGCCGTGCTCTGTATATATTTACTAAAAAGGGCATAACTCTCTCATTTTAACTCCGATTTGGTTTATTTATTTTTTTGTTCAATTCATAATTGAATTATCTAAAATCCTAAAATATTATTTTGTTGAATTCTCAAATGAAAAATCATTTATTAATTATTTCCTCCAATGTCATTAACCTTGTTCTTGCATACATGAATGGGTTAATGCTATATTAACTCCAACTCGGATCTTTATAGTATGCTTAAGTCATGATTATGAGTTGCCTAAACAAGTATTTAAGGTCACTAAAGTTAATATAAAGCACAACATAGAATATTTCTAATAGAAGCATGACAAGAATCAAGATTATCTTAAATCTCTTGGATTACTAGCAAAGCTAGGAATGGGTTGTAACAGAAATGTTCTAAAATGGAAACTGGTGTGGAAATACCTTCTTTAGGGGAAGACAGAGAAATTTCCTACGTGATAGGAATAGAGATCTATAGAGATAGTTCTTGAAAACCTCTTGATTTAGTAAAGAGAGAGCATACATTGGCAATCTGTACTAAAGGGTTCAGTATGTACAAATTCAGTGGGAGAAAACTTGTCCATGTTACATGAAGTTAGTATCTCATATGCCAAGTGTCCCAAATTCTTACGAAGAATTGGAAAACATAGATAGATATGGATCTATCATGTATGTAATCATCTCATTATCTTGTGTGTATTAGACATGACAAGTATTAGAATGACAAGAAAATATGCATTCATCATCTTGTATGTATTGGATATGACAATATGATATGCTCATCCTATTAACTCATGTGATGAGTCGATGTATGTCTACTTCTAGTGAGGGTCACTAGAATACCATGAAGAACTTGTTCGGTACTTATGAAGTACTAGTTCTATGGTATTATAAGGAAGAGTTGGGTGTAAAGAGTTACATTGATACAAGTTTCCGAAATGACAAAAAATGATCACAAAATATAAAATATAAAAGTGAATATCAGTTATAGAAACATTTTGATTTAAAATCCCTTTAATTCAAAAGGGAATGTCAAGTATCCTTGTGTTATGAATAGCAGAGGATACTATATGGATCCATAGAAATGAACTTGTAGATATTCGAGCCATTGATGACAATTAGTAATACTGAATCAAATAATGGAGCTAAGTGTTAGGCAAGGAACATCAGATTGCATATTACGGAAACTCCATCTCATACGATATGTCATACAATGAAGAGATGTGAAACATGCAATATATCGACTAAAGCAAAGTGTTGCTAACTCACTGTATTAGCATTGGAGCAGAAGAAACATGTGGGACATGTTTGGAGATCACAAAGAATATGATTCAAAGGTGATTGTCTCGCAATACAAGTGGGAGTCTGTTGGTATGTATGTCCTGAGAGCCAATCATATGATGATTTGGATTGGGATACATTATGATTGATTTGATAAACATCAAAGGCAAGCTTCCAATTTATTTTGGTTCAATCAGTTATGATATAATGATAGAACAAAATGAATTTCTAGATGATGACAGTACTCAATGATGTATGTCTTCAGGTTAAGGACCTGAAGAATGAGATCATATGGATGTTAAGAATTTGTACATTCTTGTTTTATCCCTAGTCAGATGTCATTATGGAAGGTTGATAGACAAGAATGACATAGAAAGACTAGAGTGTGTGTTGGTTGATGATAGAGTATCATTAGTCATGATATGTGATATCAAACCAAGCACATAGATACATGTTAGAGAATAGTGTATCAGATACATGCACCATGACAGTGACACATGGAACCATGGCATGGTAGTCACAGTCAGCTCTCACAGTGAAGGTGGTGATTGTGATTCTTAGACTTGAAATCACTGCACTCATCACATGTCATTGGGTACACTTTGACATCATCAAATGCGGTCCTAAAATATGGATTGTTATAAAGGTGATGATTGGGTGACTCTGACACATGGGGTTTTGATTGTAAGTGATAGATGTAGGATTTGTCCCTCCTGAGGGAGTATGATGTACATGGCCACTTGATAAGTGAGACTGAGAAAGGCATGTGCATACATGTGTGAGTCAATATGTGATATTGATGGAACACATATCTTAGACAGTCTGCTTTAGATCAAGGAACATGAATGAATGTTGAAAGGATGACAACTTCATGCCTTGAGTTAATTCAAGATATCAGAGACAAAGGAATTATACATTCACTGGAACACCAATCATAGACTGTAAGATTGAAAGTTGTTCTCCAACTTTCCTTTTCACTTGGGTAGCACTGATGTGTGACTATGCACCACTCTTTGCTTGTGATGTCATAAGCTAGTTATGGACATTCACTGCCAATGTGAAATGGGACTTATAGGGTCACACACAAAGGATTTACCTGGAAGAGAAGTTTCTCCATGAATGATATTTGGATTGATTACTAAAGGTGTTTAGGTACTCAGTCAAACATTCAATCAATTGAATTGACTTAGAGTAATCAAGTTCAAGTGTTGAACTAACTGATTTGAGTGTTGGATTGATTGAGAACTGCATTAACTTTGTTCTGCACAATCTGGACCACCAACTGACTGGTTCACTGGGTAAACCGATCGACTCATGGTTAGTGAGACGACCGGTTCACTTGGTGAATCGATCAGTTTGATTGGACCAAAGGAGCAAGGTTGGGTTGTTTCGATTGTGAGAAAAGTTTTTCATTTGACTTTTACAATTTGATTGGGATAATATTGATCATAATATTAATTGGAAATGAAAGAAGAAAGTCAATTGGAGTCGAGTCAGGAATGTGAAATGACCGGTTCAACTGGTGAACTAATCGGCTCACACTCCCAACCGAATGGTTCGTTTGTGAAATGACTGGTTTGGCTACCGCAGTGCAATCAGTTCATGGAAATTCTAGACCCTTCTACTCACACTTTAGTCCCACATTTCCTGGGGCTGAGAACCCTGACCCTAACGCCTCCTATATATAGAGGGGTACTGGGGGCTTCTCAGACAGCACAACTCAGAATATCAGTTGCTCTGTAAATTTGTTGTCCTCTCTGGTTGTGGTAACCAAGAGAGCCCAAGCAAGTTCTACCCATCCAGGGGATACAATAAGGGAAAGACAAATGCAGAAAAATAAATGATTGTGGGAGAGTGTGTCGGTGACTAGTACACTGACAGAAGGGGATGACTCCTTCTAGTATCTTGTAGGACAGGATGACTAGAGTTCCTAGTGGTCTGTGTGGACTATCTATAGAGGTGGGAGGTTTCTGTCACTCAGGAGGACGACTATCAATTGCAGTCCGGGTTAGGACCAGGAGCTGCATATATATCGTCAAAGACTAGGTGGTTGAAGACCGCACTAGATGCCAGGTATTGTCACTAAGCAAGCCTCAGGACCAGGTACACCTCACTAAAGCCATCCTTCCTATTTCATAGTCGTTGTTGCGATCCGTGGTTATAATTTTGTGGTGAGAGAAAATTTTGTTTCTGCTACCTTCTCCCTCACCTAAAACCCTATAGAGGGATCAGTAGAAGGAGAAGATGGTGAGAGGAGTGTGCATGGAGATTGAGAGGGTCAAGGCGGAGAATGACATGCTTAGGGAGGTGAAGCCCATTGTTGGTGTTGTCAATGTCATGGGAAAGAAGGTGGGTTGGGATCACAAATTCTTGGAAAGAAGGAGTTAGGCTTGATCATTAGGGTGGGGAGAGAAGGAAGTAGCAAGTGTATTGGGGACAGAGAGGACCATTAGATTCAAGGAGAGAATGAAGGATCAGGCATATCAGGGATAAAGAGGACCACTAGATTTAGGGAGGAAAGGAGGAGGTATGTTAGGGTTAGAGAGGTCGTCAAGGTAGGGGAGGGAAGGAAGGGGAAGGTGTGTCGGGTCAGGGAGGGCCCTCAAGGTCTGATAGGGAAATAATGAGAAGGTGTTTCAGGGTTGCAGATGGTCAAAAGGGCCAGGGAGGCATCAGATGGGGGAGTAAAAGAATGAGTAGTTGTGTCGTGGACAAAGAAGGCTATCCAAATTGGGGAGGCATTTGGGTCAGAGAGTGCCTTCAAGATCGTGACGGGAAGGAGGAGAATGTGTCATCGATATTAGGTTTTTGGAGTCAAATGACATTAAAGGGGGATACATGTCAGGGTACATATTAGGCACTAGTTTAGGGTGTGACTTAAGCATTACATAATATTTTCATCTACATAATTAAAGGAATTCATTCCCTATAAGCTCTCAACTACTACTCTCTCCTATGTTCTTAATTGAAATAATAATAATTATTCAAGCACATCCCAAGATATCCTAAAGTCTCTCTTAAGGTCTCGTTATCTCAAACAATTTCACAATCATATTGACAATTAATGGATATTTTGCTCTGTATTGACCCTAAATCATCCCCTCAATTCGTAGTATTGTTATTCACGATCTGAACATAATTTCCACAAAACCTTCTTTATTTTCTCCCATTTGTCTCTCCAACTATCTTACTTTCGTGATCTCAATTCAACAACTTGAGAAGTTCCTCCCCTATATACCCAAAACTATGTCAACTCTCTCTCTCTCTCTCTCTCTCTCTCTCTCTCACACACACACACACACACACACACACTACACCATCTTTTCATAATATTTTCATCTTAAATTCCAAGAATAGCACAAAATAAGCATATACGTATGTGTATTATATATAAAGTAAATAATTATATTCTAAAACTTTAGAATTATTAAATATATGACATGAGATTATATGTATCTACAATTAATCACAGAAATGTTGCAGCAAAACGTGCCAAAATTTATTGTCACGTACGCGCATATGTGTACTTACTAAATTTTGAAACAGATAAATTTCATCACTCACCACTGCTTTGAAGGTGGTGAGATGCAAGGATAGTAGTAAATGGCCGGCTCTATATTTTTTTTATAGGATATCCGATGAGAATGGAGCATTTTTTTTTAAGACAGAATGGAGCATTTTTATAACACATGAGAGCAAAAACCCACCTCCTGAAAATAAGAAGAGAGAGGAGAGAAACTATCACTATGCACTTCGATGAGATTATATTGGCTTCTACCAAATAATTAGAGGACCCATCATATTATATAGGCGTTTCGTGAATGGTATCGTTCTTTTACTTTCTGTTTCGGAAAACCAGTTTACTTCTTTGTTATGATGAATCTTTGCTCAGTTTTGAAGCACCAAGAATTCGGCCTTGGGGAACCAAACGAAAACGAAGAATGGATGCAATAATAAGACCGTACAAATATATAGTTAATTAGGTTGTATTAAGAGTTCTGCTATACGGATTAGAAATGACACTCATATTGAGACTTTTTATGTCTTCGTATATGTATGAGAACAAAAATAGAAATAGAAGTAAGTTACTTCCCTCTCTATTTGTTTCCAAGCATGAAAAAGGACAAAAAAAAATCTCAAAATGGGTGCCACTTTTAATTCAAGTATCATTCCTATAGTATTAATGCCATGGCACCTGCCGCTCTTCACTAGAAAGGCCTTGGCATTCTTGATGACCCTGACATAGACCATCCACATCCACGTTTCCGGAACAGATGAACTGCGCATCTGCAAGTTTTGTAATACTAGCAACACACATGTGCATATGGACGTGCCATATTGAATATATTTATTTTTAATTAAATTTTTTAAAAATAAAACTTCCTAAAAGATAATGGTAATCGTGTCCATTGAACTTGTTTATTTTACATGAAGTATTTAAAAATAAAACTTTCCAAAAGATAATGGTAATCCTCATAACTTCCCACAATGATAATGATAATCCTCGACTTCTCTGTAGAAAATAAAAAATGTGTGGTTTACTGACACCTCAACCCACGTTTTAAGGAATGTGGCAAGTGATTTTATCATGAAAGAGAAAATATAGAATAGAATAAATATAAAAAAAGTTGAGAAAAATTGAATTTGTGAGAAGAGAGAGAGTCAAGGAGAGTGCAACATGAACTCGCTCTTTTATAGTGCCCACAATGATAATGATAATCCTCGACTGCTTTGTAGAAAATAAAAAATGTGTGGTTTACTGACACCTCAACCCATATTTTAAGGGACGTGACAAGTGACTTTATCATGAAAGAGAAAATATAGAATAGAACAAATATAAAAAAAGTTGAGAAAAAGTATGAGAAGAGAGAGAGTCAAGGAGAGCGCAGCATGAACTCGCTCTTTTTATAGTAGTATAGATGATGTAACATAGCGCTAATGTAATGTTCAACAATTAAAATTTTATGCTCTTCATCCCATCACTTCACATAGTAAGAGATGCCACTTTTCATATCATCTTTGTTACCGAGATAGTGGATTTTTTCAAAATTACTCGTCTTCACATAAAGTTGCAAAATATATTTTAGTTGATGTGTAAGAGTGGGGAAGATGGTTTCAATGTAGACATTGATATGTTATAGGTTAAACATGTCATCACTTAGGAAGGAAAAAGGGTACTAACAAAATGTAAACGTGATTGAGCGGTTTTTTAAACTGCATAGTTAGTTTTCAGCTACAGAACTATAATTTCTATTATTTACTCGATCAAATCAGTGGGAATAGATGTAGTCTACTTTCTGCACATATACGAACATTATATAGACATAGTGATCTACATAGTAATTAAATTGGTTATGAAGAACAAAATTATTTATAGATGAAAGGGTTAAGCATGGACCAAGAAATTTTACTGCAATAAAAGTGGGAAAAATAATGGCTCACTCAAAAAATTGAGACTTGGCTACAAATGATAAATATGAAAAGAAGGGACGGAAAATAAAGTAACACTTTATGTATACAAATATATGTAACACCCTTGGAGAAAATATATAAGAGACTTCTCATTGGAAAAAAAAATTGCATATGACATCTTGCAAGTTCCATTGACAAATAGTGAATATATGATGTGGTATGTTCTAAGCAAATCGTAGTTGTATCCTTCATGAGAACATAATTATATTATAAATTCTATTTAAATGTAGAGTTAAGCTTTGTTTGACTTTATCTAAACATACGCCTTTGTCCCACCTGAAATTGAAAAAGAGAACATGAGTATAAAACCATTCAATAAATGATAAGCATCAGAATACATGAGAAAAGCAATGACTTCTAATCAAACTGACTAAGAAGTAGTAAACGCGGATTATACCCATCTCCCTCACCATAAAGAGAAATACATATTGTTTAATTCGAAACACACTCTTAGTAAGTATAAATTTTCCTTTACATACCCTATTTTTATAATATAAAAGTAAGACACCACATCTTTAAATATTATTTCCAGTAGGCTTTCTCTTAAAATGGTAATAGTAAAATGATGGGGGGAGGGGTTCGTGGAATAAAAAATACGAACCTGAGGCAACAACAGTTACTTTCGTTTGAAAATGCCTGAGCAGTTCTCATGAAAAACCCTCCATTGTACCCTATTTCAGAAAATATTGGTTTCTGTAAGAATAGTTGAATCTCTGACTTCTTATTGCATCCAAAGAGGTACAACTTGGAAAAATCAGCATGTCTTTTTGACATAGGCGGGAGGCGTTTGCATTCCCCCATTTCATTGGTCTTGTCATAGCTAGTGGTGCTAAGCATGGACAGAAACATATTAGGAGAGATGTGTAACGTCAAGAAGAGAAGCTAAAGTATGCAAGTTAAAAGTTAACTGTATGGAATCAAAAAAAGCAGCACCAACATTGAGTCTAATAGGTCATATGACAATCACTTAAAAATACTTGCTAAGAGATCTATTGCGGCATATTTTTCATATGGATTTGGATCATGCATTATCGTCTACCATTCGTTTGAAGGCCAATTATGTAACAAACTTGAACATTGTTGTTTGCCTATAGAATTCCTCTTACAACAGTGCCAACAGACAGATCCAACTACTAAGCCACTTGAATTGTAGTTTCCACAGTCGTGGCTTAATGCCAAATATCACACAAAGCAAGGACTGTGGCTTAATGCCAAATATCACATAAAGCAAGGTCTGAGAAGTGATACATAATCACAAACACACACCCTTCCGCCAAATAAATGTGGAGTCCTCCGAGAACATGTACTATCTTATGTGTCTGGATTGTATGCAGGGAGCCACCAGCGAGTTGTCTTCGTTTGAGACCATGTTTGAAGCGTCTTTCCCGGAGGTGGCTTTGATGGTAGAGATCTCTCGAGGAGATCTATATCATCATTATGAATAAGCAATACAACATATCTAATATTGTTAGACTGCAGAACATTGTGGAAGATGCCAACCTGAACAATATAAAAAAACAAACGTCCGGAGCATACCTAACCCAAATAACGTGAAGAGACAAAGAAAACCAGTGTTCGCAGCCCATCAACAAAAATTTCAAAAAGGCTGGAGACTGGAGGGAGTAACGTAAATAGTGCTCCTATGATTGCGCCCGATTGACAATAATTAGCAACGTAGGCACAAAATGGGACTCTTTGGACGTTGCTTCCGTGGTGGACGGCGATGCTCGTCGTTGGACAGTGAAACAATAGGGGTAGTTCAATAAGGATAGAGAAAGACCAAGATGTGGAGATGGAATTGGCTGGGTAGCTGAAAGAATGTGAGAAATGGAAAGAAAGATGAGGGGGAACTGGATCGAGACTTAGAGAACCAATGGGCGAGACTCATGATGTAATTGTGAGCGGTTATTAACTACTCGTTTAGTAGGGATTATAAAGAAGAGAGAGGTTTAAGAGAAAGCGAAGCAAGAAATTAGGGAACGTGCAGCTTGTAACACGACGGTTTATATTTGGAACTCTTAGAATTTAATTGGGAAAGAAATCCGAGGATAAAACAAGTCGTTGAAAGATCAAGAGGATGGGAACCGGAAAAAAATGGAGTAATGACTATCATACGGTTATGGCAGAAAGAAATATATGGGCAGAGTTGTTGTGTGGAGAGACTTTGGTGTTGATCGTGGGTGTGGGCGTCAGTTTTCTCGGAACTGGAAAAGGTATCTTAAATGGAAAAAGCGGGACAGAACAAGTAGTTAGTTACCACACCGTGGGGACTTAAATTGAAAAAAGGCAAAAGAATAGGAAGCCGTAAGATTGGGAGTAAAATTAGCGGACGGTTATAGATGAGAAGGATACATATGGGACAAACAAAGTCGTGGGCAAAGTCGTATTGGGGTGAGGATTTTGTGCTGATCGTGGGGATGTGCATCCGTTTCCAAGTAACTATAAAGACCACTTATGAGATCATTAATGGTTAGTTGGAGGGAATCGTAGAGATGTAGTTTAATAGGAGAGAGGTATTTTGGGATTTTTTTTTTTGAAAAAGAATAATTATCATAGAGAAAAAAATGTGAGAAGAGATTAAGTGAAGGAGAGAGCAGCATTTTGACATGTTGGCAAAATGCTGGAAATGTTTGTTTCTGATTAGCCAGAGATGAGTTTGGCCGGATTTTTTGGCCGGATTTTTTTAACTGGTTGGAGAACTCGCTTTTTTTATAGTAGTACAGATATGTAAAGCCAGCAAGAGGGCAAATTTTATATTGATGCCTTTCACCTGAGAGGTGCAGCAGCTTGCATAGAATACGGCGGGGAATGAGAGAAAGCAACGACGAAACGCACATACGGTCGCGTGGATGGAGCATTGTTGGCGTGCGCTAACTGCCAGGTCCAAATCAGATGCGGGGCTTGGGGGTTCAAAGACGCTTACACCATGGCTTCTGTAACGCGTCTTGGGTTTGGTTGAATTATATGCTGAACTTCCCAAGCAACGTCAATGGAAGCATTTCCTATTACGATTAAATGGGAGACCAAAGTCAAAAGTCAGTTGGGTTACATTTCCAAGACCTAGTAATCGCCATAGTCCCATAGGTATTTTATATGTTCAAAGACTCCGCTCATTGTTCACTTTTGCACGCAAAGCAGTTTGACTAGCACGTGAATGTCATGTCAGTTTGATAAGTTTTTATGTGGGATTACGCTATGTGAACACATTCTGAGACTTAATAATATTCAAGTCCTTCTTCACCGCAAAGGGGCGGCAAATAAAATAATATATTTTATTTGTTATATTTTTTGTTTTGTGATTATATCAGGAATAAAGTAGGTGTAGTGAGCAACCGACTCAAATGAGACATGCGCAATGCAAACTGACTAATGTGCCTATATGAAGTAATGCTATTGAGTCAAGCACAACTAATAGATATAGAGTAATGCCTAAATTAACATATGAAGAGTTTATAAAGAAAGATTTTGAATCTTCACATCTCAACCAAAGTATGACCCATGATAGAGTTGTAAAGAAAAGAAGGATCCATGTAGCCGACCCCAACAGAATTGGGACTGAGTCTTAGATGATAATGATAGTGATGATCTTTTATTTTGTGGTGGAGAATGATTTGAATTCAATTTTGAGTCTTCCTTTTTATGTACCCTCAGTCTCAACGGATGATTAGAAACAAGGGCATTGTCTAGCTTTAATGACAGATTATTGTGACATACATGTTATTCTGAAAACAACATCTACTCTATACATGTGTATTTTATATACTTCCCCGATTAAAATCACGATCTTTTTTGGATGGTTCCCTCATATATCATTACTCATTTTGATTTCTTTTTATTGTGAAAAGTAGAGATCATCTTTTCTATTAATCCCGCTCTCTATTGTGGGATAAACAAAAACACGATCTAAATTCATATTATAGACTGGACAACTAGGGTTAACAAGAGAAAAATAAATAAGTATTTTACAGAGGAGTGTTTGGCTATTGAGTCTGCTATACTGTTCTTGGTATGTGGGATATGGTGGAAACCAATACATTGAGACTTGCTCGTAAGTTTTTGGGCTTTGCAAACATGAGGTTTGAACTTAGTCTGAACTGTGGTATGGGCCTGTAACATGGCTGCAACTAGGAGTTGTCACATCAAGAATATATCACATATCTTTATGTGTAAATGTAGCATAGAGGTCAAATTTCAAAATATAAATTGATTTTGTAGAACTAGAATCAAATAAGGCTTAGGATAAACATTGAGAAATACAATGCCTATATAAAAAAATTATCATTAAAATTTGAAGATATGAGGCCATGTACTTATATGAAATGAATACAATTTTTTTTACCTTCAATCAATTAATTTGGGTTTGCCTTAGCCTCGTCAACGGTAACAAAAAATACCCTTGCGTTTGGGTGCCTTGTGAAGATGGATCAGCCGATGGAGTGTTGCCAAAGATGGAAGGGGTAGGGCATTTGGCAATGAAAATTTCTTCTTTCTTGCAATTGAAGCAAACTAACTTGGTATGGCAACATAATCGATCATGGCCTCATCCACATGTCTTACATTTTGTCCTATAAAACTTAAGTTGACTCTAGTTATTTCTCTAACCTTCATTTCCTCAACTCCCTTTTCTTGATACCTTGTTATGGCCAGGGGTAAATTTTATATGCCTATCTTCATTGGTGGTAGTTAACTCTAGATATCTCGTGCTAGAAGGTTTTCTCATACGCTGCCCCGTTTCTAGTTTAAGGGCCATGTCTAGGGCTCATCAAAGATTTTTGGATGGGAAGTGATGATTAGAGTTTTTAGGTTCGCATCTAGACAACCAATGTAATCCTCTAAGAGATGTTCCTAAATTTTAATGGTGCATAACATTCCAGAAGTCATAACTTTTGGGTGTAGTCACCGATTGAGAGGTTGTCTTCTTGAGCTGAATTTATAACCTCCCTTTTTTCTTCCTCTCACCTATGGGCATGAAATTATTAGTGAAATGGTTTTGAAGGCTTCCCACTCTAGGTTTACAACCTCTATCTCCTTATTCCCACAAAAGTTTTCCCACCAAATTTTTGATCTCCTTTTAAGAAGGTATGTCGAGAACTTTACTTTCATCTCAAAAGGGACTTCTTTGATGTGGAAGGTGTTTATACATACAAGATGTATGCTTTAGCTTTTTCCAATAACTCGGGTTAGTCCTCACCCCAAAAGGTGTCAAAGTTCATTTTGACAAAGTTAAGCACGATCACACCCTTCTTGCATAAGATTGCATTAGAGGATCCTTTTAGGTCATATGCCTTCATGCAATCAACTAGGTTTTTCTTTTATCCCTCCCACCTCCCTTGGCCCAGGTTTTAAGATGAGGACTTTTGGGTTTTTTAGGTTCTTTCCTTTTCTTAGAAGTAGATTCCTCCAAGCCTTTGGACTTACAAGTTTTTCAAGGCATCTTGAATATTAATGAGGTATATTAGATATTTTTTGGTTTTCTAAATCATAATTCATATCTTTATTTAATAATTATTCATAGTAATCATTTTTATGGTTGGTGGAGGATGTCCTAATAATAGTTTAATAAGAAATAGCCATCTGTAGGAGTCTAAATAGAGTGATACATTCTTATATTGAAGAGAGAGATAAGAGGGAATATCTAAAGATGACATGGATTCTTAAAATTAGGTATGTCCAGGAGAAAAGAGCACTTACGATTTTGTCCATCTAAGCCTTACAATGCCATAAGTAGCCTCGTCTTCAAAGAAAAGTGGCTCTGAGACTTTTGTAATGTTGGTAAGGTATGCCCAGAGAGCCAATCATGTGATGAATGACATGGTATAAACCATAAGGATTTGATTAATACTTATAATGTCAAGCTTCCAATTCATTATGTTTCACTCAGTTATGAGATAATGAGGGAACATTATGAATGTCTAGAGAATAATACTACTCAATGACGTATGTCTTCAAGTATTGAACTTGGGGAATTGAGATCATATGAATGCTAAGAGTACATATACATATTCTCATTGTGTCCTTAGTCAGTTGTTACTATGGAAGGTAGATAGACACCGATAACACTAAAGACTAGAGTGTGGGTTGGTTAGTGACCAAATCTCATAGTCATGAAATGGAAATATCAAACCAAGCACATATATACATGTTAGGGAATAGTGTATTGGACAGACCGACCTTGAGAGTGACACATGGAAACCATCTTCGGTGGTCATAGTCATCTCTCATAGTGAAGGTGGTGACTGTGATTCTTAGACCTAAAATCATTGTACTCGTCACATGTCGTTGGGCATGCTTTGACATCATCAAATGCAATCTTGAAACATGGTTTGTTATAACGGTGATGATTGGGTGACTTTGACATATGGGGATAGACTGTGAGTGTGACGCCCCATGCCACAAACCACAAGATAACTCAAAACTGGCCATAGAAACAAAACTTAAACAAATAATTACCAGAAAACACTGGAAACTAAAACCATTTATGTTAAGCTCCCAAATAGCAAAAAAATTTTACATATGAGTCCTTACATGTCACAAGGTACTCATCATGTATGCCATCAGCCTGTTACAAGAAAACCTCTCCCAAACATTTATATACATATCCACCATATCCGTACATGAAGAGGATACACAAGCCAAACCATGTATCGAAAGAACGTATACAAAACACACCCAAAAACTATTCCAAAGACCTGAGTGTACAGGGACGAATCTAGGAATCTAACAATAAAAGGACCACCAGCAACACTTCCAACCTTGTCAGCTACTGTCCTTCTTACTGATGCTCAACCTCTACTGCACAATCTCTACCTCCTCATGTACGTCCACCTAAAAATATGTGGGAAACCCACAGGGTGCGATTCCAAATCTCATTGGAGATATAACTCTCAACCAACACTGTTATTAGCACTGATAAGATTATTAAGAAATAATAGTAAACTACAACTATGATAAGTAAGTAATCATCGCTAACTGAATAAGCAATTCCAATTAGATTATGAAACATCTTACCATCATAAAAGGAATATGAAGAACATGTATATTTGCTACCAACTATACTGTACAAAGCAAACAAGGCCTCATCCAAAATTTCCATATTTGAACCTAAGCAAGATACTACATGGCTAATTACGTATTTCATTATGCCTCAAGGATTTGACTCGTACCACCCCAGTCCAACCAATTGCTACTAAGTCCAAATTGGTGCCATACAAGGTCTATGGAAGAGTTGGAATCCATGACCTCACCATACCTCATGGTCATTACACGAGTGCACAATAGAGACATACCAGTCAACTGTAACTTGTGACATATAGTCAATAGTGAAAGTCCTAGCCCTCTTTGGTATAGGTCACGACGCTAGTGAAACTGAGCTACGGCCCACATCCGCACTCATACTTGGGTATGTCCCACATCTAATCTTGTGAAACCTCATAGGCATCAAATTATTAAGCTACGACCCATATCCGCACTCTTTCCAGGGTATGGCCCACAGCCAATCCTATGAATGCTTATACTCAACAGTATATGACTCCAGACTTCCTCTAAGGGAAAACTCATTTCACCATCCAACAAGTGCTGACACTGAGATGGATCTATGGAACATGGAAAAACTACATGATTAAGTTCCTCTTGATTAGTAAATTCCATTAAGTGTCTTTTAGCATCAATCAGGTTACAATGCATAAAATCATAACAAATTCTACAAAGATAAGGACATAGTACTCTTCCAATAGATATAAAAATATAGGGAGTGAACTTGTCACACTATCACCTCATGATGCGTGTATTATTTCCATTTATCACATCATCAACAAAGTCACATGCCATGGGATATCAATCCCTCAACTCATCTCATATTAAACCACAAGTCACTGCCAGGTCATAGGATCATTCACAACATCATTCCTAGATTTCAAGTGCCTCAACATGCCTCTTCAAGGCTCATTTGATCTATATCATATCATAGTCACCATAGCATACACTAGCCATGATTATCAAGCTCATAACACCTGCATGGTTAGAAGTTTCTAAACAAGAGAGGTAACCACATAACATTATAACCATTACATGATGGAGAAATAAGCAAGATCATTGTTTAGGGTCAGGGTTTTCCTTTTAATTGATTAGGAATTGCAAGACTAGGTTCAACTATCAACCATAGAAACATCACTCCCCATCATCTTGGAGTGTATAAGGATTAGGAAGCATCATTAGAGTTGATTAGATAACATTCTAAACAACATAGTATATGGCTTATGTATCATACATATATGGTTATCATTAGGTGTTTACTTGTGTTTCTCATCCACCTACCATCACCCTATGTTGACCACATAGCCACATAGGTTGTGACCACCTACTATGGTCCATGACACGACCGCGACTGTAATGACCCCACGTTCTACTAACCCCCAATTAAGGGAGACTAGGAGGTCAGAGCTGTTATCCCAATTTCCAGATCAAAGGTTCAACAAATAAACATTAATAATTATCAAACTTTACAAGACTATACTGAAAAGTTGGAAAAAAATAAACTTTTTTCATTCCTTTGAAAAACTTGGATTTCTAAACTTCTATCCACACACGAATTCTATTCTAACTAATCCTCCTTGCACTTTAATTCATGTATTCACAATATGCCAATTTATTGCTTGTCCTTTTGGATTTGTACCTAAAACACTGACAAACAAAATGTCGGTCAGCATGAAGCTGGTATGTGAGGGAAACATTAATCATGCAATTATCCATAAAAATTTATTGAAATTAATTACAGTTTAATAACCAACTTTACGTTTTAAATATAACTGTGTGATCCATACTTACCCTAACCTCTGCGTTGTCCCTGCAGTGGACCTGGATGCTACCTTCCTTATGGTAGATCCCCATTGAACCCCTCATGATCCTACCTACCTAGTGAATCCGTTTTTATAGGTTGAGTCACATGGCACTAACCGTAGGTAGCCCACTCCTTAACTCATGGCGTGCTATAGAGTCTCATGGCACTACACGTGGGTAGCCCAATTTCTAACTCATGATAGTCTAGACCTTACTCTAGGTTACCCTTTTTAGCATTTGTAAATCCATAGAGGAGGATCCAGATCTAAGCCAGTTATATATATATATATATAGTGATAATCTTAGTCACTTTATAGTTTCATGAATAAAAGTCATCCAAGCAGTTCATTTCAAACAACTGATAAAATCTCTGGGAATCGTCGTGAAACTAAGGTGGTTAATCATAAATGTAACCACATACCTATGATTGCAGATTTTGAGACAGAATCAATCAAATAGAGAAATCTCAACCAAGCAACCAATTATGCACAGAAATCCTGAAACAAATATACAAATTTCCTTTTATCAAGATTTAACCAAATTCATCTTAGTTCTTAGGATTTCTATTCATTTTTAGGGTTTCCTTTAAAATTAGGGGTTTGCCTCCACTTTTAACATTATGAATCCTAATTTAGCAAAACTACATAAAAACCCTAAATTTTTCATCTTACTACTCCTAATAGACTTAGGATCATTATTTAGCAACCTTTTTCCCTAATTCAAAATCAACAAAGTTTTTCTCTTCTTTTACCCTAAATTAGGAATTCCATATGTATTATCCTTCATATAAATATTAAAACCCTAAATTAGCCAACTTTTCATTCAAAATGGATGAAAACTCTATCTTAATAATCAACAGGTTAATACTCTTCAAATTAACGTATTAATCCACAAAGATTCACCCTTTATATACAATTAGGGTTTCTAATTACCCTTTTAATACCTTTTTCTACCAAATTAATGTACTTTTGTAAAACGAGATAGAATCAGGTTATCAAACCATTTTTGTCATGTTCCTTTATTTTTCTAAGAAAATTTCATATATAAAGTTTTCTCATCAGATATTCCTAGCTATTTCTATGAATTTCGCAAAGAAAACCTTTTTCTGGATTATTCGAACAGAGATAGGAATTTACCAAAAATCGCTGGACGTTCGATCGATGCACTGCTGGTCTGCTTCTAGATCTGACGCTCCATGTCGATCACCTCCACTACACGATCTAAGTAAGCGCTCTGGTCCTGCGATCGTTGGATCTTCGTGTGGATTCACCGTGGATCTCAATCCAACGGTTTCTGCTCTTCGTCCTCCTCCCTTTCTTTACTCGAACAACATGGTGGTGTCGTGGCTGGACCTCGTCGGAGTAAGAGCAATCGAGAGAGGGAGAGGGTTCTAGGACTCGGGAAGTAGCCACCTAGGTTCGCGAGGGTGTGAGGGAGCGTGAGAGGGTCTATTTATAGGATATGGGGGCTTCTTTTAAGGTTCCTTCAACCCTGCTGTTGCCCTAAACCTCAGGCAATTTGGGCTTTTCATGTAGATGCATTGAAAGCTAGACAACCTAGGGTCGAAAACCTTCGTTTCTCTCTCCCGAACCCAATGGTACACCTTCCATGAGTGCACATGCACTGATTTGATCAGAAATCAAAGGGGAAAATCCCCCTGTACTCAGTTTAAGTCCATGTCCCGCTGGGACTTTGACGATGAGTGGTGCCTATTGGATCAAGATCCAACGGCCCACATCCTTCATGCTCAAACAAAAGGAAACAATTTTTCCTATTTTCAATATAAATCACATTTTGAGGATAATTTGAAAATACCATAACTCTCAATTCATAATTCCTTTTTACCTCAAATTTTAAGGGAATTCTGTTTATGATTTAATCTCCCATTATGCCAAATTTGGGATCATTATCAAAAGAAGACGAGTCCTTTTATTCAATTATAAGTTGTTACTTAAATATTTATATTGTCCACACACTTTCTCTTTCCTTTGCCATTATCTTGTTATTTTGGGTCCCTTGGACCCCAAGAAATCCTAAAGGCATGGATTCCCATATTGGGGAATATTTATTTGCCTTTATCCTCTTATAAAAGGCTATTTCTCATATTTTCCTTATTATTAATTAAACCATTTTTCCTTTTTATTTCTCTATGTTTTCAATTGCGCTCAATGGCCAACAAAGCCCATTATCAATCAATCAAGGCCATTTCACACAAAATCCATCACAAATCAAAGAAATACATTTCATTTATTCTTTAAAAGAGAATTACACCTTTTATTACATACTTAGGAAATTGAGCTTATAACATCCTCCCCTCCTTATAGGAATTTTGCCCTCAAAATTCAACAATCAAACAAACAAATTAGGATATGCCTTTTCCATGTCCGTATTCAGCTCCCATGTGGCTTCATCCTCTCCATGGTGCTTCCAAAGAACCTTTACCATATCTAAATTCTTATTTCTGAGCTCTTTTACCTTGGTATCTAGAATCCGCAAAGGTAACTCAGGATAAGTTAGCTTCCCTTGAAGCTCAATGGGTTCAATGCTCAGCACATGGCTTGGATCTTGCACATATCACTTCAGATTGGACAGGTGAAACACATCATGCATCATACTATATTGAGGTGGTAACACCAAACGATATGTGGCTTCACCAATTCGTTCTAACACTTCAAACGAACCCATGTATCAGGGACTCAACTTTCCTTTGTTCTTGGCTATAGCTTGGAGTGGCCGGATTTTCAGAAAAACATGCTCTCCCACAGTGAAATGCACATCAATCCGCTTCGCATCAGCATATGACTTCTGTCGATCCTGGGCTCTTTTTAGCCTTTGCCTGATCAAAGTGACTTTATCAGCATACACTTGGAGTTCATCTGACCTCAACAAGGCCCTTTCACTAACATCATCCTAGTGAAGTGGTGACTGATACTATCTCCCATAAAGAGCTTCATATGGAGGCATCCTGGTACTGGCTTGGTAGCTGTTGTTGTAGGCAAACTCAGCTAACGGTAAGTACTGCTCCCATGATCCACCCCAATCGAGCACACAAGCTCTCATCAAATCCTCTAAGGTCTGGATTGTCCTTTCTGACTAACCATCTGTCTGGGGGTGATATGCGGTACTAAATCTCAATGTTGTACCTAGTTCCTCTTGAACTTGCTTCCACATCTTAGAAGTAAACTTTGGGTGTCTATTGGAGATGATGGAACCGGGTACGCCATGCAACCGCACTATCTCTCTAATATACAACTCAGCTAAGTCTGACACTTTGGCAGTGGTCTTCAGGGCAAGGAAGTGTGCTGACTTGGTAAGGCGATCTACCACAACCCATATAGCATCATGACCTTTCTTAGTCCGAGGTAGACCCACCACAAAATCCATGGTGATCTGCTCCCATTTCCATTCTAGAATCTCTATAGACTGTAACAGTCCATCGGGTCATTGGTGTTCAGCCACATAAGACAGCTGGCCACATATGCTGCAATATCTCTCTCCATCCTTGGCCACCAAAAAAACTTATGCATGTCCTTAAACATCTTGGTTGTTCCTGGGTGTACCGTGTACTTAGAACCATGAGCCTCTTGTAGTATACGGTCCTTCAATGGTGAGTCATTATGAACCCATATACGATTCTCATATATGATCCCTCCGTCTATTCCAAATGAAAGACGGGTCTATGGCTTCTTCATCAAGCCCTTCATCTTGTCAAGTTCCCCACTGGCCAACTGTGCTACTACAATCTCACTCAACAATTCAGACTATATCTAGATATTGGCCAATCGAACTCAATCCTCTAACGGTTGTGGAGTCCACTTCACAAGTTCTTCTAAACTCTTCCACTGGCTGGAAAAAATAGATGCACATCTGAGCTGTTTCCAACTTAAAGCATCAGCTACGATGTTCATCTTTCCTGGATGATAGGAGATGGTGAGGTCATAATCCTTCATGTACTCCATCCATCGTCATTGTCATAGGTTTAAGTCTCTCTGTGTCAGGAGGTACTTCAGGCTCTTATGGTCAGTGAGGATCTCTAAGGTAGCTCCATATAGGTAATGTCACCAAATCTTCAATGCATGGATGATAGAAGCCAGTTCTAAGTCATGCATCAGGTAATTCACCTTGTTGGGCTTGAGCTATCGAGAGGAATATGCAACCACATGCCAATTCTGTTCCAACACACAACCAAGTCCCATCTTTGATGCGTCGGTGAAAATCATGAAACCCTCATTTCCTGAAGGTAAAGTCAAAAATGGGGCAGAGGTCGACTTCTCCTTCAACTCCTGGAAATGAGCCTCACATACATCGGTCCACACGGACTTCACATCCTTCCGAGTCAACATGGTCAAAGGCAAGGTGGTCTTTGAGAAATCCGCGATGAAGTGCTGATAGTATCCTACTAACCCCAAGAAGATTTGAATCTCGGAGGGGTTCTTCAGTGCAGGCCAGTCTTGAACTACTGAAACTTTAACCAGATCTACATCGATTGTTCCTCCTGACATGATGTGTCTAAGGAGCATGACTCGGTCTATCCAAAACTCACATTTAGAGAATTTCCCATAAAACTTCTACTTTCTCAAGATATCAAGGACTTTACCTAGGTAGTCTCGGTGTTGATCCAAGTCATCTGAATAAACTAGTATGTCATCTATGAACACTATGACAAATGAGTCAAGGAAGGGTTGAAACACACTATTCACAAGGTTCATGAAAACATTGGGTGCATTGGACAACCCAAAAGGCATAACCACAAACTCATAGTGGCCATAATGTGTTCTAAAAGTTGTTTTCGGGATGTCCTCATTCTTGACTATCAACTGGTGGTAACCCGATCTCAAGTTGATCTTGGAAAAGACTCGAGCTGACTTCAACTGGTCAAACAAGTCATCTATCTGGGGTAAAGGATACTTGTTCTTAATGGTAGCCTAGTTGATCATCCGGTAGTCTACGCGCATTTAGAGAGAACCATCCTTTTTCTTTACAAAAGGAACCGATGCTCCCCATGGTGATGTTCTAGGGTGGATAAAACCCTTGTCTAGCAATTCCTGCAATTGTTTCTTCCACTCGACCAACTTTGCATGGGCCATTCTATGAGGTGCTCATGAAATAGGGCTTGTCCCGGGAGCTAGCTCTATGGAAAAATCCACCTCTCTCTTGGGAGGAATACCAGGTAGATCATCTGGAAAAACATCTGCATAGCTCCTAGCTACCTCTATTTCCTCTAAGGATTGCACCCTGGGTTCTGGCTCAGTAACTAATGCCAGGAAAGCTCAACAACCTTTACTCATCATCCGCTCCACTTTCAAGGCTGACTCATATAGGATGGTGGTGGCATCCTTCCTACCCCTAATGATAAAAGGTGGGTGAACTGGTTTCTTAATGATCACTTTCTTCTCCCTACAGTCAATATTGGCCCTATATGTATAAAGCCAATCCATACCAATGATCACATCAAAGTCATTCATATCAAGAAGGATAAAGTTTGTAGGAAACTCATGATCTCAATTTTTCACAGGTATTACATGAGTTTTTAAAAGAGATGTAAAGATCCGACCACTCGGGGTTGTAACATCTAAGACATACCCTAAATCCTTGATATCCAAACAAAGCATAGTTGCGAGATTTCTCAAAATAAAAGTATTAATAGATCCAGAGTCAAACACAACTTTTACATTGTGTCCCATGACTTCAATCATGCCTACATTGTTTTTCACCATACATTAGACCATTACATGCTTATCTTAAAACATAAACTAAAACTCTAAGGGTTATTACCCTTGATCAACTGATTAGCATTAGCTTGAGCCTCCTCATTGTCAATGGTAAACACTCGAGCTTGTCTTCTCTCTCCAGTGGGTGGGGCTGCAACTATATGTGGAGCTGCCACAGGTGGGGCTGCAACTATATGTGGAGCTGCCACAGGTGGGGCTGCTACTGGTGGGGCTGCTACCTATCCTGGTACTCTCGGATCTGGTAGAGGACAAACATCTTGGATGTGTCCATCTTGATGGCACCGAAAGCATGTCTTCTTCTTGTAGCGGAACTCACCGGCGTGCCCCTTTCCGCAGGTGTGGCATTGCGTTCGGTTGTTCTCTTGACAAAGTTTCCCTTTTCCTCCATGTCTTCCTTTGGCATGATTACACCCTTGACCTTTCTTGTGGTTGTTCTTCTGGCCTTGGGTTCCTTCAGTGAAACCCAAATATCCCCTGGGTGGATAGTGAACTAGCATCACTATCCTCTCCATGTCTAAAGAAGTGTTGTAAGCTTCGGTGAAGGTTTTAGGTTTACTTGACATCACATGGGGCTTGATGGTAGGGTGAAGATGCTCTATGAAGTGATCCACCCTTCTTTCCTCATCCATCATATGCCTGAAATGCTCTAAGATTCAAAACGTGCACCCAAAGTCTGCCACATATGAGTTTCCTTGAGTCATGTTGGTGAACTCCCTTTCCTTTTCCTTCTTGGCTGAGACAGGGATGAATCTGGTGGTGAAGATCGTCTTGAAGTCAGCCCATGCCATTGGTTCCTCAGTTAGATCTCAGCCTATGATGTGAGTCTCCCACCATATTTTAGCTACTCCTTCCAGAAGATGAGCAACAAAGAGGACCTTCTTGCTCAGATGTACCTTAAGCATGCAGAATCCATTCTCGACTACAAGCAGCCAAGCTTCCACCTTGCTGACCACCTCAGATTTATCTTCTCTCCAGAACGTCTCAATGTTTATCTTGACAAAGTCCAAGATGGTGGCTCCCAGTCGAGGATGAACAGGCAGCGGCTCGCCGTTCTCACCTCTAGCTAAGTCTCAGAGGGCCAAAGCACCAATGGCCTTTGTCAGCTTCTTCTGTTGTTCCATCCACAAAGCATCAGGGGTGTGGATTATCATGGTTGGTTAAGGACCACCAACTTGGTACTCTTCCATCCGGCCCACCTCCTCGTACACATGTTGTGCCTCATACCCTTGGTCTTCTTCTTGATCAAGGTTCCTGAAGGGTATCGGGTCAGGATTAGGGACCTCATGAGTGGTTTCTTCAGGTCTCTTTCTCTTCTTTGAAGAATCTCCACCGTGGTTCCTCTTCCTCTTCTCGGAAGACACCTTTCCCTTGAGTGAAGGTCCACCACCATTGGTGGCATCTGGGACAACCACTGTCTTCACGCGAGCCATCTGCATAAGCATACACATAGACTCCTTTAGTCTATACCTTTAAGCTAATTATACTTATGTCGATGATGTCTTATTACATATCTTTTATTAATTTGATGGAGGATTCCTTAATCCCTAACTTACTTACCCATACCACATGAGGGTGAGGAAGAGAAAGAAAAAACCCTAACCCTTAAAATCCTTAATAGAATGTGTGATGAGAAGGGATGAATAAGATGAGAGAGTCCTAAAGGTATCTTATTTCGAATCATACCCTAAGAATTTGGTTAGGAAGTCACACAGATCTGGGATTCCTCGTATTCTGACTAGCGGTGCGGAGGAAAATATTGCCAGCCCCCGGTCATGATCATTTTCTAGACACCTCTATCTTTCGAATAATCCTCTAATAACTCCCTTGGGTTCTATAGAGTTTGTAAAATTTAATAATTATTAATGGTTAAGTGAGGAACCTTGGCTCTGATACCAAATGTAATGACCCCGCCTTCCAGTAACCCCTAATTAAGGGAGACTAGGAGTTCAGAGCCGTTATCCCAATTTTCGGATCAAAGGTTCAACAAATAAACATTAATAATTACCAAACATTACCAGACTATACTAAAAAGATGAAAAAAATAAACTTTTTGCATACCTTTGAAAAACTTGGATTTCTAAACTTCTATCCACACATGAATTCTATTCTAACTAGTCCTCCTTGCACATCAATTCATGTATTCACAATATGCCAATTTACCGTTTGTTCTTTTGGGTTTATACCTAAAACACCAACAAACAAAACGTCAGTCAGCATGAAGCTGGTATGTGGGGGAAACATTAATCGTGCAATTATCCATAACAATTTATTGCAATTAATTACAGTTTAACAACCAACTTTATGTTTTAAATATAACTGTGTGATCCATACTTACTCTAACCTCTGTGATGTCCCTACAGTGGACATGGATGCTACCTTCCTTATAGTAGATCCCCATTGTACCCCTCAAGATCCTACCTACTCGGTGAATCAGTTTCTAAGGTTCAGTCACATAGCACTACCCGTAGGTAGCCCGCTCCTTAACTCATGGCGTACTATAGAGTCTCATGGCAATACACGTGGGTATCCCAATTTCTCACTCATGATAGCCTAGACCTTACTCTAGGTTACCCTTTTTAGCATTTGCAAAGCCACAGAGGAGGATCCGAATCTAAGCCAGTTATATATATATATATATATATATATATATATATATATATATATATATATATATACATACACACACACACACACACACATATATATATATATAGTGATAATCTTAGTCACTTTATAGTTGCATGAAATAAAAGTCATCCAAGCAGTTTATTTCAAACAACCGATAAAATCTCCAGGAATCACCGTGAAACTAAGGCGGTTAATCATAAATGTAACCACATACCTGTGGTTGCAGATTTTGAGACAAAATCAATCAAATAGAGAAATCTCAACCAAGCAACCAATTATGCACAAAAATCCTAAAATAAATATACAAATTTCCTTTTATAAAGATTTAACCAAACTCATCTTATTTCTTAGGATTTCTATTCATTTTTAGGGTTTCCTTTAAAATTAGGGTTTTGCCTCCACTTTTAACATTATGAATCCTAATTTAGCTAAACTACATAAAAACCCTAAATTTCTCATCTTACTACTCCTAACAGACTTAAGATCATTATTTAGGAACCTTTTTCCCTAATTCAAAATCAACAAAGTTTTTCTCTTCAATTACCCTAAATTAGGGTTTCCATATGTATTATCCTTCATATAAATATTAAAACCCTAAATTAACCAACTTTGCATTCAAAATAGATGACAACTCTATCTTAATAATCAATAGGTTAATACTCTTCAAATTAACCTACTAATCCACAAAGATTCACCCTTTATATACAATTAGGGTTTCTAATTACCCTTTTAATACCTTTTTCTACCAAATTAATGTACTTTTGTAAAATGAGATAGAATCAGGTTATCAAACCATTTTTATCACGTTCCTTGTATTTTTCTAAGAAACATTCATATATAAAGTTTTCTCATAGGAGATTCCTAGCTATTTCTATGAATTTTGCAAAGAAAACCTTTTTCTGGATTATTCGAGCAGAGATAGGAATTTATCAAAAATCGTTGGACGTTCGATTGATGCACCGCTAGCCCACTTATAGATCTGACACTCCACGTCGATTGCCTCTACTACGCGAGCTCAGTAAGCGCGCTGGTCCTGGGATCGTTGGATCTTCGTATGCGTTCACTGTGAATCTCAATCCAACAGTTTCTGCTCTTCGTCCTTGTCCCTTTCCTTACTCAAACAATGCAGCGACACTGCGGCTAGACCTCATCTGAGCAAGAGCAATCAAGAGAGGGAGAGGGTTCTGGGACTCGGGAAGTAGCCGCCTAGGTTTGTGAGGGTGTGAGGGAGCATGTGAGGGTCTATTTATAGGATATGGGGGATTCTTTTAGGGTTCCTTCCATCCTGCCGCCACCCTAAACCTCAGGCGATTTGGGATTTTTGTGTAGATACGTTGAAATCAAACCAACCTAGGGTCGATAACTTTCATTTCTCTCTCCCAAACCCAATGGTACACCTTCCATTAGTGCACATGCACTGATTTGATCATAAATCAAAGGGGGAAAATCCCCCCTATACTCGGTTTAAGTCCATCTCCCACTGGGACTTTGATGATGAGTGGTACCTATTGGATCAAGATCCAACGGACCACATCCTTCTCGCTCAAACAAAAGGAAACAATTTTTTCTATTTTCAATATAAATCACATTTTGAGGATAATTTGAAAATACATTAACTCTCAATTCGTAATTCCTTTTTACCTCAAATTTTAAGGGAATCATGTTTATGATTTAATCTCCCATTATGCCAGATTTGGGATCATTGTCAAAAGAAGATGAGTCATTTTCTTCAATTACAAGTTATTACTTAAATATTTATATTGTCCACACGCTTTCTCTTTCCTTTGCCATTATCTTGTTATTTTGGGTCCCTTGGACCCCAAGAAATCCTAAAGGCACAGATTCCCATATTAGGGAATATTTATTTGCCTTTATCCTCTTATGAAAGGCTATTTCTCATATTTTCCTTTTTATTAATTAAACCCCTTTTCCTTTTTATTTCTCTTTTCTTTTTAATTGGGCTCAATGGCCAACAAATCCCATTATCAATAAATCAAGGCCGTTTCACATGAAATCCATCACAAATCAAAGAAATATATTTCATTTATTCTTTAAAAGAGAATTACACCTTTTATTACATACTTAGGAAATTGAGGTTATAACTAGCCATGATTATCAAGCTCATAACACTTGCATGGTTAGAAGTTTCTAAACAAGAGAGGTAACCACATAACATTATAACCATTACATGATGGAGAAATAAGCAAGATCATTGTTTAGGGTCAGGGTTTTCCTTTTAATCAATTAGGATTTGCATGACTAGGTTCAACTATCAACCCTAGACACATCACTCCCCATCATCTTGGAGTGTATAAGGATTAGGAAGCATCATTAGAGTTGATTAGATAACATTCTAAATAACATAGCTTATGTATCATACATATATGGTTATCATTAGGTGTTTACTTTTGTTTCTCATCCACCTACCATCACCCTATGTTGACCACATAGCCACATAGGTCATGACCACCTACTATGGTCCATGTCACGACCGTGACACTCATGTGCCTCAACCATATATCACATATCATGACCTTTAACCTTCTAGATCATATCACGCCTGCGACACTTAGGGTTAGGGTTCCACAAAGCATCTTAACCAGAAGGTGTCTCGACCTCAACTTATGTCGCACCCTCAAGACAATAAACCTCCACCCATGTCATGACCCAAGACCATCATGGTCATGACCCTACTCTCTAGAGTGAGTCTCAACTCAAGCAAAATAGAGACAAAGCCCCAACACAAATGGTAACCCAGCCACCACCCACCAAGGGTCTCAACCTAACATTCACTAGGTCAAACTCAACCTCAAAGGAGAATCTTGACCCAAAATCTATCAAGGTCATGACCATCATGGGGGGAGTGTCATGACCTCCCAAAATGCACCACCTAGGTTTCCAAAATAGAACTAAAACTGAAGGTGAAACCATAGTTACCATGAAGAAAAAGTCATATACAACCGGTCACCAGAACCCCAAGTCATGGGTCAAGAAAATATCAATGGGGAACCTTATCCAAGGAAGAGAAAACCATAATCAAGATAATCCTCCAACCTCTAAATGTACAAACACCATGCATGAGGGAAAGGTAAAGAGAAATACATAGGGAAAACTTTCATAACAATTATCTACCAAAATGGGTACGTAAGATTAGGGTTTCAGATTTCTTTCAAACCAAGCAAGGAGTCTCTAGCAAACAAGCTCTAGATATTACCACTAAGAACAAGCATGGTGAGGAAGAAATTTAGAGGAATAAGACAGTAATAAAAATCATAAAGGAGTGCAATAATAGAGTAGGTTTAGCATTATATAACCCACCTTAAGATGATAACTACCAAGAGCATAAAACTTCAAGATCTAGATCTCCAAAAACATGATCCAAGGGTTGAAGAAGCTTCACCAAAATCTCCACACTCAACCACAGGAACACCTCAAGAACAAGAAGACACCAAGGTCAATGCTAGCCCAAGGCAAGAAGCAAAGTAACTCTTGGTCGAAACAAGGAGGAAGGAAGAAATAGAGGAGAAATCCTCTTCACACTTGGGTCTACCTTGTCAAGACATGGTCTATGACCCTTGTGATGAGGAGTCTCTCTCCTAAATGACCACCCTGGGAAAATTATTATCTAAGGCCGAAAAAAGAGAAGGAGATGAAGGTAGGAGATCAAAGGAACATCAACTTAGAAGGTAAAAACTTACCAAACAGGGGAGATGAACTCGTATCACCACCACATACACATGCAAGAGGAGATTGGTTCCTCAAGCTCCAAGGATGAACCTGCTTGCTCCACCAAGCTCCAAGAATAAGCAAAGAAGGAAGAAGAAGATGGATGATTGAAAGGATTGCAAGCAATAAGGGATAAGGGGTTATATAGATGAAGGACGAGAGAGAGTAAAGGGTGAGGGGTCAACAAACTAAGGAACCCAAGGGACACTTGTACTTGTAAAAGACCAACATGCATCCACATGTAACCACTTAAACATGACATGCAAGACATGACACACTCTAGGTAGTGTCTTGATCACCTAAGAAACTCCACCCCCTATGTTTCGACTGTGACACACCAAGGGGCTCCATGGTCAAGACACACCCTAACAACACCACTAGGTCACGACACCAAGATCACCATAAGAAACCTAGGTCAAAACACACCTCTCCAAGCCTTTGTCTTAACCCAAGACAACCTTAGTCGCAACCACCACATTGAGCGGAAGTGTCTCGACCATGAAACCCCCTCAACAAACCCTAGGTTGTGACCTAGGTCAAGACAAACCAACAAAGGTTACAAGGTCAAAGCACACCAACCCTAGAAAACCCTAATCACCACTAAGGGTGACACCACTTAACTAAGGGTCAAATAAAGCACCCCAAAGAACCACACTCTATCTCATGAAGACCAGAGAGAGAAGGAACACTCTAGAGGTGTGTAACACAAGAGAAGTAGAATTACAACTTTATAATGAAATCCTACTCCTACAACTGCTCCAAACCGAACAAACCTCTCTCCTAAGAAGATTTGTGGAGTGGAGAAGCTTTGCTGCACCTTGGAGTTGAAGCTTGGAGAAAAAAAGAAGAAGAATGGGGTTCTTTAGGAAGAAACCACCTTCTTTCCTCTCCAAAACCACCCTCCTTGCTCTAGCCTTGCTCTGGGATGAAAGATTTTTGAATTATGACTCTAGATAACTACTCCCCTGAGTGGTGTCATTTTTTAAAATGAAAGGAATCATATTTGAAAATTGTTGAAACTAACAGGCACACGTCATGTCTTTCTCCAGACACGACATGTCCTATCTCCAATAGTTGTTTTTGAATGTGAGCACATGGCGTGTTTGATTTATTACATGCCATGTACTTTACCAGAAAGGCTAGACTTGGTTCTGAATTCCCCGGTACACATCGTGTCTTTTGTGGACACACCGTGTACTTTTCTTCAATGACTGAAGGAAATGGCCGTCTGGAAATGCGCACACTGTGTCTTAAATAAGGCATGTTGTGTGCATTGCTGTTTCTATAGAGTTAAAGTTTTGGATTCTTGCAAGGCTTAGAGAAGTCTCTATAATGATGAGATTGAGTTGGGGTATCTCCAATTTGATCCTTTTGATGCAAATCTGCAATACACATCATGTGATAAGTAAAATAGAAAAAAGATGGCAAGAATGATATGAATAGAGGCTAAATGGGAATAAAATGGACTGAATTTGTGTGTGAAAACATGTGAAAAGTTTATGTGGAAACCACACAACAAATCCCCCAAAGCTTGAACCATTTCTTGTCCTCAAGCAAAAAGAGCATAGCCACACAAATGAAGGAATGTTCAAGCTTGTGCATGGATCAAGTGAAATGAAGATTTGTAATTAACTCAACCAACCATGTACAGTAGGTCTATTTTCATAGGCATCATCTCAAATTAAACATCCAAGATAGAGAAGTTTTAGTTTAGAAATGGTGGTCACAAACTAAGCAAAACAACACTAAACAGGATTTGGATAGTCAAACCAAACAACTAGTGGATGCACAACACACAAATTTCCAGCTATTATGGATGTTATGATGAAATCTTAGTTAACTTTAACAATCTTAGTTGAGCTATCTTCTCAAAAGATATGACAATTAAGTTTTGGGATTCTGGCACTCGGCTACTAATTTAGGCTTACGCACACTTGTAGTATCGGTTGGGCTATTATCTTTACCCTCTTTTTATATTCATACCACCTAACCATCGTTGTCAGATCAGACTCACACTAGGATAGCATGATATGTGGGATGTTTGCCATCTTTTATTGGATAACATGAGAATAAGATAAAAGAGATCTTTGCACAACACAAGGGAGTCAACGAGAAAGTTAAGTTAACAAGATTCCATTCATTATTTGCAAATTTTTCACTGAAAAATCGGTTGTATATGCACTAAAAGTTTGGCAAGAGTATCCTGTATTCTGTATGGTGTTGTAGAGTTGGTTTATTTGCTAAAATTTTATACCGTTACATGTATTTAGCAATTAGAGATGTGAAAATTGAGAGTTCAAGCTACAATTACAAACTAGAATTATGTACATGGGGAAATTCATTTTTCATTTGATTCATGCATGCTCTTTACTAATTCGTTCATATGGCCAAAAGAGATACAAGGTACAAGATAGTTCAAGCATACAAGGTGCAAAAGTTCATTCTATCATAATAGCCTCACTTCATACTAAACTTGCCATGAAGGGAAATAAAAAACATGAACATAAAAGACTAAAATAAAGGACTAACATGACCAACAGAAGCAAATGACAAAAGCAAATGAATAGAAACTACATTACGGGTTGGTTGCACCCCCCTAAGCTTGAAATCTACAGTGTCCTCATTGCATCAATCGAGCTCATGAAGGTAGCTACCGGGTACCTGTCATGGGTGAAAATCAATAAGAGGGGCCAGTGCCCCCGTGGTCAGTCTGAAAGAATTGGATGACAAGATCATCCTCTGGTACATCCATCAGAGTGGGCTACGGGGCAGACTCTAGCTGCTGCTGCGGCAGCTGATGCCACTGTGGGATGGAGTAGTGGCCCTCTAAAATATGCCATGAATCCATGTAGTGGACCATGTCGTGCAACACAGTATATTGTGTGCCCATCTGATCCAAGCGGACGTCGATGTGATCGAACCACTACTGCACGTAGACATACAGATGCCTGACATCAAGCATCGCCCAGGAATACTTTGTCTGGGTGCTGGTGGAGGGAGGCGGTGGAGCAAAAGAAGCAAAAGGTGCTGAAGGACCTGCCCCAGTATCATCACCAACTTGGGCAGCTGCTATCTCCTCATTCGTGGCCAGTAGGACTTTCCAGTTGTCCTTGTTATCTATGGTAACCTTCTCAGGGTCTGGAAGGTCAATATACTGATCATCATCAAAGAACTGACAGAACTTGTTGTCAAAGTTGGGAACCCTCGAGATCAAGCCTACAGAGAGAAGATACTGAATATCTACCAGGTTTTTGCCTCGTGCAGCCTCAAGCCCTATCAAATTAACGCCAAGTTTCTGTGCAATCAAAGTAATTAAACCGCCACACATGATGTCGTCGGCATCCCTCTTCTTCACATTCTTGATTTTAAGGAAACGTTGAAGAATATAGAAAGCATCATTGATTTTGTGCTCATACATCATGCCCCATAAGAAAAAGAGATCCTTCTTCCCAACAACTCCTTGTGTCTCCTTCTTGGAAAAAACCCCAGTACTAAGAAGGTGATGAATATATCGGAAGATAGGATTGTGTATAGAAGATGCCCTGGATGATTTTTCCTCATGGTAGTCCTCATCAGAAATCTCAAACCAAAGCTCGCTGCTGTGAAAAGTAGGCGGGTAAGAAATCACGACATCATAGTGACACTCCAGTAACTCACAAAAACACTGAAAAATGAGTTTGAAAGCATGACCCAAAAGCCTAAAACATATAATACCGAAGGGCTCGAGTTTCTTCTGTGGGTCTTTCTCAGTGACCAGTGTCATCAAAAACTCATCTACAAGATGGGGGTTGGTGTTTGATACCGTAAGGCAGATGTAGCTCAACCCCAAGTCTTATAGGTGTGTGAGGACTTCATCCTTGAAGCCCAGAGTCATCATCATCTTCTGGCAATCAAACCTAGAAGGAAGAACCCTCCTTGTAATTAGGAACTGGTATGTCGAGTCTTCTTTAGGGGTGACCTAAAACTATGTAGTTGAGATGTATCCTGATGCTTGGGAGGAGATAGCGTCATGCTTGCGGTTGTTGGTCTGCTTGAATGGAGCCATGTCTGCTATTGACTGGTTTGCACACATTGAGTGATAAGGCAGACACAACGTGTGTCTGAAATAGAAGGTCGACTCTGATTGTAATGCAAAAGCCGTGTGCTTCTGGGTACACATCATGTACTTGGAGTTCTGTGAAAATTTGCAGGTCACGAGCGACCAATTTTGGGGAAAATGGAGGAGAACGGCAGTGGCTTGCTTGAAGTTGACACTCATATGGTTGACAGTGACTTGGTTAGGGAGGTTTGCTGACCTCCTTGGCATCGAGGAGCCACTTGGAGAGGAGGATGGAAGATTTCTTTTCTCATGAACTTGTTGGAGAAGATGATGGCGGTGTGCTCATTCTTGACTATAGGGCTAGCACCACCTTGTGCTAGGGTGCACGAAGGCTACAGAGCAGCAGAGCATGAGCTTGAAGAAGACACGTCATGAGGAGGCTAGACACAATAGAGGGGTAGATATGCTCGAACTCGAGGTGGACACGTCATGAGAGATGAACACGGAATGACGGAGGCGACTTGCTTGTGCTAAGGTGCATGACAGTTGGGAAGAAAAGGGTTAGGGCACACAACTGCTTCGGCTCAAATGAAAGTTTGAGTGGGAGGAGCGGCCGTATGTTAGGTTATAAACTTGCATTTTCGTCAAAAGACACTTCATGTTCAATTAAAGACATGCCATGTGTCTTTTCAGAACACTCTTTCTATAATAAAAGACACGTCGTGTTGTATAATTTACATGGTGTGTGACTTTCCAGAATTTCAAAATGCCCATTTTCACTGATACCTACACGGCGTGTGCTAATAAACACACATCGTGTACATCTTCTAGGTAGCTTATCCCTTTTCCTTCTACTATGATACACGTCGTGTCTGATTTAGGACACGACATGTACTTTTTCAGAACACTTGATATTTCCTTTTCTACTTCGGAACACGATGTGTGCAAATAAAAACATGTCCTGTGTTTTTAGAGAAATCCTTCTGCCTTTGTTTTCTGCTTTGTATACATCGTTTCTAAATTAGAACATGTCGTGTACATTTCCAGGTTGAGGAGAACTTGTATCTGTTGATCGACGACACGACGTGTCAAATAAAAACACGTCGTGTACCTAGAGATATAACTCATTTGTTGTGTTTCTGGAAGTAGAGACACGTCGTGTCTTAATTAAGACACATCATGTCTTCTATAGTTTCTGCAAAAAATAGATTGTGTCCGCACAAAAATAATAACAGATATGCAATGGAATTGTCTAAATTATTACATTCATCCATGATAAGCTCATTTACGAAACTAAATAGTGTTTTTGACTCAAATAACTAGAAAAGAAATCTATCCTAATGTGGGTTCAACTCCCACTAGGTCCTCCATTTAGAGTCTGGAGTAAGACTCTTCAATTGTCTTTCAAGCATCTTGAAGGGAGCAAGAGGCTCCCTTGTGAACTTCATCTCCCGAGGTATACAACTTGCAACGTTTCCCATTTACTTTGAGCATGCCTTGTAATTCAACAACTCCATAAGGAAATATCTTCAATACGAGAAAAGGGCCAGACCATTTTGACTTTAGTTTTCTAGGAAACAGCTTAAGTTTTGAGTTGAACAATAACACTTTGTCTCCCTCTTTGAAATCCTTCCTCCAAATTCTCTTGTCATACCACATCTTGGTTCTTTCTATGTAGAGATTTGCATTTTCATATGCATCAAGTCATAGCTCTTCCAGTTCTTGTAGTTGCAAAAGACGCTTCTCACCAGCCTTCTTCATGTCAAAGTTTAAGAACTTTATAGCCCATAATGCATGGTGTTCTAGCTCCAGCGGAAGATGGCAAGATTTACCATATATCAACTTAAATGGGATTGTGCCTATGATGGTCTTGTAATCCATCCGGTATGCCCATAGTGCGTCATCTATCTTTAATGCCCAATCTTTCCTTAAGCTAGACACTGTCTTCTCTAGAATGCATTTTAGCTGCCGGTTTGAGATCTCTACTTGCTCGGAAGTTTGATGATGGTAAGGCGTAGAGACCTTATGTGTGACTCCATATTTAGAAAGAAGATTATTGAATTTTTTATCAACAAAATGTGTACCACCATATGAGATTACAATTCTTGGAACTCCAAATAAAGGAAAGATGATTTTCTAAAAAATCTTTACTACAAACTTTGCATCTGGTGCTTGGGTTGGGATGGCCTCAACCCATTTAGAGACATACTCAATAGCGATGAGAATATATTGGTAACCACATGAGGAGGGTAATGGTCCCATATAATCAACTCCCCATACATAGAATACCTCAATCTCCAAGATAGAGTTAAGAGGCATCTCATCACGTCTAGAAATTCCTCCAGATCTTTGGCATTTATCACAAGCTTTGACAAACAAATTGACATCTTTAAACAAAGTTGGCCAATAGAAACTGACTTGTAGGATCTTAGTTGTAGTCTTCTCTCCTCTGATGTGACCTTTGTAAGGATAGGCATGGCATTCAGAAATAGTGGTATCTATCTCTTCTTCAGCGACACACCTACAAATAAGTCCATCACTCCCGTGTTTGAACAACAAGGGGTCATCCCAATAGTAAAACTTCACGTCATGGAAGAACTTCTTCTTTTGTTGGTAAAGTAAGGAAATTTGCAATATCTACAAACCATGTCACTTGGGTAGACGATAGTGCATAAAGCTTCTCAATAGGCAAATGATCTTCAATAGGCAAATAATCTCCATCATCTATAGTCAATCTAGAAAGGTGATCGACAACATTGTTCTCTGTCCCCTTCTTATCTCGGATTTCAAGATCAAACTCTCTTGTAGAAGCAGAATCCAGTAGATGAGATGAGGTTTTGCATCCTTCTTATTGAGAAAATACTTTATTATAGTGTGATCAATATATACAATCTCCTTAGATCCTACCAAATACTGTTGAAATTTGTCAAAGGCATACACTATAGAAAGCATCTCCTTCTCTGTGGTTGTGTAATTGATTTGTGCTTTGTCTAGGGTCTTGCTTGCATAGTATATGACATGAAGCTTCTTATCTTTCCTTAGTCATAGAACTTCCCCCACTGCATATTTTCTTGTGTCACACATCAATTCAAATGGAGCATTCCAGTCTAGTGGTTGAATAATTAGTGCAGAAATAAGAGCTTCCTTTAGCTTGGTGAAAGCGATATGACAATCATCATTGAATGTGAATTCAACATCTTTGGCAAGTAAGGAACATAATGGCTTTGTGATTTTGGAGAAATCGTTAATAAATCTTCTATAGAAACATGCATGGCTGAGGAAATTGTAGATATTTTTGACTAGAAAAGGAGTAGACATCTTTCCAATAGCTTCCACCTTGGCCATGTCAACCTCAATACCATTTTTAGATACAACATGACCTAATACTACACCGGATTGTACCATAAAATGGAACTTCTCCCAGTTTAGTACTAGGTTTACCTCTTTATAGTGGGCTAAGACTAATGAAAGGTTGCATAAACATTGATCAAAAGAATCTCCATAAACACGAAAATCATCCATAAATATTTCCATTATGTTTTCAATGAAATCAGAAAAAATAGCCATCCTGCATCATTGGAACATCGCGGGAGCGTTGCAAAGGCCAAAAGGCATACAGTGATAAGCATAAGTTCCATATGTGCATGTGAAAGTGGTTTTATCTTGGTCGGGAGGGTAGATAGGAATCTAGAAAAACTAGGAATACCTGTCCAAGTAGCAGAAATAAGAGTGTTTTGCAAGGAGTTCAAGCATTAAGTCGATAAAAGACAACGGAAAATGCTCCTTACGAGTCACTTTGTTCAAATGCTGGTAGTCAATACACATACGCCAACCCATGACAATATGTGTTTGAATCAACTCACCATTGTCTCCCTTGATGACAGTTGCGCCCCCCTTCTTAGGTACCACGTGGATGGCACTAACCCAAGGGTTGTCACTTATAGGATAGATGATACCGACATCAACCAACTTAATGATTTCCTTTTTAAACACCTCATGCATATTTTTATTTAAGTGTCTAGGTGGTTTAATGGTGGGTTTAGCATCATCCTCCATATTTATTCAGTGCATACAAATATAGGGATGAATGCCCTTCAAATCATCAATAGAGTAACCAATAACATCTTTATACAAATGCAATTCGGCAAGCAATTTACTTTTTTGTTCATTGGTTAACTCATTATTAATTATTACAGGAGAATTAAATTCAGAATCAAGGAATGCGTACCTCAGCCCTGGTGGAAGCGCTTTATGTTCTACCTTTCTTCCGGTTGCATTGTCTTTGGCTTTGTCATCAACAATTGGAGTGTCTTTTTTAGTAGCATTTGAGTGGGCAATAGAAAATACCCCAGAATTTTCAGATCCATTATTCATACTTTCATCATCATCACAGTAGTTTAGTATCAAATTGGCAATATCATGATCTCCTTCTACAAAATAATCGACATAATCCATAAAACAAATTTCTTCAAGGTGAGAGGGTGCTTTCATAGCATCATATATAGAAAACTCCATGGCTTCATCACCAACTCAGAGTGTGAGTATGCCTTCATGAACATCAACTAGGCATTCAAAAGTTCTCAAAAATGGCCTCCCAAAAAGAATGGGGTTGGAAGGAACTTCTACCATGTCTAGTTGTACAAATCACAAGGAATATAAAGTTTACCAATCTGCACTAGCACGTCTTCCATGATACCCTTAGGGTATTTGATGGAATGATCATCCAAATCAATGGCCTTCTTCATAGGCTTTAGATCTCCAAGATCTAGCTCTTGCCATAGAGTAGACGGGATGAGACTGATACTAGCTCTGAGGTCTATAAGACCTTTGTCAAATGTGGTATTGTTGATCTTGCATGGTAGGGTGAAGGCTCCCAAGTCATCCAGCTTCTCAGGAAGTAGATTTTGAATGATATAACTGATTCTTTCAGAAAGCATCACAGTCTCCACTTGGTCCGCCTTCCTCCTTTTGGTGAGGATATCTTTAAGGAATTTAGCATATGACAACATCTCTTTAATAACCTCAGCTAGTGGAAGATTGAAATAGAGTTTGTTTAGAATGCCCATAAACTTTCTAAACTTTGAGTCCTCTTTCATGTTTGCAAGCCTCTGCAGAAATGGTGCATTAACTTTAATAGAAGATGGTACCTCATCTGTACCTTTACCTTTGTCACCCAAAGGGGTGTCAAGCTTGTCTTCATCGGCGATCTCTACACTCTTCCCCTTGGGTGTAGAAGGTCTGTGGATTTTAGCTCCACTTCTCAAGGTGATGGCATTAGCTTGCTACCTTGGATTTACCTCCGGTTGGCTTGGAAGAGAACCGGATTGGGTGTTCTTTTTCTATGTCAAGGTTTGTTGGGCAATTTGATTTTCCAACATCATCGTGTGAGTGGAAATGCCATCCACTTTGACAAAGAGTTGGGCAATCACATCCTTCAAGAGCTTGTCATTGCCCCTTAACTCTTCATTCTGTTGCATCTGTGTGGAGATAAATTTCTCCATCGTAGCCTCCAAGGAAGAAATTTGGGGTGGTTGTTGCTGTTGGTAACCCCTATTGTTGTTGAAACCCAGTGGATTCCCATTGTTTTTCCGATTGATGTTTTGTTGTTGTTGCAGTTTTTGTTGTCCATGTTGGAAGTTCTAAGCATTGCTTGTGTTCCAGTAGGAGAACTTAGGATGATCTCTCCATCCCAGATTGTAGGTGTTGGAATAGGGATTGTACTGCTTATTCCCCTGCATCCCAATGGCATTGGCTTGCTCTAGACTCCCTTGATTCATGTTAGGAGCAATGCATGAAGAAGAAGTATGTCTGGAATTACCACAAGCTTCACATATCACTTCAGCTGATTGGATTTGCAATGTAGTCATCTTCTCAAACTTTTGCGTAAGAATATCAAGTTTAGTAGCAATTAAATCAACAACATCAACAATATTCTTCCCTCCTTGTTTCCCAGCTAAAGAACTAGTTGTAGAGGAGGACTATGCTCTCCTATCTGATCCCCATTGGCAATGGTTTAAGGATATGTTTCCAATGATGTCATAAGCCTCTCTATAAGACTTAGTCATTAATGCTCAATTAGTTGCAGCATCCAGTGTCATCCGGGAGTTGTAGAACAGACCATTATAGAACATTTGAAGTAGCATCCAATTGGTCAATCCATGGTGAGGGAAAATACGTTGAAGGTCTTTAAATCGCTCCCATGTATCATACAAAGTTTCTCCATCATTTCGAGAGAAGTCAATGAGTTGATTCCTTTGTTGGGCTGTCTTCCTCGACGGGAAATACTTTGCAAGGAAAGCATTCAAAAGTTGGTCCCAACTTTTCATTGACTTCTTTGGAAGAGACAAAAGCCATGCCTTGGCTCTATCTCTTAGGGTGAAAGGAAATATCATTAGTTTCACTCCATTGGCAGATACACCATTGATTCTGAAAGTATTCATATACTCCAAGAACTCAGCCACATGAAGATTTGGATCTTCATTGACTGTACCTCCAAAGCGGTTCTGTTGTGTCATCTACATCATGGAAGGAGCAATAGAGAAATTGTTCGCTTCAACTACAAGTAGGTCAATGGCTCACAAATATTTGTGTCAATTGGCATTGCAAAATCCGTCAAAGGATGGTCATCCTCCATGGTTGGATCACTTGGTGTAGCTTCTTCAAAATGCAAAGAAGATGGTGGCAGTGATGATGGTGGAACACCTCTTAGCAGTGGTTGTTCTACTCTTCTTTCTCTTCTTAAACTTGAAAGAGTATGCTCGATCTCAAGGTCTAACAATGCAGATGTTTGAAGACCTCTTTGCGAGTGATGCATACAACCTGAAAAATAGCAAGAAAATTTGAGAACACGACTAAAAGATATATGGAAATTCAAAAATGGAAATGATGATCTAGTCTCAAATACTAGTTAGCACTTATTACTCTAATTAGATTAATCGTAGCTCCCCAGAAATGGCACCAAAAATTTGTTGGTCTTTTACACTAACGCGTTTCAAAATTAAGAACAATCTTTTACTCAACTTAACCAATTCCCACAAGTATACAGAAGTAGTCATAGTCGAGGTCAAACACAAGGAGCTTCAGCAAACCAATTAAATGCAACAGTGCTAAGGTTCAACAATCTAGATCGTTTTAAAGGTGATATGGTTGATTAGACTAGAATTTCATAATTAAACAAACAGTAATGGATTACTAAAAGAGATTAAAATTTAGAATTAGAAGTATATTGGACTTAGGATTTCATCCACATATCATATCATACAATAGGAGCTTGAAATTTAAACATGCTAAGCACTTATTTTAAAGGAGAGTTGTATGTTGCACTTCACCTCTCGGTACAAGTACAATGATCCTAACTCAATTCAACATTCCCATGTATAAATTTCTTTTTGGATCACAAACCTACTCCTCAACTCGATAATTTCCACTCTCATGGTAAAGAAGGAGTTTCCAAGACAGTACCTCCTTACTCTCCTACCTATCTTCTCAGATCAAGCAAAAGAGCATAGAACATACACATAAGGTGGCTAGCCATACATTCAAAAATGAAGAAACTGGTACTCACAAGGTGGAAAAACAAGCAACATAGCATTTAGTATGAAATTATCATGTTCCATACATGCTATGACATGGGAGCTACTCTCCCATGCCCAAGAAAGGGAAACTACTCGTCCATAATAATGTACAACAGAAATTGCACAGAAGTTTCAAAGTTTAGCATGATTTAGAGAAGAAAAAGCTAAGAAAACTCAAGGTGTAACCCAAGAGTAGTAGAATTCCAACTTCAGCATGAAATCCCACTCCTATAACTCCTCTAAACTGGATAAACCTCTCTCCCAAGAAGCTTTGTGGAGTGGAGAAGCTTTGTTGCACCTTGGAGTTGAAGTTTGGAGAAGAAAAGAAGAAGAATGGGGTTCTTTAGGAAGAAACCACCTTCTTTCCTCTCAAAAATCACCCTCCTTGCTCTATCCTTGCTCTGGGACGAAAGAGTTTCAAATTATGACTCCATATAACTACTCCCTCTAGTGGTTTCATCTTTTAAAACCAAAGAAGTCATATTTGAAAATTGCTAAAATTGACAAACACACGCCATGTCTTTCTCCGGACATGGCGTGTCCTGTCTCCAACAGTTGTTTCTGAATGTGGGCACATGACGTGTTTGATTTAATACACGCCGTGTACTTTACCAGAAAGGCTAGACTCAGTTTTGAATTCCTAGGTACACGTCGTGTCTTTTGTATACACGTTGTGTACTTTTCTTCAGTGACTGAAGCAAATGGCCGTCTAGAAATGTGCAGGATGTGTCTTAAATAAGACACGTCGTGTGCATTACTATTTCAGCAGAATTAAAGTTCTGGATGCTTGCAAGGCTTGGATAAGTCCCGATAATGATGAGATTGAGTTGGGGTATCTCCAGTTTGGTCCTTTTGATGCAAATCTGCAAAACACATCATGTGATAAGTAAAATAACAAAAGGATGCCAAGAATGATATGAATAGAGGCTAAATGGGAATAAAATGAACTGAATTTGTGTGTGAAAAACACACAACAAATGACCAAGTGCGTCGGCTATGGGAGCATAAAGTTGTTCCCAATCTCGTTGAATAATGATTTATAGAAAATATTTGAAAAGGTGTTTGTGGAGGGCCTCAAGTAAAATACTACATGCATGTTAGATCTCCTCAACTCAGTAAAGTTTATTAATAATTTAGAAGCCAATATATAATAACCAAAATTTGTAGTTTTTTTTAATATGACAAAACAAATCATTCACTAAAGTAGGAAGTGAGACTGAGGATAATTAATTAGTTTACCTCCAAGTAAATATGTGTCAACTCTATGCTAAATCTTCTGCATGCATTTTTATAAAGCTATCATACTCCTGCAATGTTAATGAATAACAAATCCAAAGAAAATAAAAATAAAAAATTATAGAATAAACTATATAACAATTTGCAACTACCATCTCATTAACATAACTAATGTCATGCCTAGCTTAAATTACAATCTTTAGATGGCTAGAGAACTAACACAATCATTGTCATCCTCATCAATTGCACAACTTGTTGGAAATTTTATTTTTTTACTTCAAAGTTAGGTGCATTCCCATCTTTTCCTCCCTATAACAACTAAAATACTTATACACATAAGAAGGAATATGAAGAATGAGTACTATAAGCATATCTAAATAACCTTTAATTTGTCATGAAACTTCTCTAAGAGGAATGTTACCTGTATGATAAAGTAACATCTTGTTCATTCATTTTCTATTATTAGATTTTCTCTTACCCAAGGCCTATATTTGTATTAAAAATGTTTAATTAGATAAAAAAATTTACAAACATATATTCAAATAAATTGAAACAATGTAATATAGATTACTCATGATTGTACCATAAATTTTTCACTACGAAATACTTCCTTTACAAGAAATTCCCAATCAATATAAACTTCCATTACAATAGGCTTCTTCAATGGTTGTTGGTTCATGTCTAGTCCTTTAACCATGTGATGCATTGATGCCCTCCCATTATAACCATGACTCTTTTTTATGTTTTATAGTATGACTTTTAAAATCATCCATGTTGTTGTTGAAATATTTATCCCAAACAAGTGAAATATGCATTTATGATATTATTACCATATGGATATCTAAAAAATTAGATAAATGATGAATTAGTTGCACTCACCACAATTGCTACCCACATGTGATCTTTTTTCCTTTCAGTGATGTCATGCTAGGAATGGACCTTCAATGGGCAAATGTTACGATCGTGAACAATCCTCCTCAAGTCTAATCCATACCTTATGGTTTTTACCAACATGTTGATGATGCACGGGTTTTGAGTCACTTTTACATGCCTATTTTATACTTGTTTTGTGCATTTATTTGTCAATTAATTGATCTTATTTGCATAAATCATCATTATTGTCTTGTACATTCTATTTGCATCAAACTATACTTATTTTATCATATTTACACTATTTTATGCATTCCCCGACTTTATACACATTTTAATGGATTTTTTAGGTACTCCATGTATAGTGAAAAGTCGGTGTCGCTGACCATGACAATTGGTGCCACTGAGTTAGCAGTAGTGGCCGGGCGATAAGAGACTAGAAGAGTCTGTGCCACCGACTATCAAGTCGCTGCCACTGAGATTTGTTTAGAGTGGAAAATCAAAGTACGCGCATCATCTTGATGCCACTGACCATCACGAGCCGGTGTTACTGACTTCACCACAGCCAGACCGCACCCGATACCGTCAGTGCCACCGACTTTGTCAGAAATCAGCAATCGTTAGATCCACCCAATTATGACAGTTCACGATATGTAGTACCGTAAGTTGACCTATGACTTAAAAGATGATGACCAAACCTAAGGGGGACATCACGTTGCACCAGACGAAGGCCAAAGAAGGGAGAGAGAGAAGCATAGAGTCAAAGGACGTCATCCGGGAGATTTGAGCACCTCTAACGAATGATTTTGCTGTCGAAAGACTGCAGAATGTGCATTTCTTAAGGAGGATCATCCGGAACACCTTCTCGCCAGGGTTACACAAATTTCCTTCATATTTTCCACATTTTTCTTCTCTCTCTCCATGTATTTGCAACTGAAAACTATGTGGGGCTAAACTCCTCCTTTCCTTAGGACTCGAGAGTAGCCCGGAGAATCGTTGTATCGACTTTTGCATAAATTAATACATATTTTTATTTATTCCTAGATATATAACTGTGAAATTGAATGATCTATCTATGCTTGATCACCATTGGTAGAGTTTGAGACTGATAATCTCTCTGGAAGGAGGATTAAAGGTTGGAAAATCACAAGTTATACACTTGCTTACGCGTTCCTTGGGAAAGGTAACATATGGTTAGTGGAAAGAAACCCAGAGTCTTCAATAATGCACCTAGACTAAGATATAAATTTCTACAGGAGTGAAATTAGCTTAGATCTAGGTAGTGAATTCCACCGTGGAAGTGGGCAATTATGATTACAGGATTTCTATCTAGGGTAGGAGTAAAATTTATATTAATTTGGTAGAAATAAGATATAACGAGACCCCATGGTGAAATCGGTAATCCTAAGGAATCCATCTCATTCAAATCAACCACTTATAATTTTTCTTTTTATTTCCTATTATTTTTGTTTAAACTCAAATCTAGTTTTTGAATCATCTTAGCTGATCGCATCGTAGTAATAGTCACTAAGACTATGTCACCCTGAGTTTGACTCCAGCCTCACATAGGCCTATATTACTCGACGCGTGCACTTGCGTTCATACACATGGTTTTAGCATGTCAAGTTTTTGGCTCTATTGTTCGGGAGATGGTAAAGTTTCAGCACTATGAGTGTTTCGGGCAGCCACTCTAGGCCACTTTTTATTTCTTATAACTTTATTTTAATCATTAAAAAAGTTATTGCATACATAAAGAACAAATGTTCTCTATTACGTACCGTTACTAACTGATTTCAAATTTTTAGGTACTAGTGCATGGTGACAACACAGACCATGGACTATAGAGAATCTATACTAGAGGTCCCAGTCATTGTCGAGGTTCCAGTTCAAACAACTGCATCAGAAGGCATACCGTTGATGCCCAGGAAACAAGCAATGGGAGACAGTAATCCAAGAGTTGAAAGGACCATATGGAAGATGATCAAGGCATCTTTTCAGTTGTGCAGACATGGCTTATCAAGAAGCAGAATGTGAATGTAGAACAATAAAAGATTGATCCAGGTCTCATTGCACTTATCAAGTCACAAGCTTTTCATGGGAACACTCATGAAGACCACGTGGCACATATCAGCAATTTTATTGAGTACTGCGATATGGTGAAGGTGGATAGGTTTCCAGAGATAACTATTTATCAGAAGATGTTTCCATCATCACTAGCGGATAAGGAAAAGGAATGGTTGCACAACCTACCAAAGGAATCGACCGAGACATGGGATCAAATGATCGAGACATTCTTTGAAAGATACTTTACTCCGGAAAAGACAAATGAGCTGGTTAGAAACATCAACTATTTCAAGCAATAGGCAGCTGAATCTTATTCTGAAGCTTGGGAGCGTTTTCAAAACATGCTCAGGAAGGTCCCTCACCATGAGATAGATATAGAGAACCAAGTCAAGATGTTCTACTTTGGGATCCACAAAAGTGAATGTGTCACCCTAAATAGTGCAGGCTTGGGGTTCTTTCTCAACAACACACCTTCTACTTGTCATGAAATTTTGAAAAATATGGCAAAGAATCATGCATGGGGTAATGAGAGAGACCATCCATAGTAGATCAAAAGCATAGGGGAGTTTAAAGTTATCACCTCTTTGAATGAGAAGCTAGAATTGATAGCAAAAAAGCTTCTAGAGAAGGATAATAATTTATCATATGCGAAAGGACAAGTGAAATACATGCGGCAACAAGGATACAGGAACAATGACTACTCATGGTGAAAGGATCCCAAGTTCTCTTGGAAAGATCCAAACAACTTCATATAGGATCCTGATCAATAGAACCAACATAGTAATAATCAGCAGTAGCGACCTGCAGCAGAGGAGAGAACAAATGAAATTCTCAACCGGATCGTGAAACAGAATGAACAGTTGATAAACAACTTCCAATGTGATATCTAGAATCAAGGGACCCAGATGAGGAGTTTTGAGACAACTTTGTCTCAGCTAGCGGCATACATGGTGGCTTTGAAGAAGCCTACACAAAAACGTTTTCTAGGAAACACTGACACTCCAATAGGAAACCAATAGGTCAAGGACATACTACCGAGAAGTGGTAAGAAGACATTGACTCCAAAGACCGTGAAGACTGACGTAACCAAGCCTACCAATAGTGGTGACCCAGTGGTAGAGCCGGCACAAGTAGAAGTGGAGGCAGGCAACATAGGGGAAGATCAGAATCAAGAAGCTGAAGTGGAAAGGAGGGCTTCATATGTGCCACCACATTAGAGGACACATATGGTACCAATTCCATATCCTAATAGATTGAAGGCAACAAAGATGGACCAGCAATTTAAGAAATTTCTATATAGCTTTAGGAAACTTTCTGTGAATATAATACTGATTGAGGCAATTGAACAAATACCATCATATGATAAGTTTCTAAAGGATATCATTAATAAGAAGAGGAAGATCCTAGATTCTGAGGTAGTTGTACTGAGAGAGTAGGTCAGTGCGTTCATTTTGGGTACACTACCACCAAAGGGACAAGATCTTGGTTGCTTCAAAATCACTTGTTACATCGGGAAGACAAAGTTTAGGGAGGCACTCTGTGATTTAGGGGTTAGTATCGACTTGATGCCCTTATCTACCTTCAAGAAGCTAGGCCTCAAAACGTCTAGGAAGAGAAACATGGCAATCTAATTGGCAGACAACTCTGTGGTGAAACCGTATGGTATTTGCGAGGATGTACTTGTCAAAGTGGACCATTTTTTCCCCCTATAGACTTCGTAGTGATGGAGATGCAAGATGACCATGGCAACGAGCTTCATTAGGAATACCCTTCTAAGCAACCGCTGATATGATCTTGCAGATGGGTAGAGGCCATTTGACTATGGGAATTAAGGATGATAGGTTTGAGATCACTATGCTAGATAATTCCAAGTCACCCAATGCTCAGAAGCAATGCAATATGATGAAGCACATGGATAGAAATATCTCTTTATTTTTGGGAAAACCATTTTTGGACATGGCACATGTGATGACAAAGGTGGACAGGGGTACACTAGCTGTAGACATCATGGAGAATACTAAGGTGGTCTCACTTGCCAAGGCAGTAGGGTATCCAGACGACGAACATGAGGAATTGGGTTTATCCACTATGGATGAGGATGAAGAAGAACCTCTAGTACATATGCATCCACAACTTCCTCTAGAGGCATGTCTAATGAACCTTATATATAATTGTTTGCAAAGCCAGTCATTAGAAGCATGCATAAGGTTACTGAAGGTGTTGTCGTGCTATTACACAAGGAACTTTGAGGACTTGGGACCGCTACCACCACCACTGGTTTCATCACTCCTGATTCCACCCGAGTTGGAGCTCAAGCCACTGTCACCTCATCTAAAGTATGTTTTTCTAGCTACATAAGAGAAATTGTCGGTTATCATATTTGCATCATTGAGTGAATCAGAAGAAGAACAATTGATTATTGTGCTAAAGAGCCACCGAGGTGCATTTGCGTGGACTGTGGCTAACATCAAGGGGATTTCCCCTACATTATGCCAACACAAGATTCGGCTAGAAGAAGGAGCAAAGCCGATCATTCAACTTCAGCGTCACTTAAATCCAATCATGACAGAGGTAGTCAAGAAGGAGGTACTCAAGCTACTTTCGACAGGTATAATATATGCTATTTCTAATTCCATGTGGGTTAGTCTGATACAGGTAGTACCAAAGAAGGGAGGAATTACTGTCACTACTGACTCATCTAATGAACAAATAACCACTAGATTAGTGACAAGATGGTGAGTTTGCATTGATTATCACAGATTGAACACCGCCACGCTTAAGGACCATTTTCCATTACCGTTCATTGATCAGATTTTGGATCCCACATTTGTTTTCTTGACAGATATTTGAGCTATAATCAAATTTCAATCAAGCCTAAGGACCAGGAGAAGTCTACCTTCACATACCCTTATGGCACTTTTGCATACCGTCGCATGCCGTTCGGGTTGTGCAACACACCCACTACTTTTCAACAATGTATGTTAGCGATTTTCTCGGATATGGTGGAATGATGTCTCGAGGTTTTCATGGACGATTTTTCAGTTTATGTGATATCTTTTGATGATTGTTTGAAAATTTTGGATAAGGTTTTGCAGAGGTGTGAAGACACACACTTAGTGCTTAATTAGGAAAAATGCCACATGATGGTCAGCGAGGGCATAGTGCTTGGATACATGGTGTCTAGCAAGGGATTGGAGGTGGATCTGGTTAAGATAGAGGTGATTTCAAAACTTCCTCCACCAACATCGGTGAAGGCAGTTAGGAGTTTTCTAGGCCATGCCGGGTTTTATCGCCAATTTATTAAGGATTTTTCAAAAATCACGAAGCCATTGTCTGATATTTTGGAAAAGGATGTCGAATTCAATTTTAATGAGAGATGTTTAAAAGCTTTTGAAATCTTGAAAGAAAAACTTATATCTGCACCGGTTGTACATGCTCCAGATTGGATCCAACCGTTTGAACTGATGTGTGATGCATCAAATTATGCTGTGGGGGCAGTGTTGGGCCAATGCTTTGACAAAGTTCCTACGGTCATATATTATGCATCTAAAATACTTAATGATGCACAACTAAATTACACCACAACTGAAAAAGAGCTATTGTCTATTGTCTTTGCTTTTGAGAAATTTAAACAATATCCTGTGTGAGATAAGGTGGTGGTGTGGACTGATCATGCGGCAATACTTGCTGTAGAAGAAGGATGCTAAACGAAGATTGATTAGATGGATCCTTTTACTGTAGGAGTTTGACATTTAGGTCAAAGATAAAGTAGGGATTGAGAATGTGGTGGATGACCACCTATCTAGACTAGAGAGGGTGGATGAGAAGGATGCTAATATACCCGTTCTAGAGACTTTCCCCGATGAGCAGTTGTTTGCCCTTCAGTTGAAGGACCCTTGGTTTGCTAACATCATGAATTATTTAGCTTGCAAAGAATTACCCGCTGATTGGGGGTACCAAGAAAAGTAGAGGTTTTTCAATTCATTGCGCTATTACTTTTGGGATGATTCTATTTTGTTGAGACAGTGCAAGGATGGAATATTGAGGAGGTGCGTACCTGAATGCGAGTATGAGAGTGTGTTGAAACACTGCCACACACTACCTACAGGTGGACACCATGCCAGTTCTAGAACATCCACAAAGGTGTTGGAGAGTGGTTTATACTGGACGACCTTATTCAAATATGCATATGACTTTGTGCATAGGTGTGACGCATGTCAGCGGTCAGGTAACATATCTAAGAGGTAGTAGATGCCATTGAATGTGTTTCAAGAAGTAGAGGTTTTCAATTTATGGGGTATTGATTTCATGTGACCCTTTGCGTCCTCTAACTCTAACATCTACATCTTATTGGATGTATATTATGTGTCAAAATGGGTGGAAGTAATTCCAAACTGCACCAATGATGCCAACATTATATGCAAATTTGTTAAGGATCACATTTTCTACAGGTTTGGAGTGCCACAGATGATTATAAGCGATGTGGGAACTCATTTTACCAATTGGAAATGTGGGACACTCTTAAACAAATATGCAGTGACACACCGTGTGGGTACACCATACTACCAACAAACTCAAGGGCAGGTGGAGGTTTCCAATTGTGAGATCAAAAAGATTCTTGAAAAGTCGGTGTCATATAGTAGAAAGAATTGGAGTCAATTCTTGGTTGATGCACTATGGACCTATAGGACTGCCTATAAAACACCAATAGGAGCTACATCCTTTAGGTTGGTCTATGGGCGGGCGTGTCATCTCCCTGTGGAGTTAGAACATAAAGCTAATTGGGCATTAAGGAGGCTCAATTTTGACCTTGATGAAGCAGGTAAGACAAGGTTGATGGAGTTGAATGAGCTTGATGAAATTAGGATGAATGCCTAAGAGAGTTCACGATTGTACAAGGAGAGGACTAAGCAGATACATGACCAGCATATAGAAAGGAGAGTCTTTTACCTGGGAGAGAGTGTGTTGCTTGTTAATTCAAGGATGAAATTACACTCTGGGAAATTGAGATCTAAATAGAGTGTACCATTTATCATAGGAGAAGTGTTTCCACATGGAACGGTTAGAATCAAAGAGGGAGAGAGATCTTTCTTGGTTAATGGCCAAAAAATGAAGCACTACTTTGGAGAAGATTTCAATAGGAAGGAGCACGAGGTGAAACTTATTGCTCCTAATTAATCTCATGAATGGATTTGTCTAGCTTATGATGTTAAATAAGGGTGCTTGTTGGGAAGCAACCCAACCATCATGATGTTCATTTCATTCCTTTCCATTAAGTTGGTTTAGTAGTACTTAGTTTTTTCATTTTTTTTTGTTTGTAAAAATGATACCTTGACTCGTTTGTTAAGTGTGCAAACTATGACGAAGTCTGTACCACCGATTCCCATGTCGATGGCGCCGAGATCAGGTCAGTGAGAGGGCCAATTCGATTGAAACAAGTCGGTGCCACCGGTACCCTGGTTGGTGCCACCGACATGTCTGAAGAAAGTGCACAAAAATGGGCACAGGTAAATTATAAGTCGTTGGTACCACTGACACCCCAGTTGGTGGAACTGACTTGGTTGACACCCTAGGCTCGGTGAGTGCATCGGTGCACTGGATAAAAAAAATACATGCACAACAAAAATTCTAGCGCATGTCATGTAGTTGCATAACATCTTATTCATGTAGTTTGCATATGAATTACATATGATTTTGCAAATATCATGTCTAGTTTCTTCTCTAATATAAGAAGGTAGTGATTTTTCCAATACCCTCAAAAGAAAAAAAAAGAGAAGAAAAGCATTGACATAAATCAAATGTGCAGTGCAAGTGGAAGCCCAAAGCAATTCTATCATGTTGAAAGGGGCTTAAGAAAAAAAAAGGAAACAATATTTTGAGTATAGTGAAAGTGAGGGAGAAAGGGCATAATCCTACCCGATCATAAGGAAGAATTAGTACATGATGTAGTTTGTAGACATTTCATCTTATATTGAGATGAAATGATAGTTGCATGCATCATGCCACCTCAATGTTTAGGCATTAGGAGCATTCTATAAATTTTCATCATTATAGGTTCATCATAATTTTTGATTGCAGGAATGATTTTATGTGCTCATGATTCTTCCACAACCACCCATTCTAACTACTCGTTGCTCTTATTAGTAGGCCACTCAGATGATTTTCTCCTCATTAATTATCTATCAGGAGAACTGCTTCCATTTAGATGGTAGGTAGTGAAAAGAGAAACGTAGATAGGAGATCATACGATGCACCAAGTATGAACTGGACGAGTCTATCATATTAACTACTTTAACTGATAGTGTTTCATTGATTAGGGGGATGAACATCTTTTAGAGAGGTTTCTGGTTGCCTAGATGGCAGTTACTATTCAGTGGTCAGTGAGGGTCGGAAGGAGGACCGAAAGGTGGAGACTTTTTAGATGTACCTTATGCACTTATGTCCTTTAGCTGACTTATCTCAATCGTATTCAAAGGTGTTGTTGCTCAAGGACGAGCAAGGTTTAAGCTTAGGAGAGTTTGATGCACGGGTTTTGAGTCACTTTTATAGGCCTATTTTATACTTGTTTAGTGCATTTATTAGTCAATTCATTGATCTTATTTGCATAAATCATCATTATTGGCTTGTATATTCTGTTTGCATCAAACTATACTCATTTTATCATATGTACACTATTTTATACATTCCCCGACTTATACACATTTTTACAGATTTTTTAGGTACTCCATGTACAGTAAAAAGTTAGTCCCACTGAGTTAGCTGCAGTGGCCGAGCGATAAGAGACCAGAAGAGTCGATGCCACTGACTATCAAGTTGGTGCCACCCGAGATTCGTTCAGAGTGGCAGATCAAAGTACGTGCATCAGCTCGGTGCCACCGACCATCACGAGTTGGTGTTACCGACTTCGCCACAAATAGACTGCACCTGATACCGTCAGTGCCATTAACACCCTGGTCAATGCCACTGACTTTGTCAGAAATTAGCAATCGTTAGATTCATCCAGATCTGACGGTCCACGATATGTGGTACCGTAAGTTGAACTATGACTTAAAAGAGGACGGCCAGACCTAAGGGGGATATTACGTTGCACCAAATGAAGGCCAGCGAAGGGAGAGAGAAGCACATAGCCGAAGGACGTCAACTGAGAGATCTGAGCACCTCCAACGAATGATGTTACTACCAGAAGCCCACAGAATGTGCATTTCTTGAGGAGGATCATCCAAAACACCTTCTCACCAGGGGTTACACAAATTTCCTTCATGATTCCCACATTTTTGTTCTCTCTCTCCATGTATTTGCAACTGAAAACCATGTGGGGCTAAACCCCTCATTTCCTTAGGACCTGGGAGTGGCCGAGGGAATTGTTGTATGAAATTTTGCATGAATTAATATAGGTTTCTCTTTATCCTGGATATATAACTGTGAAATTGAATGATCTATCTATGCTTGATCACCATCAATAGAGTTTTAGACTGATAATTGCTCTGGAAGGAGGATTAAAGGTTGGAAAATCACAAGTTATACACTTTCTTACGTGTTCCTTGGGAAAGGTAATGTACGGTTAGTAGAAAGAAACTCAGAGTCTTTGATAATGCACCTAGACTAAGATATAAATTGCTACATATGCAGGATTAGATTAGATCTAGGTAGTGAATTGCACCGTGGAAGCGGCCAATTATGATTACAGGCTTTCTATCCAGGGTAGGGGTAAAATTTATATTAATTCAGTAGAAATAAGATATAACGAGACCCCATGGTGAAATCAGTAATCCTAAGGAATCCATCTCATTGGAATCAACCACTTTTAATTTTTCTTTTAATTTCCTTTTATTTTTGTTTAAACTCAAATCCAACTTTTTAATCGGCTTAACAGATCGCACCGTAGTTAGTAGTAGTCACTGAGACTACGTCTCCCGGAGTTTGACTAGGGCCTCACATAAGCCTATATTACTCGACGTGTGCACTTGTGTTCATACACATAGTTTTAGCGTGTCATTCGACCTTGATAAAAGGTGAAATCTAGCTTGTTACCTTCTTTAAGTCTACCAAGATTTTTACTTTTGTTACTTCCTCAATGCCTTACAAGCTTTTTGGAGGCATTAGCTATGATCAAGCCCAAAATTTTGATTGGAATTAAGTTCATATCACATAAAGCATAAAAATGGCTTCTGCATAAAAGCATATTAGAAAATTAGCTAGGCATAAACAAGAGAACTTGTAATTTAATTATCTCATATTCAAAACAATGCAAATCATCAACTAAAAATCATTACTTCACCTTCAAATTAATTAGAAAGAAATATTGTTTTAGGAAGTGATCATATATGTTGATGTCTCACAATTGGAATTTGTAGACATCACTTCAGCCATCATGTCATTCTGATGCTGAATTCGAAGATTCTTCTAGAGGTGTAGGAACTAGTTCAATTGGTGGAGTAGCATTTCCAACTGGCGCAAGAGCATTTTCAACTAGAGGAGGAGCTCCTTCACTAGGTGGATTATTTTCAAGTGGTGGAACAAAGTTCACAATTGATGGAGATGGAGCATTATTGTTGGAGGATGAAGCCTTCCAATTTGGAGAGTACAAATTCTTTTTTTGGAGGAGAAATATGTTGGCCCACAATTTTAATATGACAAATGACTATTTATAACTCATCCATATCATGACTATTATAAGGCCCTTGAACTTGCTTAATGAGTTGAATAAGCTTAATTACCATAAATGAATGCTTATAACCCTAATATAACCTTGTTATATTCTTTGAAATCATAATACAAGCTTAAGATTCAAATTTGGTCAAATTTGGGCACTGTTTGAGCAAGTTATGCAATTTTATGTACATTTTGGACTTTTCTAAAATTTACCCAATTGTGGGGTTTTCTTTGCAATTTGTTACATAAATTATGTTACTTATATGTTATATTATCATTCTTGAGTATTTTGATCCATGGGACTCCTAGTTGAGCCATGGTTTGAAGGTGTTTTCCTCAAGGGTATTTTAGGGTTTACCCCTTCATGGATGAGCTACCTTTAGTAGCTACCAACTAATGAATTATGTGATTGGCTGGAAAATTCGACAAAGGAAAGCTAAGTAGGTCTATATGGACGGTGGGGGATCTGCTTGTGTGTGTTCTTGTATATTCTTAATAGTTTAAGGCCATAGACACATGGGGAAGCTACTTTTACACCTCATGCTTACTTCTGTCCTTATCCATGGGCTATATTTACCTCTTCCTTGCCCAAGTACGAAACTATTCTTGCTTTCTCTTTCCTCTAACCTGGAGAAACGACTCCACTCTATTTTTCTGCAGAACCAAGTGCTCTAAGGTAAAAGACAACCTCGTTTTGGAGAAGAAGGTTTATTAGAGCTCCATCTAGCCCTACCTAGGGTTTCCAAGGTCATCTTCTAGGGATTTTGACCAAGGCTAGTTGTTTTCTTCCTTCCTTCTCTGTTTCTCTTGCTCTTCTCCTTCCTTAGACCTTCCACTAGGTCGTAACCTTGTTGTTCCATGGTGAAAGTGGCTCTAGAACTCAAAAATATATCCTTCTTGTATCTTTTTCTAGGGTTTTGCTTCTTTGTGGAGAGAAGTGCCTATTTGGCCAAGTTTAGATCTAAAACCAAGGTTTTCTTGCCCTATTTGCTCAAGATTCTTTCTGTTTGGGATCTGACATACTCTATAGAAGCGATTTATATAATATTCTTCACTTATATTGCTTACTAGAAGCTTGTTAGTTCATCTTTATGCTTTAATGTGATGATTTAAGCATAAAGAAACCATGGTTGTTTAGAATTACGAATTTTTGTGGTGTTCCCTATTTTGTTCCAGTTCTATATGAACTTGTAAACATGTTTACGACCTTTCTAAGGTGTAACATGATCTAGGACAGGTTGATAGCATCAACCTATGGTGCTAAGCACAAAATAATTGATGGTTCAAATTAGGGTTTTCAAGCTATTTCCTTCCCTATCACACAACCGATGGTCATACCATTCAACAACAAATGGTGTTGCTATCTTTTCAACTTATTTTCATGATCAAGGGTGTCAAATTTATATTGACAACCTATGGTCACCCCCTTAGGTCAGGATTTGGCTTAATTAGACGTTTAATTATAATCTACTAAGTATTCTAATAATGTTATCAATCAATGATGACATTAGCTTAATATTTGATGGTGTTAATAGAATGTATTACTGATCTAACAACCAATGATGACCTAATGAACACAATTAATGGTGGATCAGGTCATCATAATATATGATGAGTTAAGAAAGTAATTGTAGATTTGACTAAACCTTAAACTAATGGTTCTTTGGTTCAATTGATCTAATGGTTAAACCTTGAACAATGAACCTGATCTAATGGATAATATTGGATGCTTCAACATCCAATGGATTAGAATAAATCACATGGTATTATATGTGGGTCCTAGTGATGATAATTTGATGGTCCAATACCATTAATTTTTAGTCTTACCTTTGCCATATAGTTATATTTGATAAACCACTATAATAAGTGGATGTGTAACTCCCATGTGATCTAGCTTGTTATACCTAACCTTAATGTAATTATATGATGTTGATTTGTTATAATCAGACCTCTTGAATGATTAATGTGATAATGAATTACACTCTTGTGTTGAAACCGCAATGTATTACTATTTGAATATCATAGTGCCTTTCCATGTTAATATCTATGGACACATATGTTTTGATCTTTTGAGCCTTGTTCAAGGCATGAAATGATGATGATAACCTTACTATGAATAATTTCATAGTCTTAACGACCTTTGGGCATGTTTGAATCCATGATTGAGGTGAAATCCTCTTCATGTTCCAATAAGGGTTAAAACCCTAGAACTTGTGATACGATATTGGTATCTTGTAAAATTATGATGATAAGTGTGGTCCATTTATTTGCAATGAATGATAGCATGTCGTAATGTGATTAAGATGTATATCTCAAATGTTTTATATCTTTTGAAGTTGTTATACATATACTCTTGTAAGGAAATAATTAGGGTTTGAATGTCCATTTGTATGATTTAGCCTTAATTCATCCAATTGGGATAACTAATTAAGTGAAACACTAATCATGTAGTGCCCTTTGACATATATCTATCTAAATGTCAAAAATTGCCAAACAGTGAAAGAGTATTCCTAAGGGATACTCGGAGCACATACTGATGAGTATGAGGAGTTCTTGTCATCCTGAATTCAATTGTTAGGGAGGATGACAATGGTCATACCAAGCCCTCAGTTTGAGAATGGATGCGATGGTGTCTCAGTGATTTTATATATATATATATATATATATATATATATATATATATATATATATATATATATATATGATCATATTGGAGGACAACTATGGTTGTACCTCAGATGGTAGGGTATGTGTACCCACAGCCTTTCACTAGTTCTGTAACCTGTACCAAGGACAGACTAGGTTCTTAGCAGCTTGACATTATGTGTCATTGTGGCAGACCCATAATGATCGAGGGCGGAGAAGATCTTAGGAGTCAGGCTCTTCCTAGATCTTATATGGGACTGATTTCGACTTAGTAGTGGTCAGTTGAGATTGGAGTGGAATTTCTCAAATCCCTCAGGGCAATGTAATAAAATAAGTGATATAAGCCGTGTAGTATACTGACTATGGTTAAATACATCTCACATTGTTTGATTAGTCTTTAACTTTTCTTTATACTATTCAATGCTTACAAGATGATATCATATGACCTTTGAGTAATTATACTTCTTTTCAAGTTAATTTGCTTAAGGGATTAATATGCTTAACCTATTTAATCTGCTTAAATTTCTTATTCATTACTATATCTACTCAGTTCATTTACTATCAATCAATATGTTATAACCAATATATGTTGGAGAGAGTTATATCTCTCGCTGGGACTGGGGCTGTCCCATGCATCAGCACATTTTTTTAGGTGGTCGCGGGCAACGAGGTCGAGGTCATACTGTAGAAGAGAACCAACCTGGTGATCAATATATTTAGAAGGTTGGTTAGTTGTAGATGTTGGTAGTAGAGTCCTAGCGTCATCCCTATACTCTCAGGTTAGAGTATGGGATGTGTTTTTTTTATGATATACTCGTATCGACATGAGATTTTGATAGTATGCCAATGTTTGTAAATATATGTCATGTACATGTGAACTATCTTTTGTATGCAGGATGTGACTGAGGTCTTTGGACCTATATGTGAATATTTGTTACAATATATGAGAATGGAATGATGGACCTTTATGTAAATGTTCTAGAGTTCATTTACATTGTTGGAATTGGTTTAAATTACTATGTGATTAATTAGTAGTTGATTATGCTTTGTGTTTTGAGTAATCTCATTTAGCATGGTGAGGTGTAACAATTAAGTTGGTATTAGAGCTCTAGGTTTACAGAGTCTATAGGGACATAGGACTTAGGTTTGAGTCTGCTCTTATGTATCCAACATATCTTATCATAGTTTATGCTTATGAAGATATGTCTGGAGTACATGAAGAACACGTTGAGAGTAGCTATGTTGTAATAGGACGAGGTGCTAGGAGGAAGGAACGCGATGAGAGAGTGCCAGAAGAAGGGCCAAAGTAGCATGCAATGCCTTATCTAGACCTGACAATGATGGCCAATCCTGAATTTCAATCTATGTTTAGACAGATGATGGCCACAATTACACATATCACTGACAGAGTGCCAACACCTCAAGCTAGGGAAGCCACATGTAATGTGGAGTCCCAAGGTGTCGAGAAGACATTTGAATGTCTTAGACATGTTGGGGCGATTGAATATGCAAGTACTTCTGATCCAGCAGACGCTGACATGTGGTTGACTGAGCTGGAAAAGGCATTCAAAATCCTAAACATCACTGAAGAAGACAAAGTTAAGGATGCATTATACTTGTTGAAGGGTAGTGCTAGCCACTGGTGGGACATAGAAGAGGAGAAAAGACCAGGAGTTGTGATAGGATTGGAGGAGTTTTAGAGGGAATTTGTTAGCCGATATTTTCTAGAGACCTACCTAGATGAGAAAATCTCTCAGTTCGAGAAGATTCATCAGGGAGCTATGACTATCAATGAGTATGAATCAAAGTTTATGGAACTTTTGATGTTCTACCCACACATGGCAGCAACGGACAAGGAAAGGATCAGGAGATTTGAGAAGGGTCTGAGCATGGAGTTGACTACTACAACATCAACCTTGGAGAATAGGAAAATGTTTTCCACCTTTGTGGAATCTGTGAGGAGGATTAAGAGGTCTGCCATAGAGAAGTGTGAAGCTAATGCTAAGAAGCGACCTATGCAGTTTCAAGGGTAATCATCTGGGGGCTTTAAGAAGCCAAGGTTTTTCCCACCACCGTCGCAACCAAGGTCAACCTTCAATGAACCAAGGTCACATGCACCGTCATAGTAGACCCTGAGTTGGGGTAGTGGTCACCGTTTACCACTGACAGGAGCTCACAGTTCATCATCAATCTAAGTTACAAGGCCATTTAGACCATAGAGTGATAGCCGAGTGTGTCAGCAATGTGGACAGGCATGGCATATTAGATGGAATTTCCCTATGAAGGTTGAGGAGGTGACTCACCAGCCAAGGCAGAATCAACAAGGATCACAACAAAAATAGTTTGATACTGGTAGTGGTAGAGGACGTGGTCAGGTGTCCCATGTAGGATCCTCAGGATAGGTGAGCAGAGGACGTGGATGGTAGCAGGCGACAACAAGGTTCTATGCCATGACCCAGCCAGAAGCAGTGGTCAATCCACGAGTCATGATAGGTCAGATGGAATTATTTCATTCTTATTTGTCTGCTTCCTGTGTCATATCTGTGTTAGTAGATCTAGGTGTGACACACTCTTTTATCACCAAAGAGGTGATAGGTAGCTGTTATCTACTTGATAGTCTTCGATCTGATAGCCTGCGGCTAGAGACTCCTTTGGTTGATTCTGTCGAGTTGTGGGAAGTGTGCCCTTCTTGTGTTCTTTCTTTTTCTGGACACAACATTCAAGTGGATCTTTTTCCACTTAACATGCATGGTTTTGATGTAATCCTAGGAATGGATACCTTGGAAAAATACAAGGTAGTATTGGACTCTAGTACTAAGGTGGTGATGTTCCATGATGGAGATGTACAGTAGATTTTCCAGGGTGATAGGAAGATTCTTCCTACATGTTTGATGTCAGCTATGACAACTGAGCGGTTGATGAGACAAGTATGTGAGGCTTTCTTAGCTCATGTTTTGGATACCAAGGCGGCAGTCCTAGTATCCAGGAGGTACCAGTGGTGTGAGAATTTGATGATGTCTTTCCTAAGGAATTTCCTAGCATTTCCCCTCCTAGAGAGGTTGAGTTTGAGATCAATCTTGTTACTAGAACACAACCCATAGCACAATCAACATACATAATGGCACCAATAGAGAAGCGGGAGTTAAAGAAATAGTTACAAGAACCGTTATAGAAATGTTTTATCAGGCTAAGAACTTCCCCTTGGGGTGCTCATGTGTTGTTTGTTAAAAAGAAGGATGGTTTAATGAGGTTGTGTATAGACTACAGACAGATGAACAAGGTGACATTAAAGAATAAGTATCCTTTGTTGAGGATTGATGATCTTTTTTATCAGTTGAGAGGTGCTACTGTGTTTTCAAAGATAGACCTGAGGTCAGGTTACCATCAGTTGAGAATTAAGGCTGATGACATACCTAAGTCAGGTTTTAGGACTAGGTATGATCATTATGAGTTTGTGGTTATGCCATTTGGGCTAACCAATTCACCTACAACTTTTATGGATCTGATGAATAGGGTGTTTAGACCTTATCTTGATCAGTGTGTGTTCATGTTCATATATGATATCCTGATATACTCTAAGGATAGTCAGCAACATGAGCAACACCTTCGCTAGGCATTGACTTTGTTGAGGAAGCATCAACTATATACTAAGTTTGGCAGGTGTGAATTCTAGTTATCTTAAGTGTCTTTTTTGGGCCATGTTATATTTGCAAAAGGTGTTTGTGTTGATCCCAAGAAAGTGGAATCTGTACTAGAATGGGAACAACCCAAGACACCAATAGAGATCTACAGTTTCCTAGGTTTTGCAGGCTACTACAAGAGGTTCATTAAAGACTTCAGTTCTATAGTGTTACCCCTAACTAGGTTAATCAGGAAGGATGTTCCTTTTGCTTGGAATGACAAGTGTCAATGTTCTTTCCAACTATTGAAAGAAAATTTGACTAGTGCATTGGTGTTAGTACTGCCAGAGAAAGGGAAAGGCTATATTGTCTTTTGTGATGCTTCAAAGAATGGGTTGGGATGTGTGTTGATGTAGGATAAAAATGTGATTTCTTTTGCTTCGTGACATCTTAAGAAACATGAGGAGAATTACCCAACACATGATCAGGAGCTTGCAGTGGTGGTCTATGCCTTAAAGATCTAGAGACACTATCTTTATGGAGAAAAGTGTCAGATATTCACTGACCACAAGAATCTACAATATATCTTCTCAAAACAGGAGCTGAATATGAGGCAGAGGAGATGGATGGAGATGATTAAGGATTATGATTGCACAATAGACTACCATATAGGGAAAGCAAATGTGGTAGCTGATGCATTGAGTAGAAAGTCATCTTCATTATCAATGGTAGATAATACACAATTAAATTCTTTGATGTGCCATAAGAGATATATGCTAGTGTCGATTTTCCAGATGAATGTACAGCTAGACGTTTCCTTGTTGGCAGGATTGTTGGCACAGTTACAAGTGAAACCTACCTTAAGATAGAAGATTCATGATGCACAATAGAATGATACTGTGATACAAAATATCCGATCAAGGATTGGCAGTGAAAAGTATGATGGCTTTCATGAGGTAGATGATGGTATAGTTTGTTACCACAATAGGATAGTAGTTCCTGATGTTGATGGGTTGAGAAAGATGGTACTCGATGAGGCTCACTCCTCCATGTATGCAATGCATACTGGAAGTACCAAAATGTACCAAAATTTGAAAGACATGTATTGGTGGCCAGGTCTAAAGCATGATGTGGCAGAGCTCATTGCCAAATATCCAGTTTGTTAGCAGGTGAAGGCTAAGCACCGGAAGCCTAGAGGGACATTACAACCCTTACCAATACCATAGTGGAAATGGGATCATATTACTATGGACTTTGTGGTTGGTCTTCCTAGGACAGCCAAGGGTCATGATTCCATATGGGTGATAGTAGACAGATTGACTAAGTCAACTCATTTTCTTCCAGTTAATATGATGTTTACAACAGAGAAATTGGCACAAATATATGTTGATGAGATAGTCCGTTTACATGGCATTCCAGTGACTATAGTTTCTGACAGAGGTCCACAGTTTACAAGTTGTTTTTCGGAGCATCTGCATTCTACAATGGGAACACAATTGAGATTCAACACAACTTTTCATCCACAAACTGATGGCCAGTCTAAAAGGACTATTTAGACTTTAAAGGATCTCTTGAGGGCATGTATGCTGCAATTTCATGGTAGTTGGGATGTACATATAACTTTGATAGGGTTTGCGTACAACAATAGCTATCAAAGAAGCATAAATATGGCTCCTTATGAGGCTCTATATGGGATACGATGTCAGTCTCCTCTTTTTTGGTATGAGATAGGTGAACATCAACTTTTGGGTCCTGAGCTAGTACAACATACTACAGAAAAGATTAAAGTGATACAACAATAGTTGAAAGTAGCCCAGGGCAGGCAGAAATCTTATGCAGATAACCAATGTAGATCACTTGAGTTCTAAGTGGGCGATAGAGTATATCTTAAGGTTTCTCCTTGGAAAGGTGTGCTGAGGTTTGGAAAGAAGGGTAAGTTGGCTGTTAGATTTATGGGACCATACCCTATCCTAGTTCATGTTGGAAAGGTAGCATATAAGTTGGAGCTACCACCAGAGCTGCACAGATTGCATAATGTATTTCACATTTCTATGTTGAGGAAATTCCATCTAGATAATGACTAGACAATCCAACCAGTAGTGGTTAAGTTAGATGAGGATATCCTATGTTGAGGCTCATGTGTTGATCTTGGATAAAAGGGTGAAAAAGCTAAAGAGAAAAGATGTAATACTAGTGAAAGTTTTGTGGCATCACTGTGTCATATAGGAAGCCACATGGGAACAAGATAATGATATGTGTAGAAAATACCCATCTCTTTTGGCGTAGGATTTTGGGGCAAAATCCTTATTAGGGGTTTATAGTTGTAAGGCCCATGAACTTGCTTAATGAGTTGAATAAGATAACTTACCATAATTTAATGCTTACCACCCTAATATATCATTTTAATATACTTTTAAATCATAATATAAGCTTAATTTTCAAATTTGGTCCAATTTGGACACTGTTTGAGCAAGTTCTGCAATTTTATGTACATTTTGGGCTTTTCTGCAATTTAGGGTATTTTAGGGTTTACCCCTTCATGGATGAGCTACCTTTAGTAGCTACCAACTAATGAATTATGTGATTGTCTAGGAAATTCGATAAAGTAAATCTAAGAAGGTCTATATGGACGGTGGGGGAGCTTCTTATGTGTGTGCTTGTATATTCTTAATAGTTTAAGGCCATAGAAACATGGGGAAGCTACTTTTACACCTCATTCTTGCTTCCATCCTTATCCATGGGTTATATTTACCTCTTCCTTGCCCAAGTACGAAACTATGCTTGCTTTATCTTTCCTATAACCTGGAGAAGCGACTCCACTCTATTCTTCTATGGAACCAAGTGCTCTATGGTAGAAGACAACCTCTTTTTGGAGAAGAAGGTCTCCTAGAGCTCCATCTAGCCCTACCGAGGGTTTCCAAGGTCATCTTCTAGGGATTTCGACCAAGCAAGTTGTTTTCTTACTTCCTTCTCCATTTTTTTGCTCTTCTCCTTACTTAGACCTTCCTCTAGGTCGGAACTGATGCATATTTTTCTTCCTACTTATGAGCCAAGTTATTTTTATTGAAATGTAATAATGATAATTTGTAATTTACTAATTTATATGTTATATTAACTTTTTGAAACCTATTATAATAAAAATGAATTATAGATATATCATTATGATATTATGGCAAAAAAATTTTGACTAGATGTAAATGGAACAAATGTGTTGTTCCATGGTGAAAGTGGATCTAGAACTCAAAAATCTATCCTTCTTGTTTATTTTTCTAGGGTTTTGCTTCTTTGTGGAGAGAAGTGCCTATTTGGTCAAGTTCAGATCTAAATCCAAGGTTTTCTTACCCTATTTACTCAATATTCTTGCTATTTGGGATCTGACCTACTCTATAGAGGCGAGTTATATAATATTCTTCACTTATATTTCTTACTAGAAGCTTGTTAGTTCATGTTTATGATTTAATGTGATGATTTAAGCATAAAGAAACCATGCTTGTTTAGAATTACGAATTTTTGTGGTGTTCCCCATTTTGTTCTAGTTCTATATGAACTTGTAAACATGTGCATGACCTTTCTAATGTGTAACATGATCTGAGATAGGTTGATAGCATCAACCTATGGTGCTAAGCACAAAATAATTGATGGTTCAAATTAGGGTTTTCAAGCTATTTCCTTCCCTATCACACAACCGATGGTCATACCATTCAACAATCAATGGTGTTACTATCTTGGAAACTGATGTTCATGATCAAGGGTGTCAAATTTATGGTGACAACCTATGGTCACCCCCTTATGTCAGGTTTTGTCTCAATTAGACATTTAATTATAATCTACTAAGTATTCTAAAAATGTTATCAATCAATGATGACATTAGCTTAATATTTGATGGTGTTAACTAAATATATTACTGATCTAACAACCAATGGTGATCTAATGATCACAATTAATGGTGGATCAGGTCATCATCATATATTATGAGTTAAGAATGTAATTGTAGATTTGACTAAACCTTAAACTAATGGTTCGTTGGTTCAATTGATCTAATGGTTTGACCTATACTTCAATTGATAACCTTGAACAATGAACCTGATCCAACGAATAATATTAAATGCTTCAACATCCAATGGATTAGAATAAATCACATGGTATTATGTGTGGGTCCTAGTGATGATAATTCGATAGTCCAATACCATTAATTTTTATCCTTACCTTTACCATCATATAGTTATATTTCATAAATCACTATAATAAGTGGATGTGTAATTCCCATGTGATCTATCTTGTTATACCTAATGTTAATGTAATTACATGATGTTGATTGGTTATAATAATACCACTTGAATGATTAATGTGATAATGAATTACACTCTTCTTGTGTTGAAACTACAATGTAGTACTATTTGAATATAATAGTGTCTTTCCATGTTAATATCTATGGACACATATGTGCTAATGATCTTTTGAGCCTTGTTTAAGGCATGGAATGATGATGATAACCTTAATATGAATAGTGTGATAGTCTTAATGACCTTTGGGCATGTTTGAATCCATGATTGAGGTGAAATCCTCTTCATTTTCCAACAAGGTTTAAAACCCTGGAACTTGTGATAAGATATTGGTATCTTGTAAAAGTATGATGATAAGCGTGGTCCATTAATTTGCAATGAATGATAGCATGTGGTAATGTGATTAATATTTATATTTCAAATGTTTTATATCTTTTGAATTTGTTATACATATACTCTTTTTAGAAAAGAATTAGGGTTTGAATGTCCATTTGTATGATTTATCCTTAATTCACCCAATTGGCATAACTATCATTAACTAATTAGTATTATTAAGTAACTAGTGTAAGAGTTGCCAAAAAAGTTACTAATGTAAGTGTACAACAACTAAGAATCACGATATTAATGTTAGAATGAAAGACTATATTGACCATAATATTTAGAAAAAAAGCTGCTCCAAGACTGGAAGCTTCGTAAAAATCATCATCATCATGATTTTCATCATCATGTAGGCCTTGTTCTTATCCATCTTGTAGCTAGGTACGGACAACAATATTATTGTAACTTTGTTTTGGAAATGAGAATAAATGTTTGTTGAGTGACTTTTTAATAGAAGCCTATTAACAAAATACTTCAAAAAAAATGATAACGGACATTATGCTTGTCATCTTTGTTTATATATCCTTAAATGAATATTAACCGGTACATAAGATACTTCTCAAGGTTAACTAAATATTATTTCAATAAATAGTATTAGAGATGTATTTAAACCCTTGTATATAATAATTATAGTCTCATTGTACTTATCTTTTAACATCAATATTTTTATTTTATGATCCTATTGGTTTGGTGTAAGTCATACGTTCTACATAACTCTTTTTCTGGGAACTCTAGTTCAGTTTCCAGAACTTGAGTTTCATTCACTTCCATGTGATTGGTTTGTTGTAAGTGTAAATATGCAAAATATTAAAATATTATAATTTTTACTATTTCATATAAATAAGGATGGTAAAGACACACAAAAATGAATCATATCCATTAAAAATTATAATATTTTTAAATCATAATAACCTCAACAGTGGTTACGGTACATATATTTTCCCTTTAAAATATTTATTATGGTACAATTATAATCTTAATAAAAATATTGTGATTAAAATCACACCACATTTTTTTATCACTTTATATATATGAAGTATTATAATATTTACTGCATTTCATGTGCATGTAAATATATGTTTTGGTTTGTCATTGTTTAACACAATGTAGAATATTAATTTGTACATTATTTTTGTAGGAAACTTTTATTCATACATGAGTATAGTTAATTATTATTTTTTACATCACATTGTTTAAACATGAAAAATAAAAATTTATTAGGTAAATCATTTTTTTTTACATGGTGTGGTGTATTTATTTTCATGATTTTTATATTTTTTATTTTGTAAATCTATTGATAATGGTGGTAGTAATGTAAAATATTTTACATAGTGTGATTATACTGTATGATATTTTGTCATATTATGTTATGGTTTAGGAACAAACTATATCTACACCGCTAATATTTCTTATCATGAATATGGTATATATGTCATTTATGACGAATAAAGAATATAATTGTATAAGAAATTTTATTATTTGTCCTAGAACTCATTTTCCTATTTTTTCAAAAGGGAACTCAAGAATTGTGTTTTGTGTGTAAGTTTGTAACTCTCCGAAAGTCAAGGAGCTCAAGTTACAAAACTTACTTAAAACCAATCATGAAAAACTACTGAAGGAACTCTAGTTCATAAATTTTCTAGACTACGAAAAACTAATCAAAACCTTAGTAAATTTGCATTATACTCTTTAGAAAGAATCATTTACAAATTTATACTCCAGTTCACATATACAAATTTGTAGATCCTTTATATTTCCTTAATTAATGCGTTTTCTAAAGTATAGTAGAAAAGGTGTAAGATTTAACTAATTTGTCAACACCACATCATTTTTAGACACTCAAATCGTACAATTCCAAAGTAATTTTATTTTCTTCTATTTTTGGAAAGATGGTGTCTCTTTATATATACAAACATCAATAGTAGGCATTTGGAGTTTTTGTATTCTCAGGTATCATGACTCAATCCTTGTGTATCAACTTATGTTTGAGTTTCAAACTTGGCAGTCATACCATATTACATATTGTCCCTAAAATAATGAATTAGGGAAAAATGTAAACCCAAGAAAATAAATAAAATATTGACATAATAAATGTAATGTTACATTCAATAAAGACTAAAAGATAAAATAGTGTTCTAAAAACATTTATGTCAAAAATCAATCTTTTGAGCAAGTATTTGACCCATACCACCGACATACATAATTGAATGGGTCACTTAAAAGTAAAATAAATAAAAATTTAGAAAATATTAAATAGACAAGGAGAATTTGAAAATGTCAATCCAAAAATGCATCATTAAATTTGGAGTCAACATTTTAATCTAATTTTTAAAGTAGAAATACAGATTCAACATAGTTTACTCATGCATCACTTACAAAGCATTAAATTGTTCTAGATTAAAACTATTTCAATTATGATATCTTTATCCAAGTCACAATTAGACATTATTTTTACATAGTCTGTAAGTGAAAAAACTACTTGATGAAAATATATATGCAATTGGACAATTTTATTAAACTACTACATGCATACGTTTTTCCATTAGAATCATCATATAACATCATAATGGTATGACCTGACGAATGTGGTTCAAAAAAAGATATGCATTAAAAATATCCTACATATATGATTTTTCCAGCCATATACATAATAGCCAGTGATCAATGTGGATACCAAAGATTGTAAGAAACATTTTTAGATAACATCAACAACAAATAATTTCAATTTATCAATTTATAAGTCATCAAAGATGTCAAATACTGGAAAGCATGGTGGATGGAGACGAGTCCTGACTCTTAAATGAGTAAAATAATAGATATAATGATAATGAATACTAGAACAACGTTGATGTTTTAAAAATTGAACACGGAAAATATTCATGTGTAATATAAAAATCACAACTAGGTGTTTAAGGATTGATAAAATGACACGGTAGATTATCATTGGTGACCATGACTCAGTGGCACCTGGGAAAGCATAGACTTGAATGGATCGTAACCCTACTCGATCAACTTCTTTTCTTTCTTGATCTTGTGGATGAAATACAAAAAAGGAGAAAGACAAGCAAACCATACTTAATCAAGCCATGACGTGGATCATGTCGATTGTCAGATGAGCTAAAAGATCAGGCTTTTTGAAAAAATGTCACTTTTCTTGGTAGCCATTTTTCTAGAGTGATGAACCCGTTGGAGCATATCTACATTGGGATTGCATCTTGTGTGCTGGACATACGACAAGGTTGTGGATTGGGAAATTGTACTACATCATATCAGGGTTGAGAGTTGGGGTAAGTGGGATTTAGATATTTTTTCTTTCCTTTAACACTATGTTTGGTATGCGATGAATGAAGGTGTGAAGGGAAGGGAGGGGAGGGGAAGGAAGGGATACTTATTTTAATCTTTTTAGTTAGCATAGGGAGGGAAAGGGGAGAGAACATAAACAACATAAAAAAATGCCACTTTTTTATCAAGTCATATTATCACAAAGAGTTACATACACCACACACATATTATTATATTAAAAATTAAACTCACATGTCTCGTTATCAAAATAAAACTATTCATATAATCATTTTCTTAATGAAGAAGATGCATTTTTCATGCCTACCATCAATGAATTCTACATTTTAGGAGTTTGGCAGTATATCCATCCATAATTCATAATGGTCTTCTAACGAACAACTAAAAAAAAGCAACCAACATATCTGAATGTTGCACATAATATATATTCTTGTTATTTTCATCATGACTTTTATTGTGAATCTAAAAAAACAAACATATGTATAATCATGTCATAAAAATGTGGAAGGAACAATATAGTTAGGGACCATCATCATAGAGGAAGGAATGATAAGAAAATAGTAACTTTTGCATGTTATCACTAGTAGTGATCAATTGCATACCTTTGTTGTTGTCGCTCTCTTTCGTCGGCAATGTCTTAGCTCTATCAAACTTATTATCTAGTGATGTAGAACATTGTTGATGCAAATAGGGACTACCACTTCTATTTTTATAGTCATTGTGGTTATACGTGTAATTCCTTCCGTATTTATAACTTCCCCTCTATTTATTTAAGTTCCCTCCACAGCTTGAGAGTTCTCTCCATTTTCCTCCACAATTCCCTCTATTTTAATTTTTTCCTTATGTTGTTTTATTAGTAATTTTCATTTATCTCAAACCTTCCATATTCTCCACCAAAAGTTTGTCTAGACTTTCTAATATTTATTTTAAATTGTGCACTACATTTATTTTTGTTTCATTTTATTTTTAATTTTTCTCTATATATTTTCCCACCAAATCCCCCAAATATTTTTTTATCCCTCCAAGTGAGTTGAGAGACTACATGTTCTTTATTCTCATTGGTTGTGATCAATAAATTAATTGTCACCATATTATTTATATTTTTCCTCCACATTCCATATTTCCCTCGAAGCTTTATAATAAATTTTTTGTCAAGTGTTTCCCTTCCCTTTGTCTCTACTCCGATATGGTGGGGAGAAATTGGGTGGAAATACATGTATCTCTTTTCCCTTCATTCCCCTCCATTCCCTTCCCTCCCCCTTCACCAAGTCAAACCAAATAGATTAAGCTCTTTTCCCTCACTTCCCCTCCCCTCAATTCAGCGCATATAAAATAGACTGTAAATGGGTTTTTTATGAATTAGAAAAGTTATTAAGCAACCATAAAATTGGACATTTTTTCTCTAAAACAGATTTGATTAGAGTTTAGTTTCACGGGCAGTTTCTTTTGTATAACCATTGTAGGGACCGCTGGTGAGGCTACACAAATGGATACCATAAAAATTATGAATAGACTGACTTTAGTGTGAAGAAAAGGAGTATTGAGTTTTAAATACAAAAAATTTGGGTGATTTATGTCAGAAAAATATGTTTGGCATTGATAACTATACCAATAGTGGCCAAAAAACTTTTTTTTGTTGTTAGTGTAGCAATTATGATAAGACAGTAAAGTAGTCACAATTCTAGACGTAAATACACCAGTTTCCTGTAGTGTAGAGTGAGTGAAAGGAAATATGAATGAGAGGGGAAGAGAGGACATATTTATTACATCAATTAAAAAAGAGAGGAAATCAAGGTGGCCGGAAAAGTTTGTATTTTTGCACCAAGGGGATTTCTCCATAATAAGGACACATGTGATTATATAACAGGTTGAAATCTCTTGTGTAATTTGGTATATAATAACAAGATGGAGTCTGTTGTGTGATCTTGGTATATAAAAATAGGTTACATCATCTTGTGTGATTATGGTATATTACAACATGTAGCTATTACAATACTTGAAATCCCATAGTGTGATTATGGTATATTACAATGTATTAGTCTACATTGTGTAATGAGGGTCTATTATAATGATCTATCATGTGTGGCTATTATAATGGGTCACAACATGTTGTGTAATTATAGTATATAATAGCAGGTTGGAGTCTGTTATGTAATATTAATATATAAAAATGGGTTTCAACATTGTTGTATAATTGTGATCTATTATAACATTTACCTATTACAATAGGTTAATGTCGGTTGTGTGATTATGATATATTACAACGGGTGTTGTGCAATGATGGTCTATTACAACATGTTATCATGGGTGACTATTACAATAGGTCACAGTATGTTGTATAATTAAGGTCTTTATAATAGGTTTGAGTATCTTATGATACTATAGTCTATTACAACACTTTAGCACCTATTGTAGTATTACTTATACTGCAACATGTTTGGCTTGTTGTAAATAACTTATGTTCTACAAAATAAACAATATACCACATGTAAATAGACTTGTTGTGATAAAGTATGCTAACCCCAACAGAACTAGCAACACTGTTGTGTTTCTTCCGTTGTAAAAACATTTTCTATAGTAGTGTTAGAACATCCATATGCATGCTTATAATCCATCTGATGTCAGTAGTTATAATATTGATATACAAAATTATGTAATTTGCTCCATATGGCTAATTAGGGTTAATAACCCTAATCAATGTGCAATAATAACAAAGATGCTCAAGAAACCCTAAAAATTATATAGTAAGCTCATATCAGTAATTGGAAGCTAATATATAAGTTTGATATCAGTTAGATACACATAATTCATGATATGATGATCATGACTCTTAAAGTGATATAAACCCTAATATGACTAATACATGCAATCTAGGGTTAATTTGTGCACATAATTATATGCAACATAATATTCAGTCGATCCATGATAATTTGTCCCATAATTGGAAAATAAGATCAGTAAGATAATCTGAAGACTAGAATACAAGTAACAATGAGAATATCCTCATGGACTAATTGAAACCCTAAAATAAGCCATGACTAGGGTTAAGATGATGAGAATCTAATGATGGTACACATGATCTTGTCTTTATCATGGTTAGACCCAGAGGATATAGTGACATAAGGAGTATGTGATGATTAGGATAACTTGAGCAAGGTACGCCCTTACCTGTATCTTGGCCTACTACTTAGTATGGTTTTATTATGTGTAGTAAAATACTTGGCATATGATATTGGATGAAATGATTGTTCTTGTATGATATCTTGCTTGATTTTCCATACTTATGACTATGGACACATGAAACATAATATATTTGTTCCATTATATCCAAGCACTTCAACTCTTTGGTAGTCAAGTGCTAGAAATAAAGTACTTCAACTCTTTAGTAGTCAAGTACTTGGATGTGATCAAACTCTTTGGTAGTCTGATTATATTGTGAAATGATCCAACTCTTTGGTGGTCGATCATAAGGCCTTCAGTACATTCAACCTTTAGAGGTTAATGCATGGATGATATAATGGGAAATGTGCCTAAAATATGTGTTGTCTTTTGTTGATAAACATATTTGTTCAAGTATATGTCCTTCCTTATATTTTTTTATTACTGCCAATTATTAGTTTTATCTTATTGCTAAGTCTTAGTAATGAGAGGTATATAAAAGACACATAGGCGTGCTTAGTACAATATTCTTGAATATTGTGTTGACATGTACCACAAGTAATCTTTTGTTTAGGTTGTGGACATATGCCCTTGAAGATCCAGGATAGTTGAGAGTTGTATAGTGAGCTAATGTACAGGTGGACCTATTGTCTTAAGATCCTATTAATCAGTGGTAGTGCATGCATATGTAAAATGTTTATTGTTCACTATGTAATATTAAATGTTGTAACAATTCATTTTATAATTATGTTCTTGTTAATGTGTATGTGTTATTGTTGTTTCCTTCTGACTTCCTATGGTTTTCTTATCTTAGCCTAGGTGTGGTGTTTGAATTGGGATTCTCGCTGAGGTGAGGGTTTCAATTTGGACGTCACACATTAGATTAAGTTTTAGAAAATCTAGGGACGTCACAATTTTGAAGTCGTAGTTTAGAGTATTGGGGTGGGTGTAGGTGTTTTATTGACTTATAACCTACTTATGTTTTTAAGAGAGAGAGAACCAATTATAGGGTTTTGAATAATTTAGGTCATCATAGATCACATAATTATGGTTTTATAATTTGATTAAATCATAGATTCCAATTAGGGTGTATGGTTTGAAATATTGATATTGGTTTACAAATATCGTTTCACATCATTTTAATCTAATGAAATAAAAGCACACCATAAACTTATACTTTAGAGTAGGAGTCAGATCTAGGTCAACATAGCATCTAATTTGAAATCTATGGATTTTTTTGATGAAATTGGCATATAGCTTTGTCTATTTCTAACATTCCTACGAATAGTATGATTTTTCTAAATACTAGGTTTTAAATTACATAAAAATGAAAAGATATTGTAACAGGTTGAGATGGAAAATCAGGATTTTTCCAAGTTAGTCCACGATGGAGGCTTTTTTCCTTGATTTTCTGTATGGACTCATGATATACCCACTAAAATGGTGGCATGTGATTGGCTTCAGAGTCTAGCTAGTTCCATGTTTCCCTCTCTCTCCCTCAATCTTATCCTTCCCCACTACCACAATCATCTCCTCTCTCTAGTGAGGGATGCTTCTCCCTGTAGTCTCCTCATTGTCCAAAAGAAGGTTTCACAAACTTCAAGGTTGTACCCCTCACTAGGGAAGCCTAACAATGTGATGTCACTCCCATGGGAGTTTTGTGTGGCTGCATGTGGAGAAGGTTACCAGAGAAAGGGGTGTTGGAAAGAAGGAATATGATTTAGGACTAGAGGGGATGTCATGGAGGTCTTCTTGGGTTCCACGAAGGTGATAGGGGCGTTCAATAGTGGTGCGGGGGAGAGCCTTGCTTCCAGTAATGTTGGATAGAGGAAAGAGGAAGGTAGGATACGTAATAGTGAATGGGATTGCCTCACAATCAATTGCAGTTTAGGGATGAGTAAAGGGAAGGTGGCGGAGATAATGTGGGAGTTAAATAGAGGTGAGGATCATAGGGTTGAAGACTCCCAAATTGGTGTGTGTTGCCAATGTTTGGTGTGAAGATTAGGAGACTATTCTTCATGATCTATGGATGATGAATAATATATAGGAACTTTTTGGACTCATCCCAGGGATGGGAATATCACCTCAAAATCTATATTTGAAGGACCTTGTCATTTGGTTACAACTATCATGGATTCTAGTGTGTTCCTTCAAACCATCCAGCCCAAGTTATTTGCAGGTTGAAGACAACCTTGAATGTGTTTGATCTAGGATGGGCAATCCTGATTCAACACACCATGAATTAAAAATCTTGATATACAATGACTAAATTTATGTCACTCGTTTATGTGCCACAACCTAGATTTAAATTGGCAACTTACATCTAGGTCACTCAATATACATATTATTGATCAAATCTTCCAATATTTGTATCTTTCAAATCTTAAGTTCTATTGCTACCAATTTTTAGGGGAAGCTTTATATTATAGTTAACTTCTGCAAAAAGTAAGAGTGAAATTCAATTGTTTGACCACTAGAGTTTCTATAGCCAGAACACACATGTATCTTCTCAATTATGTGGCAAGGGTGTTAATTATCTCTAAAAGGATTTATCACGTATAGTCAAAATCTAAAATGTGAATAGTTGTGAGTATCCATGACACAATTTATAGAATTATAATGACCCTAAATTTCAAATAGATAGTATTTATGAAAAGCCTACTAAATCACATTCTCCTCTCCTTTTAGGAAAATTTCCCTCAAAATTAAAGCTGCTAGAAAGAGATATGGATATTTCTATTCGATCTCATACTTGAGATCCCATAAAGCATCACTCTGATCATGGTGGAACCATAGAACTTCCTCATATTGATGTGTGAGTTACTGTGAAGCTCTTTTGTCTTATTATCTAGAATTTTAAGTGTGGAGTAGGCATAAGATATACCATCTTTCAGCTTTAGATGTTCATAGTTCAAAGTATGTCTAGGACCTTTGACATAAGGCTTCAGATTAAATACATGAAACATATTATGCATTTTACTATACTAATCCAAAATAGCAAGATTGTAAGCACGTTCACTGATCCTTTCTAAGATTTTAATGGGTACTAGTATAGAAACCTCCTATAAATTCAGTTAAAATAGACCTCTAACGTTGGTTTTGTACTGACACTTAAATGGGCACCACTAAAAATAAGCGCCTACAATGTCGATTGTTTGTGGACGTGCAAATCGGAGGTTTAGTCCTAGTCTCGTATGAGATGAGTTTACTTAGTACACCTCCATTTTGTGAAATATTATTAATAATTCATAAACATTACTTTTTGATCATCAAAGAAACTGACACAACTATGCAACTCAATTGTCATTTTCTGGTGTAGCAACTAGCGTTGAACTGCTAAACCAGGTCACAATTTTAATTGATAAAGGTTTTTTCATGATTGGTTATATATACAAACAGACAATACATACTAGTTGAGTCATCGATTTTTCTTCTAAACCAACATCACAAGCTAGCTGGTAAGACGGTCTTACTACCCAACACAACCATTTTAGAGTAGCTCTATAATGTCATTTTTTTTTCTTAAAAATGATGATATGATCTACAATGTTGGTTTCTCTAAAAAACTAACATTAGACCCGGCCACTGTGGCTCGGTTGGTTAGGCACGGCTTGGCCCTCCCGGGGTCCCGGGTTCGAAACCTACCATTTCACAGTGTATTTACCAACCTCTTGGGTCATCCGGGCTCTGGCACCTATTTGGAGAGGGGCGAGGCTTCGGCCCCTGCAGATCCAAAAAAAAAACTAACATTAGAGTAGATATATAATTTTGGGTTTTCTTCTGAACCAACATCACAAGACAACTGGTAGCACATCTATTTTAGAGTACCTCTATAATGTCAGTTTTTTGGCTAAAAACTAACGACTTGGACCTATAATTTTAGTTTTTCTGAACAATTCATGACATGATTTTTTTTAAATAGCAGGTCTATAGACCTAATTTCCAGAAGTTCAATAGGATGCAAAAACTACTGTTCATTAGAATTGCAGGTTCCATCCTATGTTCAACTTAACAACAGACCAACAAGCCTACAAAAACTATAGTAACAGACACACAATCCACCCACATATAAGATCCCTTCTCCAACTCCATTCTCATGACATGTACAAATAGAACCCTCATTGTATTCATTCATCTTCACATTCATTCACACACATGTATGTATACATCATTTATATATGCACCAATTCCTATCTCATTACATGTAGAAATACAATTCTCATTGAATTCATTCATCCTCACATTCATTCACACACATGTATATATTCATCATTCACATATGCACCAATAATTTACTCATATCAAATTTGAAGTTGCAAGAAGTCATAAGAACCACATGTATATAGAAATAATGATATCAAAGTACAGAAAACTCATATTTAATCCCAATCAAATTCAAAGTTTACTTCATTAATGAAGGCTTGTGCCCATTTTTCTTGTATCTCATCTAGCTCTTTCACCATATAGGGCTTTTTCATGTTAAACAACTACAAAGAGAATGATATAATTAGAGAGTTTGATTTGACATTTTCACATTATCAAATGAGACTATTCACATATGAAGATCAAGATTAAATATATATTACATTTTGTCTGCAGTGGATGTCTATTACCATCTGTCTGACGATCATGTCCACACACCGCATCACGTAGTATGTGCATGCCCAAAAATTATCTTATACAAGGAACTATAAATTTACCATCATACAAAACATTAATAAATAAAAGTAAGCATAGTTGGTATAAATATGCATTGGAGTCAGAAAAATACCCCAACATTCTTCCAACTAAATAATTTTTTTTCTTATTCACCTTTCCTCCAACCGTTTTGAATTCTTTTATACCCCTATAATTTAATGTAACACATTGAATTACATTATTAAATTCTCATGTATTAATATATGTTAACCAATATAACATTTTACTCACATGAATAATGCTTTTTTCATTTCGCGCCCCCCACTGTCTACTTGGTCACCCTTAAGATATAGATAATATGTAGTTAGTGTTACAAGGACAATAACCAACAACACCCAATGATTATTCCTGAGTGAAAAGAAGGCAAACAAAACAAAACTCAAAATCCACAACAAAATGTGATTCTTAAGTCAAAATTATAAGAAAAGTAGCTAAACTTACTCAACATTGAACGGAACTATAATCACACTCTGTTTAGCTTTACTAATATATTTAAATGTGGTAAAATAGTATCTAGTAACAAATATAGGGTATTTATATACATGGATAATCAATGTTGAAACTAGAAATTCCACATGGGGTAGCGTGAACTTTGTACACACCCTATGTAAGCCTCTACAAAACATCTATCATGTATATATTAATATATAAGAAAACATATCAACATATATAAAATGAGGTATTTATCCATAAGATGTCACCATATCCAAAGTTATATCATAGTTGTATTCAACAACACATAAGTAAACATCATTAGAACATCCTGAAAAAATATACTAGTATCATGAGCTTGACCTATAGTGTCCTCCTTAGTGTGGATCATCATAGGCATCCCTTCTTCAAAGTCGCTTAGGCATACTACCAACCCCTTTCAATTAGGACCTAGCGAGTAAAATAGGTCCTTTTCAAGCCAATCAGGTAATTAAATATCTTAAGGAGGAAGTGGAGGATGAGTTGTGGTGGGTTTCTTAGGTGTGTGTGTTGCATATATATTCTCATATCAATTCTCAATTATATATAGATACAAATATAATGTAAATTTAGCATACATTGGTATGGAAAATTCCCGCTTTGCACCACACAACAACGGTGCCTTCTGCATCACCTATCATGTCATGGTTGGGCTAGCCATATTCAGTTTAGTCTGCTTTTAAGCCTCGTAGACAAGCCTTAGCATCCCATGAACCACATCGACAGGCATTAGAGCACCATAAATCATGTCACCTACAAGGGGTGGGTAAGTAGTGCACAGTGCAATGACATATCCTTCTAAAACAAGATGACATGGCCTCTACCCCTAAACTTTTTTATATAGCATTATATATATAACTAAAGACAAACATATTATAAAAATCATTCTAGAAGACTACTATATCACAAAAATACTTGCCATTGATGTGCTAGCTGGTGGGACTACGAGATTACTCCCAACCACCTCTTTCATAGGGGGGTCCACCTCGTATGAAGAACGAGGTGCCATAAGTACTGTCTAAGGATCTAAATGAGAAGCATGATACTCTCTCATTTCTCCCTCTATTACCTTTGTACCTTCTCTTCCAAGATTCCTTCTTTTAGATGAGATGTATGCTTATGCTCTGGCCTAAAGACGGCTCTTATACGGACACCAACTCCAACAGCCCTAACACACCCAAGATGCTCTGGATTACCTAGACAAATTGTATGTTCACCCCTTGTGCCCTCAATAATGAAGTTTCTTTTCTTTCCTTTGCTCATGGAGCTCCTTCTAATCATCATCAATAGTAATTGGTCAGTAAAGCATAACAATCAAAGCCAAGGTAAAAAATAACTATCATCAATAGTAAATGCTTTTAGAGTTGAATTTTATCATTTTTGCAGCCACCTCAGCAGTTGTGGGGTTGGATATTTCTCTAGATTTGGTTTGCCTTCCAGCTATACACATATTCTGGTGAGCTAGAGATGCAGTAGTAGTAGAGGAGTTATAAGTCCTAGGAGTAGGCTACTGATAAGAAGACACCTCCAGATGTTGGTGAAGCTTTGCATAGCCACCTGAACCCATCTTGTAGTTTTGCACATTCTTTGCACGCCTTTCTTTTTTAGCATCGCTCAGAGAATGGTTAAATCAAAACATATGTTAAATACATAATACATAAATACATAAATACATAATACATAATGAGGAGGCTTAATACCTTAAATTCATCGGATTTTCTCTTAGCAACAAACACCTCCCACACCTTCGGGTCTAGATAGTTCCATTGCTCAAGGGATGATTTCTTCTTCTTGTTCTCATTTAGTTTGTAATATCTTATCAGATTTATCCTATAATTTTTTAGTACCATCCCACAACATTGCAACACCTTTTTATAATGCACATTTTCATCCATCTGAAATATGCATTGTGAAAGTTCATATACTTAATGGAATATTCTTAAAAATAGAATTGTAAATATATTTAAAAATATAATTGTCAATCATAATATCTCACACATAGTTCCTTCCATATTAAGTTTTTTATTCCTTATAAATTTTTTTCCAATATTATACATTGATATTCAATTTTCTATGAGTAAAAATCCCTAGATATTATACAAAAGAATTGTGATTCTCCCCATCAAACTCAACAACCAACTTTGGTCCTTTACCCCTTTTCTTTACTTACTTGTTCATCATGGTGATACCTCTTATTTTTTCATGCTCACAATGTTTCTCAACAAGATCAACCAGATCCTCAAGGCACACATCCTCAGGGTGTAGATCCTCATGATAAAATTGACAAGAAACACATATAAGTCATAAAAAATGTAACTAATAAATGTAATAGACATTGTAAAATGCACATCTATGTAATAAAACAATACAATTTACACCAATGTCATCGTCATGGTGCTCATCCTCACTGTAATCATCCTTATGGTCATCATACTCATAGTCTGATGCCATCTGAAAAATGTCACAACATTAAAAAAAATAGTCAAACAATAAAATACAAGTGATAAGGAATGGAACATATAACATTTAAAAAAATAAAATGTATGTAATTAGTATTGATTGGATCTTGGATCAATTAACAATCCTTTTGTGTGATCTCAATGCATATATAAGTCAGTGTTAGCTTCAACATTTGGTGTTGGCAAGCCAAGTGAGAATGGACTTGAGTCGTCATACTTGTCAACGTATTCTTCCTCATCTATAGGATCTGCAATGAATTGCCTTTTACCATGAAGACAAATTGACCATTTTTCATTTTTTGGATCATCAATATAAAATACTCGCTTCACCTGTGATTCCATTATGAATGGTTCACCCTCCTTTCCAATCTTTTCAAAATTCACTAGTGCGAAACCCAATTCATACACTAAAACTCATTTGGTGTTATCAACCCAATTGCACCTAAAGACCAAAACTTTGAAATCTATGTAGTCAAACTCCCATATGTTTTTAATGACACTGTAATATGACATTTTTAGCTTCATGTGTACTCTTATCCATCACACTAGAAAAATACAACAAAGATGATTGAAGGGTGACCCCACTATTTTCGACGACACACTTATCATCTTGAATTTTGTGTAATTTGAAAATCCATTTATGTCAAACCCTTCATAAGATATTACATTCATTTTTGGTTTAAAAGTGAGGCATTTGATATTTTCAACAACATTATTTGGTGTTTGAGATAGTTAACGTGTGATTTTATCTTCAAACCACCAATAAATGTCTTATTATGCTCTCTAGCAAGCCACATTGAATTAGCCGAGGATGTTTTGTCTTGATGAAATCGGTGTATATTCTGAGATATAAATACCCAATTCATCAATGTTGTGTAAAAATAAAAGTGTACTCATTCCCACAACTCACAACTTATTGCTTTCACTTGTTCTCTGAAAGCCCCTTTGCTGAAATAGTCCTCAATATTCTTATCATTTCCAGGAACTTCATTACAACTCAGAAAGTCATTGAAAAAGTCCATAACCTCCCTATCTACATAATCCTCAGTAATACTCCCTTCAGGCTGATAATGGTTTTGAACATCACCTTTAAAAAAAACTCATGCACTGTTTAAAAGGATATATCCAATGCATGAAAATTGGTCCCCACATTTTCACTTCCCTAGTCAAATGGACAACAAGATGTACCATGATATCAAATAATGAAGGAGGAAAATACATCTCAAGTAGGCACATGGTAACTACTACTTATATTTTCAAATTGTTGATATTCTCAACATCAATAACATTGTTGCATAGAGTAAGAAGAGACAAAATCTAGTGATTGCAAACCTTACAGGCTTTAGAAGTATAGATCGAATTTCTATGTGCAATATTTGTTGCATTAGAGTGTGACAATCATGATATTTAAGGCATATTATCTTTAGCTCCTTCATTGATACCAATCTACAGATATTGGAAGAGTATCCTTGTGGTACCTTAGCATTAAACAAGCACTCACAAAAAGTTTTCTTCCTATTTCTAGACAACATGTAACCATCAAGAGGTAAATATGTTTTTCGATCACTACTAACTTCTATTGGTAATTCTTTCCTTATGTCCATTTCATGTATTTGTTATGGATTTGATGCCATCTTTAGTCTTACTTGATATATTCAACAAATTATCAATGACTCTATCACAGATATTTTTCTCAACATGCATGACATAAATACAATACCTAACTGCCAAACAACTCCAATAAGAAAGATCCCTGAATATTGACCTCTTCTTGTGTAAAGATTTTCCACTCTGTGTGGGAATAGTACATTGTGATCTCTTACCAAATACATTGAGAAAGTCTTTTAGTCTTTCATAAACAACCTCCCCTGATATAGGTTTAGGGGCACTCCTGTCCTCGTTCTATCCATTTGTGCAACCTTCGGTAATGATGAACTTTTTGAAGAAACCTTCGATGACCAAGATATAAGTCTTGCCTACATGTTTTTTTCATATTAAATCAGTTTTATCCTCACATATGGACATGCTTTGGATCATTTTATGTTGTATCCAGACAAATTCACATATGTTAGAAAGTCATTAATAGTTCAAAACAACACAAGATGCAAACAAAATGTCTCTCTATGTGAAGCATCATAGGTCATCACATCTTCTCCTCAGAGTTTCTTTAAGTCATCAATCAAAGGTTCAAGATATCAATATCATTACCAGGTTTTTTAGGATCTGATATCAACAATGACAACATGACGTACTCATTTTTCATAGATGGATCTGATATCAACAACGACAACATGACATACTTATTTTTTATAGACAACCAGTGAGGAAGATTGTATATCACAACCATAATAGGCCAAGTGTTATGTTGGCTTCTCAATGTGTCATATGGATTCATCCCATCGGTACAAAGGCCAAGTCTTATATTCATGCCTTCTTCACCAAATTTATGGTACAATAAATTGATTTTCTTCCATTGTGGGGAATTAGACACATTTCATGGGATTCCACCATTATTTTTCTTTTCCTCTGCATTCCACCATAAATTCTCAACATCCATGGTATTGGAAAACAAGTGTTGAAACCATTGTATTATAGGTAGATGTCAAAGCACCTTTGTAGGAGAGACAGTTTTAGACTTCCCCAAAGTCGTCATTTTATGCCTTGACGACCCATTGTGGACAATCTTTCAAATCGATATAGTCCTATTGAAATAACACATAGTCATTAAGGGATGCATGTATCTTCTTAGCCTTCATTCCCATTGGGCACAACATTTTCTTTAATTCGTATGTCGAGATTGGAGTCTTGTTCTCTTCAAGGAGAATTTCATTCAACAAAGACAACAATAACATGAAGCTTTTATCACTCCATCAATTGTTAGCCATTCAGAGTATACAATCTCAACACAATGCTCAACTTCGTAATTTTAGTATAACCGAAGTAACAGTCTCTTAGCATCATGCACAATGATTCTAAACAAGGAAGGTGGATCAGTGTGCTCTATCCCACAACTATCTAGCATTGCATGAACCATGTCTATTTGAATTTGGTCATTCACATGTACATCATTGTTGACACTTTATTCTTCAACATAAGAATTTCAGTCGTCATCTATTGATCTCATGAATCTCTCCATGCCAATACCATTATGTATAGCCCTATACAATCCCATTTCACATGACATGGCTTTGATTTCATCAACAATGTCAACTTTCAAGTTGTTACTACAGTTCCTAAATGGACAATAGAACATATCTCCCTATTGTTTCCCATGTTCCTCCAAAAATCTTATAAACTAATCGAGACAAGTATTAAACTTCATGGTGAAGTGATTTTTAATGAATATCCATGATCTATCCATTTTATGATTAAAGAGAAAACAAGTATTGAATCAGGTGTCTAGAGATTAGGATTTATAAATTAGGGTTAATCATTTAGTGTTTAGGGATAAGGGTTTAGGGATAAGGATTTACGAATTAGGGTTTATGGTTTGTAGATTAGGTTTTAGGGTTTATGGTTTGTAGATTAGGTTTTAAGGTTTATGGTTTACAAAAAGGGTTCAGTAATGAATGTGTTTACCACTTATCCCATTCTTGAACACCTAATCTCACTAGTAAGTGTATAATGTGTATTTAGTTTTCAAGAAAATTTTGACAGCATTTCCCCGTAGTTCACCAAGTACACTAATGTATATCGGCAAATATCCACCTATATATTTATTTATAGAACAAGCCAAGAACTGGTGACAAAACATCTTGAAAACTAAATACACATTATACACTTACATCCTTAGTGAGATTAAGTGTTGAAGAACAGTCCCAGACTGGGGACTATCCCAGATTTACTCCTAATGAGTAAATCTTAGACATCCATCTAGGCATGCCCAAAATTAAGTTTTACGACTCATATTAATTCAATGTAAATAAAAACCTAGCAAAAGAAGATATATGTCTAAATTAAGGTTTATGATTCAAAATTTAAGTGAATACATAACAATTTTAGTCATAATCAAGTTAATTTAGGTCATTCATATCAATTCTATGTAATTAATTCTTAGGTGTGATTATGTATTTGTACAAAATTCAAATTAAACAATGCACCCCAATATACAAGCACTTATACATGAATTTCTATTATAAAAGAAATTATACAAGTATAATTTCTCCAACTCATATCAATTTAGGTATTAAAACCCTAGTTACATTTCATCAAATTAAAAAAAATAGTTTTATCAAAAACCCTAGTTACATTTAATCAAATTACACAAAATGTAGCTAAAAATAGAAGAAGTATTGATTTCGATAACTTTATGGGTTGCTGAAATAATAACTTAGCTAGCACTGGAGTTTTAATTCATTGAATCTTATCTCTCCAAATATGTCCCTTAATTTTATTTTCCATTAATCTTCTTTGATTCCTAATGGGGCATCATTTTCTGATACCAATATCTAGGTCATATATGCACAAGTTTTTTTATATTTGACTTTGTTAGTTGTATACAGATCTGAAAAAAATAGAATAAGGGACGGGATGGTTCCATGTACCTCTTTATGGTGGGGTTAACCTGGTGCTACAAGTCTTCGACATTGCCAACAGAGATAGGGGTCACGATGGTGAGGTTGGAGAAGTAGCTCTGGTGAGCTCTAATCTCGATGATGATCTTCTAGTGTGACAATGAGCTCCAGTGGTGATGGAGAGCTACAATAGCAATGACGAGATCTAGTGGCAACGACAGTGAGTAAAGCAGCGGTGAGCAGAATAGCTTGAGTAGAGGAGCGATGATGATTAATAGCAGTAGCTCCATCACTAGGAGCAACAACGACGGAAGAGTGGTAGTCGAGAAATAGCTAGAGCAAGGGGGTTAACATGCGATGAAACAGAAGTTTGGGGAAAGAATCTTCATGGGTGGTATTAAGTTTGACATAGTCGTCAATTGCAAGATGTCATTGACGACTATGGCCATAGTCCTTATTTGTATAAACAAAAGGACGATAAATTTCCTTTTCCTACTAAAAAATATTAGCCTCATAAGGACTTAGTCGTCAGTTCTACATTAAAAATGATAATAGAGACCCTTATCCAAACAAAAATATTCGACCTCAGTAAGAATTTGGCCGTGATTTATTTTGTGAAAATTGATGACTAAGTACGTAGATGTCGATTCCAAGCTAAAAATCAATGACAGAGACCCTTATCCAACTAAAAAAAGTCAACCTCAGTTAGGACTTAATCATTGGTTTATTTTGTAAAAATTGATGACTAAGTAAGTACATAGATGTCAGTTCCTAACTAAAAACTAATGACAGATACCCTTATCCAAACAAAAAAAGTCAAGCTTAGTATGGACTTAGTCGTCGATTTTTACTGAGCAAACTAACACTAGAGAGAAATTTGGGGGGAACAATATTTTCATAGGACCTTGGCATGAATCCTGTGTCGTCGATTTCTTGAAATCAAACTGGCACTATGTGTACAACTTTTTTGTAGTTTATAAGATGTATAATATTGGTTTTGTTAACAACAATCCAACACCAAAAGTATTTTTAACAAAAAATTTATATTGTACAAAGGTGTTTATCTTTGGTTCCTATTAAACTGACGCTAATCATAAAATTTTTGGAGGAAATTTTTTTCCATGAAAATTTGTATTGCACGGGTCATTTAAGACATCAATTTTTTTTAATAAATAACAAAAGTCATAGAAAAAGCAGTACTCATGTCTTTTCTAAATTGGCATGACTTGACAAATAGTGAAGTTTGTGCTCAAGAGCTGGCATTGTTTTTAGTCTTATCCTAGAGTAGTACTAGGATGGGTGACCAGTCGGGAAGTTTATCCTAACTTGCATGTGAGTGAGAACAAAGTGTGGAGTTAATGCTAGTGGTGATCTGTGGGTCCAATAGTCATTCTTGAAACTCTACTAATGCCTTGGACAATGGGATCGGGTGTTAAAAATGGTATAAGAGTCGATTCTCATCCAACAGGTGGATCTCGCATGGGCATGTGGCATACCAGTCATAAGCCATGCGGTCCAGGCAAGTTGGAAAGGGCTATCTGCTAAGATGAGATGGAGCCACCCTTGTGTTGGTAGTCGTGGATGGGATCCAGGTGTCTATGGGCCATTTTGGGTCTACATAGAAATGGGGAAGAGATTATGAGACCATATAGTTGAGCCTTGACGTGAACGTCAAGAGTCTAAGTGGGGGAGATTGTAGCATCCCAGGATTTGAAGTCTTAGATAAAATGATCTTAAAAGGAATGATTGATCTACCGATATCACCAATGGGCACCTCCTTTTCTAAGATCCCGTCATTACATTTTGTATTGTAATATAATATAATTCTTTTTATTCACTAGGATAAAAAAAATCATACTATGGGTTATTATTTATGAATGTACTCTTTCTAGGGGATATCTAAGATTTACTACAAATACATCTATATATATGAGTTATTCACTTAGATATCAATTATGTACATCAATACAAGTATGTGCTATATTGTTATAATGAAAATTTAGTATGAAATAACACCTTATCTAATTAAAATATGTCAAAATATAAAGACATATATAAATTTTTAAAGGTACCTTGTTGTATATGTTCTTATTCTATCATACCCTTTACTTCAATCATTACAAATGTATAAAAATATTTTTCATATTACCATCAAACTAACATCATAATCTAGGGTTTTTCATGTATATAAAACACTAAGGTGGTGCATCAATGAGGTTTGGTCACCATTACACCAACACTTTTCATAGGTTTCAATGTTCTAATTTATATGTGAAAAAATATAATTACAAAACATTTAATTACTAGTACTCAAATTCTTCTGTGTGTGCTTATATGATGAGTATTAGAGAAATTGATGGAGTATTTGTAAGATGAGTAAGGGTTACAGATTAAACATTTTGATGATCATCTAGGTTTTTTTTCACTATACTATTGATACTCTACGAATTACAAAACTCGCCATTACTCATTTTTATACAGTGACAAGTTTATATGTATGAAGGTGTGTTGTAAATAGAATGGAGTGAACCAATTTAAGTACACTTACTGGTTATTGAGATTATTAACATTATTGTCGATTCTCCTCCATAGTTAGACTCATATGTATAAGTTGTCATCATGTGTAGATTGCTAATACAATAAAAAAAATTTACCTTATTATCAATGTGGCTTGAACTGGTTTGCACTATAAGTTATTGGTCTTAAACCTAGAGGTAAGGGGTGATATCCTCATGTTATCAATCCACTTAGTCTTAAGTCATATATTAGATCACTATTAGAGATAAATAGCATGTCAAATCATTGGCTTGAGAACGTTCAACCTTGGAGTTTTAACTTTTGTTCATTTTGAATCGGTAGAGAACTAGGGTAGGGGCTTCTCATCACAATCTTTTTGAATGGAAAAATCCAACCAAACATCATTTCTTACGGAGTAGGGATCATCCTAGTAGTAGTCACCAATATGGTTGGAAGATATGTATCTAGCCTTGTGTTCTATCATGTACAATATATTGGTAAGAGATACCAAACTGGAGACTCTCTTCATTCTTGATAGTGGCATCCAATAGCAGTAGGGCGAAGATGGGAGAATATGCCTAGGTTGGACAGGATGTGATGCTGGGTTGGGTGTCGTAACCACATGACTAGATGATCTGAAATCTGATAATAGTGTCAATGGAGAGATGGTGCCAAGGTTAGGGGCCCCTTATATATCTATTCTAACGGATCTGACAAGCCTTGTCATGTTGTAGGTTTTTCATACTCAAGGTTGAGGGTTGAGCTATAGTGAGATCCTTGTCATGTTGTAGGTTTTTCATACTCAAGGTCGAGGGCATGGAGGGATTTTATAGGATGAGAGGTGATTTCTTAGTGACTAGCAAAGTGGCCTTGGGACATGTGGGCCATCAAGAAATTAAGGAAAATATGAGGTAGTAATAAACACAAGATCTTATGGTGTTATCCATATTAATATTGTGATATCATTTTTATTTTTTGCTTTTAATGGTAGTCAATGTCTTTAATTCATTTGAACACCAACCCGATGATTTTCTCACTTATTGGAATTCAACAGCTGGTTAATATTGCCATTTTGTCATACTACAAATTTTCATAGAAGACCAAAATCATCTTATATGTATGTTGTTTGCAACACCTTTTGATGAAGCAAACAAAAGTTCCATTAATTCATATGTTTTAGTCACTTCCTTTCCCTTTCAGTCATGTGTAAGTTGCAAGGGAGAGAGGAAGGACTAGGAAAATGGTACATAATTTGCTTCTGCATAGCCTCTTTAATATGTATTATACCCTATATATTTTACTTATAGAAAAACCTTTATAGGGTATTTAAAGTCATTTCTTAGTCCCTGAATTTATAGTATTAAAATTTATTCAATTTGTACCTCCAATCTACTTAGGTTAATATTTTAAAATTATGCCTGTCATATGTTTTACAATTTCTATTAAACTAATATTCTAGGGATACCATATTCAATCTTATTATCCGCACTCAACAATAAATATCCAAACATCAACGTCTATGATACCTTTATCAATGGGTTAATTCTAAATTCAATGTTGGTCAAGGTGAGAATATAAGACACATGTGAAGCATGAGCATGGTATTTGAACTCAAGGTTATAAATGCAATTCAATAATGAGAAGGACGCGACACATGAAGTTTTGATAAGGCTAAATTGTAAACTTATGTTCAAATGAATACAAATAATTCTAGGTACATGTATTTATAAATGTGTCTAAATATCATTAAAGTACATTATATATGAACAAAATGACATAATGATACTCAAAATGTGATATGATTTGTAAATGGGGTGATTAATTGTTGACTTTTAATGTTGTCAAACTATAAGTAACATAAGGTAATTTATGTTTTTAGCAATCTAGAACCTGCCATCATTTGTTGCATCTTGTAGGTTTAATGACATCTTATTTTTTAATACAAGAATTCTTCAACAATGGGTCAATTCAAGAAAATCTATATTAGTAACTATCATGTGAGATCATAAATTAGAAAGGCAAGAGAATGGTAATGGTGATTGAGTCATTGATAATTATTTTCATGGTATAGTAATTGCATTACATATGCAAATACTAGTTGTATATTGTTTATAAATCAATCTTTACTATGAACAATTTACCAGGCCATAATTCCCATGTCCTAAGGTAATAAAATAATTGTAGTCAGAGTTCTTATTTCTTTTGGGTAGGACCAACTTTATTCAAAGTTCATTCCTTTTGAAATTTATTAGTGGGTAAAATAATATTCTCACTATGACTAGTCAACTCCTTACTCCTATTATACTAACAAGGTGAACCATTTGGCTTACTAGAATGATAAATCTATTTAGGAAGAAGATATCTAATGGAAAAATTGATCAATGTCAATGTGACAAATTAATGGATGGATTCAGAAAGTAAGTTTAAGGATGTAATTGCAATAAATACTAATATGAAGAGAACTAACTTGTTTATATGTAGGGACAAATGTAAATGAGGCCAGTTTTGTTAAATGCATATGTTCTTTCATCTTTTCTTTTCCATGGAAACACATCTATACCAACTTATTATATATGCATACAATAATTACCTCATAGTACCGAAGATAAATATTTACATGAACGTCCTTTATATGTAAGTGATTTTCAATTGGTTTTATTTTAAATTAACTATTTCACTTAGGGTCATCTTTCCAAATTATTCTTCGTATATCACTCGTTCATGACATTATTTATCATTTAATATTCAACCATGTATATGTCAGTGTAGAATCTTATTAAAATCAGTCACACACTTAATCATATCAAAATATTAATTTCTACACTAGTATGGAACTTTAAAATTTTCAAAATATATTAATTTATCTTCTTATCTTATTTCTATTATTGTAATTTTTAGTATCTTATACTCATTGTAGTTGGTTTGTCTTGGAGTAATTAGTTCTTGCCCTTAGTTCATTGTGTTAGGATTTGATTGGTTGATTTCCTAGTGTAGTGTTATATTCCATTGCAGAGTGAACTGTCTCGCTAAGTTAATGTTTACTGCCTCATTTTCTTAACTAGTTTGACATAATCTCTAATCATAATTTAGATTTTACTCTTTCCAATTTCTCTTTGAATGCACCCTTATATAACAAAAAAAATAGTCAAACCATAAAAATCATACACACCACCTTAGGAACCTAGACAAAACAAACCACCTCTGGTGCCCACCATCTCTCTCTTTGGATTGACCCCAACTTGCACCTCATATACTACATCATGTGCCATGCACTTGTGGATTGTTTTATCAACGTGTCTAAATCCAAAAATTATATGTAGTTATTATCTCAGTGCACCCTCGACATATCAATGTCATGTTGTCTTTATCAGTCAGGAGACCATTGATATTAGTACTTACAACCTTAAGGTGGAGGTTGATTCTTTCTTGGATTTCAACATTGTGTTTAAAATGTTGATTCTTTACTTATAATTGTTGGTGGATACTTTCATGAGAACATACATCATGAGTAGTGGTGATCAAAGCCTTAGGATGGAGGCTAAGTTTTGGACTTGCAAAATGCATTGGGAGATCCCATATTTATAGTTCCCAAGATTCAGATATCTAAGTAAAGGGATTAATTAAACATATTATCACTAGAATAGTGAACATTGTTTATAGGATCCATTTTTTTCTCATTTGTTTTGTTCGAGTGACTATTGATATGGTAGGTTGACCTTGTTTAGATGATGGATCTACATACCAAAAATATAAATTCATTGCGGAAGTCTTGTAAGAAGAGTGACATCATCATCATAATATAATTATTAGATTCATTTGTGTGGGGACACATATCAAGAATCATTCATAATGGAAAGAATATTCATTTGAGATTTTTAGCCTACATGGATTAGGAGTAAAATAATGAAGTAGATGAGTTTTAGTCCATTTGATTTGTGAAATCATGAGGTCAAGGATGATGGTCATGGAATTTTTTTGCCTTAGTATCAATGTTTTATTGGTTAACCCCATCTCTCTTGTTATTCATGATAGCCACCATCTCCTTGAGGGAGGGGCTATAAAAATTTTGGGTTTGAATGTGTTCTCATGCAGTCATCCTTTAATTTAGAAATAGTACCTCTTGACATGTCATACAATAGGGGGATGTCATAGTTGATGTATTATTGTGGCATGATGCCACCATTGTAAACTTAATTATGATGTATGACACTTTCCAATTGTTGAATTTACCATGGGTATTTTGGTTGAGGTACATGCATAGCACGAGGACACCTTTTTGGAACTAGCAAAGGTGGGACTTAGAGAAAGATCAAGTCATTTAGTTTGGCAATCATTGTGTGTTGTGTAGGTGTTGAGACTTTTCTCTGTAGTTGCATTGAGTGTGTGCATGCAATCTTGACAATAATTTAATTGAAGGATGTCTTCTTCTTAAGGTATGTGCAAGGAAGGCACCTCAATTCCTAGTAGTTTAACAACTTCCTAATATCCAGTATGCCCATAATACATTGGGTAGATGTCCATTCTAGTATCAAGTGGAATTGATGGTCTTCTTGAGTATCTTGATATGATTCTTGTTCGCATATTTGACTTCATCACTCATTTGAGTTGAATGTGGAGAATTCCTATTGTTTTTAATTATATGAGTATTAAGGTAGTTTTATCTTGTGATTAAATTTGTGCCATTGTCATTAGGAATACCATACCTGATAACGATATTGTTGTGACAGAAATTGATGACCTACAAGTTCAAGGTTATAAAGATTGAGTTTGTTTCTATAGTTTTTGTGAAGTAGTCAATGGATACTAATATGAAGTAATGTTCATTTGAGGATTATGGATGGATCTTCATAACCATGTCAGTTCCCCACATTGAAAATGTCTAGGTCATGGCCGAGATGCTGAGAGGAGTTGGATGTGAGTATATATGAGTGACATGATTTTGAAAAAATCGAATTTTGTAAAAATAGTACATGTAGACCAATCTTGTGCTCTAATAATATCCAAGGGATTGAATCTTATTGAAAAAGGAAATGTCATCCTTGTGATTTCCATAGATTCCTTCATGACTTCTTGGGTGATGATTTTGGCTTCAACTTCATCAAGGCAACACATAAGTGCCTTATTGGAAGATCTACATTGTGTCTTCTCTAGGACATAGTTGACCACCACACATTGTATCATTTGTAGGTGACATATAGAGGATACTTTGGGGAAGGTATGAACTTTGAGGAGCTGTTTGATATTACAGAGCCAGGATTCTTTGCATGTTGAATGATGATTCAATTTTCATGCATTAGGTAGATCATAGTAATATTTTGACTTCAGCCATAAAGTTACTAGTATCATAAATACCTACCCATGAGCTCGACGTCACCCATGATTCAATGTATATGTTCTTGTACCTCTTATAATAAGTGAATTTGATCTCATCAAATTCATTAGGTAGTTTAAAGATGAACTCAATGATGGGATAAGATGTTTGTATTTCATCTTCCAATCACAATTGACTTGTGGCTTGGTGATTATATAATCCTAAGTGATGGTCTTTAAGATTCCTATTTTATGTAAGCTTGTACGCGTAAGATATAGGTTTTGTACTTAGGTACATTATTGGTGGCATAAAAGTGAAAGAATAAAAAAATGAGGATGCATTGTCATGTTGGGTTTATGAGAATTACATCTATGCCATTACCATGATGGATTGAGGTTCCATCAAGGAACATTGTCTATGTGTCTTTAGGAGTAGACAAGGTAGCAGTTCATGTATCAATCATGTTGGTGTCACCATCATGAGTCAAAGTCTTTGTATGCTATAGAATCCATGGGATTTTCTTTTAGTTGATCATCTAGAGCCTAATACTTGGTGAACGTCACAAGGAAATGGATAATGTTGAATTGAAAAAGAAATACATGCCACATGGGACCTAATTTGATCAGGGTTGTATGATTGCATAAATAGAACAATGGATCACAATTTTTTCTCTAGATAACAACATAGGACATAAATCAATGCATCACCTTCTTGGTAGCATGAACTAAAACAACACAATAACCAGCGTGTATTTTTCATCTATTTCTATGAACTTACTAGACATAAAAAATATGGCATGTTGATCATTTTTTGCCTTTTCTATAAGGACTCCTCCCATTAATAATTACGTGTCTGAAAGCCTCAAGATCAATCGATAATGTTGAACTGGTGGCATGAGCATAGGTGGGTTGGATAAGTATTTCTTCAACTATCAAATACATTTTGACATTGATCATTCCAACTATTTTTAGAATTCTAGCACAATGTCTTGAAGATTGGCATGCACATAAGTGTCATCTATATGAATAATATGGAGATGCTTTGAGTCTATCCAAGAAAGCCCAAATCTCTTTTTCTCTATAAGGTGGTCAACTTAATGATTGTTGCATCTTTCTATTGTCCTCATTGGCTTACTATGTATCCTATTTAGTATCCATAAGTGATGCTGAAAGTACACTTTCATGGATTCAATCATAGACAAAAATATCATACTCTGTGGAAAAACTTTGACAAATCGGATACATGATCTTTTTGGTTTCTTATATTGGATTACCATTGTCACTAAACCAGTTATTACCTAAATTCAAACTCCAAATGACTAGAAAGTACATTATGAATGTACTCAAGTGTCCATCCTGAGAATGGATCACATAATATATGCATGAATAAAACCACACATAACAACAAAGGTACAAGATAACATGCATATTAAAAAAAGGTAAACTATTACGTGACATAAGTTCTTAGGTCCCATATATCAAACACTGTGAATTCCATGTATATGTCATTAGATATCATTAGAGTATAATCATTAGATTATCATATAAGTGTGGAAGTAGCAATCATTTTAAAAGATCTATAGTGTACATGTTACCTAAAATCATAAAATGGGTACACATAAACACAATTGTATTAATTATGCTATGAAAGCATATAAAATTGTAGGTTTAAGAGAAGATTTATTTCTTATAAAAAAACTTAATAGAATGACAAAAGGGAAAAGTAATAACATTAAAGACTTTCTTTTAAACATGCAAGTGCATATTAAATTCATTTCCATTACACCAATTGTATCACAAAGCCTTTGACCTGGTTCTAGAAGGTACAGTTCCATGAGGTACATTCAAGCCAAAGCTAATTATGTACCTCATTTCAATGTGAGGGACTACAAGACCAAACATCAAGAGTTAATCCTATTAGTCAGGGGCCTCAAGGCCGTCTCCAAAAGCAAACCCTTTTATCTACTTGTTCTACCCTTTATACAAATCAAGTAGGACACCCAGCCTTTTGTCTTTACCATGAGAATACAGATAGGTGCAAAAGGTTGTATAATAGAATCTAGGATTATGTTTTCTACTTTGTTCAATGTAGTATATTCAAGACCAAACATAATAGTCATAGGGAACATGTAGCTCAAACATGTATATAAAGTCAAGAATTTCTATTACATATATATAAGAAATTTCCAAACCACTAGTTTGTCCAATAGGAGGATAAAAGTGTACCTATGTATGAATAAACTAGCATTAAGGACAATATTATATATTTGAAAAAATTCCATCAAAGAGATCCTGACATTTTGAATATGTGTGATATGATTAACATAATAAGAATTTAGGTCATCTTAAACATATTCATCAACATTGAATGTTTCACCTAATCTTTCATCCATTTTCCACAATGATTGATTTAATCATCTGCAATGTTCATGTAATATTCATCATCTAGCTACATACGACATCATATAATATTTTGACTTAAGGTGAAAGATATTAGAAAGATCATGCATTTCAAACTTAGGTTTTCATAATCTTAATAGAGAAATCATAAGATTTGAATAATATTAAAGTCTTATTTATCATATCTTTTTTATGAACATCTTAGTCATCATATGATCCATTTAAGTCATATATAACTATTTTCATGCAAGATAGTCATCATTAGAGTGTAATATTTTCAAGTGTTTAACTAACTCAAATTATGAGACATATTTCATGCACTTAATAAATGAGAAATAGAGTTTAATATATACAATTTTTAGACTTGTATGATGGCATACAACATTTATATAACAACAAGTCTTAACAAATGTAGTTAATACATTAATATGACACAACCTTCATTAGTTACACTTCTCATTAAATAATTTGATAATGCCTAAAATGGTAATACATCAACTACCCTATAAAAAGAGCAACTTTCCTCTATGTACGTGTACTTTTCCATGCACTCTGTCTGCTTGCTTTTTATTATTTGTATCCAGCTATTTTTCTAATTTTTTGATTTATGTTCTCATTCACTGCATCTAGCTTGCTTTGAAATCTTTTTTTCTTTTTGCATCTATATCTAAAGATACTTTTCCGCCTTCTTACTTTTATCCAAGAATATAAAAAACAGTGTATGTGGCGTGTATTTGTTTCGTGGCTTATTGCCTAGGTGGTTATTTTGTGTTTTGCAGATGTTGCTTGGTTAGATAAGATTGATAATCATGTGTCTGCATGGTAGCTTTAGGCAGTATGTCGTATAATTGTGATGAGCTTTGTGGTTGCTAGGCTATAAATAAGCTCAAAAAATCTATTTTATTAAGAATCCTTTTTGTGTGTTTGTGATGTGTGTTTGTTAGCTTATTGGATAAGTTTTAAAAAAATTACTTCTATTAAATCTAAACTAAAAAAGTAGTGTATTGTCTGTTGTCGAGTTTCTCTGCTTGAGAAATCCATTTTTTGCATTCTCAAACTTTTTACTTTTCTTTTTGAACTTTTATTTAACACAAATTATTATAGAGGCGTCGTGTTTTATATTTTTTTACTGTCAAGTTAAAGAAAGGCATCAGATTTATATTAGTCCAATCTATCTATGGGTTTAAGTAGTCCATATATAAACTTACATGAAGGGATGCCTCAAATTTATAATCGAATGGTCGTTTAACATTTTTTTATATCTTATTGTAATATATTAGTACACTTTTGACCAAACTTTGTTGGTCCATGCCATTCCAAATTTGAAAGTAGATATTTGAACTAAAATTAGATTGATTCATAGTTACAATTTCATTGATTTATCATCTAGATTTTACCAATTCGGATCATATGAGTTTAAAAAAATTAGACAATCCATGTTCTAACATATGATACAATTAATATTATTTATTATCTTAGTATCTATCTAAGTTAGGTGTCACTCTCACAACCCTATAAGAGGTGGGTGTCGCTCTCACAACAAGGACATTGACGCCTTATTCCATGAGTTACAAAATTATTGTATATGACAGTGTTGTATTTGATCGTGCAATTAGTTCATTGACCTCCAAAAACCATTCATAGATTTAGATCTAATCAGTTTGAGTCAATTTAGGTTGAAAGTTAATGTCTTAACTAAAATGAAGTTGGTTCATATTTTAAATTTCGTCAATTTGAGTCACTATTGTGTTGACAATTGAACATGTTTGAATCTAAAAGTTTGTTTGAAGTAAAATTGTGTTGGTTCATAATTTTATTTTCATCGATTGTTCCTGGTTGACATTTGAAAATCCCATGTTCACTCATGTCGTTAAAATTAAGATTAAGTTTTAATGTGTAAACTTGATGGTGTCATACGTGCTTAGCACGTATCTTTTGCTCGTATATCTAAATAAGTAAGAATGTTGGTAAGAACATTAATAGGCATAAGAGCCAGTAATGCATATTAGTAGACAACTCATTTATATTTCTAAATACTGTGGTGACACAAAATGAGTATAGAAGTATGTACAGATGAAGCCTTTTCCCCACCAGATACTTAGGCATCCCTCTTTCTAGTGGGAGGGGTTCTCTAGTGGCTATAAGTTGTTCCTCGACAATATTAGATTGAAACTTAACGTTGGTCTAGCTTGAGAATCTCCTTGGTTGGGAGATTAGCCTTAATCAGATTTGTAATATAGAGTATGGTTAGGTTTTGGGGTGACCTTTGCTTTATTCCTAACCCTACTATGGAGACTATGATGCACCTGACTACAAACTTCTTGTGGGGAGGTAAGAATCATGGCATGGTCTGGAAGACTATTACAAACCCTTTTATATTGGGGGTTTATGATTAAGGACACAAAGAAGACTTTGAGTGAGTGCAATCTCAAAAAATTTGATCATTTTCTTTGTAAGCCGAATTGTACTTGGGCTTCTTTGATGAGACATAGATATGACAATGATATAGGAGGGTCCAATACCGTAAATAATCATGACTCACACCTGTGGAAACTTATGAACAAGGCATCTGATGAGGTGGGCCAGCTGTACATGTGTGATGTTGATGGGAATTGGGCCCTCCTGGATCCACTCACTAAACCTTGGACTATGGTGACTGGTGTTAATAAACCTTGGTTCACTCTAATATGCAAAAAGGGACATGTGCCTAAGTGGAGCACAATGTCCTATAGAGTGATACAAGGGAAACTACCGACTAGAGACATAATGGCTAGATGGGGGCTTGATACTGATACCACATGCCCACTCTACAAAGAAGAGCAAGAATCACGATCTCACCTTTTCTTTGAGTGTAAATACCCTCTCTACTTGTGGAGCCATATTTTCCTCAAGAATGGGTGGGGGTCCTCCCCTCCTACAAACATTCATGAGGCCATCCTCTGGACCAAAGAGAAATAAGAGAGAAAGTTTGGTGGCATTTGCTTCACAAACCTTTGCTATCATATTTTGCAGGAAAGAAATAATAGGACCCATGGGAAATCTGACTTGGATTACCTGTGCTAATGGGAGAAGATTCAGAAGGAGATTTTTGGCATTGTTAAATCCAACCCTCCTAAATGGACTAACATTGCCCCTGTAATTAGGACATAATGGGATTTTTAACATATCCCATCATGTATAGGGTTTTGATATACTTTTTGTAGCGGTCACCATGTGTAGAGGATTTTGTAATCCTGCTTACTTTTGTGAGAATCAGTATACTACCATATTCCAAAAAAAAATAGAAATAGGTTGCACATAAAGTAGCTCATAATAGGATAGTTTTAAGAAAATCCTAATCCAAATATTTTAAAAAAAATTCATTAGGTAATAAATACTATGATAATATCATGAAACTTTGATTGTTTGAATAACAAAATGTATGATATCAAAACTAGATACCAATGCTTAATTAAGAACCTACATATCTTAATTAGTCAGGAAATCAAATTTTATGTTAATTGGACTATGTTTAGTAACCCAAACAAAATAATAAACCATATAAATATTATTACTAATACCAACTAAGCTAGGGTTTTATCATTTTTCTCCTAAATACCATGTGCCACACATTATTTTCACTATTTATGGTTCATCTCAATTACTGAAGAGGTCATATTATATCTTAATTGGACATATTTTCTAGCCCAAATACATGACTAAAAATGTAAACATTGATACTAATACTAAGAGATCTTGGATTTTACCATGCAATTTTGTCATTTTTTATATGCATGTGACGTGTCATTTCCTTGAAGTTTCTAGACTTTTGCTCTTCTCTAAAATTTTCTATTATGGATTGTAATCGAATAACAATGGAATCATTTCCTATCTCCACCTAAAAGAGTTTACCCAAATTTAAACAACAATTTTCACCCTTTTTCCCTTATTGCGCTCTAACTTCTTTTTCTTGACTTCCCTTATTGATCCCCAACCCAAAAACCACAATCTAATGAGGTTTGGATCTCTTCGGCATCCAATCAAGCCATAGATGCCTTTGTCTCCCTATTTCCTTCTCTAGGGGGACTCCTCTACCCTAGGGACCCTTCCTTCTATAAATGAGTAGTTTGAAAATTGTGTTTCAATACCAAAAACTTGAGTATCTTTCTACTTTAATCTAAGCATATTCCTTCCATTTATATCTTAATTCTAAAGGTATCCCAAGTATGCTTTTATACAGTTCAGTTTATGGAGCTCCATTACATAACTCCTCTATACCCCCTTATAATATTAGGTGTGGTTTACTTCCTCAATTCATGTGCAAGATTTGTTTACCACTTTGCCATCTTCCTTTTCCTAGTTTTGATTTAAAGATCCAATATTCTTTGATTGGGCATGTCTTCCTATATTTTCTTCTCCTAGATTTTGACCTAAATCCCAATGATGATGTAACAATTTTTGTCAAGGCACATGTTATTTTAAGAGGTGTTGAACCACCTTCAAAGATCACTCATGGCTGGTGATACTACCATGAATGATACATGCATCATCAACCCATTCATGGGATCTTCAATATTAGTAGAATCTATTGAAGATGAATAAACCTTTCCTTGGTGTTTCTTTTGTTTTTGTTCTTGATGTTGATCCTTCCCAATTTAAATCTTAACCCACTACTCATCCTATTTAACAAGATGAAGACTGGGTAGTAATTTTTATTCTAAATCACTCTTGTTTTGTTTTATCATTTCTTCTATAGCTATTGCTATTTTGGTCCTTTCATTACTTTATTTTTCTAATAATTGTGTGGCACTTAAGTAGACATGTTTACCTTTTTTCTAAGTCATGCATTTAATTTATGATGAATTATGAGGGGAAAGGTTATCTTTTGAACTTACAAACCAATTAAATGCATCTGGTTTAGGGCATTAATAAGTTATTATTGGCAAGTCAGAAAGATAAATAAAGAAGAGCACCTATATTTATCATAATTAATATGGTTTTGTATCCTAGATTCAGATATGATATAAATCTTATTTCTTGTATTTATGAAATATATTTTAAATTATATAAACTTGTTTTAATGATTACCCTCGATGTTGGTCCTTTGCGGCATTGGATTGATCAAGATTGGCAAAATTTAAGAGGTAAGGTAAATTCCTTTTATATACCCAATGGTAAATTAATCCATTTCTCCTTATTTGATTTTTTTGAGGCATAAACTCCTTTGGAATGTGTTTTTCGTAAATATTTTCACCTGGATTCTATATCCAAAAGTTGATCTTAGATTTACATTGAATTGATAAAATATAAAAGTAAACCATATTTATGGTGTCAATATTCATTCTTCCCAGTTTACAATCTAATTATATGTTTAAACTATGTTTTTATGGAACCATAATTTTCACATGATGGAAATAAGTTGGAATTTGCATTAGTCTCATTGCTCTAATCAATTTGTTTTTTGTCTTTATTGAATAAGATATTACGAAGAGAGAAAGAGACATATGATCGAAGATGAGAGATAATATGATAAGAATATCCTAGATGGGATGTTTGGTCATGTACATGATAATATATCAAAGTGAAATTACCACTTGGTTGGTTGTAGTGGCTCCACTTGGGCCTAAGACCAGTGGTTCCAATGGTGGGAATATGGTGTGATTGTGAAAGTGGAAGCTTAGGTAAGACATATGACCACTTCATTGATTTTATGAGAATTTCATGATTGTGTCAAAAACATATTGTTTCAAACCTTAATATTTGTTCTAAAGTATAACTTCCTTTGTTCATGTCCAAGACTTGATAGGCCTAATGTTATAACTTGGTTTTTCCCATGTTTTAATATATTTTTCTACAAATAATTTAATAAGAAGGATGTATTAAAAATATGGTTCCCTATGTGTCTTGTTCGGAAATTGTGTTGTGAACGTGCAAATACTCCTTGCGGAATAGATCTCATGTAGTTTACTAGTTTCAATAATCCATTCATAGATATTGGCTAAAGGAAGAGAGGGAAAATACAACAATAAAGAGATTTCCAATAGTAATGAACAATTGGTATTTTAAATATGGAATTATGTGTAATACTCTTTAAATTCAAAGAAAAGGGATATTCCATGGGATAATGGTATTATTTTAAATATATTTAAAAGAGCAAGTTTTGGTTATTCCTACTACTAAATATAATTAGGAAAGGTTTGATTGAGTTTCCATGAGACGAGGATAATTGATTTAAAGGGTATACCAAGGAGAAAAACAAAAAAGTGGTTCCTAAATAGGTTAAATGACCAATTATACAAAGTGCACCATATAGTTATAAATTTTACTTAATGACTTTTGGTTGCCAAATCCAACCCTACAAGATTATGGCAGTGTCTTTTTGTGACTTTTGAATAAAAACCAAGGGTTTTCATAAAAGGAAAAGTAAGAGAAAGGTAAGAGGAATACATAGCTATGCCTTTTCTTTTTTCCCCATGTTTTAGTTGATGTTAAAATAAAACGGAAATATCTTCTAATATTTTTGGAAGAAAAAAGGATTATAATGAGGAAATAGGTTCTTTGAACTCATGTTTATGGCAAAGGAATAATATAATTGGCAAGTTATTGTTGTATGGGACAACTACTTTGAGGGATGCCTTCGTATAAATCATGCCTAACCTTTTCGGGAATATTCCTTAGGTGGCAAGGAGAAAGACGAAAAGGGGCCCATGAAAGTAAAAATAAAGGATATACCTTTGTTAAAATCATGATATCACAAACGTAGTATAGAAACAAAGGAGTTAGAAAGTGATTAAGAGAGGAGAAGGAAACAAGCCTGGAAAGGTAGGACTAGAGTAATGGTGGATGTACTTATCTATCTATCTATCTATCTATCTATCTGTCTGTCTGTCTATATATATATATATATATATATATATATATATACATGAAGGTAAAATCTAGCCTCTCATCAGGAGATACTCACTTCCCTTCATCATCCTCATCCTACAAACCCTAGGGTTTCAACTAAAACCCACACAGGGGAGTTTATAGGAGCATCGCCTCCACCCTGAGGACATGAAGCCTCATTCTGTACTCCATCAGAGAACTAGCAGGTTCCCTATTGTTAGGGGCATCCCACCCATCCTCAACCTTTCTTCTCTAGGCCTAAAAACAGTGCAGTGTGGGTGGCATATCTCAATTGGGGTAGCATGATAGCATGGAGTAAAAATATTTCTTGGTCCATCGACGCACATCATGAGAGGTTCCGATGTTGACCATCATCGGAGATCGTTAGAACAAGAAGGGGAATGCAAGAAGAACCATACTCCTCAGATGGAGATCCTAGAGGGGTGAGACTAAGATTCAACCATTGAGGGAGGTGAACCTGGTAGTTGACAAACTCGACCACTGAGGGAGGAGTGTCGGACACCAATGTTGGCGCGACTCTGAGCGACCCAGAGAGCCATGTTGTGAGATTGAAGGAAGATCATAATCAAATGACCAAAAGCCCCTCTACGTATGCTTGATACATGGGGGCACACAAGTCATTTGTTTCTTTCTCCCTGTCAGATTATATAAGGTAAGTTAGTCTGATGTGGCCTGATCAGATGGGCCCAATTACCTTTATTTTGCAAAAATCATAATTAATTGTAGGTAACTCAGAGTGAGACAAGTCTTATATGAAAATTGATTAGAAAAATGAGGGGAATGCAATTAAAATATAATTGAGACTTGAGTATTCTTAAAATTCCAAAAAGTAGTGCAAAGATGGGTTTAAATGGTTATTAGTCATGAAAACCCTAGATCATGTATATTACCTATCAAATATGTATTAAAAACCCTTCTTTTATTCTATTATCTGAACTTGTTGAATAATCTGATTTCCATGATGACCATGAGAATAAATATTATAACTAGGGTTAACAAAGAGGATATCCATGCATGTGAATAAATTGTGTACTGAAAACATGGTCATATCTTATTATGTTGATTAATGAAGTCTATATGAACAAAGTGTTTATAATAAAGGGATATGGTAGATTGGATGATCGTGGTTACACCTAATATGAATTAGGGTTTTTTAGTTGTTAAACATGGGAATTGGAGAATAAAAAATGACCCTAATGATAACTTGATGCCAAGAAAACCTAAACCCAAGATTAGGGTCGGGTATGGTTTATTTTGATTAATGTGATGGTTGTTGGTATGCATACACAGAGAGCCAATCATATGATGATTGTGATGGGATATTATATAAATGATTTGATTAATAATAAAGGCAAGCTTCCAATTTTTTTAACTCAGTTATGAGATAATGAGGAAACATAATGAATTTCTAAAGAATGACAATTACATAATGATGTATGTATTCAAGTGTGTGACTTGTTATGTCCCTAGTAAGATGTTATTTTTGAAGGTTGATAGAAAACTATAACACATAAGACTAGAGTGTGTGTTGGTTGATGAAAGAATCTCATTAGTCAGGATATGTGATATCAAACCAATCACATAGATATTTGTTAGAGAATGATGTATTAGACATACCCACCTTGATAGTAATACATGGAAACCATACTTGGTGGTCATAGTCATCTCTCATAGTGAAGTTGGTGATTGTGGTTCTTAGACCTAAAATAACTACACTCATCACATGTCATTTTATGTTTTTTCACATCATCCATCAGTTGGATCAAAGGGTTGTAGAGGTGGGGTGAATAGAGCTAAAAACACTGGCACAAAATTGGGTAGACCTTCAAGTTAGTTCAACTAGGCACAACTAAAAAGAGTGAATTTGATGAGCATGCTTAACAAGGTTGAGAGAGATTGAAACAAGAACTTCAACAAAATTTTTAGAGTGGTTCCACTTCACAAACTAGGAGAGAGTTAGTCCACTACCTATAGAGGTCAAGCCATGGGATTTAACAACCTATGTATACTTATATTCCATTATAAGACATACAATTGACCTTCCTTTTTTGGGACAAGGATACCCAACTTCCCTTTGAGGTCAAGGGAGCCAATAACCTTACAACCAAGGTCTTACCTATCTGGACATAGATTCTTCTACCTCACCAAGGTCTTACCCTATATTGCATGTAGTTGGACAATTTTTCCAAGGACATCCCCTCTATGCAACGATTCTTATGTAAAGACACCACTTTACTAAAATTATGGTAAACAACAACACCAATGTGAAGTAGCAGAATTTTAAACTTTGACTATATTCAATTGTATAAAGAGTACTTTACAAAATTTCCCAAAATGGTTTACAACTTTATACAAAACAATAGGATCTAGGTAGAGGAAGACTAAAACCAAATCAATATTGTATCCAAGGAAAAACAACTTATAATATATAGGCAGCTATATCCAAGCTAGTAAGTTGAACTCATTTCTCTTAGCCTTAGGCAGGGCCACCGAGCTTCAACTACGCACTTTGTTCCTATATCTGGGTGGATGGGATCACCCAACAACAGAGAGATAAAAGTATGTGTTAATCAAAAGGATAAGGGACATAATAAGGCACAACATTAGATAATAAAATATTTCACTATACTAAGAGATTCTAAGAGTATGAGGCAATTAATCAAATAAGAAATAGAAATCTGCCATAGTCAAACAACAACAATAATCAACATAGCATGAATAATATTATGACACAAAATCATACCAATGAAGGGTGAGGCACCTACCAAACCTACACCAAGAGGAGAGGGGAACATACACATCCCAAACCTCAAATATATTTAATGTGGTAGGGGGACTAAAACCCCAGTGCCTGGAAGGAGGACTAAAACCTCAATTCCTATATAAAGTGGCAGGGGGATTAAAACCCCAGTGCCCTATGGGTGGTTTGTACTCATGTACACTACATTGTCATTTGGCCAAAAATACATCATGCTTAATAGTTCACTTGGCAGTAGTGAAAATGTAAATAGCATTTGCATCATAGCATTGGGGATTAAAACCCATGAAGTAAATCAAGTAAAGATGTCAACATTGGAAATAGAAATATTTGAGTATCTCAAATAGATGAGCCACCATAGGCAATAGCAAGATCCAAATAAACCAATTAGATGAGGCACAATGGAAATAGAAGAATCAACTAAATAAAGAGACAATAAAGGCAATAGAAGGATACCAAGGATAACACATTGTGATCGTAGGGTTGGATAAGAGCCCAATTGAAGAATAGGTTAATTGCACATTCTTACACAAGCATTATTATTCATTCATAAATAGGCATCACATACATAAATAGGGTCCACATACATAAATAGGGGTCACATACAAAAATAGGGTACATATACTTAAATAGGGCTCACATACCTTATTGAAGGTAATAAACATCACTTCACCAATTTGATTTTTATCCTTATCCATTTTTCCCTAGTACAATTATTTCACAAGAATTAGTAATTATAAAGCATAAAGTATAAAGAAAGATACCCATTATAGACCTTGTTCATAAACCACTATTTTTGGACTCAAAACTAGGACCAAAATCTTAGTTAGACTTCACTCATTAAGAAAACATATCTTATTTCTCAATTGAAGTTAAAATGAATTAATTATGAATTTTAAAACATTTAACATACTCAAAATGGCATTCAAGGAAAACTTCAAAAAAGTAAAGAGAATCATGACTCAAAAACCACAAATTCATATTCTACATGAAAAATCCTTTCCAATGAGTATTTATTTGTAATTTTTTGATAAAACATCGATTTTATACGAATTAAACCATTCAAACCAATCAGAAGATAAGGAAATACCACGTCGACAAGGTAGTCAATTAGAGCAGCCACGTGACTGGGCCCACATGACCTGGGCCAATGGAGTGTGGCCACATCAGTGGCCCACGCTTGCAAGACCTCGGTCAGAGGCGAGTGGAACAAAAGCCGAAAGGACCAGAATGGCCCTGGCAACAAAACAAGAAGAAAGAAATGTGTGAGGGCGATAGTGGAAAACCACAAAGCGTTATCTTCCTCCTCTCACCCGCGAGCCATGGCCGTGTGAGAGGAGCTTTGCCCATTTGGACGTTTTTGAGATACTGGACCAAAACGAGTGTATAAGTACTTGAATCGAAGCTTGAGGGGCGACGAATTCACCTGAACACTTAACTATTTTGACGGTGCCGCCAAGTTCTAGGGAGAGCTGCTGCAAGGTCAGGGAACAACTGGAGGTATCAGTGGCTAGTGGTGGGAGTTTCTGGCAAATTAGCATGAGGAAAAGATTCAACGGGGGGCGAAGGAGGTGAGGGTGGTGTAATTTATAGGTGAGGAGGTTTGATGAGCCAACACCGTGGTGGGGTTGAGAAGGCTCGGCCGATGCCATTGTGTGTTTCAGTCGTGGTGCATGGAAGTCGACGAGCCATGGCTCAAACTGAGTAGCTCGAGGACACGAAGCTAATGGTGAAGAAATTTCGTGAAATGGTGGAGAGGAGAGGGAGAACGGGCCGCGAAACTGAGGGGCCAAAGTTGCTTGCTCGGCTGGAGGTTGAAGACGGGTTGTCAGTAGTCGGATTAACTGGGGAGAAAATAGAGCCATTGGATCACGTGGTTGGGGGGCGCGTGACAGAGACATCGAGGGACTATAGTGTGACACATTCAATGAATGAAATTGATTCATCTACTATAGTTGCACTATATCCAAAGTTTATAAAATCAATTTGAGGGGTCAAATAAAGTCCAAAAGGCACCAAAATTTAACCATAGGTTAATTACGACTCCTAGATCAATGTTATTCATTTAGTTTCTCATTTTACACACAATTTGGCCCTGAATGCTATATTGACCATTAATCCATATTTTATTGTATAAAGAGGGTATTAATATGAAGAGGGTCTTTTAATGACATATTAGGGTGAAATTTGAGATATTAAATACATATCAATATTAAGAGTCCTATCTCATCATAATACCATCTATTCATGCATTAATATCATATTAGAGAGAGAAAGAAAAAGGTTTATTACTTCAAATATACATTATTACTCATATCTTATCCAAAAAGATATAATAGCTCCAAATTAACATTATCCACTAATAATCTCTCATTAATGGCCATATTGCATAATTAGTCCTCAAATATCACATTAATTGGATTATTTGTGCAGAAACCCATTCATTGGCATGAATGTGGGTAGATATAGGTTTCGTCCAAAATAAATGTTCAAATCCAACATTGAGGTAAAAAAGGATACCAAAGAAAGAGAAATTTATGAAAAAGGCCCAAAAGGACAAGAAAGAAAATAAAAGCTTGAAAGTGGGTAAATTGTATAAAAGACCATGGAATTCAGTATGTTACAGCACTCCGCCCCTTAAAGAGGATTTCATCCCAGAAATCACTACAATAGGGAAGAGAGGGTGAGTGTGTAACATCCCAACATTAGGTAATTAACTAGGTGTTACTTCAAAACTATGGTACTTCTCAAGCTCTATACATAAGCCAAGTCTCACTAAGGTTTCCACCATGCATATTACCTTTTATCAAACATAACATAATTAACACTTTGGCACATTAGCATTATCTTCATCATGAAATTGCATCATCATCAATATTCTACCACTAGTGTCATATTTTATCCACATTGTTACATCAAGGATTTCATCTCAACATTATGCACAAAGCATAAGTATTACCCTTATTTATCTCATTAAGGGTTTTAGGCACAACTAGGGTTTACTAAGTCAATCCCAACATTAATGTATTAGGTCACAAACCCTAGTAACATGCATGTAAACTCCATTATCCTCATAAAGCCATCATATAGAATTATCACCTATTACTATGTAAGAAAAGATCAAATTATTAAGCCAACAATGGTCCCAAATAATGTCACATTAATTTCTATATTACACATAATCACATTAATGACATCATTAGTCATTTTCTCTTACAACACTCCATTATATGAATTATCCATATTTAACATCACATTAGGCATTTATGCATATTCATGTGAATCCAATTACTCATTATCTTATTTATGTCATTATATGCATTTTAGTGAATAAGATGGAACACATTATATATAAATGAATTGATTCATCAACCAAGTTATGTTAAGGTGACTAATGAGATGTATACTAGAGAACAAGGTGATATGCCTTACATATATTGATAACTTGATCACAATTATGATTTGGTGATTACAAACCATTTATATATACCAAGGTATGTTACTTGAGGATGACATCTAAGTCACTAATGTATCATGAATGCATTGTATATGTTGTCAAGGCTAGATGATTACACATTAGGGTTTGGGTCAACATGACCATTACATGTTATGCATCCTTAGCATGCACTAGTTCCATGATCTTACTAACCATACTATTAGGGTGACATGGTCAACATTAAGTGTATTCACAATTAGTGATTAATAACTCACTATTATGTGCATAAAAATATGTTAAGATTCAAGCATATGAACTATACCCTTAGATGACTTATTATGTATTCATTTGTATATAAACAAACAAGATGACTTATGATTATATTTTGTTTGCTCAATGCTAGCTCACTAAACCATTTTCCAAGGAATTAGGGTTTCCAAAATAGAGTAACTCGATTTCAATGTATTTGGGACTCCACCCCCTTAAAGAGGATTTCGTCATCGAAATCAAAAACTCCAAAAACCTATCAAGGTATAACCATCACTACTACTAAAGTCCACTATTCAAAAGGGTTGAGGTAAAACTATGTATGAGATCCAACACTTAGTTGTTTTACTAAACACCATTATCAACTTCAAAGTCTACTCATAGGGTAGGATATTACCATCATGGAAATCTAAGGCTCCTTTAAGGAACTTATGGACACATAAAGGGATTCTACACGATTAACCAAAACATCATATAGTAGGTTTAAAAGGTTTCTCAACAATAAGATAATTTTTCCAAAGGTATGCTATTTTGGGATGGTCAGTATCAACTCAGGCTAGGTCGGTGTCATATGGATCTAGGAGTCCTCGTAAGCCAAGATAGTGGTGCGGAGGAAAATATTGCCAGCCCCCAGACCCTGACCCTTTCTAGACACCTTTGCTTTCAACTTATTCCCTAGTAGCAACCTAATAGACTAATCAGCAAAAAGTTGATCAAATTATATTTCTAATATGAAATTATTATGTCCTAAATCAATCTTTCCTCATTGGTCAACTCTAAGGTGAAAATCTTACTAAAGGGAAACTATATAAGGTAAGGGTTTCTAAATAGGAGACAAATTGAATTAGTCAAGACTCTGCCTACCTTGATACTCTGATACCATGCTGTAAAGACACCGCTTTACTAAAATTATGGTAAACAAAAACACCAATGTGAAGTAGTGGAATTTTAAACTTTGACTATATTCAATTGTATAAAGAGTACTTTACAAAATTTCCCAAAAGGGTTTACAACTTTATACAAAACAACAAGATCTAGGTAGAGGAAGACTAAAACCAAATCAATATTGTCGCCAAGGAAAAACAACTTATAATATATAGGCAGCTATATCCAAGCTAGTAAGTTGGACTCATTTCTCTTAGCCTTAGATAGGGCCACCAACCTTCAACTATGCACTCTGGTCCTATACCTGGGTGGTTGGGATCACCCAACAATAAAGAGATAAAAGTATGTGTTAATCAAAAGGATAAGGGACATAACAAGGCACAACATTGCATAATAAAAGTTTTCACTATACTAAGATATTCCAAGAGTGTGAGGCAATTAATCAAATAAGAAATAGAAATCTTCCATAGTCCAACAACAACAATTGTAAGGACCGGGCCCACTGCCCATGGCTCTAGTAGAGTTTCAGAAATGATGACTGGCCCCACAAACCACCACTAGCCTTAACTGCGCACTTTATCCATACTGATGCGCAAGCTAGGATCAACTTCCTGACTGGTCACCCATCTCATTACTACTCCAAGTTGAGCACACTTAACTATGGAGTTCTTAGTGACGGGCTCCCAGAAAAAGAGGTGCACCTTGGTGATATGGGTAGTCCAGTCATTCCTTTTAAGATCATGTTATCCGAGGCCTCAAATCCTGGGATGTTACAATCTCCCCCACTTAGACTCTTGACGTCCTCGTTAAGGCTCAACTATAAGGCCTCATAATAATATCTTCCCCATTTCAGTGCGGGCCCACAATGATCCATGGACACCCAGCTCCCGATCACGGAATACCAGCGCAAGGGTGGCTACATCTACCATGGACAACCCTTTCCTACATGCATGGACTGCACGGCTCAAGACTGGCATGCCATGCCCATGTGGGCCCCACCTACTGGAGGGGAATTGGCTCTGATACCATTTGTAACGACCGGGCCCACTGCCCATGGCTCTAGTAGAGTTTCAGGAATGACGACTGGCCCCACAAACCACCACTAGCCTTAACTACACACTCTGTCCATACTGATGCGCAAGCCAGGATCAACTTCCCAACTGGTCACCCATCCCAGTACTACTCCAAGCTGAGCACGCTTAACTATGGAGTTCTTAGTGATGGGCTCCCAGAAAAAGAGGTGCACCTTGGTGATATGGGTAGTCCAGTCATTCCTTTTAAGATCATGTTATCCTAGGCCTCAAATCCTGGGATGTTACAACAATAATCAACTTAGCATGAATAATATTATGACACAAAATCATACCAATGCAGGGTGAGGCACCTACCGAACCTACACCAAGAGGAGAGGGGAACATACACATCCCAAACCTCAAATATATATAATGTGGTAGGGGGACTAAAACCCCATTTCCTAGCAGGAGGACTAAAACCTCAGTGCCTATATAAAGTGGTAGGGGGACTAAAACCCCAGTGCCCTATGGGTGGTTTATACTCGTGTACACTATATTGCCATTTGGCCAAAAATATATCATGCTTAATAGTTTACTTGGAAGTATTGAACATATAAATAAAATTTACATCATACCATTGGGGATTAAAACCCATGAAGTAAATCAAGTAAATATGCCAACATTGGTAATAACAATATTTGAGTATCTCAAATAGATGAGCCAACATAGGCAATAGCAAGATCCAAATAAACCAATTAGATGAGCCACAATGGCAACAGAAGAATCAACTAAATAAAGAGCCAATAAAGGCAATAGAAGGATATCAAGGCTAGCACATTGTGATTGTAGGGTCAGAAAAGATCCCAACTGAAGAATAGGTTAATTGTACATTCTTACACAAGCATTATTATTCTTTCATAAATAGGCATCACATACATAAATAGGGTCCACATACATAAATAGGGGTCACATACATAAATAGGGTCCACATACTTAAATAGGGATCACATACCTTATTGAAGATAATAAACATCACTTCACCAATTTGATTGTTGTCCTTATCCATCTTTCCCTAGTACAATTATTTCACATGAATTAGTATTTATAAAGTATAAAGTATAAAGAAAGATACCCATTCTAGAACTTGTTTGTAAACCACTAGTTTTGGACTCAAAACTAGGACAAAAAGATTAGTTAGACTTCACTGATTAAGAAAACATATCTAATTTCTAAATTTGAAGTTAAAATGAATTAATCATGAATTTTAGAACATTTAACATACTAAAAGTGGAATTCAAGGCAAACTTCGAAAAAGTAAAGGGAATCATAACTCAAAATCCACAAATTTAGATTCTACGTGAAAAATCCTTTCCAATGCGTATTTATTTGTATTTTTTCGATAAAGCATCAATTTTATACAAATTAAACCATTCAGACCAATCAGAAAACAAGGAAATGCCACGTAGGCAAGTTAGTCAATGAGAGCAGCCACGCGGTCGGGCCCACATGACCTTGGCAAATGGAGTGTGGCCGTGTTAGTGGCCCACGCTCGCAAGACCTCGGTCAGGGGTGAGCAGAACAAAAGCCGAAAGGATCAGAATGACCCTGGCGACAAAAAGAGAAGAAAGGAACGTGAGAGGGCGAAAGTAGAAAACCACAGAGGGTTGTCTTCCTCCTCTCACCTATGAGTCATGGTTGTGTGAGAGGAGCTTTACCCATTTGGGTGATTTTTAGATACTAGACCAAAATGAGAGTTGAAGTACTCAAATCGAAGCTTGAGGGGTGACAAATTCACCTGAATACTTAATTCTTTTGCTGGTGCAGTCGAGTTCCAGGGAAAGCGGCCGCAAGGTCAGGGAACAACTGGAGATATCTGTGGCTAGTGGTGGGAGTTTTTGGCAAATTAGCATGAGGAAAAGATTCCATGGGGGGCGAAGGAGGTGAGGGTGGTGTAATTTATAGGTGAGGAGGCTTGATGAGCTGAAACCGTGGTGGGGTTGAGAAGGCTCGGTCGGCGCCATTTGGCATTTTGGTCGCGATGCACGAAAGTCAATGAGTCATGGCTCAAACTGAGCGGCTCTAGGAGATGAAGCTAATGGGGAAGAAATTCCGTGAAGTTGTGGAGAGGAGAGGGGGAACGGGCCATGAAACTGAGAGGCCAGAGTTGGTTGCTTGGCTGGAGGTTGAAGATGGGTTGTCAGTTGTCGGATTAACTTGGGAGAAAACAAAGTCGTTGAATCGTAGGGTTGCAGGCGCTTGACAGAGAAATCAAGGGACTATAGCGTGATACATTAAATGAATGAAATTGATTCATCTACTATAGTTGCACTATATCCAAAGCTTATAAAATCAATTTGAGGGGTCAAATAAAGTCCAAAAGGCACCAAAATTTAAGCATATGTTAGTTACAACTCCTAGATCAATGCTATGCATTTAGTTTCTCATTTTATACACATTTTGGCCCTTAAATGCTATATTGACTATTAATGCATATTTTAATGTATAAAAGAGGGTGATTAATATGAAGAGAATCTTTTAATGACATATTAAGGTGAAATTTGAGATATTAGATACATATCAGTATTAAGAGTCATATCTCATCATAATACCATCTATTCATGCAATAATATCATATTTGAGGAGAGAGAAAGAAAAAGGTTAATTACTTCAAATACACATTATTACTCATATCTTATCCAAAAAGATATAATAGCCCCAAATTAACATTATCCACTAATAATCTCTTATTTATGGCCATATTGCATAATTCGTCCTCAAATATCACATTAATTGGATTATTTGTGCAGAAACGCATTCATTGGCATGAATGTGGGTAGATATAGATTTCATCCTCAATAAATGTTAAAATCCAACATTGAGGTAAAAAAGGATACCAAAGAAAGGGAAATTTATGAAAAAGGCCCAAAAGGACAAGAAAGCAAATAAAAGCTTGAAAGTGGGTAAATTGCATAAAAGACCCTAAAAATTAGTCTGTGGGTAAATTGGAGATCCCATCTATGCAACGATTCTTCGGCCTTGAAGGATTGACCCACCCTACTCCTAGATCTTCAGCATTGTCCTCCTCCTTCACTTGGACAAGCTTTTTGCACTTTCTTCTACAGCTTGAAGAAGCTTGCTCCTTCTCCTTCACTTGGAGAAGCTTTCACCAACTTGATCTTGAAGAAAGGAGTTGGGAAAAGAGAAGCTTTGAGAGCTTGAGAAGCATACAATGAAATAGCTCTCTTACATAGATCCTATATCACTCATAATGACGAATTCAAGTGTAATCAAGAGAGAGAAAGGGGCTCAAGTGGACTGCATGCACTCAACTATAGAAAGATTCTTGAATAGCATAAAGGAGCAACCTTCAAATGAACTCTAAGAGGTCTTATTTATAGTTGGGGGTGTCCACTATAGGGTAGGAACACTTAGGAACATTTTGTAGCTGTTTTGAGGGTTATAACAGATGTAATTTAAAGTTCCACAACTCCCCAACTAATAGAATCACTTTTTTGCATTTCCATACCGTGTAGTCGGCCAAATTTTCATAAAGGTAACTCGACAGATTACACAATGTGGTAAAGCCAATTTGAAACATCGGTCGTATTTGTCCTGTGTGCAACTTGACTGATCACTTGAAATGAATTTTGTTGAGTGCAAGGGTCGGTCAAGTTCTATGAGTGGAAACTCAACTGAACCAAAGAATTCTCAAAATCTATCAAGGAATCAATTGAGTTTGAATCTTAATCAACAAACAACCTGTAATGAATTTTGGAAAATTCTTTTTGAGTGATCAAATGTTCGAATTAAGGGTTCTTGATTTTTTTCATCTTAGTTGCAAGTTATATCATTAACACAAATGGTTACAAAAATAATCTAAGGTGATTGTGAGTGTTTTCCACAAAAAATGCATTTGCGTTGCTTTTGATTTGAACAAGAACAAGCTAGGGCTTGATATATTTGATTCTTTTCATGTACCTAATGCCTGAAATCAATTTCAAACATACATATTAGATACACATGAATGGAATGGTTTAAGTCATTATTAGAATATGGACAGTGTGCAACACTTAGGTCAACATTCTCCCTCTTTTTGATAATGACAAACCATTCCTCAACATATTGAAAGGGATATGAAATTTAAACCTTTACCTTTGAGAAAGGATGTGAGATTTAAACCTTTACCTTATGAATTGCAAGGGGATACATGAATGAACAATGTTAATTGCTCCCCCTCAATTCATGCTTACATATGCCTGCATAGTTAGTCTTTCCACAAATAACCATATCACATGTACATACTATATGGTCCTCTATCAAGTCATATGATATGTAGATAATTGACAAGAAAAGGATCATATAAGCAATAAAAAATATGGTTGTGATCAATTCGCCCCCTTTGGAATATCAAAAAGGTAGGGAGGTAGAAGAGCTAAAAAGCACATGTTTTCTCCATAGGCACAAGATAAATCAAGCAACCACATAAAGCACACACCAAATAGAGATGAAACACAAAGAAATAAGCAATCCAGTGTCATATTCAAAATATGGAATAACGGACCACAAACTCCTAAGATATAGTCAATTAAAGAGTTATGGTACATGAGATCAAGATTACAACACTAAACTTGTCCTCTTGATATAAAAACTACAAACCAACGAGAAAACAACAAGATGAGAAAGTAGTATTCCTTAGATACATAATTCCCAAATGTCTAGTGTGTATATATATATATATATATATATATATATATGTGTGTGTGTGTGTGTGTGTGTGTATGCATATGAGCACTCTAAAACTATGGAAATAAAACTTGATCCTATCAAAGACATCAACTACATCATCATCCTCTTCCTCAGAGTGGTAGTCCTCGCCACCGTCAGATAGTGCAATAGAAACAACAACTATGGACTAACCATAAGAACAAGAAAAGTCTTCATTAGAACCACCTCAGAATCATCATTCTCAGCATTCTCAACATCATCATGGTTGGGCATCTCCTCATCAATAGGAGGTCCTTAGGAATGACAAAGCCAACTGGAATTCTGCTCAGCCCATAACATGCCACAAGCATGTAATGTATTTTCTCTCTTAAAGGAGTGAGTAGAAGTCCCATCAAGACTAGCAAGCAAACTGGCAGTAGGACCAACAATCGATCCAATGAAGGAAACACACCAGGACAAGGGGAAGGAGAAGGTCCACCATCAGCAACATGGGTGGAAGCAGAAGTTACAAAGGGTGGAGGGTCAGGGTAGAACTTAGTGTATGCATAGGAGGCATAGTTATTTCTAGGGGATTCATGGTAGGTAGGGTAGGGATGGCTACATGACAGGTTTATGGTTGACATGATCTGATAGAGGTCATGGAAGAGATGATCATGAACCGTAAGAGTATACACCTATTGATGCATCAGATATCCCATGAGGGTTTTGTTTGATACATTAAAAGAGACGCGGTCAGGACGGGGTGCTGGAGTTGGTGGAGGGACTTGGGTGGAGGTGGAGACTCCATAAGAGGTAGGGGAGGTAGGAAAAAGGTCTTCTTGATGGTAGTCTCACTGATGTCGACTCCTTTTTGACTTGATTTGTAATGAAAATCATGGAAAATAGATTTCTGAGATGCAAAAGTAAAGAGACCAAAGATCAAGGCAAGATAAGGAGGATGGATGCCAGAGGTGTTTTCCCCTGAGTCAAAGTAGGTCATGTGATTAAGAATGTAGAGAGACCACTTGACTCCAATATTCTTCAAAGGACAATACATTATCACATCTTAGTTTTCTATAATTTTTGTTTCATTTTTCTTTGGATGAACATTGCAGTTTACCACCAATGTAATAAGATTGTTTTTGATATCAAGGGAAGAGGATGGTAGGGTAGACTTCTTCCTATAGGGAACACTGGGATTCTTAAAAAACTTATGAATATCAGGAAGTGTAAGATCATTGCGTTAAAGAAAGCCTCAGGGTTAAGAAGGACATAATAATCAGGGTAGTTGACCCTCCATGAGTCATTAACCTCAGTACCATTGAAAAAGATATTCAAATATTATTCAGAGATTGTAAATTTGGTATTGGCAATCATAGAAGTTAGAACTACCTGAGTATTGGGTGGTGGCACATTTCAAATGTAGTTCCATTGGATATTTGCATAATACTCATGTACTACCTTTGTGTTAGTGATAGTTTTTGAGTAGCATAGGCGTTCTACACATAATGCACTAAGATGATGGGTTGCAAACACCTCAGTGACCTCCTTTATAGTCTCACTCATGGTGAAATGAGGCTCATGTAGAGCTCAAAAGGGGAAGGGATTCCTAGGAAGGAGTTCCTTGTAGCGATTTAGAGCTTTTGAAGATAAGATGGAGGTGTCGTCATAGGAAATGAGGTGAGGAGTAGATGAAGATGATGGTTCTCCATCAAGGATGACTCTCTTCCTATAGTTAGAAGCCATGAAGGCAGACAGAGAAGCAAAGGTAACCGAAGGAGAGGAGAACGTCACAAAAAAGTCACCTAATCACCTTATATGGGTGTGGGAAGAGGTAAGGGAAGTCAAATGGAGCTTGGGAGAGGAGAGTTGCACCTAGGGATGGAGAACTAGAGAATTGGAGCTTGGGATTAATCAATTTTTCTCTAGTTGAGAGGGAGGAAAGTCAGTCAATACCCTATTTTAGTTTTGTCTAGTTGTAGGATCAATTGAGATTTGTAGGGTGGAAACTCAACCGAAAACTCAACCAAACAGGGAGGTTGGATTAGTTCTCAGATGGCGATCGGTCAAGTTTGTTCTGTCCAACAACTCGACCGAATGGTCAACAAGTCCAAACCTAGAAAATTGAATTTCAATCCTCTAGGGTGCTATATAAATGTAGTTTTCTAGCCTACCATGTATTTTAGACATATTGAGGCACATTTTACTCATCATAGGGTACTATTTTGCGATAAAAAAATCGTTTGTGAAAAATACCCAGAAACAAGTGAAACAAGTCATGAAAACATGGCAAATTGGCATATAGCAAGCAAGAAATGAACAATTTTAAGTGATAAATATATAGGTAAGAGAACAACTAGCCAGAATGCATGTCAATATCATCAAGAGAAGTTATAAGAAGTTTTATCTAATAAAATTAAATTTCTCTCTAGCTAGAGGTTTAGTGAAAATGGCCACTAGCTTATTCTACATGTCCACATATGTGATATAAATATCCTTCTTGGCAATGTGATCACGAACAAAGTGACAATGGACCTCTATATGTTTATCTCTACTATGCAATATAGGATTTTAAGACATGGTAATTGCACTAGTATTATCACAATATATAGGAGAAGTATCAAAATGAATTTTAAAGTCTTGGAGTATTTGATTCATCCATAGGACTTGGGCATGACAACTCCTAGCTGCAATGCATTCATCATCGATAATTGAAAGAGCCACAATGCTTTGTTTTTTAGAGAACCAAGAAACTAGGCATGGTCCTAAAAATAAGTGCCACTTCTTCACTTTCCAATAATCAAACATTCTACATAATCATCATCAGTGCAGGTAGTATGAGTAAAGTCCCTTGACTTGGGATACCATAGTCCAAAGTTTTGAGTTTTGTCTAGATACCTCAAAATCCTCTTAACTTCTATGAGATGTGACTTCCCATGATTTGCTTGAAAGCAAGCACACAAGCTAACACTAAACATTATATCAGGTCTAGAGGCAGTTAAATAAAGTAAACTCCCAATAATACCTCTGTAGAGCTTCTCATCTACCTTTTCTCCTTGCTCATCTCTATCAATCTTAGCAGTGTTTGACATGGGGGTGTCCATTGGCTTGGTTTTCTCCATCCCAAATAGCTTAAGTAGTTCACTGGTGCACTTGCCTTGGTTGATTAAGTTCCCATCTTTCTTTTGTTCAATTTGAAAGCCAAGGAAGAAAGTAAGCTCCTCCATCATGCTCATCTCAAACTCACTCCGCATAAAATCACTAAACTCCTTGCAAAGAACAAGGTCAGTTCTGCCAAAACTAATATCATCAACATTAACATGAATAGTCAAGAAATTGCTAGAACTGTGTTTCAAGAACAAGGTAGAATCAAATTTTCCCATCATATAGCCATTATCTAGCAAACAAAATATTTAGTTTCTCATACAAAGCTCGAGGTTCTTGTTTGAGTCCATAGAGAACTTTTTGTAACAAATAAACATGGTCATAAAAATTATCATGTTCAAAGCCAAGAGATTGAGCAACTTATACTTCCTCCTCAATTGTAACATTCAAAAATGCAATTATAACGTCCATTTGGTAAATCAAAAAAATCTTATGACTTGTAAAAGTAAGCAACATTCTAATTAACTCAAGTATATCTACAACTGTATATGTTTCATCAAAGTCAATACCTTCCTACTAGTTGTAGCCTTGAGCAATTAACCTTGCTTTGTTTCTTATCACTTTTCCACTTTCATCAAGCTTGTTGTGGTAGACCCACTTTGTGCCAATGATCTTTCTATCACTTGGTCTTGGCACAAGAGTCCACACTCGATTCTTCTTGAACTGTTCCAACTCTTCTTGCACAGCTAGGATCCATTCATCATCCTTGAGAGCTTCCTTGACATCTTTTGGAGTAAGCGGAGAGGCATTGTCTTCTTGTTCTTTATTGTAGGTAGTTCACATCTTCACCCTTTCAAAAGGGTTACCTATGATGAGCTCTTTTGTAAGATACTTTGCAAAGTTGGGGGTTGGATCCTTCTTGTCTTCTTCTTTCTCTTCTTCATCACCCAACACTTCCTTTTTCTTATCAATAATGTTGAGATCTTTCAAGTGACGAATCACCTCATCTACATCATCATCATTAACAATATTCATGGAAATAGAGGGGTTAGTCTCATCATTTTTAGCATTGATAGATTCTTCTACTTTACACAATGCATTGTTAAATACTTAATAAGACTTGCTAGTAGTGTTGTAGCCAAGAAAGAAAGCCATGTAAGACTTCAAATCAAACTTGTTGAGGGAATCTTGGTGTTTAAAACAAAACAAGGACAACCAAAAACATGAAGGAAATCAATGGAAGGCTTTCTACCATGCCATAGATCATAGGGAATTTTCTTAAAAGATGGATGAGTAAAAACCCAATTTTGTAAAAAAAATGAAGTAGTAATGGCTTCAACCCAAAAATTCTTTAGAGTGACATACTCTGGAAGCATATCCTAGACATTTCCTATAGTGACCTATTCTTTCTCTCTACAAACCCATTTTGTTGAGGTGTTTAAGGTGAATACATTTATGTGCATGCCCATATTCCTCACAAAACCGTTCAAACAAATCATTTTCAAATTCTTTTCCATGATCAATACAGATAGAGATGATTCGGCAAGAAGCTTCATTTTCAAATCATTTACAAAAAGTTGAGAAAACATCAAGAGTGTCACATTTTAAAATAATAAAGAAAGTCCAAGTATATATAGAAACATCATCGACAATCACAAGACAATACTTGCTACCACGAAGAGATTGTAGACATATTGGTCCAAATAGATCAATGTGAAGAAGCTCAAGAGCTCTTTTGGTGCTAAGGACTCCTTTGGATTTGAAGGAGGACTTGGTTTGCTTTCCTTGTGTACAAGGTTGGCATTCCTCATCCTTTTCAAAATCCAATTTAGGATGTCCCTTCACAAAATCCATTATGCTCAACTTCTTCAATTGATGTAAATTTACATGACCAAGCCTACAATGCCATAAATATATATCATTCCAATTGGCAACAAGACATCTATCAACAATAGGCTTAGTAGATTCAAGCAGAATGATATAGATATTACCATTTCTAGTTCCCTTATAGATAACATTGTAGGATAGGGAATCTAGAAGCAAGCATTCAAGTGAGGAAAAAAGAAGTAGATAACCATTATCACAAAGTTGACTAACACTCATTCAATTGTGATGCAGGCCATCCCCAAGAAGAACATTTTTTATGCATAGTAAACCACCTACATCACCCTCACCTATCACCTTACCCTTGTTTATGTCACCAAATATCACTAATCCTCATTTCTTGTTTGTGAATTGGTTGAAGTGGTTGGTTTCACCTATCATATGCTTTGAGAAACCACTATCAACAATCTATTTTCTTTTTACCTATAAGAAAGGAAGATGTCAGTGCCCAATTCAAACCTTAGGATTTGATGTTATCTTGGGGACCCATTTCATCTTTTGGGATGCCCCCCTTCTCTCTATAAGGACAATATGTCAAATAATAGTCATTACTCTTGTAATGCACACAAACCATAGGGTTCTTAGATCTAAAAGACTCTCCATGGGGGATAGGAGGTCCCTTGCTCTTTTTCTTACCCTTAGCCTTGCTCTTTCTCTTTGAAGATCCCCCTACATATCCCAAGCCACTAGTACTAACTTTTTTGATAGAGTGTTCTATAACTTCATTGAGGAATTTCTTCCCTTTGAGGAATTTTTGCAAGGAAGCTCGTAGCTTGTGATTATCATAAGAGTAATGATAGTAGAAGATAAGCTAGCATGATCATCTTGTGCATGAAGTAACTTGGCCTCCAGAAAAAGGGTTTTAGTAAGATAAAAATCTTTTTCTAAAGTAATACTAGAATCTTTATGACTAGTCAATAAAGGTCTAGAAGAAAGATCATTAACTTGAGAAAGCAATCTAGAATTTTTAGTTGTAAGCATATCAAGCTCATCAAGATAAATTTTATTTTAATCCTTAGTAGCATCACAATCAAGCTTAAGATCATCATCTTCAGTTTTAAGTAAAGCAAGATGATCCACTAGGGCTTGGTTTTCTTTCTTGTGACTATTCATGTTATTAAGGTAGATCCTATTCACTACTTCAAGAAATCAATGCTATCAAGAAGCAAATTTTCATTTTGATCAAGAATATCAATTTTAGCATACCAATCATCAATGATCTTACCCAACTTCTTCTTTTTAGATTTGCATTCAGAGTAAGAAGAGTGGGTAGCATTAAGCATTATAATAAGAGTTTCCTTAGATAACTCATGCAATCTTACCTCACTTACCTCACTAATATCTTCACTTGTAGAGGCCATGAGTGCAAGATGACAATCTACTTCATCAGAGCTTGAGCCACTAGAGGAGGATACTCCCAAGATGCATAAGATGCATCCTTTCTCCTTTTATCCTTTTTGTCTTTCCTCTTGTACTTGCCTTCCTTCTTATAGCCATCCTTCTTCCTGTGGCTTCTTTTGTGGTAGACCTTCTTTTCCTCAGGGCATCCATTCTTGTAGTGCCCCTTTGACCACATTCATAGCATCTAGGAGTCGATGAGGAAGGCTTTCCCTTGAAGTGCTTGCCCTTAGAGTAGTTTGCTTCATGATCACTAGGGTCATCATCTTCACTTGAGGATGGAGGAGAGGATTGACAAGGAAGTAGTTGTTGGAGAATCATTGCCTCCACTTGATATTTGAAGGCAATGTCTTTGATCTTCTTTGATTCCTTCTCCTCTTACTTGTGATCTTCTTCTTTCTTGTCTATCCTTGGCTCATGAGCTTGAAGGTTTCCAATGAGCTCCTTGGTGACTAAGTCACCAAAACTTCTAACTATTTCAATGGAAGTCACCTTAGGTTCCCATCTTTTGGGAAGACACCTTAGGATCTAGGAGTTGATGGTTCCTCTATCCAAGGTGTGGCCTAAAGCATCAATCCCATTCATCATAGTGTTGAGCCTCGTATACATCTTGGTCACTCTTTCCTTCTTGACTGTCTTGAAGTTTTCAAGCAGTCCATTAAGCATGTGTATTTTTTATTCTTTGACTTGTTGTGTGCCTTCATAGGTGATGCAAAACTTGTTCAAAATCTCATCAACTTTGTCCCAAGATGAATTCTAGTTGAACTCAGAGGGAGTGAGGGAACCATAGAAGATGCTATCACCTTAGCATTCATTTGTGCCTTATTGATCGTAGCTTCCTCCCAACTAGCTATATCACCTACCAGATCCTTGTATGGAAAAATCAACACCTTCCACTTGTCATAGTTCATCCCTTGAAGGTAGAATTGCATCCTTCGATTCCAATATAGAAAATTGGTGATGTCATAGACTAGAGGTCTCATCGAGAAGCCTCCCTCTAGGTTGAGGGACCCATGTAAGTTTCCCATCTTCTCATCTCGTCAGAGATGTATCAGAGAAGACTGTGGCTCTGATACCACTTGTTGGATCAAAGGATTCTAGAGGGGTGAATAGAGATAAAAACACTTGCACAAAATTTGTTAGACCTTCAAGTTACTTCAATTAGGCTCTATTGCAAATAGTAAATTTGATGGAAGTCTAAACATGCATAGAAAGGATGAGACAGATTGAAACAAGAACTTGAATAAGCTATTTTGAGTTGTTCCACTCTCAAAACTAGGATGGAGTCACTCCACTACCTAGATAGGTCAATCCCTAGGATTTGCAACCTATGTATACTTATATTCCATTAAAATACATACAATTGACCTTCCTTTCTGGGATAATGATATCCAACCTCCCTTTGAGGTCAAGGGAGCCAATAACCTTACAACCAAGGTCTTATTTATCCAAATCTGGAGTCTTATACCTCACCAAGGTCTTACCCACTCTTGCAAGTAGCTGGACATCTTTGCCAAGAAGATCCCATCTATGAAATGAGTCTTCCTCCTTGAAGGATTTACCCACTCTACTCCCGAATACTCAACCTTGTTCTCCTCCTTCACTTAGAGAATATTTTTGCACCTTTTCTACATCTTGAAGAAGCTTCCTCCTTCTCCTTCACTTAGAGAAGCTTTCACCAACTTGATCTTGAAGAAAGGGGTTGGGAAAAGAAAATCTTTGAGAGGAAGTATATCTCTCACATAGATCGGATCTCACTCATAATGATGAAGCAAAGTGTATTCAAGAGAGAGAAAGGGGCTCAAGTGGACTAGATGCACTCAACTATAGCAAGGAGCATGAATATCATGAAGGAGCAACCTTGAAATGAATCCAAGAGGTCCTTAATAGTTGGGGGTGTCTACTAGAGGGTACAAACACTTATGATCCTTTTCTAACCATTTTGAGGACTGCAACGAATATAATTTCGAATTTTTCAACTCCCCCAACGGCTAGAATCACTTTTTCTTAATTTTTTGTACAGTGCAGTTGGTCGAGTTTTCATAAAGGTTACTCGATCACATGCACTATGCGACAAATCCAATTTGAAGCATTGGTCAAGTTTGTCCTGTGTGCAACTCGACTAATCGCTTGAAATCAATTTTTTTGAGTGGAGGGATTGGTCGAGTTCTGTGAGTGGAAACTTGATCGAATAAAAGAATAATCAAAATATCCATTAAGGGATCGATCTAGTTTGAATCTCAACCGACAAATAGCCAGTAATGAATTTTGGAAAAAAAAACTTTAGAGTGACCAAATGTTCGAGTTAAGGATTCCTTGTTTTATCTCATCTTAATTACAAGTCATATCATCAATACAAATGATTACAAATATAATATAAGGAGATTTGGAGTGTTTTACACAAAAGTGCATTTTCATTGCTTTTGACTTGAATTAGAACAAGCTTGGGCTTGATAGATTGGATCCTTTTCATGTACCTAATGCCTGAAATCAATATCAAACAAACATATTAGATACATATGAATGAAATGGTTAAGTCATTATCAAAATATGGACAATGTGTAACGCTTACGTCAACACTACAATGATCTTGAATAAGGGTTGCGATAAAGGTGATGATCGGATGCACTATGACACATGGGGATAAATGTGAGTGTAGATTGGATTTGTCCCTCCTACTAAAGTTTGATATCCTATCCACTTGATAAGTGAGACTGGGAAAGTCATGCACATGCACTTGTGAATTAATAAATGATATTGAGGTTACAAATATCTCAGACAGTCTACTCTAGTTTAAGGAACATGGATTTAACATAGAAAGGATGATCATTCCATGCCTCAAGTTCAATCCGGATATTAAAGATAGGAATTATACAATCACTGTAACACCTATCATAGATTGTAGGTTGAAGTTGTTCTCCAACTTTTGATTTACTTGGGTGGCAATGATATGTGACTAGGAACCATTGTTTGTTTGTGATGTCATAAATGAGTTATGGACATTCATTGTCAACGTAATATTGAACCTATAGGGTCACACACATAGGAATTCACTTGGAATAGGAGTTTATTCATGAATGGTAATGAAATTGATTATTGAAGTGTTTAGATATTCCATTTAAGTGACGAAATAACTGACTAGACTCCCAATCGATATGTTCAAGTGTTGGAATGACCGTTCAGAGTGTTAAGTTGATTAGAAATTGCATTGGCTGAATTTTGGATGAACCAGGGTGTAAAACAACCAATTCACTTAGTGAACTGATCAGTTCAAGTTTACCATACGACCATTTTGTGAAACGAGACACCTGGTTTGTTGTTCAATTCAATTGAATCAAGGAGTAGTATTGACATCATGTTGTGCATTAATTGGATTAGAATTTTCAATGCAATTGTGATTGGGAAACATGACGAAGTAACTGGTTCACTAGGTGAATCGGTTGGCTTGCATGTCAACTGATTGGTTCACCCACTAATTGACAATTTCACCACTCACATGTTGTGAAAATTCATGAAATTGTGGTCCCTTCTACTCCCACTCAGACTGGGCATCCTGACCTTGACCCTCCTATAAATAGAGGGGTATTGGGGGCTTCCCAGACAAAATAACTCAATTTCTTATGACAATTGTTTATCCTCTTTGGTTGTAGTAACCATGAGAACTGGATCAATTCCTACCCACTAAAGGGAGGGATGTAAAGGGAGAACAATTGTGGGAGAGCAAGTTAGTGACTAGTACACTGACAGAGAGGGACAACTTCTTCTTGTCCGTCCTACTAGAATGACAAGAGTTTATGGTGGCCCGTGTGGACTAATCTAGAAGCATGGATACTTTTCCTACTAGGAGGACATCATCAACTCGATGTCTGTGGTTATCAACCAGGAGGTCAACGCAGATGTTGTTTGAGAGCAACTTGAAGAAAGGATGTGCATTACGATGAGGAAATTGTGTTGGACTTGCTCCAGGATTAAGTGTATCCTCTAAACCATCCTTCCCATTACATAGTTATTGACACAATTTATTGGTTGAAGGGGAATATATTTACAATTTACTCATGCCACCCAAAAAGTGAGTTTTCATGGTGGATGTGTGGAATTGTTATAGCCAATAACCCAAATATATGTGTGTGATTGAATTGTGCATTTTGTTCCTGTTATATCTCGATTTTCATACCTAGTCTCTACCTTCTTCTTCCCAATGTAAAAGTATTATTATTTCCTACCTTTTCTCCCGTCGAATGTAACTCAAGGTTTCTCACTACTATGTAATAATTTTAATCGCAATAGGGTAGTTTCTTTTGTTACAACGATGAGGATATAAAGCAACATCAAGCGAGCTAACCATTTCACATGACAAGCCAACCAGATAGAGGACCGAGTGGGAAGACTATAGGAGGAGCGAACCGACCGGCTGGCGGACCCAAACGACGATTTGGAGGTGTCTAGACATTGTTTGGATAGGAGACCAGATGATCATTTTAGATGAACAACCTACTATCCAAGATGTGAGCCGACTGGTTCAAGGGTTGATCTAGTCAACCCAAATTGGCAAGCACAGATCTATGCCAACAATAGGTTCATGCATGAGATGTAGACCTATGTGGTAGTAATTCCTAGTGGCCCATGGAATTATAGTAGTATGGCCATAACCATTGCTAATGTTTTATATTACATGTTTACATTGTGGGATATATCATTTATATGATACATACTATATATATATTGATTGGATCATGTATATATATTTATAAAAATAAAATCACTCAATCAAACATATTAAGTCTAAGATTCTTTCCGTAAGAAGCACATACGAAAATCTTGATTGACCAAGTGTGGGCACCCCAAGGGTGGTACGCCGTGTATCTCATGGAAGTGTGATGGTAATAATGTGGGTTTGTCAAGCGGGGTGCAATACTATCATTTTGAATTTTGGGTTGGGCATAACTGAGTGTCCTTAATGAGATTAAGTAATAGAGGCATGAAGATGATAATGGAAAGGAGTTGTGCATACCATCTCTCAAAGAGTTTCATAAGATGCAATTGGAAAATGTTGCCTACCTTAATGATTGAATATGGACGTTGGCATTGGCATTGGCGTTCGCTAGATAATAATTATATCATTTTGAATCTTGGCTCACTAGAAGGTTGTACGTAGCAATATTCCGAATTGATATATGAGGGTTATAAATTTGATTAAAATAGTGGGAGTGATAATTAATTAAATACCTTATTGATTATTGCCCTTTTCAAATTAAATCAAATCAAAAATATTTTTTTTGACAAAATTGCAAATTTCTCTTATAGAATTAGATGGCAACACACAACAAAACATTTTCTCTGCGATCAGTCCTTGAGAAGCACAAGTTAAATGGGTATCACTTCCATGATTGGTTTCAGATGTTGAGAATTTTTATCATATACGAGAGCAAGCTCTATGTCTTGGAGACACTAGAGCTAGATGAACCTCTTCCCACCGCACCTAAGGCTTGTTGACTCAAGGTCAATTAAGTCAATGTTGACTCACGTCTAAATTGACTAAACCTGTGTTTTGATGATGACTAGCCATTCCACACATTAGTTTCTAATGCCTCTACTTGAGTGTTTTCAGATTAGGTATAGACACACTCCAAATGCCCTAACTTGCGCATATCAAATTGGAGAAAAGACAAGTCAAAGTCATACAAGTGCACATTTTTGTAATATTATGTAAATCTATTAGAATCATGTGGTAAATCACTTGTAATGATTGTATGAATTGTAATTAATCTTAGAAAAAATCAGGAGCACTTAGATCGAATGTTTAAGCACTCAAAAGTCATTTTCCAAAATTCATATCAGGTTGTTCATCGGTCGAGTTCTGTGAGGTGCAAACTCGACTGATCTGATTGGATCTTGAAAATGATGTTTGATCGGTCGAGTTGTGGTCACACAGAACTCGACCGATGGAGTAACTGACCAATTTGATTTTCATTGGTCGGTTGAGTTTCCCCAGGACAAACTCGACCAATGGTCTAAATATCGGTTTTGTCTTTTACTCTATCGGTCGAGTTACCCTTATAGAAACTCAACCGATTGCACTGCACGAAAAAGTGCAGAAAAGTGCTTCTAGCCATTATGGAGTTGCAACAAGTGAAAATATATCTGTTACAAGCCATAAAATAGCTAGTTTTTGTTTTCAAGTGTTCCCAAAGGCTAAGAGGCATCCCCAACTATAAATAGGACCCTTTGGACTTCATTCCAAGGTCGAGCATTCAATGCAAACTTTATGTGAGGTTCCTATTCTATAGTCGAGTGCTTCCTACAGCCTCCTCTCTCTCTCTAAGCTTAATCACTTGCTACATCCATTATAATGAGTAGGAGATTTGTAAGAGAGGTCGTCCTACATGTATATCTTGTGAGGCTCTCACTTCCACCACCTCCCCATCTCTCATTTCAATCATGAAGATGAAGGTTCTCTCTCTTGTCTAAGAGAGGTGAAGAAGAACAAGGGAAGGCATCCCTTGGTGAAGATCAAGGCTAAAGACTTGGAGCTAGAGTGGGTAAGTCCTTGGTGAAGGCAGAAGACTCCTTGCTCAAGTGGGTAAGTCCTTGGTGGAAGATTTTCTGAGTGAAGGTGAAGTCAAAGGCAGAAGATCCAAGAAGAGTGGGTAATTCCTACAAGGTTGAAGACTTGTGCAACAGTAGGTATGTCCTTGGAAGAAGGTGGGAGACTCCTTGCAAATTGGGTAACTCCTTGGTAAGGTTGAAGACTCTTTGTAGTTGGATAGGTAAGTCCTTTGTTTGGTCATGTATTGTAAGTCTTATGAATGAATATAAGAATGCAATGGTTAGGAAATCCTAGAGGTTGACCTCTCTAGGTAAATGGACTGACACACTTCTAGTTTGCAGTGTGAAACCACTCTAAATAGCTTGTCTACTTGTGTTTGCTCAATCTCTCTCATCCTTGCTACGCATGTTTTAGTTGCACTCAAATTACCTATTTAGCAACCTTATCTTGTGATATATCTTGAAGGTCTAATGAATTTTATTTAAGTGCTTTCAGCTCTATTCACCCCCCTCTAGAGCATCTAATCACCCATCTAGGATCCAACAATTGGTATCAGAGTGGGTCTTCTCCAAGCATACTTCAACAAGTAGGAGAAGATGGGTGACTACCAAGGAGGGAGATACTTGATCAGCCTACCAATCTTTGATGGGAGCAATTTCCTCTATTGGAGAAGAAGGCTTCAATTATACATCCAAGGATCAAGTCTTGAGATGTGGCAAATGGTGAAAAACCCATACATGCTACCAAAGACAAAGATTGAAGAATGGGATGAAGCTACCTTGAAGAAAGCAACCTTGAATGCTAGAGCCATGCACATCCTCTATGCTTCCATGACCCCCACTGAGTTCAACCAAATTTCTTCATGTGAAATAGCCTATGAGGTATGGAGAAAGCTATGCATCACTTATGAAGGGACATATCAAGTGAAGGAAAGCAAGTCTACATGCTCAAAGGGCTGCTTGAGAACTTTAAGATGGGAAAGGAGGAGAGTATAGCCAACATGTACTCAAGGCTCAACACCATTGTGAATGGCCTTGCTGTTCTAGATCATCCTATGTCTAGTGGAGAGATCAACTAAAAGATCCTTAGAACTCTCCCCAAGAAGTGGGAACCCAAGGTGACTTCCATTGAAGAAGCAAGGTCTCTTAAGGATATTCCTATTGAAGAGCTCATTGGAAATCTACAAGCACATGAAGCCACACTTGACAAGAGGGAGGAAGTAGAAAGACAAGAGAAGAAAGAGCTAAAGAGAATGAAGAAGGCTGAAATGAAGGCTCAAATTGAAGCTATCATGGAACAAGTCTCTCCATCCTCTCAAGCTAAAGAAGATACCATGTACTCCAAGGGTAAACTCTATAATGGCAAGTCCTCCTCCATCCGGTGCTTCACATGTGGAAAGAAGGGTCACTATAAGGAAGATTGCCCATAAGGTAAAAAGACCCATCTTCACAAGAAGAAGGAGAAATGGCACCCAAGCTCAAGTGGCTCCTCCAACTCAAGCTCAAGTGAAGATTCAAGTGAAGGATCAAGCTCAAGCTCTAGTGATGAAGGAGAATGTCATTTTACTCTTATAGCATCCACAAGTAAGGACTCAAGTGAGGTAAATCTAAACTATTTAGATAAAGAATCCTTGATTGCTATTATTCATGATACTTGTGCCTCTCTTAAGTCTTCCAAAAGGAAAAGGAAAAAGCTTGCTAGAATTGTTGATAATTTGCATGTAGAACTAGATGATCTTGAACATGCTAATTCTTACTTGCTTGATGATAAAAATGATTGTCTTAGTAAAGTAGACTCTCTTAAACTTGAAAATGCTAGTTTGCTTGATAAGATTAGATTTCTAGAAGCTCAACCTCTTATGCCTAGATCAAATGAAGAGCATACTTTAATTATTGATTCTCTCATGCATGATATTGATGTTCTTAAATCTGAAAACAAGGACAAAGATTATGTTTTGCAAGAATTATAAACAGAAAATGCCTCTGTGCTTGCTAAAATCAATGTGCATGAATCTTGTTCTAGTTCTACTAGTAGAGAGAATGATGTTACTGCTCTTCATATTGATAGAGATTCTTATTTTACTAAATCTCTTTGCTTAAAAAGTGATCTTTTGCATGCTAGAGATAATATCAATCGTTTGTCTTCTACTATTACTTCTCTTATGCATAATAATGATAGTTTGAGATCTTCTTTGCAAAGATTCTTAGTTGGTAAGAAGAGCCTTAATGATATCGTACAACATACTACCAAATAAATTGGTAGACATGGTTTGGGGTATGATGGTAGTCAAAGGAACAACAAAGGTAAAGGACCTATAATATTCCATGGAGAATCCTCTAGTTCCAAGACTATGGGCACATGCAACTATTGCAATGATTTTGGTGTCCTTTTAGGAAAGCACCCAAGAGCAATAGGACTTGGGTTGCTAAACTAACCCCTCCGGACCCAAAAATATGATTGGGGACCATTTCATCTTTCTTCTTGTAGGTACTTGCAAATGGATTGACTTGAGCTATTGAATTACAAATTGACTTTTCAATCCACATGAAAGAAGAAAGGTGAGATGTGTAGAGGGTGACAACAAGTGGAAAAAGGAATGGTAAGCACAAAGGTAATGTTTCTCTTTCTTATAACCAATCCTAACTTGTTTTGTCAAATTAGTGTGCACTATGCATGTGGTTTTTGAGTCAAAAGTGGTATTTTGTGATTCTCTTCACACTCTTGCTAAAAAACTATTTCTAATGCTTCTATAGTGCATGACTAATTTGCTTACACATTTTTGGATATGGTTTGTAACTTTAGCGTGCCTTTAAATATGTTTTTATGAAATATATGTGCTTTTTGACAGTTGCTCTGTCCGTCGAGTTTGCCCTGTTTCAAACTCGACCAATAGACACCTATGGGTGTTGCCAGCAGTTGTCATCGGTCGAGTTGTCAATGTACAGAACTCGACCGATCACACTGTGCATAGAATATACATTTGGCTAATTGAATGAGAATTTCCATGTCAACTAGATTTTCTCAACCAATAGCCTTATTCTTTGGCACTCCTTTGGTACCTTTATATATTCATATTGCCATATTTTAAATTTCCCATCTTGCTTACAACTCTATCTCTCTAATTGCTCTAAATTGGTATATCTATATCTTGCAATTACTTGCTTTGAGTTGTTTTGCAGGTTTTGATGATGACCTCTTTGGATCTCTTGGTTGTGTCTTAAATTGCTTATGTTGTACTCTAACTTGCTACATCTATCTAGGTGTATATCTTGTTTTGATACAACCTTGAGGTTCTTAGGGGTAATCATCTTATGGTAACGATGCATATCTAGTGAGTTATATCCTTTCATGCTTCTAAAATTTCTTATCTCTTTGTTTGGATATATCTCTTCATCTATTCATAGCTTGCTTTATCTTGTATATCTTTTGGTATCTCTTGCTATGATCTAGATCCTACTAGTAGTCCTAACTTGTGATAACATCTACTAGTAGTTCATATACATGTAGTTCTAGCCTTGTTTATAATTGGCATCTTTGCTCATCTATATGCTATGCTTGTATCTTGTCTCATACATGCTCAAGATTGTTCCTTGAATTGCATATCTACTATCTTGAGTTGCTTGCATAACATTGTGATGCAGGGCACAAAGAGATACATTATATGTAGAAAATGGAGTATTTTTTGGATTTTATAAAGATTTGCTCCAATTTCAGTTTTTTCTATAAGAGTAGTGTTTTTTATGCAGAAACAACTTTCTGAGCAAGCTTAGCCATGAGGCCTGGCACTTTTTTGGCAAATTCTGTCATCTTGAGGGTCAAAATTGTGTTTTATTGTTTTTCTACAACACCTTATCTTGCTTTTTGGGTTGTTCAAGTATATGCTTTAACTTGCTTTTCTTTCTATGCTTGGATAAGCCCCTATCTGTGCTCTTCTACTCTCCTTATATATATTTGTGTTATCTCCTTTCTCTTTAACAAGTGATGTTCTTATTTATTCATAACCCCACTTTTTGAAATGACAAAGGGGGAGAAATGTATGTCTTCTTTTGACAAAAGAGGAAGAAGGCATGTCTTACATGAAGAAGAGAAATATGTTCATGTAAAGGGGAGAAGGTAAATGGGAGAAGATATATATATATATATATATATGTGTAGAACATATATGAGAAGAAGACATAGTATTCTATAAATGTTGTGAAAGCTAACCATGCAGGACAAATAGCATCAATTGAGGGGGAGTATGAGAACTCCATGCGCATCAATTGAGGGGGAGCATATGAGCTCAATCCTATTGAAACCCCTAGGTTTCTCCGAAGCTATGAATTTACTTAAAAGCTTACAATACATTTATGGAATGGTTTGTCATCTTCAAAAGGGGGAGAATGTTGACTCAAGGTCAATTAGGTCAATGTTGACTCACGTCTAAATTGACTAAACCTATGTTATGATGATGACTAACCGTTCCACACATTGGTGTCTAATGCCTCTACTTGAGTGTTTTCAGATTAGGTATAGACACACTCCAAATGCCCTAACTTGCGTATATCAAATTGGAGAAAAGACAAGTCAAAGTCATACAAGTGCACATTTTTGTAATATGATGTAAATCTATTAGAATCATGTTGTAAATCACTTGTAATGATTGTATGATTTGTAATTAAGCTTAGAAAAAATTAGGAGCACTTAGATCCAATGTTTAAGCACTGAAAAGCCATTTTCCAAAATTCATATCAGGCTATTCATTGGTCAAGTTCTGTGAGGTGCAAACTCGACCGATCCTGATTGGATCGTGAAAATGACTTTTGATCGGTCGAGTTGTGGTTACACAGAACTCGACATATGGAGTAACTGACCAATTTGATTTTCATTGGTCGGTCGAGTTTCCCAAGGACAAACTCGATCGATGGTCTGAATATCGGTTTTGTCTTTTACTCTATCGGTCGAGTTACCCTTATAGAAACTCGACCGATTGCATTGTACGGAAAAGTGCAGAAAAGTGCTTCTAGCCGTTGTGCAGTTGCAACAAGTGAAAATATATCCGTTGCAAGCCACAAAATGGCTAGTTTTTATTCTCAAGTGTTCCCAAAGGCTAAGAGGCATTCCCATCTATAAATAGGACCCCTTGGACTTCATTCCAAGGTTGAGCATTCAATGAAAACTCTATGTGAGGTTCCTATTCTATAGTTGAGTGCTTCCTATAGCCTCCTCTCTCTCTCTAAGCTTAATCTGTTGCTACATCCATTAGAGTGAGTAGGAGATTTGTAAGAGAGGTCGTCCTACATGTATATCCTGTGAGGCTCTCACTTCCACCACCTCCCCATCTCTCATTTCAATCATGAAGATGAAGGTTCTCTCTCTTATCCAAGAGAGGTGAAGAAGAACAAGGGAAGGCATCCCTTGGTGAAGATCAAGGATGAAGACTTGGAGCTAGAGTGGGTAAGCCCTTGGTGAAGGTATAAGACTCCTTGCTCAAGTGGGTAAGTCCTTGGTGGAAGCTTCTCCGAGTGAAGGTAAAGTCAAACGTAGAAGATCCAAGAAGAGTGGGTAATTCTTGTAAGGTTGAAGACTTGTGCAAGACTAGGTAAGTCCTTGGAAGAAGGAGGGAGACTCCTTGGAAAATGAGTAAGTCCTTGGTAAGGTTGAAGACTCTTTGTATTTGGATAGGTAAGTCCTTTATTTGGTCATGTATTGTAAGTCTTATGAATGAATATAAGAATGCAATGGTTAGGAAATCCTAGAGGTTGACCTCTCTAGGTAAGTGGACTGACACACTTCTAGTTTGAAGTATGGAACCACTCTAAATAGCTTGTCTACTTGTGTTTGCTCAATCTCTCTCATCCTTGCTATGCATGTTTTAGTTGCACTCAAATTACCTATTTAGCAACCTTATCTTGTGATATATCTTGAAGGTCTAATGAATTTTTTTAAGTGCTTTTAGCTCTATTCATCCCCCCCCTCTAGAGAATCTAATCACCCATCTAGGATCCAACAAGGCTGACAAGGATGCTTACATGAAGCATATTGAAGATGTCATTGATGTCAAGTGTCTAATGTTGTGTTTCATGAACTATGAGTTGTAAAGATAGCATGAGAACATGGATGCCATTGAGATGGTCACACATCTTAAGAACATGTTCGAAGATCAGGCAAGATATGAGATGATGTCTCTATGATGTTGTTCAAATGTAACATGAAAGAAGGAGATCCAGATGGTCCTCATGTGCTCAAGATCATTGGGTATGTGGAGAACCTTTCTACACTTGGATTCTCCTTACGTCAAGAGTTGGCCTCTGATGTGATTTTGCAATTTCTGCCATAGTTATATAGTCAATTTATCATGAACTACAACATGAATAAGTTTGACAAGTCGTTGACAACTTACATGGCATGTTGAGAACAACTGAGGCACAAATGAAGAAGGACAAGCCCAAGTATGTGATAATAATAAAAAACAAAAAGGGAAAGTCGAAAGGCAAAGGCAAAGGCAAAGGCAAAGGAAAAGCTAAGAAGAGTTATAAAGCTATCTAAAAGCCTAACTCTTCAGCACTCAAGGCAAAAGGAGGAGTAAAGGAGGAGACAATTGTCACCACTGTCACAAGCCTCGATACTGGAAAAGGAACTGCCCTCTTTACCTAGAGGAATTCAAGAGGAATTTAAGAAGAAGGAATGGGTAGAGACCACTACTTCAAGTATAAACATGATAAGATAAATTTCATTACTTCCTCATCTTGGTATGTGTATCAGATGTAGATCTGACATATGTTGATGTGCATGATCTGATAAGAAGTAAGGCCTTTATGAAAGGGAAATGATGGACTATGCAGAGCAAGAGTTGCTACAACTTCATTCTATATTTAGAATTTATCTTAGCCCATTGGAATGTAATAGAGTTAGTTGAACTGCTATTTCATTGTGCTAATAAATAGAGACATTTTACTTTATGCATCTTTTATGGATAAGGATGATTATAAAGAAAGAGTTCTTGTATTTTAAACATGTTATCTTGTATGGAAATACCTGAAACATATTTTGATATTCATCAAAAGATGAATGTTTGTAACGTAAATACCTAAAGGATTATAATTGATAACTCAAACAATCAAAATCTATAACATTGTCATCTATAGAACATGTATAAGAAATGCATCTAGACTCTTTTGGTTATTGAACCAATATGAGGCATGCAAGTATAATATATGAGCAACATGAAAAACCACCTCTCACTAGGTGTAGTGGGAGAATATGCATTTTACAATGACATGTACACAATGATGTGCAAAGACCTTTGGAATAATAAGATATTTGTTTATACTTCATTATATTTACTGATATTATGGTGGTATGTATTCAATGAAATACAAGTATCTTGAAGTGTTCAAGGAGATCACATGTATGAAGTACAAAACTTACTTAAAGGTATTAAGATACTTTGATATGATCAATGTTGAAATACTTTAAAGGAATGGTTTGAGAACCTTTTGGAGAGACTGTGATAGTGTATCACAATCGACTTCACCTGAAACATAATAATGTATCAGAAAGAAGGAATCACAATATAATGATTCATGATGTGATTATAATTTTGTAATCTTCTAATTTCATTTAGGCATATTCTTAACACTTAAACCAATGTACCACCTAAAATGGTCTGGAAGATGAGATATGATATGGGAATGTTCCAATTTGTCTTTTATAAGGGATTTATCTTTTATAAGAAAGAGTTTCTTGGAAAGTTTTATCTAGAAGAGCATTTAAATTGATGAGAACTACTTATATCTAAAAAATAACAAATGTTATTTGATAGGATAGATGAATTCTAAAATAATCAGTGGGGTTAAAGTAGTACCTGAAAAGTTCAAGGTCAACAAGAAGGTACAATGGATACAAGGAGAATCACAAATTATTGTGGAATCTCAAGTTCCATCTATAACACAAAACTCATAGTTATAGTAGAACACATATGAGGTTAAAAGGATTATGAATCCTACAACTCAAAAAGTTATGAATTGGTCATAAGATGATGATCCAATATTCAACTAAGAACCATAGAGGAACCAGAGTCTGAAAAATGGCTTGAGGACATTATATCCATAATGGAATCCATGAACACCAACAAGGTATGACCTTTGTGGTACCACTTAAAGGGGTATAAACCATAAGGTGCAATTGCGTTTTTATAAGCAAGATCAACATGTATGAAATAAGAGGACAAATTGGTTGCAAGGTTGTTTCAAACCAGTTCAAAGTGTTGAACATGATAAAATCCCTTCAATAATTGACATGTGTATTTTGTATCTCATTAAGACTATATGGTTTGGCATATGGAGATGAAACTATATTCCTAAAGAGGAATAATTGAGAGGATGTATATATGACACAACCTGAAGGTTTTATAACTCCATTAATGCAAATAAAGTCTATAAGCTACAATGTTCAATCTAGATGTTGAAATAAGCATCTCAGAATTGGAATCTTTGACTTGAAAAGATAGTCAAAGAGTTTGACTTGAATCAAGATAAAAGATGAAATTTGTGATTACAAAATATTAAGTGGGAGCATATGAATATTCTACATATTGATGACGAATGCATGGAAATCACCTTCATCAAGAAGCATTAGGTGAAACATCCTATGTGATAGGAATTGAGATCTATAGAGATAGTTCTAGTATGTTTCTAAACATAAATACGAGCATATATATTGGTCAAATATTGAAAGGGTTCAGCATGAAGGATCTAATAATAGAGATTCTATCCATTTAGATTGGTTTAGTTTTTCAAAAATCCAATGATCCAATTCTTTTGAAGAATGACAGAGATGTCATATGCATTTTCATTTGGATCTATTTGCAATATAGTGTACTCATCCCATTATCTTGTATGTATTGGACATGACAAGATGATTTTAATCAAATTCCAATGCCATTGGAATACCATAGAAAAGCATCCATTAGTACTTGAGAAGCACTAAAGGATTATTTGTTGCAATATGGTAATACGGAAGAGTTGGGTGTAAAGAGTTACATCGATTCAAGATTACAAATGACAAACAATGATCACAATATAAAACTTTGTTTAATCTTAATAGAAGAGTTGTAAGTTGGAAAGAGTTCCAAACAACAAACCATTTTTATAATTCTACAATAGAAGTCATATGTCCTGGTGTTATGAACACATGAATGAATATTGCGAGAATCTAGAAGTTAATATATATTAACTTGTGAGATTTTCCAACCATTAATTACATAGTAGAAATACTATGACAACAATGGAGAGACTGGTTATGCAAGGAACATCAGATAGCATATTATGACAATTTCATCTCATACGAAATGTTGTACAATGAAGAGATATGAAACCTACAATATACCAACTAAAGGCAAAGTGTTGCTAACCCACTATATTAGCACTTGCAGAATAGAAACATGATATACATGTTTAGATCACTAACAATGAGATTCATGGGTGCTTGGCTCTAAGTACAAGTGGGATTATGTTGGTATGTTTGCCCAGAGAGCCAATCATGTGATGATTGTGATGGGATATTATATAAAGTATTTGATTAATAATAAAGGCAAGATTCTGATTTATTATATTTCATTTAGTTATGAGATAATGAGGAAACATAATGAATATCTAAAGAATGACAATTACTCAATGACATATGTCTTCAAGTGTGTGAGTTGAATAATGAGATCATATGGATGTTAAGAGCATGTACATTCATGTTATGTCCCTAGTCAAATAATATTGTGGAAGCCTAATAGACAACAATAACACATAAGACATGAGTGTGTGTTCGTTGATTACAAAATCACATCAGTCATGATATGAGATATCAAACCAAGCACATGTATACTTGATAGAGAATAATGTATCAGATAAACCCACCTTAAGAATGATACTTGGAAACCGTACTTCATGATCATAGTCATATGTCATAGTGAAGGTGGTGATTGTGGATCTTAGACCTGAAATCACTACACTCATGACATGTCGTTTGGCATATTTTGACATCATCCACCATAATCCTAAATAAGGATTTTCATAAAGGTGATGATTGAATGCACTGTGACACATGGGGATGACTATGAGGGATGTAGATGGGATCTTTCCCTCCTAATGGAGTTTGATATCTTGGACACTTGATAAGAGAAACTAAGTAAGGCATGTGCATGCACTTGTGAATCAATATATGATATTGAGGTCATAGATTTCTGAGACAGTTTTCTCTAGTTCAAGAAACATGGATTCAACATTGAAAGGATGATGATTCCATGCGTCAAGTTCAATCCAGATATCAGAGATAAAGGATTTATACAATCATTATAACACCTATCACATATTGTAGTTTAAAGTTGTTCTCCAAATTTCCATTTACTTGGGTAGAAATGATGTGTGACAAGGCACCTCTCTTTGCTTGTGATGCCATAAATGAGTTATGGACATTCACTGCAAATGTAATATGGAACCTATAGGGTCACACAAATAGGAATTCACTTGGAATAGGAGTATATTCATGTATGATAATTAAATTGATTACAAAAGTGTTTAGGTATCCAATTTAAGAAACAATTTAATTTAATAGACTCTAAACTTATCTATTCAAGTGTTAAAACAACCATTTGGAGTGTTAGGTTGATTGGAAATTTCATTCGCTAAATTGTAGATTAACCAGGGTGCAAAATGATTGTTAACTTAGTGAACTGAATGGCTCGAGCTATTTAAATGACCATTTCGTGAAGCCATACGCCTGCTTCATGGTTCAATTCAATTGAATCAAGGATTAGTGTTGAAGTCATGTTGTGCATTAATTGGGTTAGAATTGCCAATACAATTGTGATTGGGAAACATGATGAAATGATGGGTTCACTGGGTGAACTTATCATCTCGCATTCCAACCTATCAGTTTGCTTGTGAACCAACTATTTCTTCACTTGTAGGTTGCAAAAATTTATGAAATTCTGGCCCCTTCCACTCCCACTTAGACTGGGAACCCTGAAACTGACCCTCCTATAAATAGAGGGGTACTAGGGGCTTCCTAGACACAAAAACTCAATTTCTTCTAACATTTGTTTGTATTTTCTAGTTTTGGTATCTAAGAGAACATGAGCGAGTCCTACCCGCTAAAGGGAGGGATAACAAGAGAGAACAATTGTGGGACAACAAGTTGGTGACTATTACACAAATGAAAGGGGACAAATCCTTCTTGTTTTCTCTACTAGAATGACAAGAGTCCATGGTGGTCCATGTGTACTACTCTAGAAGCATGGATACTTTTCTCTCTAGGAGGATAATGCCAACCCGTCGTCTGTGGTGATCAACTTGGAGGCCGATGTAGACATTGTTCGAGTGTGACTTGAACAAAGGGTGAGCGACTACAATGAAAAAATTGTCATTGGACTTGCTCCAGGATCAGGCATATCCTCTAAACCATGCTTCCCATTACATAGTTATTGACATGATTCATTGGTTAAAGGGGACTATAGAAGCTAATCTTTTCTTTTCACTTCTTACTCTACCGCCATATTTCCCTATAATGGTGACACATTAGGGTTTACATACTGCAAATTAACTATTTAATTACTTGGATTTGTTGATTAGATTGATTGAATATGCTTGAAGTATAATTTCATAACCTGTAAGGCTCGCCATTGAGGTACGTGGTTAGACCTATGACTACCCACATTAGTTTGTTGGGGAATGTCAAGTGTTTCTTGAGGATTGAACAACTAAATTGTTGGATGTTTATTTACATTTCGTCCAATTGTAAAGCCACTATAAACATCACATCAAGGAAGATTATGTGAAGAGAATGGTATTCTTACTTTAAAGTATTTGATGGAAAATATGTTGTTAGTTTACTTTCACTCTTTTGCATACACCCCACGTACACAATACAACTTGTTATTGCTGTCTACACTTTTTGTTTCATGATGTTTTAGGTACATGTTAGATAAGATGATATCAAGAAATGATGGGCATAATAATCCACTGAATTTACTTGAAGAATTAAAGTTAACTTGTAAGGAGGATTAGATAGGTAATTTTGTTCATATAGGTCTCATATGTACAATTTTGATGATAGAAAGTTATGTAAGTTCTAGAAGAACAATTTGTAAATAATGTTTTTGAATTAATGGGAATTATTTTCTATTGATTATTATTTGCTTAAAATCTAGATCCTTGGGAAAATATTACATAATGGCTCTCATCTTTTTGGCCTTCCCTAATTTGGGGTTGCTATAAAATGAGGTCATTACATTTGGTATCAGAGCACCAAAATATTCAAATAATATTTAATTGTTTGTAATTTCAAGTAACATGTATAAATGTGAGGGAATTATTAGGGCATTATCTAAAGATGATGGTGCCTAGAAGGGACCATGATTTGGGGGCTGGAAAACGTTTCCTCCACATTGCTATCCATCTTATGAGGACTCCCGGGCATGTGCATCCTGCCTAGACAAAATTGGAGGATTTTTACTGAAGTAAAATATCTTTAGCTTTTCTTCTCATCTTGATTCATCCACTTCTCATCCTTTATTCATAAACTCTAAAAGGAACTTCCCTCCTCATCTAAATTTAGGATTCTTGAGAAGGAGTAGGATTAAGGAATCCTATGCTAATTCATATACATGTATTGTTGACCATGTAATGTGGAGATAGTGATAAAGAAAATAAAATGTTTAATGGGTAACCAGTGATGGAAGTAGGGTTGGTTGGGAAAACTCTAGTGGGTCAAGGGACGTAGAAACTCTAAGATGTAGGGTGTAGTATCTAACACTGACATAAAACCCTAATATTGGGATATGGGAGTAGAATGGGTAAAATGGTAACCCTACCCAGATGAGACCTAATTAGGGTAAAAGTAATGAGAATTAAGAAAAATATAAATAAATCTATGTGACCTAGTCTTCCATGCATGAATGCGGAGAAATTAATGCATGATGCATGTGAAAGGATTGGAATATACATGGGAAACTTAAGTAACTAATGGTTATACCTAAATATGAATATAACTTTCTCATCACCCTAATGCTATCTCTAGTGGAATGGATGAAGAAAGAGTACCCCTAGTGAGTGGGCATGTTACCCCCAACGAGTGGGCAAGCTATTGAAATACTCCTAGTGAGTGAGTATGATGTCGTTAATACCCCCAGTGTGTGGGTATGGATAGAGATCACCCCCAAAGAGTGGGTAGAACATTGAAATACTCCCAGTGAGTGGGTATGAATACCTCCAACGAGTGGGTATACCACAAATATTGGTAAAATAAAGGTTGAGAAGTTATAATATAAAATGTATGTTCAACATATTATGGTTACTTAAAAATAAATAAATATAAATGAGTTATGTGACTTGGTACTCCATGCATATGTGTATGTGGAACAAGGCATTAATGAGAAAATTTTTAAGAAACGTAAGAAACCTATGAATAATGCATTTATGGATGTAACCTTCTCAAACATTGTATTGATCTCTAGTGAATTAGAGAATGGGGTGAATAGAGTCATCACATGGGGATGAATGATGTCCACTGTAGGAACCAAACCTTTAGATAAGGTTCCCCATAAAGAGGGTCCTCTTAGAGAGGGCACACCATTGAGTAAAGAGGATAAGGGTGGTGAGGGAAACCATGACTAACGTTCATGGTTTAGGGAAACCACGAAAGAAAAGAGAGGTTAGAAGATCCATTATTTAAGCACAAGACTTATTAGCAATCTTGGTTGAAACGAAGATTAAAACACACATGAAGCATACTTCTTCTAAGCTTTTTCCTCTAGTATGGAAATGGATATCCAATGCAACCTCAATAAGAATTTCTTATTTAACCTCACCGAGGAGGTGGTGAGATTAAATAAGAAATGCTTATTGAGGTTGCATTAAAACAAAGATGATGATATGAAACCCTTAGTTCCACTTTTATGGATAGAGTCCTAACTTGGGGTGGGCAACCCAAGAGTGGGAAAGGGCCTATGGGGGCGGGAAACCCCATACCTATAAGTTCGAGTTGTGGCTAGAGAGCCTAACCTCCTCCTATGAGCTAAGAAGGAACCTAGGTTAGGACCTTCCCTAGAAAGGTTAGTGGAGTAAATCAATTTAAAGATAGAGAAAACCTTAAATGTCATCTAAAGGGTGGAGAATTAAGGATATAAAATATGGAAGCACATATATCAGTATGATTCTTTGAACCAAATTATGTCATCTGAGGAACATGAGGAAAAGTCACTATGGAAGTGGCTGACAGAATGAGAACGAGCTCGGAAGAGAAAATTGCCATCAGTCCAATAAGGAGACATAAAGTGAATAATGAGCATCATATGAGATGGAGGAAATCTAGTTTTAATAATTACATATGAAAATAATGTTCTTGAAAATGGTTAAAGTTGTGATATCTCAAAGATACCCTTGGAAAGGGTAGAGACCTATGTCAATGCTAAGGTCAAGTAGGGAGTATTAAAGGTATATGGGAATGATGAGATTAGGAGTTGATCATTCCCTAAATGTACAAGACCATCTGGTCAGGATGTAACAAATATGTTTGCCCGAGGCCCATGTCTCAGAAGATTGGCTACCTGCATGGTGTTCATGAGGTCCAATGGGTGAATGTGGGAGGCACTCCCTAGATGTATAAGGATTAGATCACTCCAAACAGTACTTGTACCTCTAGAGACCTCAAGGAAGTCACTAAGGCTCATAATACATGAGGTGTTAATATAAAAGATACAAGAAGTCATATAATAGTGAAAGGAGTTGTGTACAAACTCAAAGTGCAAAAGGCATTTGACTTCATGAAATATAAGAATATTGTGTAATTAAAAAGTATGAGTTACGTTGAGAATAATTAAACATCAAATGTGAAACTTTGAGATAATGTGTGGGTACACCATCTCTGGTCTTGGAATGGGATGAATTTTGTGTTTGGTCTACAGTTAAGTACTTATTTCATCCCATTATGACGAAGAGAGATTGGGTAGACATACGTTGTGCTTAAAACTAACATATGAAAATGAATAACCTAGGTTGAACTTAATGACATGATCTAGGGTTTGAGGTATTATCTCACACTTATACGAGGACAAAAGAATGATAGGTTGGAAACCTAGGTGAAAAGGATAGTCACCAAATGAAATTGAAATCACAAAATGAAAAAATGTAGTCACCATAGGATGATATCATGTACATAATAAGAATGTTGATATACCTTGAATTTAATTCAAGTGAAAATCTAAGAAATAATGTGAGGAATATATGTGTCAATAAAATATATTAAAGGTATCTAAGTAGGGTTGCTAACCCTATGTTTTGGAACTATAAGGAGTTGTTGTTCACCTTAGACTTACTAAGTTTGAATTTCGAGGACAAAATTCTTTTTAAGGAGGAGTGAATGTAATATCCTCCATTTCATGAAATTAAATTATACAAATATAAGGCATGGATTGATAAATATTTTTCATAATGATATTGTGGAAAATAATATCAAAACACTTTGTGTCATGGGTTTGACCCATGGCCAAAGTAAGGTCCATCAGATTAATTACTTTGCAAAAAGGTCCTTGTGGAACAAATTGAAGAAATAAAAGGAATTACCATAGATTTAAAAGATAATGGATTCATGAGATATTTTATAACTAATATATAAGGAATTTGTTTCATACCATCTTCCTGGATGACTAGTTGAATTTTGAGGACAAAATTCCTATAAGAGGAAAAGGATGTTATAACCAGATTTTCCCCATGTTTTTATATATTTGACTTGCAAATAATGTAATATGGAGGACACATTAGAAAGATGGTTCCCTATGTGTCTTGTTTGGAAATTATTGTGTGAAAGTGTAAATACTCCATATGAATGGATCTCATGTAGTTCAATGGTTTCAACAATCCATTAATAGATATTGGCTAAAGGAAGAGAGGGAAAATCCAACAATAAAGAGATTTCTAAAAGTAATGGGTAATTGGTATTTTAAATATGGAGTTATGTGGAATAATCTACAACTTGGAAGAAAGAGGATATTTTATAGGATAATGGTATTATTCTAAATAATGTTTAAAAAGAGAAAGTTTTGGTTATCCCAACCACTAAATTTAATTAGGAAAGGTTTTATTGAGTTTAACATGAGATGAGGATTAATTTGTTTAAAGGATATACCAAAGAAAGAAACAAAAGAAGTGGTTCCTAGATAGATTAAATGACCAATTATCTAAGGTGCACCATGTAGTTATGACTTTTCCTTTATGACTTTTTGGTCGCCAAATACAACTCCTAAAAAGATTATGCTAGTGTCCTTTTGTGAATTTTGAATTAAAGACACGGGGTTTCATAAAAGGAAAAGAAAGAGAAAGTTAAGAGGAATATAGAGTTATGCCTTGCCCTTTTCCCCATGTTTTAGTTGATATTAAAATAAAAAGGAAATATCTTTTAATAATTTTGGAAGAGAAAGATATTAGCATGAGGAAAGGGGTGCTTTGGACTCATGTTTATGGCGAGGGAATAATGGAATGGGTAAGTTATTATTGTATAAAAAAAATACTTTGAGGGGTATCTTTATGTCAATCATGCCTAACCTTATTTGAGCTTATTACTTAGGTGGCAAGGAGAAAGAAGGGAAGGGGCCAATGAAAGGAAAACTATAGAAAATACATTAGTTAAAATCATGATATCACATGCGTACTATGGATACAAAGGAGTTGGAAAGCGATTAAAAGAGGAGAAGGAAACAAGCCTAGAAAGGCAGGACCAGAATAATGGTGCATGTACTCATGTATATATATGTATACACATAGGTACTCTACCCTCTCATTAGGCTACTCTCTCCCCTTCATCCTCCTCCTCCTACAAACCCTAGGGTTTTGAATAAAACCCATACAGGGGGGGTTTATAGGAGCATCACCTCCACCCTGAGGACACGGTGCCTCGCTCAATACTCCGAGAGAGAACCAATAGGGTCCATGTCATTGGCAACATCCAACCCATCCTCAACCTTTCTTCTCTCAGCCTGCAAAATAGTGCAGTGTGGGTGACATATTTCAGTGGGGCGATAGAATAGAACAGAGTCAAAAGAGCCCTTGGTCTACCAGTGCACATCATGAGGGGCTCCGATGTTGACTCTCACTGCAGATCGTGAGTGCAAGCGGGGGAAGCCAAGAACAACCATGCTCCTATAGTTGGAGAAAAAGGCTGAGGGGAAGTGAAAGGACTATGGAGGTCCTGGAGGGGTGAGACCAAGACTCGACTGCTAAGGGAAGTGAACTGATTAGTTGGCTCGATCACTAAGGGAGGAGCGTCTAACACCAATGTTGGCGCGACTCCGAGCAACACACAGAGCCGTGTCATGAGATTGAAGGAGGATTATAATCAAATGACCAAAAATGCCCTCTGTGTATGCTTGATATACAGGAGTACACAAGTCATTTCTTTCTTTCTCCCAATCATATAATAAAAGGTAACTTGTTCTGACGGGGCATGATCTGATTTGCCCAATTATCTTTATTTTGTGAAAATCATAACTAATTGTAGGTAATTCAGATTGAGACAAGTATTATACGAAAATTGGTTAGGAAAATGATAGGAATGTAACTAAAATATAATTTAACTTGATTTTTTTAACTCCAAAAAGTAGTGCAAATATGGGTTTAAGTGGTGATTAGTGCATGAAAACCCTAGATCATGTAGACTAGCATGTCGAATATGTTAAAAACCCTTCTTTTATGCTATTATTTAATCTTGTTAAATAATCTGTTGGATCCTAGATGGGTGATTTGATGCTCTAGAGGGGGGGGGGTGAATAGAGCTGAAAGAACTTAAACAAAATTCATTAAACCTTCAAGATATATCACATGATAAGGTTGCTAAATAGGTAATTTGAGTGCAACTAAATCATGCATAGAAAGGATAAGAGAGATTGAACATGCACCAATTAGACAAGCTATTTAGAGTGGTTCCACACTTCAAACTAGAAGTGTGTCAGTCCACTTGCCTAGAGAGGTCAACCTCTAGGACTTCCAAACTATTGCACTCTTATATTCATTCATAAGACATACAATGCATGACCAACAAAGGACTTACCTATCCAATACAAAGAGTCTTCAACCTTACCAAGGACTTACCCACTTTGCAAGAGTCTTCGGCCTTCTCTAAGGACTTACCCACTCTTGCACAAGTCTTCGGCCTTGTAGGAATTACCCACTCTTCTTGGATCTTCCGCCTTTGACTTCACCTTCACTCGGAGAAGCTTTCACCAAGGTCTTACCTACTTGAGCTTGAGTCTTTTGCCTTCTCCAAGGGCTTACCCACTCTAGCTCCAAGTCTTCTTCCTTGATCTTCAACAAGGGACTCCTTCCCTTGTTCTTCTTCACCTCTCTGGGACAAAAGAGAGAACCTTCATCTTCATGATTGCAAGAAGAGATAGGAGGTGGTGGAAGTGAGAGCCTCACAAGATATACATATATGACTAGCTCTCTTATAGATTTCCTACTCACTCTAATGGATGTAGAAAGTGATTAAGCTTAGAGAGAGAGAGGAGGATGTAGGATCACTCAACTATAGAATAGGAACCTTCATAGTGAATGCTCAACCTTGGAATGAAGCCCAAGGGGTCCTATTTATAGCTGGGGATGCCTCTTAGCCTTTGGCAACACTTGTGAACGAAAACTAGCCATTTTGTGGATTGCAACAGATCTTTTTTCACTTGTTGCAACTCCACAATGGCTAGTAGCACTTTTCTGCACTTTTCCGTACAGTGCATTCGGTCGAGTTTTAATGGGTGTAACTCGAACGATCAAGTAGCAGGCAAACTGATGTTCAAAGGATCGGTCGAGTTTGTCCTGAGGAAACTCGACTGACCATTTCAACTGGAAATGGCCTACTACCCAATCAGTCGAGTTCTGTGAGTGCACAACTCGACCGATGCAGTCTTCATAAAATCAACCAAGGTGGATCGGTCGAGTTTCAGGGTGGGAAACTGGACCAATCAAGTGCCTGTAATTGATTTTCAAAGTTGCATTAAAGTGCTCTAAAATTCGATCTAAGTGTTCCTAATATTTTTCTAAGCTTAATTACAAGTCATACAATCATTACAAGTGATTTACAACATGATTCTAATGGATATACATCATATTACAAAAAACATGCACTTGTATGACTTTGACTTGTCTTTTCTCCAATTTGAGATGTGCAAGTTAGGGCAATTGGAGTGTGTCTATACCTAATCTGAAATCACTCAAGTAGAAGCATTAGACACCGATATGTGGAATGGTTAGTCATCATCAAAACACGGGTTTAGTCAATTTAGACGTGAGTCAACATTGACCTAATTGACCTTGAGTCAACAATCTCCCCCTTTTTGAAGATGACAAACCATTCCATAAATGTATTGAAAGCTTTTAAGTAAGATCATACCTTTGGAGAAACCTAGGGGTTTCAATAGTACTGAGCTCATATGCTCCCCCTCAATTGATGTGCATGGAGTTCTCATACTCCCCCTCAATTGATGCTATTTCTCCTGCATGGTTAGCTTTCACAACATTTATAGAATACTATGTCTTCTACTCATATATGTTCTACACATATATGTATTCTCCCCTTTACATGAACATACTTCTCTTCTTCATGTAAGACATGCCTTCTTCCTCTTTTTAAAAGAAGACATACCTTTCTCCCCCTTTGTCATTTCAAAAAGTGGGGTTATGAAGAAAAAAGAAACATCACTTGTTAAGAGAAAGGAGATAACACAAATATATATAAGGAGAGTAGAAGAGCACAGATAGGGGCTTGTCCAAGCATAGAAAGAAAAGCAAGTTAAATCATATACTTGAACAACCCAAAATGTAAGATTAAGTGCTGTAGAAAAATAATAAATTGCATTTTTGACCCTCAAGATGACGAAATTTAACCAAAAACCATCAGAGCTCATGGTGAAGCGATGAGTCTTGCTCAGAAGGTCGTTTCTGCATGAAAAACACCAGTCTTGCACCAAAAACTAAAACTGGAGCAAAATCTGCACAAAATCCAAAAGATACTCCAATTTCTACATACAATGTAGATCTATGTACCCTGCATCACAATGTTATGCAAGCAACTCAAGATAGTAGATATTTAATTTAAGGAACAATCTTGAGCATGTATGAAACAAGAGACAAGCATAGCATATAGATGAGCAAAGATGCCAATTATAAACAGGGTTAGAACTACATGTATATGAACTACTAGTAGATGTTATCACAAGTTAGGACTACTAGTAGGATCTAGATCATAGCAAGAGATACCAAAAGATACACAAGATAAAGCAAGCTATGAGTAGATGTAAAGATATATCCAACCAAAGAGATATGCAATTTTAGAAGCATGAAAGGATATAACTCACAAGATATGCATCCTTACCAAAAGATGATTACCCATAAGAATCTCAAGGTTGTATCAAAACAAGATATACACCTAGATAGATGTAGAAAGTTAGAGTACAGCAGAAGCAATTGTTAGACACAACCAAGAGATCCAAAGAGATCATCATCAAAACCTGCAAAACAACTCAAGGCAAGTAATTGCAAGATATAGATATACCAATTTAGAGCAATTAGAGAGATAGAGTTGTAAGCAAGATAGGCAATTTAGAACATGGCAATATGCATATATAAAGGTACCAAATGAGAGTGCCAAAGAATAAGGCTATTGGTTGAGAAAATCTAGTTGAGAGAGAAATTCTCATTCAATAAACCAACTGTGTATTCTGTGCACAGTGTTATCGGTCGAGTTCTGTGCATTGGCAACTCGACCGATGACAACTGCTGGCAACACCCATTGGTGCCTATCGGTCGAGTTTCAATAGGGCAAACTCGACCGACAGAGCAGCTGTCAAAAGACATATATATATCATAAAAACACATATAAAGGCATGCTAAAAATACAAACCATATCCAAACATGTCTAAGCAAGTTAGTAATGCACTATAGAAGCATTAGAAACAGTTTTTGAGCAAGAGTGTGAAGAGAAACATAAAATTCCACTTTTGACTCAAAAACCATATGTATAGTGCACACTACCTTGACAAAAACAAGTTAGGATTGGTTATAAGCAATAAAACATTTACCTTTGTGCTTACCATTGCCTTTTCCACTTGTTGTCACCCTCTACACATCTCACCTTTCTTCTTTCATGTGGATTGAGAAGTCAATTTGCAATTCAATAGCTCAAGTCAATCCATTTGCATGTACCTACAAGAAGAAAGATGAAATGGTCCCCAATCATATTTTTGGATCCGGAGGGGTTAGTTTAGCAACCCAAGTCCTATTGCTCTTGGGTGCTTTCCTAAAAGGACAACAAGTAGAATAATGACCAATTTCATTGCAAGAATTACAAGTGCCCGTAGCCTTGGAACTGGAGGATTCTTCATTGAAAATTGAAGGTCCTTTGTCTTTGTTGTTCCTTTGGCTACAGTCAAGTCCAATGCCATCTCTACCCATTTGTTTGGTAGTATGGTCTAGGATTTGATTAAGATTCTTTTTATCACCAAAGAATCTTTGCAAAGAAGATCTCAAACTATGATTGTCATGCATAAGAGAAGTAAAGGTAAAACACAATAGATTCATATCATCTCTAGCATGCACAAGATAGATTTCTAAGCAAACATCTTTAGTCATATAAGAATCTTTATCACAAGATAGAGCATCAAAAACTTTCTCTCTATAAGAAAAGATAGTATGAGGGTCAAGAGCAATTACACTACTATGCAAGGAAGCAAGTTCATGTACATGACAAGTAATCTTTGAAGGATAAACTTTATCTACACATTTTATTCCTTGCAAAGTAAGCTCTCGACTCTCATAAGCACATTTAAGAGCATAAGAAACAATAGAGAGAGAAACAATAGTAGTAGCAAGCTCTATAAATGAAGTATTCATAGAAGGTTGAGATTCAAAAATTTTAATCTTATCAAGCAAGCTCGAATTTGCAAATTTAGAAGCATTTAGTTGACTAAGATAATAATTGGTTAGAATCTCAACACTTGGATTTACCTCATTTAAATCTTTAATTGAGCTTGTCAAGAGGGTGCAATGGCATCTTCCATCTTCAAATTCACTAGATCTTCCACTAGTGCTTTCATTTGTTGATGGAGCCTTTGTGGTCCCTTTTTCACTCTTGTTTCCTTCTATTGCTCTCTTTGAAGGTTTCCCATCTTCATAATCACCCATATTCTCCTACTTGTGGAAGTATGCTTGGAGAAGACCCGCTTTGATACCACTTGTTGGATCCTAGATGGGTGATTTGATGCTCTAGAGGGGGGGTGAATAGAGCTGAAAGCACTTAAACAAAATTCATTAAACCTTCAAGATATATCACATGATAAGGTTGCTAAATAGGTAATTTGAGTGCAACTAAATCATGCATAGCAAGGATAAGAGAGATTGAACATGAACCAATTATACAAGCTATTTAGAGTGGTTCCACACTTCAAACTAGAAGTGTGTCAGTCCACTTGCCTAGAGAGGTCAACCTCTAGGACTTCCAAACTATTGCACTCTTATATTCATTCATAAGACATACAATGCATGACAAAAAAAGGACTTACCTATCCAATACAAAGAGTCTTCAACCTTACCAAGGACTTACCCACTTTGCAAGAGTCTTCGGCCTTCTCTAAGGACTTACCCACTCTTGCACAAGTCTTCGGCCTTGTAGGAATTACCCACTCTTCTTGGATCTTCCGCCTTTGACTTCACCTTCACTCGGAGAAGCTTTCACCAAGGTCTTACCTACTTGAGCTTGAGTCTTTTGCCTTCTCCAAGGGCTTACCCACTCTAGCTCCAAGTCTTCTGCCTTGATCTTCACCAAGGGACTCCTTCCCTTGTTCTTCTTCACCTCTCTTGGACAAGAGAGAGAACCTTCATCTTCATGATTGCAAGAAGAGATAGGAGGTGGTGGAAGTGAGAGCCTCACAAGATATACATATATGACTAGCTCTCTTAAAGATTTCCTACTCACTCTAATGGATGTAGCAAGTGATTAAGCTTAGAGAGAGAGAGGAGGATGTAGGATCACTGAACTATAGAATAGGAACCTTCATAGTGAATGCTCAACCTTGGAATGAAGCCCAAGGGGTCCTATTTATAGCTGGGGATGCCTCTTAGCCTTTGGGAACACTTGTGAATGAAAACAAGCCGTTTTGTGGCTTGCAACAGATCTATTTTCACTTGTTGCAACTCCACAACGTCTAGTAGCACTTTTCTGCACTTTTCCGTACAGTTCATTCGGTTGAGTTTCAATGGGTGTAACTCGACCGATCAAGTAGCAGGCATACCGATGTTCAAAGGATCGGTTGAGTTTTCCCTGAGGAAACTTGACTGACCATTTCAACTGGAAATGGCCTACTACCCAATCAGTCGAGTTCTGTGAGTGCACAACTCGACCGATGCAGTCTTCAGAAAATCAACCAAGGTGGATCGGTCGAGTTTCAGGGTGGGAAACTGGACCGATCAAGTGCCTGTAATTGATTTTCAAAGTTGCATTAAAAGTGCTCTAAAATTCGATCTAAGTGTTCTTGATATTTTTCTAAGCTTAATTACAAGTCATACAATCATTACAAGTGATTTACAACATGATTCTAATGGATATACATCATATTACAAAAACGTGCACTTGTATGACTTTGACTTGTCTTTTCTCCAATTTGAGATGCGCAAGTTAGGGCAATTAGAGTGTGTCTATACCTAATCTGAAATCACTCAAGTAGAAGCATTAGACACCGATATGTGGAATGGTTAGTCATCATCAAAACATGGGTTTAGTCAATTTAGATGTGAGTCAACATTGACCTAATTGACCTTGAGTCAACATAATCTAATTTACATGATGACCATAATAATAAAGATGATAATTAGCATTAACAAAGTGGATATCCATACATGTGAATAAATAGGGTAACGAAGCAAAGGTCAAATAATATTATGTTGATTAATGAATTTTATATGAACTAAGTGTTTATAATAAAGTGATATGGTAGATTAGATGATCATGGTTACACCTAATATGAATTAGAGTTCTTAAGTTATTAAACATGGGAATTGGAATATCAAACATGACCCTAATGACAACTCGATGCCAAGAAAACCCAAACCCTAGATTAGGGCCAAGTATAGTTCAATGTGATTAATGTGATGGTGACACATCATGATTTACATATATGCTGATAACTATTGAATTGCTTGGATCTACTGATTTAATTGATTGAATATGCTTGAAGTAAATTGCATAATGTGCATGGCTCACTATTGAGGTATGTGGTTATGCCTATGACTACCCATATTAGTTTGCTAATGTTTGTTGAGTGTTACTCAATGATTGAACAATTATATTGTTGGATTTTTATTTGCATTCTATTCAAATATAACACCATTATGAGTGATGTACGGGTTTTGAGTCACTTTTACAGGCCCATTTTATATTCATTTTGTGCATTTATTAGTCAATTAGTTGATCATATTTGCATAAATCATTATTATTAGCTTGCATATTCTGTTTGCGTCAAACTATTCTCATTTTATCATATTTATATTATTTTATACATTCCCTAGCCTCATACATGTTTGTATGGATTTTTCAAGATTCTCCATGTACATGAAGAGTCGGTGCCACTGACTACCAAGTCGGTGCCATCGAGATAGAAGCAGCGTTCGGGCTATAGAAGACCAGAAGAGTTAGTGCCACCGACTGCCAAGTCAGTGCCACTGAGATTAGCTCAAAGAGGTAGAGTAAAGTACGCACACTAGCTCAGTGCCACTGACATGAAGAGTTAGTGGTACTGACCTCACCACACCCAGACTACACCCGATACTGTCGGTGCCACCAACTTTGTTGGATTTCAACAATCTAATTTGATCGCCCAGATCTAACGGTCCACGTTATGTGGTACAGTAAGTGGACCTAGGACTTAAAAGAGGATGACCAGACCTAAGGGGATTATCATGTTGCACCCCACAAAGGCTAGAGAAGAGGGAGAGAAAAGAACGAATCTGAAGGACGTCAACTGGGAGATCCGAGCACCTCCAACGGACACTTTTGTTGTCGTAAGACTGTAGAACATGCATTTCTCGAGGAGGATCATCTGGACTACCTTCTCTCTAGGGGTTACACAAACTTCCTTCATGTTTCCCCCATTTTTCTTCTCTCCCTCTATGTATTCGCAATTGAAAACCATGCGGGGCTAAACCCCTCCTTTCCTTAGGACCCGGGAGTAGCCGGGGAATCGTTGTATCAACTTTTTACATGATTTAATATAGATTTCTCTTTATTCATGGATATATAATTGTGGAATTGAGCAATCTATCTATGCTTGATCACCATCAGTAGGGTTATAGACTGATAATTACTCCGAGAGGAGGATTAAAGGTTAGAAAACCATAACTTATACACTTTCCTACGTGTTCCTTGGGAAAGGTAACGTACGGTTAGTGGTAAGAGACCCAGAGTATTCAATAATGCACCTAGACTAAGATATAAATTACTACAGACGTGGAATTGGCTTAGATCTAGGTAGTGAATTGCACCATGGAAGTGAGCAATTCTGACTACAGGCTTTCTATCCAGGGTAGAAGTAACATTTGTATTAATTCAGTAGAAATAAGATATAACGGGACCCCGTGGTAAAATTGGTAATCTTGAGGAATCCATTCCATTTGAATCACCCACTTTTAATTTATTTTTAATTTCCTTTTATTTTTGTTTAAACTTAAATCAACCTTTTTAATCGATTTAGTTGATTGCAACGTAGTTAGTAGTAGTCACTGAGACTACGTCTCCCTGAGTTCGACTCGAACCACACATAGGCATGTATTACTCGATGCTTGCACTTGTGTTTATACGCATGGTTTTAGCATGTCAAGTTTTTTGCACCGTTGCTGGGGAGACGGTGAAGTTTCAGCACTAGGAGTACTGTGGGAGGCCACTCTAGGCCATTTTTTTTATTTCATGCAACTTATTTCAATCATTGAAAATTTATTGCATATTCATACACAAAACTTCCTCTATTAAGTACCATGAGTAACTGATTTTAAATTTGTAGGTACTAGTGTATGGTGACAACACGGACCACAGAACTACAAAGAATCTACATCTGAGATCCCAGTCGCTGTCGAGGTTCCAGTTCAAACAACTACATCAGAAGGCACACCGTTGACACCCAGTCAACAGGCAATGGGGGATGGTAATCTAGGAGCTGAGAGGATAATATGGGAGAGGATAAAGGCATCTTCTTCAGCTGCACAGATAGGGCCTATCAAAAAGTAGAATGTGAATTTAGCTCAATACAAGATTCATCCAGGTCTGATTGCACTAGTCAAGTCACAAGCTTTTTATGGGAACACTCATGAAGACCCGGTGGCACATATCAGCAATTTGTGGAGATCAGTGATAACGTGGAAGTAGATAGGTTTCCATAGACAACCATTTACCTAACCTGTTTCCATCATCACTGGAAGATAAGGCAAAAGAATGGATGCACAACTTGCCCAAGGAATAGATCGAGACTTGGGATCAAATGGTAGAGGCATTCTTTGAAAGATACTTTCCTCCAGAAAAGACAAACGAGCTGATTAGAAACATCCACAATTTCAAGGAACAGGTAGTTGAATCTTATTCCAAAGCTTGGGAGCATTTTCAAAATATGCTCAGGAAGGTCCCTCACCATGGGATAGATCTAGAAAATCAAGTCAAGATGTTCTACTTTGGGCTCCGCAAAAGTGAACGAACTACCTCAGATTGCAGGCTCGGGGTTCTTCCTCAACAACTCACCTTCTACATGTCAGGACATTTTGAAAAATATGGCAAAGAATTAGGCATGGGGTAATGAGAGAGACCATCCAGAGCAGATCAAAAGCATAGGGGAGTCTAAAGTCATCACCTCTTTAAATGAGAAGCTAGACCTAATAGCAAAGAAGCTGCTAGAGAAGGATAATAATTCATTAAATGAGGAAGGACAAACAAAATATATGCGGCAGCGCAAGGATAAAGGAACAGTGACTACTCATGGAGAAAGGACCCCAAGTTCTCTTGGAAAGATCCAAACAACTTCCTGTAGGATCTTGATCAACAGAACCAACACAGGAATAATCAGCAGTAGTGACCTACAGCAGAAGAGAGCACAAATGAAATTATCAACCGGATAGTAAAGCAGAATGAACAGTTGATAAACAACTTCCAACATGATCTCCAAAATCGAGGGGCACATATGAGGAGTTTTGAGACAACTTTGTCTCAACTAGTGACAGACATGGAAGCTTTGAAGAATCCTACACAGTAAGGCTTTCCAAGAAACACTGACACTCCAACGGGAAACCATCAAGTTAAGGCCATAATACTGAGAAGTGGGAAGAAGACATTGACTCGAAAGACTGTGGAAACTGAGGTGACCAAGCCCACTGATAGTGGTGACTCGATGGCAGAGCCGACATAGGTAGAAGTGGAGGAAGGAAACACAGGGGAAGAATAGGATCAAGAAGTTGAGGTAGAGAAGAGAGCTTATTATGTACCACCGCATCAGAGGAAACAGACAGTATGAGTTCCATATCCTAACAGCTTGAAGGCAATAAAGATGGATCAACAATTCAAGAAATTTCTAGATAGATTTAGGAAGCTTTCCGTGAACATACCGTTGATTGAGGAAATTGAACAAATACCATCATATGGTAAATTTTTGAAGGATATCATCAATAAGAAGAGGAAGATCCCAGATTCTGAAGTATTCGTACTGAGAGAGCAAGTTAGTGCCTTCATTTTAGGTACACAACCAACAAAGAGACAAGATCCCAAATGTTTCAACATCACTTGTTATATCGGGAAGACAAAGTTTGGAAATACACTCTATGATTTAGGGGTGAGTATCAATTTGATGCCTTTATCTACTTTTAGGAAACTAGGTCTCAAAACATCTAGGAAGAGTACGATGACGATCCAATTGGTAGACAACTTAGTGGTGACACCATGTGGTATTTGCGAGTATGTTCTTGTAAAGGCGGACCAGTTTGTTTTTCCTATAGACTTTGTGGTGATGGAGATGCAAGCTGAACATGGCAATGAGATTTAATTAGGAAGACCCTTCCAAGAAAAAACTAATATGATCTTGGAGATGGGAAGAGGTTGTTTGACTATGGGAATTAAGGATGACAGGTTTGAGATAATCATGCCAGATAATTCCAAGTCATCCAATGCTCAAGAGCAATGCAATATGATGAAGCACATTAATAGTGATATCTCGTTGTTTTTGGGAAAACCATTTTTTTACATGGTGCATGTAATGACAAAGGTGGACAAGGGTACACTAGATGTGGGAAAACACTAAGATGGTCTCACTTGCCAAGGCAGTAGGGTATCCAGATGACGAAGATGAGTAATTGGGTTTATCTACTGTGAATGAGGATGGAGAGGATTCTCTAGTACAGATACATCCACAACTCCCACTAGAGGAATGTCTAATGAACCTCATGGATGATTGTATTTGGAATCAATCATTAGAATAATGTGCAAGGCTACTGAAGGCTTTGTCATGTTATTACACAAGGCACTTTGAGGACTTAGGACCACTTCTATCACCATTAATTTCTTCACTTCTAAGCCCACCCGAGCTGGAGCTCAAGTCACTGCCACCTCATCTTAAGTATGTTTTTCTAGCTACAGAGGAGAAGGTGTCAGTTATTGTATCTGCATCACTGAGTGAATCGGAAGAAGAACAATTGATTACTGTGCTAAAGAGCCACTGAGGTGCATTTGGGTGGAATGTGGCTGACATCAAGGGGATTTCCCCAGCATTGTGCCAATACAAGATTCGGCTAGAAGAAGGAGCAAAGCCTATCATTCAACCTCAATGTCTCTTAAATCCAATCATGACGGAGGTAGTCAAGAAGGAGGTGCTCAAACTACTGTTAGTAGGTATAATCTATGCTATTTTTGATTCTATGTGAGTTATTCTGACATAGGTAGTACCAAAGAAGGGAGGAATAATTGTCACTACAAACTCATCTAATGAACAAATAAATATTAGATTAGTGACAGGGTGGCGAGTTTGCATTGATTATTGCAGATTGAACACCACCACACATAAGGACCATTTTCCATTACCGTTCATTGATCAGATTTTGGAGTGATTCGTCGGTCGCTCCCACTTTTGTTTTCTTGACGGATATTCAGGCTATAATCATATTTCAATCGAGCCTAAGGACCAGGAGAAGTCTACCTTTGCCTGCCCTTATGGTACCTTCGCATATCGCTGCATGTCGTTCGGATTGTGTAATGCACCTGCTACTTTTCAGTGGTGTATGTTGGCAATTTTCTTGGATATGGTGGAACAATGTCTCGAGGTTTTCATGGATGATTTTTTAGTTTATGGGACATCTTTTGATGATTGTTTGAAAATTTTGGATAATGTTTTACAGAGGTGTGAAGACACACACTTAGTGCTTAATTGGGAAAAAATGTCACATGATGGTTAGCGAGGGAATAGTGCTTGGACACAAGGTGTCTAGCAAGGGATTGGAGGTGGATCCAGTTAAAATAGAGGTGATTTCAAAACTCCCTCCACCAACATCGGTGAAGGCAGTTACGAGTTTTCTAGGACATGCCAGGTTTTATCGCCGATTTATTAAGGATTTTTCAAAAATCGCTAAGCCATTGGTTGAGCTTTTGGAAAAGAATGTTGAATTTAATTTTGATGAAAAATGTTTAAAAGCTTTTCAAATCTTGAAAGAGAAACTCATATCCGTGTCGATTGTGTAGGTTCCAGATTGGATCCAACCATTTGAGCTGATGTGTGATGCATCGGATTATGCTGTGGGGGCATTGTTGGGGCAGTGCTTAGACAAGTTTCCTATGGTCACATATTATGCATCTAAATTACATATTGACGCACAACTAAATTACACCACAACTGAAAAAGAGTTATTGACTGTTGTCTTTGCTTTTGAGAAATTTAGACAATATCTTGTGGGATCTAAGGTGGTGGTGTGGACTGATCACGCGGAAATTAAATACTTGCTGCAGAAGAAGGATGCAAAACTAAGATTGATTAGATGGATCCTTCTATTGCAGGAGTTTGACATTGAGGTCAAAGATAAAGCAGGGATAGAGAATGTGGTGGCTGACCACTTATCTATGATGGAGAGGGTATATGAGAAGGATGTTAATATACTCATCCTAGAAACTTTTCCTGATGAGAAGATGTTCGCCCTTAAGAAAATGGACCCTTGGTTTGCTAACATTGTGAATTATTTAGCTTGCAAGGAATTACCTACTGATTGGGGGTACCAAGAAAAGAAGAGGTTCTTTCATTCTTTACACTATTATTTATGGGATGACCCTATTTTGTTGAGAAAGTGTAGGGATGGGATTTTTTAAAGGTGTGTACCGGAATGCGAGTATGAGAGTGTGTTGAAACACTGCCACACACTACCTACAGGTGGACACCATGCCAGTTCTAGAACAGCCGCAAAGGTGTTAGAGAGCGGTTTATACTGACCAACCTTATTCAAAGATGAATATGACTTTGTGCGTAAGTGTTATGACCCACACCAAAGTTAACTAGCTAGTGTCATGATAACAACATCATTAAGTTAATTGAGATAAGTTAAGTGCTCATGTGGTGATTAGTGCTTTGATCAAGTGTCACAGTTTATTTCGTATGATTTCGTTCCTTGAGGTTGTAAAGGATGTTGCACTTGAAACGCTGCAAAAAGAATCGTGCAAATCGGACAATCGAGGTGAGAGTTATGGTGTTTTCAAGACTCTAGGACCTAAGATGCAATTTTTCCACTATTTGGCTATAAATTCTTTATCCTTTCCCTTTCTCCCTTATCTTCTTCCCCAATAGAACAGCAGCCGCCTAAGTGGCGCCCAACCCATCCGAACGACAGCAGTAGAGGGCGATTTGAGGGTCGATCTTTGGCCCCTTGGCTCCTTTCAGCAGCTCCCACCCTTCCGTCCTTCTTCCTCCTTCCTTCCTCCTCTATTATTTTCCCTAGCAACGCCCTAGAGCCCAACCTGCTAGGGGCGGCGCCCCAGCAAGCAGCAGCAGCACGACAGCTGCAACTATGGCTATGAAGCCATCTTGGCGCGAGCAACAACAGCCTTGCCTCCGCCCACCTTCCTTCTCCCTTTCCCTCCTCATTCTCACTCCAAACGTGCCCTAGGGTGGCGCCCGTGTGGCCACGACCAAGCAGCAGCAGCTGCTGTGAGAAAGCAATGGCAAGAGGGTGTTTTGGGCAAGCAATACCATGAAAGCAATGTCGTCAAGCTCCATCCTTGAGGTCCTTGCAAGAATACGCAGCCCTAGCCAAGTATTAGCGATCAACTAGCCCTCCTTTCCAACCTATACATGGAGTAGGTTCTAATCCAGGCTGTCCCAAGGTAGAAGAAGACCCTACTGATGCCCGGAAACTGGCCTCGGACCCGTTTCAGTCATATTCAGACGTCTCGAATCACTGTTACTAGAATCTCACTCCCAAAGGCAAGAATAACTCTAATAATTGGACGTTTTGGTTGAATCAACATTATTTGCGGATGTCAACATTTACCCAGGTGTGAGGCGGTGCTGGCATCGCTTAATTTCTAAACTGCACGATTTTTTTTAGTTACGCTTGCACGACGCTAGTTAGTTGATTGATGAGTGTGATTTAGATTAGTGATATCACATGATTGATTGAAACCTAATTTTCTCAGTTTAAAAGTCAGGATCAGTAGCACACGACCAGTAACGACACTGTTTGGGTATAAACCCAGATTGCACGTTTTTAGTAAGTTAATAGATGCTCGATTTGAAAGAACCGACAATGACATGAAAGGGTTCAAGAGAAACCTAGTTGCACACTCCCAGTCATGTTTAATGTGAATTTATTAATAATTATACAAATCGACACGTTTCTCAAGGATATCATAAGAAATTCTCAGTTATTATCAGTAATTCATGTCTTGATAAGTAATTAACTCTTAATTGGGTTAAGTTGTGCACAACTCAGGATTAGGGTTGATGTGCACGTTTTTTTCTAGGAATTTTAGATAATTTACATGTGCTATTGATGATTTCTCATATGTTGAGTAATCAACCCTTATCAGTATATTAACATGTTTAATTGCATGATTTCAATATGTATGTGCTAAGTTGACAAGTATTTTATTTATTTAAATCTGCCTGCAAGTACATTATGTTAATTTCTCAGTGAGTTACCGTGTTTGAGCATATTGCACTGCCAAGGTAGAAATGATATACATGTTGTATTTATAAGTTTCAGATAACAGACTCGGTACCATAGAGATACCAAATCCAAGAATAAGTAAGAGAGAGATGCAATGTAGTAAGAGCTTTTCTAGAATAATAAAATAATAGATTAAAAACCCTGATACCGTAGAATCCCTATGAGAGGTCTACACCTTAGGGATGAAACGACTTACCCTGACAGTGCGTCCAGCATACGGGGGTCAGATCAACCATATAGTGCACAAAACATATACGCAATTGGAAGCGAACAAGGGCGGAACCAGACTTTGAGCATTGGGGGGAGGGGGTAATCTTACGGTAGTTGGTAAGTTTATAAGATGTGATATGGGTAATTGTTGGAAATTTGTAACTTTATAGGTATTTGATAATTTTCTTAATTATATAATAAAATCAAATGATTTTACTATACGATTTTTTGTGAGAAAAGAATTTTTCTCAATACGAGGCTTTATAACCTTATTAAAATAAACTTCTAAATAAATTTTACTTATTAATATGAAATAGCTTGAACATGTGTCTTCATCCCCATATTTTCTCAATTGCAATGATAAATTTTAATAAAAAATATATAACTGATGTTTTAAGTATGAAAAAAAGATGATAAGTATAATAAACTTAACTGGGTTAATTGTAATTTGCCTAATTTCCTTGTGTACATTCTAAAAAAAACTATTATTATTTCCTCCTGATATATAACAAACTAAAATCATTTTTTAAAATTTTATTAAAAAATCATACATGTCAATAATGTCAAAAATTCTAAACAAAATAATACTTTTGAAAAAACACTTAATGTAATTTGATATATTAGCATATTAAAAACACTTTGTATTGCCTTTAGACATAAGTCTCGAAGATACGAATTAGGAACACTTGAATTGTAGAAGTCTACATTATGATCAATTTTATAATACCATTGTAGATGATTAGGAAGACCACATGAGTTCGCATTCACTAGTGACAACCATGTTAATATCTTACTTATTTGGATACTTAGAAGAGAAAGATTTTAAGATTAATTGGTTGTCCTAGGTTTTGAAAATATTAAGCCTTTGGAAATGCATCATGCATGGAAGATGTTACACAAGATTCATATTCATGAAATGTTTTTCAATTGGACATTTACATCATGTCATGTTGTTACCTATGTAAACGGGAGTACGTAAATATCTATCATTGGCTCATGTTGCAATTTGATGCAATGCTTATCGCCGATTATGGTCTTGGTTTCATACCTTATTGACTTGACTATTTTACCAAGTCTTGTGGTAAGAAAAAAATATAATATAATCACAATTGTTCTTTAATGTACTCGTTGTGTCCAACATAGTTTAAAAAGGTCATCATACACATCTGAAGCAACACATCAATTAATCTTTATGATTTTAATTGGTAATGTATATAGCAATTCTTTACTTTATTTTAATATGGACCCATGTCATGAGACAACAAAATAGGAACGACACTTTAATAAGATAGATTCTAGAAAAGTGTCAATTAAACTCAAAAAAAGAATGTACAAAAAAAATTAAAGTAAGTCTTTATCTATTGCAAAAGAAAAAAATCAGTGTTCCATTTTGTGTAATACAAAAAATTACTTGTGACCAAAATATAATCAACGATTACTACGATTGTTAGCACAATATGACTGTAGTTTTCAATTAGTTAATAAAAAAATTGTGAAAAAATTAAACTCAAAAGAGGTGTGATGGAATATGTATAAATTGAGACTTTTCATTATATGTACATAACTGAGTTGTCCATGGATTAAATCTAGAAACAAAACTAAGAACACTAAAAGAATTAGATCAATCTATCACTATGATGTGTACTACCAGACTAAATGTTTCTAAATACTAATAATTAAAAATGTTGAGTAAACTGTGTTTCGAACTCAAGCGGAATGAATGAAAAAAGCCACATTTACCACATTTGCCAAGTAGTTACTTTGTTAAATATTATTCTGTAACGATACTTGTTCTGTTGAGTTTCACTTATACTAATAAAAAATATGCCATAGTCAAGATTCGAACGTGGGAGTGTTGTATAAAAATAAACCGAGCAGACCACTACAACATTGAGATCATTTTGTAATGTATGAGTTCCTTTCTCAACTTATTTATGTTACTCAAATTCATGTTAAGTACAAATATTAATATTTAATATATTTTTAATTTTCTTTGGGGGGGCACGGCTCCTGTTGGCCCCCTCTGGTTCGGCAAGTGGAAGCGAATCCTTATGCTTGTCACAAAGAATGCAATACCTTTTCCTAATGTGATACATATTATCTTATCTCTTTTACGATTTTTTTTGGCCATATCATATAGATGGACCTAGCGTACCGAGATCACTTTTCCCAATTATAATTGTCTCATCATCAAAATTCATGGCAACATAAATATTTAGATATATTGCAATTCGTTTGATCTTATATGTAATATTAGCCACTATAAATGGTGAATCATGACATATAAAGAACAAAAATGTGAATCTCAAATGTAATCTTCACTTACAAAAAATAGTCAATTGTTGGGCAACCATATCAAGTAGAGATCACTAATTTCTAGAAAATAAGATAAAAATCATAAGTATCACATGTTTTCATTTATATCCTTTTTGATGAACTTTCTCCCACAATCAAACCAAACAATAATACTATTTTCCTTTCATGTTAATTATATGGTTTCCTCATCGAATGCATTGATAATTTAGATAAAAATAACTTGTTTAGTATCCCTTTTACAAATATACCTTTCTAATGCCTTAATTATGTTTTCCTAAAAATAAATTTAACTAATTGTGTATGCACACACACAAAAATATATATACATATATATACACACACATACTGAAAGTGTGACATGGAATTAAATAATTTCTATTTGAGGAACCATGATTGGGCTGAACAATCAACAACAATTAACCCCTAGTCATCCTGATGCCAACATCTAGTTTAATACCTTTGTAATATACTATTACATATACTTGTATACTTATTCTTTTTTCTACCACAAAATTCATCAATAGATGAGTTTTCCATTGTCTTGGGAAGGTAGTAATTCTAAACCAACCTAGGTTTTTACATTAGGTTGGCCTTACTATAGTTTCTTAGTCTTTCCTCATAATGAAGGTAATGACAAATGTCAGACTAACAAAATTTTAAGTTAAGGGTCTAATATATAGTTAAATATTATAAACCTTCAATTCATAAAGTACAATTTTACTTTTTAAAATGTTATCATACAATTGTACTTTACTTTTCTTAACCCCCTCCCCCAAAAAAAGTAAAGTACAATTGTATGATAACATTTCAAATAGCTAACAACAACATCAAATTCAAGTCATTTAGGCATATTAAAATATGCAATTATGTCCGAGTACATCATTTATTTATAATAATAGTTTCAAATATCTTCACTCACTAACTATGTTTTATATTCAAGAGAATGCATAACAAAACTTGAATGGAGTTCAACCTTGTAAATCTCTATAATTGACTAATGCTAGAAAACACATCGTAATAGCAATATCATAATTATTAGAAGGGGTATATACAATTTGATGCAAGTTATTTATGATTAAAAATTTATTGTGTCTAAAAATAGTATTCTTTTGACAGTTCAATTTTTTTCTTGGGAAATAGATTTTATTCTATACGATACTTTCATAATCACAACTAGATAAGCTACATTTTTTGTGGAAATTGACATAACTATGTAAATAACAATGCATAAAATATCTGAAGTAGATGATACTAAATGAAAGCTTAGTGTATTCCACTTCTATATTTTTAAAAATATTATTATTTTAGTACGTTCGCTTGAAAAAAAACATATTTGTCGAAATATATTCGTGTATTAAAGAATGACATATTTTATCTCAAATAAGATTCTACAAAATGAATTTAGGAACATATACCACATAGATATGAATGCATTTGTTAAACTTCTTAGACATTTTTTTCATGCAATCTAATCATATTTTAAAATTTACTTATGATAGGAAAAAAATCAAATTTACTTATGTCAAGCATAAAATCGAACATATCAATGTCATGTCACTATATATATCTTCTTTTTATAGGAAAAATATTATTCATAAAAATATCTTCATTCAAGCATGGTTATGACAATGATGAATTCAAATTAGATAAAATTTACTTATTATAATGGAATGTGTAATATCCTCTTATGGCCTATTTGGTACGCGGTGAATGGAGGGGAGATGGAGGGAGGGGAAAGGACTTTAGTTGTTTGCTTGCACATGGTGAAGGGGAAGGGAAGGGAATGGAGGGGAAATTATCAAATGCATTTCCAACCACTTTTCTCCCCACCAAATCAGAGTGGAGACAAGAGGAAGGGGAAAGACTTGGCAGAAAGCTTGGAAGGAAATATGGAATGTGGAGGGAAAATATAAATAATATGGTGGGAAAACTTATATAGCTCACAACCAATAAAAAACGAGCATGTAGTCTCTCACCTCACTTGTGTTGGGAGGAAGTTCGAGGGATAATTGTGGGAAAAATAAAAAATAGAAGGAAACAAGAATAAATATAGCATATAATTAAAAAATAGAATGTTTAGAAACAATGTTAGTACAAAATATGGGAAATTTGAGATAAATTATTTTTTACATAATAACATAAGGAAAAATAGAAAAAAGGAGAGAATTATGAAGGAAAGTTGAGGAAACTCTGAAGTTATGGAGGGGATTTAAATAATTAAAGGAAAAGTTATAAATATGGAGAGAAGTACACATATACAATGGTTATAAAAAGAGAAGTGATAGTCTCTATTTGCATCAACAATGTTTTGCATCACGTTAGACATAAGTATATCTTCTTCATTAACAAAATAAGTATACGAATATTTGTTTTTTTATCATGAGATATGTGAGTTTAGTTTATCTTAATTTTTTATATACTAATATATGTGTGATGTATGTAACCTTTTAGAATAATATGGCTTGTTAAAAAATGACATGTTTTTTTTATGTTCTCTACCTTCCCTTCCCCATGTTAACCAAACAGACTAAAATAAGTATCCCCTCCGATCCCCTCCCCTCCCTTGCCTTCTCCTCCCCTCCTCTCCCCTCCCTTCCCCTCCCCTTCGCTCATTGGGTATCAAACATAGCATTAATGATGTAAAGAATACTTGCTTCATTATATATGAATATATAATGACACACATCAAAATTGCATGTAATGTATATAAGTGAAATTCAAACAGAGGTAGATATGGGTTAATATCTTGCAGTTTAGTGTTACCTACATAGTTTATTTTGTTCCAACAAAGTAATGATTACTCATGTTGTCAATGCCTAGAAGTAAGTCTTCATGTCATCTGGAGTATCGATAAATAATTTTGAAGGAAATTGATAATAATTTATGTCACTAAAAAAAGTCATACCTAAATGAATTAAAAGTTGTTGCAAAAGCACTCTTATATATTTCCTAAGAGATTAGAGTACTCCAATTTTAAAATACTAAATATTTTATATATCTAATTTTTAAATTATATAACATTACGTATTTACATTTTCTTCAAAGAAACTGAATGTTTATTCAAACTTGAGATTATTTTGTATACTTGAATAACATATCCCATAGCATGATATTGCAGAGCTATTTCTTAGCAAACAGTAAGAAATATCTCCTTAGTTATAACTTAGAGTTGATATTTGATTCTTCTTATTGAATGGAAGGGTTTAAACTAACTAGCTTTAGTTATTGGTAATAATAACTAAAATTGGTCTTTCTAAGAAAGCATAGTAAAAAAATTAGTCATGAAAGATTAGCACAAAAAATAATTTCAGTCGGTGATGATTTCTTGGAGAACAACAAATCTAGATCTTGCTATCCATACCAACCAAGTAGAGGTAGCCACATCTTCAAAATGTGCTAGACAACTCTTTCTATTCATTGTGACGTTGTCTGAAAATCCTTTGTAGAACTCACATCTATAAGATTCTACAATATGCGACTAAAGTATGCTAATTTTTGGATAGACCCTATACTTTTGTTTTAGAGTACGCCTTGCCCATGCTCTCTTTAGGTGTAGTATGATAAAACAACTTCCAACTAATGCTTATCCATATCCCGCCACGTGCCAGACGCCAATGCAGTTCCACTCTCGCTCAGAAATGCAACACAATCTAACAATTATTTAGTGTTCATATATGGACACAGACCATGGTACTATAACGTCGGTTATCAAAGTTATACATACTTGTATTATTGTAGTTTCTCTAGTTGGGCACTATTATTTGCTTTCCTATTATGTCTATGCATGTGATGCAGTAATCAATTTCCTTTCCATTCTATTTCACAATGCATGATTTGAAATTTAATTCGAAATTGAACACTAATATGCTCAAAGCAAAGTAGAAAGCTGATGATTTCATAATGGAAAAATATTATTTTACCTTATATGCATATGATCATTATTATAAAATTAGCAATATGATGAGGAAAGGCCTAATAACATACCAGTTTTACTGTGCCACAATAATTTGGAATTAAAGGTAGAAGACCCCTGCATCATTATTTCTTAAGAATAGGATTTTAATGTTCACACACACTTGGTGTAGGTTATTGAATATATCTCAGTCAGTTATTTTTCATTCATTGTGGAGTCCAGAAAAGGTCCCTTCAGACTGAATGCATTAGTGGAGAACATACTAAGAAACACAAATCTTCTACCCTGGAGTGGGTCTTGATGAAGATTTTCCAACGCAATACTTCCACTGGAAATGAATATCCCTATGGTGAATAATGAAGAAAAAATATCAATTACAACTTTGAGGGATCTGAGACAGTGTAGTAAAAATCAGTAGTAGTACGGTATCGGAACAAGCGGCAACTATGAAAAAGGAGGGCATCTCCTGGTTGTTAGTACTGAATCACCGTCTAGGATAATCCCCTTCAATGCCTTCACCATGAACTAAATGAAATCAGACTTTTTGGTTTGCTTGCTTTACGTATAGTAATAGTTGCCCTCACTTTTACATATCAGTCGTTCTTTTCTTCTATTAACGGTTTTGGTCTCCCATCCCTGAAATCATGTCTCCTGTGTGTTTGTTTTCACTAATCTAGGAAAAAAAATAGATCTCGTGTAAAAAGACTACATGACCCACAAAACAAGAACACATCCAAGTTTTTACGGGGCATGTACTCGTAGACAAGTAATTTCTCGTCATCCTGTACGCGACAGCCATGAAGCTTGACCTAATTCCGATGCTATATTATTCCATGTATCAACCTACGTCATGAGATTGTTGAGACTACGGCGGAGTGGTAGAAGAATTCAAGCAGAGCCATCATCATGAAGAGTAAAGACGTCTAGGCATCCTGTACATACGCAACAGCCACGAAACTTGACCAGCTAGTTCGTCCAGTGCTGCAATTGCATAAATTTCGGCCTACAATGTGATATGGTTGGGACTATTCCAATGGGGTAGATGAAGAATTCAGGCGGAGCCTACGAATAGGACTAAGATGTCGATTATGAAGAAATGACCCCATCATACAAAACAAGTTGTCGTTGTAAAGCTTGACATGGATGGAAATCAGATCGCGATTATCATATAATAAACATGTGGGTTACATATGGAGTCTTGACGTGGAAGAAAACTGGATTGTGATTATCATGTAATAAACAAGTGGGTTAACGTGTGTACTTTAGAGTTTGGACTTCTGTTCACGTGTTAGGCATGTGGAAAGACGGAAACAAGTGCAAAAGTGGTGGTGTTTAGTATGATACTACAGTAGATTTATTTTCGTAAGTTATTGTGAAAGAGTGACACGTATATTAATATAAGAAATCATAGTAATAGAGCATGGCCCCAGCACGAGTAGAAAAAGAAAATGCATTTTAATCTCTGTGTTGATGTTCCGTTTCGTAGAAATTTCATATTTGAAACTCAAAGAGCATTTCAAATGCACTTAGTTCCATTATAAACGTCGTGTTTCTCGGAGTCCTTCACGGCCGCACATCATCTTCGTTCACAGTCACAGTATACCATGAGAATAGTCCTACACTGCCAACTTTGGGGCTATTCATAGACTGACTAGGTATTCATTCCTTTAATTCACAATCAATTAATTTTGAATTGAACATTAATACTTCCATAAGATTTCAGAGTGGGTTCCACAAAACAATTGTGATGACACCCACAACTAGTAAATGAAACACGTACTCATGGTTGTTCTTAGGCTAACAAAGTGTGTGGTGTCTTTATTCATTGCCAATTCTCTTAGAGCTGATACCCACACTTCCACACTAGGCTCGAATGTGGTGTTGTTTATAATGTGGTGTCATATAAAGGGCCATCCTTAGGCTAATAAAGTCTAGGCTGCCTTCATTCATTGGCAATTAATGAAGCCATTGTTGAGATTTCGTATGAGACAATTCACAAGCCGAGATGCACAACACCATACTTGTAACGGCCATCTCGTTCACCATTTGAAATGTGTCCATTTTTATTAAAAGAAAGTTTTTTTTTCTTAATGATATCTCTCATGGTTAGAGAAGAACCTTTGTGTGAAGAAATTCACAAGGCAATGTGAAAAACACCATACGGGTATGGCCATCCAATTCACATCCCTAGTAGGGTCTATTTTTTTAAAAGATTTTTGTTTTCATGGTATCTTGCACTATGTATGCTTTTAGGAAGCATCCAACAAAGAAAATGTTACTAATCCATCACATTCTTAGTGGACCAAGTTAGGTATGAGAAACAAAAAGTGGTAAACATGCATGGGAAAAAATAGTGGCATATAATATAAGATGTCTAATGTATAATGCAAAGAGAATGACAACTTCATGTGTCGAGCTAGTTAAATGAGCATTGTTAAATTGGTTTGAGTTGAATACTCACACTTCCTTGGGGATCTGATGTCATAGGACGAAATAAAACTTGTCTTCCCAGGTTATTCTTCGGCTAATAATGTGAGTGGTGACTTCATTCATTGACAATTCATTTAGAGATAAATACCCACACTTCTAGACAAGGCTCGAATGTGTCACCTTATAATGGGTCATCTTTGAGCTAATAAAGTTTTTGATGTCTTAATTTATTGCCAATTGATTTATAGTTGAGTACATAATTCAACATACGACATTAATGTCGTATGATGCTTTTATGTGACCACTTTCATATGGAAGCCATTGTTGGATGGTGGTTAAAGGAGAAATTTTGTGTGGGCTAATTCACAAGACGATGTGCACCACACCATACTAGTAATGGCCATCTCACTCAACATCTAAAATGGGTGCATTTTTTTGAAAATTAGGTTACCTTATTTGTATTGCTATATTACATGGTTATAGAAGAACTTTTGAGAGAAGCAATTCACAATTCGATACAAGTATGGCCGTCTAGTTCAAAAACAAAGATGGGTCCATTTTTTTCAGGACACATTTCCCACAAGGACATTTTATTGTATGTATGCACCCATACTAGTAAGATGTCATAAGGACAATTAATTGGGTCTATGGTCATCAACTCATATACACAAGTTGGAACAATCTATGAACATCATACATACTGTACAAACACCATCATTCATAAATGAAGAGTGTAGTTTTACATCTTATTGAAAGTCTAACTTTTTTTTGGTCGCCAAAAAAAACCTTGTTGCTTTTTTTGATCTTTTTTTGAAAAAATTACAAAACAAGAAGAGAAAGCAAAAGTGTGGGTGAAGGAGAGGGGGTGAACCCAAATAAGGAACACATTCCATGCTGGGGAGGAAAACTAAAAAGAGTATGGAAAGAATTTGCACATATCTGGCAGATATCTATACAAAAGAATAATAGATTTTCACTCAAACATCAAGTACCAAAATTAGAGAACCAAAAATTTCACAAACTGCAGCAATAAAATTTAGACAGACTTCTACAAGCTCTCAAGATCACCCTGAAATCAAAAACTTCTATAAGACCTTCCATCTGGTCCTAGTTCTTTGTCTAAGCCGCTTGACCACTTCATCACAAACATCAAGCTATATCTGCATCTAAACCAAGCAGGCTTCATCAACATCAAGGAACATAACAAATATATCTCAAACATTTTACTTCACATTACATAGAACTTGGACATCAGATTTAATAATTTTCCACAAGATAATGCTTGACCTGGATTTATCGTCGTGCACCCTCTTATTCCTTTCAAACCACACATGATACATCACAATAATAGCACATAAGATCTCCTTCCTTACTGACCAACTACTGATATCATGCATTTCACTGGAATGTTGCTGATAAAACCCTCCTCACGAGCCATCATCTAAATCTCCATAACATACTGGCAAGAAAACGATAAGTGGACAGAATCTTCATATCCATTACAACAAAGAAAACACATAGAAGCTAATTGAATACCCCTTCGTCTAGAATAGTCAGTGCTAGGTAATTTGTTTAGCATAACTTTTCAGACATGAGTGATAAACTTCTTGGGGATCTTGAGCTTCCATAGCCAATCAAACAACTTGTTTTCCTCCTCCTTGTATCTTATAGCCACCCACACATTCTTCATTCTCGGATTATCCTTTCCATTTATAGTAATAGAATCTTGATCAGAAATATTAACACCGCAAGAATTGATAACATCCATAATGACACCAGAAGACTTGTTGACTGGTATGTTTCATTCGCCATTACAGATAATCCTACTCAGTTTTTCAGAACCACTTAAACCAGATCTAATAATCATAGATCTATCCACTTCATTTCGAAGCAATTCACCCTTTAACCAGGGTTCATCACAAAGCCTAAACTTCTCTCCTTTTCCAACATTAAACTTACAAATGGATATAAGATTAGCCCTCATACGAAGAATATTATTGAAAAGCCAGGAGTGGTTTGATGATTCTCCAATAGTCCAAAAGGAAGACTTCTTCATATACTTTTCATGCACCCATTTAACCCAGAGCATGTCCTTTTTCAACACAATATTCTAAGCATTAATGATTAAACATGCTTTCACCACTTCTTTTGTTTTTCTTAATCCCAAACCTCCTTTTTTTGGAAAAGTAACTTTCTCCCATTTGACTAGATGCAAAAATCTCTTCATCTCAACACCTCCCCACATGAAATTTTTACAAAATTTATCTATCTCTTCAATAGTTGCAGAAGGAATAGGAAAAGAAAAGACCCAATAAAGATGAATAGATGACAATGTTGATTGAATAAGCTCCCTTCTCCCTGTAAGAGACAAACTATTAGATTTCCATGACACGTGATTCTTCTTTACTTTGTCAATAAGCCCTACACAAAGCTTTTTAGTTAGCTTCCCCACAAAGATAGGTAGCCCAAGATAGTTTGTAGGTCTGATAATGTCCTTCATATTGAGAATGTCAATCACATATTTATCAACTTTATTACTTAAGAAAATATAACTTTTTCCATCATTGATAGCTAGACCAGACCAATCTGCAAATTTGGAAAACACATTCTTTAGGTTCTGAGCTTCTTCACTATCCGCCTTCATAAAAACCATCAAATCATCTACAAAAGCCAGATGTGAAAGATGCAAATTCTTTGACACTATAATCGGCATTATACTCTTCTCTCTTATTTCCTTCTTCAACAATTATGAGAAACCTTGCATCACTATAACAAATAGGTAAGGAGCAATAGGGTCTCCTTGCCTAGTGCCTCTAGAAGTATACAAAGACTTCGTAGGCTCTCCATTAACCAGAATTTGATACAAAATAGAATGAAAGAGATTTTCTATCCACTTTATCCATATAGAAGGAAACTCCATTTTAAACAGTAAGGAGAAAAGAAAACTCCAGCTTACTAAATCATAAGCTTTAGATATATCTACCTTGACACACATTTTAGGATTAGAGGTACTACCTTTCTTGAAATCATGAAGAATTTCATTGGTGACAAGAATGGCATCACAAATACTTCTCCCTTTTACAAAAGCACACTGACTTTGATCAATGATAGAATCCAGGATAGGTTGCAGTCTATTTACTAAGATTTTTGAGATAATCTTGTAAAACACATTACATAAAGATATAGGATGCCAGTTAGAAATAAAATTAGTATCCCCATTCTTTGGCAAAAGACAGATAAAAGACTTATTGGCTTCTTTTAGCATAGTTCCATTCCTAAAAAACTCTTATACTGCATTGAATACATCATTACCAATAATAGGCCAAGAGCGTTTGTAGAAATATCCATTAAAGACATCCGGTCCCGGTGCTTTGTCACCATTAAGCCCCTTGACCACTTCATCCACTTCATTTCTAGAAACAGGAGCAATCAGAGATGATTTCTAAATAGAAGTTAAAGTATTCCCTTTCCACTCTCCTTTCCATACATTGTTTCTATCCCTATCACCCTTGAATAAACCAACCTAGAATTCAACAATAACATCTTTAATACGATCAAGATCATGAATAATAGAGCCATTAACAGTAAGACTGATAATTCTGATCTGATGTCTTCTTGTTTTGAGAGACGAATAAAAAAAACTTTGTATTATGTACTATCTCCCTCCTTTAGCCATTGAACAGGAGACTTCTGTCTCAGAGAACTTTCCTCAGTATTTGAACTAACTTCAGTAGCAACTTTTCTATTCTTAACAATAATCCTCAAATTTTCATCAAAAGGGAAAATATCAACTTGGGATTGATCTAAATCCGCTTTAATTCTATTTGTCTTAGCCTTTTCAAAAATATCACCTACAATTCTTTTATTCCAGGAAATGAGTTTACTTTTAAGATGGTTCAATTTCTATACAAACAATATTCAGCATACCCTTCAACATCAATGCTCCATGCATCTTCAACCATAGAATAAAATTCCTCATGATCCATCCAAGCATTTATGAATCTAAAGGGAGCTTTAACTTTCCTTCCTTCACCAATAATCAAATGAGTTCTTCTATGGTCACTCACACTATTGGATATGACCTCTCCATTGAATTCAAGGATGGACATTTCAAACAGATCATTGTAGATGATTTTATCTATTTTTGAAGTAATGAAATATTCCCCTTCTTGGTGATTATCCCAAGTCAAGTATGGGCCATTCAGATCTAATTCAGTAAAACCACAATTGAACATACAATTATTGAAATCTAACATAGATTTGTTAGATGGAGGCTGCTTACCCACTTTTTCACTGAATTTTCTCACAACATTAAAGTCACCAAGAAAATCCCATGGACTATTCATGATCATGTGAATCTCTTCAATATTCTCCCAAAGATGGACTCTATCATTATAACTATTGTGTCCATAAATTGTAGTAACATAAAACATCTGATTGCCAGCCTCAACTTTAATATGAACACGTTGGTCAGACTCATTAACTTTGGATACAATGCAATTTTTCCAAAGAACAAGGACCCTCCCAAGAACATGGGATTCATGATTAGAAACCCATCTATACTCTAGAAAATATATGTCCATGAACTTGTCAATACCATCCTTCCTCAACTTAGTCTCCATCAAAATCACAATCTCACTCTTAGAATGCCTAACTTCATCAACTACACCTTTAATCTTATTAGAAAATTCCCCTGACGTTCCAAGATGAGATTGATAAGGAGCCTATCATTTGGACACCTGGGTTGTTGAGCTGGTAGCCTCAACAAAAAGTTCCTCATTTATGATTTTGAATACTCCAAAGCTATTATGCATTGGTGAAAAAATTGAGTTTGTTACTCTATGGTATATACCCACATTCACAAGAGATGTCTGATAAGGATTTGAAACATTCACTTTAGGTAAGCACTTTGGAGGGAATTTAGATTTTGATTTTGACCAACAACCTAAAAACAATCTTCACATATAACTACAGAGCTATTCCCTTCTTGGAACACTAGAGTAGGTGTCAAAGGAATGGATCACTGACCTTCATTAGTTCGCATAGAGTTTTGGATCACCAAATTTTTTTTTACTCTGACAAGACTTTATTAACATGAATACCATCTTCAATATTTGCATAACTCTGGCCCAACGCCAGCATAGAAACATTCATACCTTTAGGTAAACTTTGAGTCGGGGTAGCAAAATCAATCTTAGGAGGAACAAATGTGATTACTCTATTACTTACCACAGCAAGTACAGAACCAAAACCTCCCTGATGAGCATCAACGACCAAGTTCTTTCCTTTTTCTATCACAGAAACCTTCTCAATATTTTCTACATTTCTAGCATTCCGAAAAACCATACTTTTCTCCTTCCATATCATTTTTGGACTTACAACAGAGGTTATAGGACTCACTGCATGTTTAATCAGACCACACATATCATCATCATGCCCAAAGAATCCACAAAATCGACATTTATATGTAATCCATTCATAAGATAAGTCTACTTTATGAGTCACACCTTCATCACTGGAAAGTGTAATATAGCTCGGGAACTGAGCTTTTGAAGAAACAACAACTTGGATCCTAGCAAACTCCATTCTTGAACAGGTTTTAGTTGACTCATCAGAGAAGACAAGAGTACCAATCAATGATCTAATTCTACTAAGCATTCTTGGATCCCATAGTTCTATTGCTAGATTATAAATCTGTACCCACACAAGTAGTTCTCTAATCTTCTTCTTCTCAAATATGTCCCCCTATTTCCATCTCAAAAGTAGAAGAGGCTTGTTCTTAATAAACCGGCATCTGGACATAGCGTGATTTAGATCCTTAGATTCAGAAAATCTTACCAGGAACATACCATCACCTCGATTCAAGATCTCTACCGTACCCTTTGACTTCCAGATGAGCTTAAGAAAACTAAAAAGTCTGGGAATGTGGGGGACAAAATCAACCACATAGCCCTCCAGCGTGTTCCTCCATTTAGTAGTGTTCTCTCTTGCCTCCAGGTTAGGGTATAGGAGTTTCCCATCTATCACTGAGACCTTCATCAAACTAAGCGGCATCAGAGCATTAGATCTAACCATGTTGGAGTAGTCTGTCCATCCTTCCAACTACTCTAATAAACTTACATTTACTTCAACCGCTTTTCCTGGACTCTCCTGGCCTGGTATCTCTCTTCGTTGTTGTAGTGGAGCTCCAGATCTTCCCCCTTCCAGCTGGTGGCACAACGTCACCCCAAAAATCACCCCCCATATTGCTCTTTGTCTCTCCGCCATACTGAAAGTCTAACTTTATAAGAAAGAAAACTATATTTGTATGAATTGAATCCTATACATCAAGTAAGAAAGAAAAGAAAGAATACAAATGACGAATACGTAGTTGAAAGAAAATAAATAAACTAATCTAGATCCTCCATGATATTTATTAGTGACTTCATGTAGCTCACTCCAATTTAACTTCTCTTTGCACCTAGAGAATATGTAAAACAATGGATCAACACACAAGGTATTGGGTACTTGGGTAAAAGATACATATCGACATGCTTGAATAATTGAAATACTTGAAAGAGAAAGAAACAAATGAAACATTATTTGAACAAAAGTCATGGTAACTCATTATTAATTTTAATCAACTTTTTGATGAGATTGTACAATTTACATGTGTAAACACTTCATATTTACTTATATGTTGGGCCCTCCCCACCCCTAGGACCATGGAGTGTGATGATCTTGAATTTGGGCCAAGAATATGAAGTAATTTTGTAGCTACTATCCATTGATTTAATTATAGTTCTTATGCGTTTCGTAAATCATATACCAGAAAATTCATATTACATCCACCTATGACAGCCACAATTCCAACAAATTTTGTTAGTCATCCATCTTCAATATGACGAAAAGGGACCCTTCTTCAACCTATGATTTTCATAGGGAAACAACTAGGGTTGAGCGTAGTGCAACCAATGCCTCCTCCAAATGTCTAGACATAGTCTCACATATTTAGGAATGAGGAGGAATTCCCCTCACCAAAACAAACCCAACCACCTCTTACACATCAACCCTAGCCCTCAGATCAGTGAGAACAAGCTCCCCTTCTCTAATGCCTCTCACCTACAGGTGCTAGATTTTTAGGTCCTCTCTAGTTCACATGCTCATTCCTATAAACCACTCCATCAACTCCAGACAACATCCTTTGGTCTTCCCAAATCCTCAATGATCGAATGAGAGATCTTCACATCCTCACCATCCCCACTGACTTCCACCTCCTCCCAACCTTGAGGACGTAGAGAAATTCATGCACTTTGAAATTGTTGCTCCCATTCACCTTAGTAGAGCATAGGAGGAACTCCATGACACCACTTTGAACCTTACAACTCCTCATATCCTTGCCAACACCCATTCTATGATGGCCTTCTTCACCTGTAAAGAGGCACAGAGTTTTAAGGGGAGATACACCACTTGGGCATGCTGCCTAGGTCTAGAGTACTTCCCTGGAGATAGTGCCATCTCTAGTTGGCCATGAGAGAGACCATAACATGGGATAACCCTCGTCAGACTACGACTTAGTTCTACAAAACACAAGACAATGGTGTGGGGTAAGGAAGATACTTTCCACCTAGGATTTTGACATGGAACAACTATATTTTTCCACCTAAATAGGAGGTTGACTGAGGCAAATACCCTTTATCCCTTTTTATTTAATAGAAAACTTAGTTAACTTAGAAAATGTAGCAATTAGTAGGATTGTAGGATATAGTCACACCTATATACCATTTTCAGCAGACAATGTAGATTCCAAATTAAATATTATGTTGAACTAATTGGACCCTTATTACAAATATGATGCACTAAATAATAACTTAGTTCTTTGTTTCCTTTTTCTTAAATTAAAATTGTTAAAATTGAATATTATGATCTCATATAAAAAACGTTCAAATTATAACACCTAATCGATCCTTGTGATTTATCTAAACTGTGAAAACCCTAAAATGTAGCATTTCTCAAATACGATGAGAGTAGATATCAGTCAAGTGATTATCTCCATCTTATATCCAGATCAAACCACCTGAAATAAGATGATATAATCATGTAAAATCTAATCTGACATTAGGATTAAGATAGCAACCTAGGAAAGCCAAAACCCCAATCATGGGTATTATGGAAACATAACAATAATGAATCTTCAACTCCTTTTACATGGTGATTAATTCACATTTCAGTAGATTAGTCCTAAGTTTAGGATCTAATTAAATAGGTACGTGGGTTGTAATAATGGATTTATTATTCTGAGATTAATATCTAATTAAATACATCCATAATGCTAAACTTTTGGATATAAAGGAACAATTGCATAAAATTTTAGATAATGGTTTTATTCCTGCTAGTGTTTCCACTTGGGGTGTTCCTATTCTCTTTGCGAAGAAGAAAGATGGTTCTATGTGCATGTGTATTGACTACCACATGTTCAACCGAGCTTCCATTTCACATAAGTGCCCTCTTCCCCCCATTGTTGATCTTTTTTATCAACTTTGTACTGCCAAAGTCCTCTTGAAAATGAACTTTGTTCTAGGCATCATTAACTTAAATGAGGGATTGTGTTGTTTCTAAAACTATATTTGGAACTCGTTACGAACATTATGACTTCTAGTGATGCCACTTGGGTTAACAAATGGACATGGAGTATTTATGAATCTTTTGAATAATGTTTTCCAACCCTTGTTGATGAGTTTGTAGTCATCTTTATTGATGATATTATGATATATTCTAATTTTATAGAGAAACATTGTGAACATTTGGAAATAGTTCTTTAAGTCATTTGAGGCCATAAATCTTATGGGAAACTATTTAAATAATAATTGTAGATCATTGATATAGTTATGTTGCTTGGTCGTGTCATATATGTCGGTAGAGTATCAATACATCCTTCTAAAGTGTCAGTTGTTCTTAACTAGAAACCTCCCCAAAATCCCTCATAAATCTTGATATTCTTGGGCCTAGATGGATATTATTGTTGCTTCTTCCCAAACTTATTTAAAGTTGTCTTTCATCTCACTAAGATTAGTTAAAATATGAGCATTTGTATGGTCATCTACTTGTGGGTCTAGTTTTTCAGGTGCTAAAGAAAAAGTTGACATCAACACCTAGTCTAACATTACCCATTAGCACTAAAGGGTTTTTTATTTCCACCGATGCTTTGAGGAATATGTTATGCTATATTTTGGAGTACGATAAGAAGGTAGGAACTTTTGTGTCTAGGTAGTTATCCCAAATGAACTTAATTATTTAACTTATTATTTGCAATTGGTTGCAATTAACTATGATCTCAAAATCTCAATGAACTACCTTTATGGCTTTTGTTTTGATATATTCATCAACTGAAAAAAGCTTGATGTACATCCTGACTCAGAAAGACCTAAACCTATGACAATGTCTAGGGGTTGAGTATCTAAAGGACTATAATTTCTCTATTTCCTACCACCCATGTAAGGAAAATGTAGTCGTTGATTCCCTTAATGGGAAAAGGATAGTATGTGCATCTTTATTTGTCCCCGAATAGAAGAATATTGAGGGACTTGGTGAACTGGAAGCCATAGTTCATTCCTAATCATGTTCATTTCAACCATATTTCTATTTCCTAAGGTTACAATCTAAGTTACTTTAGGAAAAAAAGGTCGATCCTTATCTAGAAGAACCCCCCTCTCTCGTATAAACCTAGAATGAACTTGTCCATGGGTTTCTACGGTGGTCTTCATTATAAAAATGGAATGTTGGTTCCTGAGTAGTTAGTAGTGAAGATAAAAATTCTCAGTGAGGCACATGGGCCGAAGTACATAGTTCATCTTGGAATGACCAAAATGGCAAGGAAATGCAACAAATCTGTTGGTTGAGGAGTGTGAAGCATGATATTATTAAGGTTGTTTCCAGATGTCTTACGTACTAGATGATTACAGTAGAGAATCAAAGATTGGGTGGTCTACTACAACCCCTTGAAATCATTGAATCAAAATGGAAACAAATCACCATGGAGTTTTGGTGGGTTTATCTATGACTAAAAGGGGTATGATGCTACATGGGATATAGTAGATCATCTCATGAAACATTCTCACTTCCTAACCATTAAGATGATGAAAAAAGTGTTCAAACTTATTGACCTCTATGTATGGAAGACTGTACATATACACATAGCTTCAAACTCCATTTTTTTAGACAAGGACCCAAAGTTTAGACCCAAGCTGTGGAAGTAAGTTCAAGAAGAGTTGGGCATAAAACTGCACTTTAGCACAACATATCATTCATAGACCTATATAGAAATTATGACGTACAATGAATATGTTGAAGGATCGTCTGTGATCTTGTGTTCTTTGTTGGGAAGGCTCATGCGACTATTATTTACCCTTATTTGAGTTTGCATATAATAATATCCATTGGGAGCATATTGGATGCTGCAATACAGAGATTGTTATGGTAGGCTATACAAATCTCCACTACATTGGGATAAGTTAAGGATCACATCTTGGAGAATTATGAGGAGATGCAACTTTACACAAAGAAGGTTACATTGATAAAGAAGTGAATGAAGCACACACATGATAGGAATAAGTCTTATGCAGATTCCCATCAAAAGAAGTTATATCTCAAAGAAGATGATCATGTTTTTTTCAAGATTAGGTGTAACAACCTCACTTTTACAACAACCCGCAATTAAGGAAGGCCAAAAAGATGAGAGTCATTACCTAAAATTTTCCCAAGGATCTAGATTTTAAACAAACAATAGTCAATAGCAAATAATTTCCATTAATTCAAAAACATTGTATATAAGTTGTTCCTCTAGAACTTACATAACTTTCCAGCATCAGAATTGTACATATGAGAAGTGTATGAGAAGAAGTATCTATCTAAACCTCCTTACAAGTTAAGTTTAGTGTCATCAAGTAAATTTAACTGATTATGATGTCCACCATTTCTTGATATCATCTAATCTAGCACGTACTAAAACACCATGAAACAAAAGCACATATTAGTATAACAAGTTATGCTGTGTATGTGGGTGCATGCAAAAGAGTGCAAGTAAACTAAAACATATATTCCATCAAATATTTGCAAGTAAGAAAAATATTTTCTTCACATCATCTTCCTTTATGTGATACTCATTGACACGATAAAACCGTGCGTATAAACGCAAGTGCACGTGTCGAGTAATATAGGCCTATGTGAAGCCTGAGTCAAACTTAGGAAGATGTAGTCTCAGTGACTACTACTAACTACGTTGTGATTAGCTAAACCGAAGTTTAAACAGAAATAAAAGGAAATCAAAAAGAAATTAAACGTAGGTGATTCAAATGAAATGGATTCCTCAGGATTATCGATTTCACCATGGGGTCCCATTATATCTTATTTCTACCGAATTAATACAAATGTTACTCCTACCTTGGATAGAAAGCCTGTAGTCAAAATTTCCCCCTTCCATGGTAAAATTCACTACCTAGATCTAAGCCAATTCCATGTCTGTAATAATTTATATCTTAGTCTAGGTGCATTATTGAATACTTTGGATCTCTTCCCACTAACGGTATGTTACCTTTCCCAAGGAATGCATAGGAAAGTGTATAAGTTATGATTTTCTAACCTTTAATCCTCCTTCTAGAGTAATTATTGGTCGGTAACCCTACTGATGGTGATTAAGCATAGATAGGTCGTTCAATTTCACAATTATATATCAGGAATAAAGAGAAATCTATATTAAATCATGTAAAAAGTCGATACAACAATTCCCCGAGCTACTCCCGGGTCCTAAGGAGAGGAGGGGTTTAGCCCCACATGGTTTTCAGTTGTGAATACATAGAGGGAGAGAATAAAAACATGGGAAATATGAAGGAAGTTTGTGTAACCCCTGGAGAGAAGGTAGTCTAGATGATCCTCCTCGAGAAATGCATGTTTTGCAGTCATACGATAACAAAATCATCCGTTGGAGGTGCTCAGATCTCCCGGTTGAAGTCCTTCGGTTCCGTGCTTTTCTCTCCCTCTTCTATGGCCTTCGTGCGGTGCAACATGATAATCCCCTTAGGTCTAGCCATCCTCTTTTAAGTCCTAGGTAAACTTACGATACCACACAATGTGGACCGTCAGATCTGGGCAATCAAATTAGACTGCTGAAATCCGGCAAAGTCGGTGGCACCGAATTGGCTGTTGGTGGCACCGACAGTATCAGGCATGGTCTGGCTGTGGCGAGGTCGGTACCACTGACTCTTCATGTCAGTGGCACTGAGTCGGTGCGTGTACTTTACTCTGCCTCTCTAACCCGATCTCGGTGGCACCAACTCTTCTGGTCTTCTATAGCCCGACCACTGCTGCTATCTTAGTTGCACTCACTTGGTAGTCAGTGGCACCGAATCTTCATGTACATGGAGAATCTTGAAAAATCCATAAAATATGTATGAGGTTGGGGAATGTATAAAATAATACAAATATGATAAAATGAGCATAGTTTGATGCAAACAGAATATACAAGCCAATAATAATGATTTATGCAAATATGATCAACTAATTGACTAATAAATGCACAAAACGAATATAAAATTGGCTTGTAAAAGTGACTCAAAACTCTTACATAAAACTCCCCTAAGATTAAACATTGCTCGTTCTCGAGAAACAACACCTTTGTATCTGATTGAGATAAGTCAGTTGAAGGACATAAGTGCATATAATACATCTGAAAACTCTCCACCTTTTGGTCCTCCTTCTGGCCCTTACTGACCACTGAACACTAACTGCCATCTAGGTGACCAGAAACCTCTATCAAAGATGTCCATCCCCCAATCAATGAAACACTATCAGTTAAAGCAGTCAATATGATAGACTCATCCAATTCATACTTGATGCATCATGTGATCTCCTATCTATGTTGCTCTTTTCTCTACCTACCATCTACATGGAAGAAGTTCTCCTGATAGATAATTAATGAGGAGAAAAAATCATCTGAGTGGCCTACCAATAAGAGAAATGGGTAGTTGGAATAGGTGGCTGTGGAAGAATCATGAGCACATAAAATCATTCATGCAATCAAAAATCATGATGACCCTATGATGATGCAAATTTATAAAATGCTCCTAATTTCTAATCATTGAGGTGGAACGATGCATGCAACTACCATTTCATCTCAATATAAAATGAAATATCTACAAACTACATTATGTACTAATTTCTTCCTTATGATATAGGTAGGATTATGCCCTCACTTTCTACACTATACTCGATCTCTTTTTTTTAAACCCCCTTTCACATGATAGAATTGGTTTGGGCTTCTACTTGCACTGCACATTTGATTTATGTCAATGCTTCTATCTTTTTTTTTTCTTTTTGGAGGGTATGGGAAAAATCACTACCTTCTTTTATTAAAGAATAAACAAGACATGATATTTGCAAGATGATATGTAATGCATATGCAAACTACATGAATAAGGTGTTATGCAACTACATGCCATGCACTTGAATTCCATTGTACATGTATGTTTTTCATATTATTTTTTTTATGCATGCAAAAGCAAACAACTATTATGCAATCTACTATGAAATGCAATCAAGAGAAAGAATGATAACATGTACTCAATCCTCTTATGGAGGAGTGTGACGCAAAAGCATGCGGTGGATGAGATCACACGACTAAGAGATATAACCTTCAGAAAAAAAAAATCATGTCCCTCTCTAATGACCTGTGTACAAGGTAATCAAGGGGTTTCTCTCTTAAATTTTAATTTAAGGTCATGTTAGTGTTTGGCTAGTTTAGGCTCAACAATCCTTGTAAATCACTTTTTTTGGAAAATTTAAATGGTCATTTATGTTCTCATGTCCTGGAGCTGACTTACCCAAGCACTTCCTCGGTTATGCAACTCTACTATTCACAAGATATGCTCACAAAAATTTTGAAACTTGCTAATAATTTTTTTTTGTGCACCCAACCCAGAGATTGATAGACTCAAATGAAACCATGCAATTACTTCTCCACAAATTACACTAGATAGATTGTCGATCCTACCTAGAAGAAAAACTAACAAAAAAACTAATTTTACCAAAATAAAAACAAAATGCTAAAACAATTAAAAAAACTAAGATAGAATTTGTTCCAGCACCCCCCTAAACTTGAATATGACTATGACTACATATCTAAAATTCCAGCTTAAGAGGTGGAACAGAGATACCCGACTAAAATGGTGGTGGTGGGGGCTGGCTAGGGTCCTGGGGAGGAAACATCCCCTGGAAGGTTGATGCGCGTCGTTGTACACGCAACAATCACTAGGAAAAGTCCTAGAGTTTAACCTTCTAACCCGGTTGTCAACTTGTTACGAACAACTAGTCAACTTAGTATAGATAGGTATCGATCCAAGGGACGGCGGAAAAGAAAATTCGAAATCCAAATCCGATTGCAAGTACAAGAATTAAATTCCGATTGGAGAGAGTTGGTAAAACTAAGAACAAAAATAAAAGTGCTGAAATAAAATTTAACTAATCAAGAAATTAAGATCTGGGGTCCGGAAGATCACCACCAATACCACGTTTCTATTCAACTAATCAAATTCTAAACTCCAAAGATAAAATTAGGACCTTGTGGTTACATGTCCTTACGGACAAACTCACAAGGGTCAGACTTCCCGTGAACCCGTTGGTCCCGGCATTCACGGATCATTGCCGAACCGTCCAACATGCCATTATCCACGGTCATATAAAAAATCATGTGAATTCAAACCGGCATTCAAACCCAAGGCTCAGTTGGTCGCGTCACCAAGGATTATAACAAAAATAAGATTAAATAGATGAAAAGATGATAATCGTAATTAAGGGACTATTGTTTCATTCTTACAGAGATCCACGGTCATATCACTCGATAAGAATATATCAGATCATCCAAATAACCACAACGAAACAGAGAGAAGATATTTGTTCGATGGAGAAATATAATTGATTATATTGAATAGAACCGGGCTAAGGGGCTACTTCCATTCCCAGAGAGATTTACTCAGACATAACAAGAACAAAAGAAATACAAACTAAAAATCCGATGAAATGGAATGAAGAATGGAATGCTTTTACAAGTGAAAAGTCTCTCCTTTTATAGGAGGAGGAGGGGGTAGGCTGCCCTCAAAAAAGAGGGAAAAAAGAGAGGGAGACCAATTTTCGAATTTTCTGGATCTGGTCAAATTGAAAGTTTGTTGTCTTTAATTATCTTGACCATGTAACTCCCTTTAATGCAGATTCTCGCAGCAGCGAATTCTAACATATTTCTCTCCCGTTAAAAGCACAGAAACGGTCCAAATAATAGGACTTTATTTTAGAAAATTAAATTCCCTTTCCAATGAATACCTGTATACTCAATTTGGAGTTTGAATGTAAGAGTTATGTCACTTTTGGTGGAGGGTATATACGAATTTCTGGATTGCTGCAAATTGTGTGATTTTCCTACAAAACTCAAGAAAATAGAATTAAAACTCCAATTAAAGAGAAAAATATAAAATAACAAAACTAATTATGAAATTAAGAGAATAAATGACAAAACAATCCTAAATAAATATAAAAAATATACAAATAAAAGGAATAAATATACATTTATCAAAATACCCCGGACTTGAATCTTTGTTTGTCCTCAAACAAATAAAATCACAAATTATTCCAATTTATACTAACAACATGTCTATCCTCACCCTTGTAACATCACTTTATTTCTTACCTCCAAATTTGGCCAAGCAACCCAATCTCCTAAAACCACAAAACACAAAATTCTATATTCTCTATTAAAAACAAATATCATATCTTGTTTCTAAATCAAGATTTTGTCGAAAAATATGCTTCATCTTACTTCTGCTTTGACACTCTTATTTTTATTATTGTATTTTTTTTATGTGAGTTGTTGCACAAGAACAAGATGAAATTTGGGGGTGTGAAAACAAGGAAGGAAGTGATGAATTTTTTTTTATCCCTCCTCTATTCGACTTGGGATTTAAATTTGTGGAGTTGTGGCTACATTGGTCACAATTTTTTTTTCATGTACACTTTTGGCATCTTTTGATGGTATGCCCCTTTGTGGGGTATGGAATTTTTTATATGGGAAGCATGCCACCCCAGACTTGATTTTTGTCTGGTGGTGATTCTTTGCTTCTCTTTTTTAGAAAGAAAATAAGGGGGAAACAAAAGGTGTCCTTGTGCTTATAACTTCACACATTTTTTTTGAAAGTGTCATTACATCAGAAAGAACATTCATGTCAATCACATTATACAAGATTTATATCAAGTTAATCAACAGTTTAAAAATAGAGAAAATTTGTGTTTGGTTTTGATTGATTCCATACGGCTTGCCAACTTTTCCAAGGAGTGATGTTATTTTGGGGTCCTAGGTGACATGGTGGTTTCAGACATGGCAATTTGTAACAATTTTTACAAAACATTTACTAAATTCAAAGGGGTACAATGATAAACATCTATTCATATTGGCCGACTAGATAAAGGCCATTTTACAACAAAAGAAATAAAAACATGACCGGCTAGATAATGGCCATGCAATAAGCAACTAAAAACAAAAAAGTAGAAATAATGCAGAAATAAAAAAAAAGATAAGGGGGTGGAATAGAAACATACCACCCACCTCCACCCCAGACTTAGATTTTTGCTCGTCCTGAGCAAAACTCAAACCCGAGATGGAGGGAAGAAATTTGTTGGGTTCACCAGGAGGTCTTGGTAGCTCAAAATATGTCCATCTGAAGGGAATGTCGATGAGGGCTGGGACCTTTATCTGAGGAGCCTCATAGTGTACCCTATGATAGGGTAATTGTAGAAGCTCAGTGGGGTGCTCGTATTTTCTTTCACCTTGCATTCCCTCCAATAGGATCCAACGATCTTCCATCAATAGAAGGGGAAGTGTTGAAGATGGATGTGGATTTAGGGAGGTTGGTGGGTACCCGGCTAGTGATTCTAGTAGAGCATGATGAAATGAGTTGGGTGGAGGATTTGGTTCAGGTTTTCCACCATCATGATGAAATGTATATGGGAGAATTGATGTTGATGAAAAAGATTTCAAATTATTTACAAAATTGTTTTGCTTCTCCTCAAAAATAATGTCATCAACATTGGGTTTGGTAAGTTTCATTGTTGATATAACATATGGATCTAATTCTTTTGTACAAGGGGTCCCCAAGGATTCAGGAGGGATGAAGACGACTTCCTTATAAATAATAGAATGGGGTGTGTGATCTTCTTCCAACGGTGGTATCTCCCCTTCTAGATCAGCCATGTGTGGGATGGAAATTGGTTGTGATGGCTCGGAAAGAATCATAAAGGGGGTAAGATTCTCATTATCCAAAATAGACTCAAAAGAAGGATATTGGTCTATGGTATCATTCAGATTTATGTTGTGGATGGGAGGAGTTGTTGGATCTTCATAATGACTCTCCTTCTTTGACATTTCATATTCAAGTAAAAGAGTCTCTAAAGGAAAGATAGGGATACCAACGTCCTCATCACACACAAAATATGGCTCCATGGTTTGTTCTATTTCTTCAGGATCTGACATATATGACACAAAATAAAGATCATCATTGTCATCATTAGGAAGAACCATCTTGGGTTGCTCAAGCTCTATAGGGGGAGTTTGTGATTGATCCTCTAGAAAGGTAGCTAACATGCCTTGACTGGATTCAAGTTTTTCTTGTGCTTCTGCTACCATCTTTTCTAGGGCCTTAAGTCTCTCTTCCAGATCAAGATTAATTTGCATTTCACCATAGGATTTATACACCCCAAAATTTTGGTCACCCTCGCCACACTCCCCATAGTGTCCTTGTCCAAAGTACTCCTCATATTGTTTTGGGTGGCATTGCTCCTCATAATAATCTCTAGAAGATGGTGGATTGTAATTTCCATTGCGTCCATCTTGGTAGGAAGATTCAATATTATAAGGTGTCATCAAATCATGAGGAAACATATTTGAACAATGTATATTTTGAGTTTGGGCTTCTAGCAGGGTAGTTAAGAAGGCTCGGCTGGCTTTTAGTTTTTTTTCAACTTCTAATGCTATCTTCTCTAGGGCCCTAAGTCTCTCTTCTTGTTGAGGATTACATTGAGTTTCATAAATATGTTCATAACCCCCAAGGTTTTGTTGGTTACACCCCACAAAATTTTGTTGATCATATCCCCCATTAGAATATGGATAGCAAGGTTCCTCATAATGGTTCTCAGAAAAATGTGGATTCACATTATACCCACCAGGATGAAAGGGCTCGCAATTAAAAGGGGTGCTATTATAAGCATGGGGTAGAGTTGGACAGGCAAGAGATGCATGGTGGTAGAGACCACAATAATAACATTGTGGGGGATATTGGGATGCCCACTCCATTTGAAAAAAAATTCCTGAAAGATATGTGAATCAATGAATGAGAGAAGAAAGATTGTGAGATAAAAGGTTAGTAAAAAATTACAAAGAGAGCTAAAAATTATAAATCTAAAAAAAATTATAAAATAAACTAAAATTACAAAAAAAATAACTAGAAAGCAGTACTGCTGGAATGGAAACTCAGCAGAAAGAGGAGATACACTTCCGGAATTTTGCTCGAAAGGTAAAAAAAAATTACAAAAATCTAAAAGAAATTATAAAAAAGACTAAAGTTATGAAAGTTAGAGAATATGAACAAGGAATATACAAGATATACAAGCAACCAGATCTGAAAAACAACTGTGCCATCCCCGGCAATGGCGCCAAATTGATGCGCGTCGTTGTACACGCAACAATCACTAGGAAAAGTCCTAGAGTTTAACCTTCTAACCCGGTTGTCAACTTGTTACGAACAACTAGTCAACTTAGTATAGATAGGTATCGATCCAAGGGACGGCGGAAAAGAAAATTCGAAATCCAAATCCGATTGCAAGTACAAGAATTAAATTCCGATTGGAGAGAGTTGGTAAAACTAAGAACAAAAATAAAAGTGCTGAAATAAAATTTAACTAATCAAGAAATTAAGATCTGGGGTCCGGAAGATCACCACCAAAACCACGTTTCTATTCAACTAATCAAATTCTAAACTCTAAACATAAAATTAGGACCTTGTGGTTACATGTCCTTACAGACAAACTCACAAGGGTCAGACTTCCCGTGAACCCGTTGGTCCCGGCATTCACGGATCATTGCCGAACCGTCCAACATGCCATTATCTACGGTCATATCAAAAAGCATATGAATTCAAACCGGCATTCAAACCCAAGGCTCAGGTGGTCGCGTCACCAAGGATTATAACAAAAATAAGATTAAATAGATGAAAAGATGATAATCGCAATTAAGGGACTATTGTTTCATTCTTACAGAGATCCACGGTCATATCACTCGATAAGAATATATCAGAACATCTAAATAACCACAAAGAAACAGAGAGAAGACATTTGTTCGATGGAGAAATATAATTGATTATATTGAATAGAACCGGGCTATGGGGCTACTTCCATTCCCAGAGAGATTTACTCAGACATAACAAGAACAAAAGAAATACAAACTAAAAATCCGATGAAATGGAATGAAGAATGAAATGCTTTTACAAGTGAAAAGTCTCTCCTTTTATAGGAGGAGGAGGGGGTAGGCTGCCCTCAAAAAAGAGGGAAAAAAGAGAGGGATACCAATTTTCGAATTTTCTGGATCTGGTCAAATTGAAAGTTTGTTGTCTTTAATTATCTTGACCATGTAACTCCCTTTAATGCAGATTCTCACAGTAGCGAATTCGAACGTATTTCTCTCCCGTTAAAAGCACAGAAACGGTCCAAATAATAGGACTTTATTTTAGAAAATTAAATTCCCTTTCCAATGAATACCTGTACACTCAATTTGGAGTTTGAATGTAAGAGTTATGTCACTTTTGGTGGAGGGTATATACGAATTTCTGGATTGCTGCAAATTGTGTGATTTTCCTACAAAACCCAATAAAATAGAATTAAAACTCCAATTAAAGAGAAAAATATAAAATAACAAAACTAATAATGAAATTAAGAGAATAAATGACAAAACAATCCTAAACAAATATAAAAAATATACAAATAAAAGGGATAAATATACATTTATCAAAGGTCGGAGCAGAAGAAGGCATATCCGGTGGCATTTGGTAGTTGCTAAAGTATCCCTGGCTCCACTAGTGGTCAAAAAATGGATGATGATAGTTCTCCATCCTCTAAAGGAGTTGATGCATGTTCTCAAAGTGAAGACATTCATTTTTATAGATTGCTATTGGTTGGTGTACAACTGACCCTGCACATCTTGGATTCTAGCCAGAGATTGAGTTTGTTGTTGCTGATGTGTCTGTATATCCTGCAACATAGAGTACATTCCTGCCATAGAATAAGCTTCCTCTCCTTCTTGAGAGGGTGGCATGGTAGAAGATGTAGAGGCAACATAATGTCATGGATGCTTCCATGGAGCAACTCAATGTCTCATATGAATGGTGGGATCGACCTCCTCCACGTCGTTGCTTGACTCCTCCTCTTCATTAGTATCATCTCCTCCTTGTTCTGTATTGTCATCATCCATGTCCGGCCATCTATAGTGCTCGACTTTCCTGATGTTAAAGATAGGATCAAGAAGTCAACACTCGTAGAAGGTGACACTGACCGAACAGATAGCATAGGTAGTGTCGTTTTGCACTAGAATAAGACCAGCCTACTTGAAGTGGTTTCGGTCTATGCTAAGATTGGAATACAGAGGCTCAAGAGTAGAAAGATCTAAGCCTAAGCAAAGAGAAATGAGGGTGATAAGTCCCCCAAAAAGTATAGGCATGGTCCTCATGACATTGCACTTTACCACCATCACATGTGTGAGGAAGAAAGCTCCCCAGTTGACTGGCCTCCCCTCCAAAAGTAGATATAGAAAATACAAGTCTGGCAGCTGGACCTTTGCTTGCTTTGAGTTGACTTGGCAAAAAGGGTGTTGGTAAGCATTCGATGAAGCGCCCGAACAAAGGGTTGCTCAAGGTCCGCCAATGAACTGTGGTGGAAGTTTAACTTAGGACCTTATGGCACTATTACGACGTCCTTCCATATCACGTCAAAGTCGACGTTCTTGGGCTGGTGGAAAGGCACATGAGGCCACCCATAGATGTCATTGAAGGCACAAAGCATAAGGGAGTAGTTGGTGTTATATAGGTGGAATTCCACCTTCCCTTCTCTCCACTCGCCTCACGCTGGGCGTGCTGGGTCGGAGGTGACAAATATCTCGAGCGACACTAAGAACTCGATCACAATCTCCTTGTGTGTTGGCCATCCCCCAAAGATAGGGTTCACAGACCCTCCATCAAACTCTTGCCCCTCAAGAACTGCCACCATGTTGTCGTTGAAGCCCATATCTTCTAACAGTTGTCAGTCTCCATATATTCTCAGCATAAATGACCTTTTGACAATCTCCTCATACACCTTCCTCACTTCTATCGAGGGGTGATTGATTCGGGGTCGTGGCGTCAGACCGCCAGGGGGTCCTCCTCTACTTGCCATGAAGTTGAAGTGATCGGGGAAGGGGATTGAGAAAAGAAGAGCTCGGTGCAACTTTTGGATGCTCGGAGTAATCACTTGCACTTGGGGAGTAGTGGTTCTTCAAGTTGTGAGAAAAATACAATCCACTACTGCCCTTTTATAGACCTGGCACTGCCCTGCTGCGATGGAGTCAGTGGCACCGACTCTGGGGCGGATCCGAACCCTAAGTGCATCGACAGCCATCGGTGGACGATCTTAACTTGGCGGATTGTTGACGAGTTAGTGGCACTGACTTTTGGACGGATCAGTGCTTTCTCATGTCTATCTTGGACACATCTGGGCCATATATGTCGGTGCCCACAGATCTGTGCTTTCTCATGTCGGTGGCACCCACTAATGAGTTGGTGGTACCGACTCGATTGATCATTTTTTAGTGCACCGGCGCACCCACCAAACCTGGGGTATTAGCCAAATCGGTGCCACCGACTGGTGTGTCGGTGGTACCGATAGCTTATTAGTTACCCGCGCCCATTTTTCATAAATTTCTTCAGGCATGTCGGTGGCACCGACTTGTGCCAATCGATTTGCCTCTCTCTCTGACCTGATCGCGGTGCCATCGACACAGATTCGGTGGCACCGAGTTGATCACAGCCTATACACTTAACAAACATATCGGGGTATCTTCTTTTTGCATATTTTTTTTTAAAATTAAGTACTAATAAACTAAGATAATGGAAAGGAATGAAATGAATATCCTAATGGTTGGGTTGCCTCCCAGCAAGCGCCCTTATTTAACATCGTAGGCTAGGAAAGGCTATTCTTGAGTTTAATTAAGGGCAATAAGTTTCACCTCATGCTCCTTCCTAACAAAATCTTCTCCAAAGTAGTGCTTTAGTCTTTGGCCATTAACCAAGAAGGGTCTCTCTCCCTCTTTGATTCTAACTGCTCCATGTAGAAACACTTCTTCTATGATAAATGGCCCACTCCATCTAGATCTTAATTTTCCAGGATGTAATTTCAGCCTTGAATTAAAAAGCAATACATTCTCTCATGGGTAAAAGACTCTCCTTGCTATATGCCGGTCATGTAATTACTTAGTCCTCTCCTTATATAACCTTGATTCTCATAGACATTCATCCTAATTTCATCTAGCTCATTCAACTCCAACTTCCTTGTCTTTTCTGCTTCATCAAGGTCAAAATTTAGCCTCCTTAACGCCCAATGAGCTTTATATTCTAACTCCACAAGAAGATGACACGCCTACCCATAGACTAACCTAAAGGGTGTAGCTCCTATTGGTGTTTTATAGGCAGTCTTATAGGCCCATAGCGCATCAACCAACAATTGACTCCAATTCATTCTACTAGACGATACCATCTTCTCAAGAATCTTTTGATCTCACGATTGGAAACCTCCACCTACCCTTGAGTTTGTGGGTGGTAGGGTGTATCCACATGGTGTGTCACTCCATATTTGTTCAAGAGTGCCCAAAATTTTTGATTGGTGAAATGAATTCCCTAATCACTTATAATCATCCTCGACACTCCAAATTTGTAGAAAATGTGATCCTTAACAAATTTGCATACGAGGTTTGCATCATTGGTGCAGGTTGGAATCGCTTCCATCTATTTTGACACATAATCTACAACCAGTAAGATGTAGAGGTTAGAATTAGAGGAAACAAAGGGTCCCATGAAATCAATACCCCATAGATCAAAAACCTCTACTTCTTGAAACACATTTAATGGCATCTCCTGCCTCTTAGATATGTTACCTGACCGCTGATATGTGTCACACCTACTGTGATGCCCCGATCCCCGTGCCATCTCTAATGACCCCGGAGACCAGGGAGTCACCCTCAGTAATCCACCCTTAACTTTGTCTTTTCTTAATCACTTAAAATTAACTTCAAGAAAGTCTTAGAACTTGAATAACACGAAATCTTACTAAACTGCAGAAGCAGCTTACTATTTACCTTACTTGGAAGAAAACCAAACTTACACGACATATTACATTATTCATGCATAAAGTAAATCCACACAGATAACTAAAATCTAATCTACATATTACATTACATTCTCTCTCTACCATACCACATGCCCAAGGACCGAGGGGAAAGGACTAAGAGACCTCTATCTAACTACAAACTACCTTCTAAGAACTTGGCTGATACGATCTTTCAGCTTCCTCGTGCTGACGCTGACCTAAAAAATGTTTCTGTAGGTTGGTGAGCTACTTGCTCAGTGAATAGAATTTCACACAACCATCACATATAACTAATTTTATGATAATTAATTGAAATAAAATACAGGATAATACTAAACTGAGCAGATCTAAGCAATATAATTTAAACGACAGGAGATGTCACATTTCCTTTAAGATAACAACTGTTGCAATGTTGTAGATACGATTAAATAACAGAAATTATTAAAATTTCAGTTAAAGGACAACTGCTGTGAAACTAACTCAAATCTTTCTTAACTCTTTAACCTATGAGAAACTCTGTGAACCTATATGAACATATTTTATCTTGTGCCCTGATCATATGCAGTGCACTCTACATATGAAGACTCGTACCGAACTACGATCCCACCATACAAAACTTAGCCGACACCCTGGGATAGATTAGCCTGACTACTGTCCTGGTCTGTAATAGGAAAACTGGCTCTCTGCCCTCGACACTCCTATGGTGTCGTAAACTAGACTCTTCCTCTAGGCTGAGTACACAGGCGGAGGGTCTGAGACGCTCTGTGGGCCTCAACTTGGTATGCTCTGTGGTTACCTCTGGGTTACCACCGGGACTTCCGGTTCATGTTGGGTAACCTATCTTTTCTTAGGAGACTTCCTCAAGGGCATCATCTGCACGCACGCTGTGTGGGTGCGTTCAGACGTGTTTGGTAGTAAATGAGAATCTGTGTTTGTAGTCAATGAATATCAAAACTAGAAGCTATCAATAACGTGTTACATTGAAAAACAAGACAATGCCTAATAACTAGATCAATCACAATTATAGATCTGAAAATCGAATGTTTGTTCACTAATAGAATATGATCATCTCAAATTTATTATTTTGTTATTAAATGTATTAAAAATTTATCTATTGATCGTAAAACTACATGTTGATGCTACATATATTCTTGGATTGTATATAAAATGACACATGCAACGCACGTGCAATTACCAGTAACAATCACTAAGCTTCACGGTTGAGCCAAAAAGGTACCGCTAGCGTATATATTTTGCTCCCCGCATCATGAAATATTTGGTAGCATATATAAACACTAATGAGTATTGAGTGAGCCGTTTTTTTTTTATGTATCACTCGAAAGGGCTCCATTGTGTGTGTGATTAATACAATATCAGTATTTTCTGCGTGCACTCTACTGTGCAGTTATCCACGTTCGAATAAATATAGTCTATCATCTCCCTCATTTTAATTACAAAAAAAAGATGGTAGCTGATATTCAATTTGGTCCAATTTGGTTTGCATATATAAAAACCCAATATCTTGCTCGTCATATACATGTGACATTATTCATAGAAGGTGTTGGTGTATAAATATCTACATGTACCATTGGTATTTAGTATTTCCAAATTATGCTAGATTCGGTGAGTTTTACGACTACCGAAGTATGCTCCAGCTTCCGTACTTTTTGTGCTTTTTCGCATTCAGTACAGTAGGCTGGCACCCGCATTTGCTGCAAAAATGTCATCTACATCTAATTTAGCTGGTGATCTGTTAGATTAATGTGAGAGAATCCAAACACAGTGTTAAATGAGAACCATCTGTATCTCAGAGCAATTATATTTGATTGAGTATAAGCTACCGTCTAAAGAAAGTGTCTAATACGCAAAACATCTTTCTTTTTGTTAAAAAAGTCGTTATAGCCATATGTTGCTATCACATGTTAATCTGATTCATTTGGCGTGTGGCGGGGAATTGGAAGAGGGCTGTGATTAGGTGGGTTATCGAAATCTGCAACAAAGTCGTATAGTACTTATATCAGTGTTGGTAAAAACAGCATTCTGATATGAATCTAACAGAAGATATACATATTTAGTTTTTCATGGCAAATTTTTTCGTCGAAGGTTCAGTTTTAGGGTTCTTATTCAGCTTGCCTTAATTTTTCTTTTTATTGTAAAATCCATGCTGGTGCTAACACTTCCCATTTTTCACCAATTTAGCTCCCTTTTCCAGAAATTTTCCGTGCTATGTTAATGGATACACATGGCTTCACTGGCTCAGCAACTTGTGTCCTTAAGACGCTGCAAAAAAAACTATTATATGGAAGGCGTTGTACTGAATATCATTTAGCATAGACTGCTCGAGCTGTCCAATGAATGTTGCATAGGATGCCACTGTACGTTAGTGTATCATGCAGAATCAACGTATTTGGAATCTTCTACAGATCAATTAATTCAGATCTTCCACTTTGGGCTTCTTTCATAACCAAATTGCACAAACCCTTGGCATATGTATAGCTAGAAAGGATGGTGGTTTGGTTGTTGGATACTAAAACCATTGAATTTGATCAAATTGTCAGAATGAGCTGAATCTAGTTAGTACTATAAGTTCGCTGTTTCATGTCTGTTTGCAAATGGCTCCTGGTTCCATGGTGTATACCTCACAAGGGAACATGACAGCCCAGTAGGACGTTGTGGAAGCACGTCGACCATTCAATGCGCCATACCAAAATAAAAATAATTTGGAAAACCTAACTTGACGACCTTGACATTGACTTTTAGAGAAGTATTATGCACTCAGCAAATATCGAAGACAGCGTACAAATCGAACCTTTGTTTCAAAAAAAAAAAAAAATCTTTATCGTCTAACTTTGGGGGTCCAGATCTCCACTTCTATCCCAATGTCGGTCCCATTACATCTAGTTCATTGACCTGCGGGTCCATGATAAAGTGTACGGATGAAATGTCCTAGGCACATTGTCCTGGGCACAAATGATGTGAGCCCCCACTTTGAAGTTTGACGGATGGTCTATATCTGTGGATAAGCATGTGGAAGTGGCTTATCAACCAGGTACGCTACATGAACCGAGTTAATAGAAATGAAGTTTCATTTCTTTCTTTTAGGGGGTGGGAAACTAAAGTGAATTGCCTATGAATGTTCATTGCCACACTTCGATAAAAAACGTTAAAAATACAACTTAATATCTTGAAAATAATTTTAAATGTCTCTTCCCTCAATTTTTTGAATATCTTCTTCTATCGAGATTGTTTGTCTATTGTACCCATGAAGCAAAGAAAAGAATAAAAAAGTCGTATCATTCATGTCTCTGAAAGAAACACCCTTACCTAAACAATTTCCAACCAAATGCATATCATGTATGAATGAATGCTTACCGAAGTTTGTATGCACCCAAGATTTATACTCGGTCAAACGAGGTCATATTCAAGATGGATGAAGTGTTGACAACAATTCCATCAGTTTGGGTACTCAATGTATACATCACATACCTTCAAATCCTATAATTCAGATTAGAACTCGAATTTATGCTCAACTTTGACAAAAATATGTAGAACATGGTCTATACAATTGACTACAGTCTTGGATTTAATACTAGGAAATACTTATACGTAATGGCTATTGGTCAAACCACACTAATATCTAATTCATCATAATGACCACATGTACCCATGTATTTAATAATTATATGTTTAGATCTATAAGTTTCTCTATTCAGAAAGGATTGGCGTCACAATTTGTTTCTCATGCTTCTATTAAGGAATTTTGATAGTTACTATATGTTGAGATCGTTTAAAAGAAATTAAAGTATACAAAAAAAAACACACACACCCAACTGAGTCCATTTTTAGATATAGTCATATTTGACTTGTTTGCAAGAAAAAATCTAGACAGTAATCTTTGAGTACCTACATCCATTACATATGAGTCCCTAAGCTATATTGTCATGACTCAAGTTCAAATATAAGGACCTGCCACCACCATTTACATGATAATCCAACTAGGTGGAAACTTCACACCTTTTCACACTAGGTACCACTTATCTCACTACTGATAACCTAAATAAATATCAGCCCATAGAAACATATGTACCTACTTTATTTAGGTTGTTTAGTTAGGACACAGTTCTGAGAAATCCCCCATGAAATGTGTTGGCACCAAGAAATTATTTCTACATCCTTGCTTGCACTTCAATTTGACTATCATTATTCACTCTCCCCCATAGACATTCACATGTAGAGATTTGATTTGATTGGAACACCAATTCTATTGAAAACAAAAGACATTAAAATTTCAATGGTGGACTTGTGGGGAGTTCCTATCATCAATGAGGTTCTTCCTACTCTATTTCTTACCTTACTCTATTTTCTGATTATTATCATGAAAAATATACTTGTTTTTGTAGATACATCATGTCCATAAGTAGCTAACATCATTGATTTATGTTGAAGGTAATAGCTCTCCAAATCTAGGGACCAGATAAATACAATTAATATTTCAGTATAGAATTCCTAGAGCTTTTATCTTCCCTCATTTTGTTAGTATGTGATCTACTTAGGTTGATCTTGAGAGAAACAATTCTGGACAGATCTACGGTGTGGGGATTAGATATGTACATAAGAAAGTTGCATCTAGTCATATTTTGAGTTGTAAAAGTTAGTAAAATTATCAACTATGTTGAGAGAAAAGAAGACAACTAAACATGTATGTTCCCTCTGAACATGAGTGTTGGATAAGACACTTAGGTAACTATCTAAAAACTAAAACTAAGCTCCATGATGAATGTTACCTAATATGTTCAACAAGCTAAATAAATTCAAAGTGGTCATTCCTCTATCTTAGATTTTCATATTGTAGTGAAGTTGCATCCATCATATCTTTACTAACTAATTTGCTTGTATTGTATATCTTGATTTCTAGACCTAACTCGACACCTACTATTGATATGAATAAAATGATTGACGTGATTTGTACCAACCAACTAGGATAAGGATTGTCAAAGAGGGATTCGACTAACCATCCATTTTTAATACTAACTAAAATAGTTTATATTTTTCTTAATTACGTAGGAGTGTCATTAATTAAACACATAATACTTTGTTTGTGCAAAACAAAAAATGTTACAACAAAGTTAAACTTTTATATAAAAATAAAAGTTCTCGCTTAGTAAACACTAACTACAAATTATTACATTTTGTTCTCATTTTCCACTCTCTCAATCCCATGATCCATAGGAAGGATAAGAGGCCATCTAACTATTATAATTATTCCTCTCAAGACCTCATATGATCTACTCTTGATGAAACCTAACTTCTGACTCCTCTTGTAGAGTTGGACTTTTCTCTGAAAAATGTTTCAATAGATTGTATGAGCTATTGACTTAGTGCGTAGAAAATAAATAAATAACCATGATAATTTAGATGTGTATTGTTAATCAAATTAAATATAGAGTATTACACATATAGTAGTTAAAAACTAAAAACCATCCAACAAGGAAGTTGTTCTAATAGTAACTATAGTAAATAAATAAACTAAATCCATTAATCAAATCTTAATTCCTTTTATTATTCCTTAGACCCATATGAAGTGTACCACATCATGTAGAAGTAGCGTATCAAGCCATGATCTCATCGGTATAAGACTTAGAGTAGGTTGGGGACTCTAAGTCTTCTAAACTAGCTCTCTAGTCTGCAATAAGGCTCACCACATTTAGCCTCGATGAGTAAATAGTTGGTTGAATAACTGTACTACACCTATAAACTGAGGTACTTGGACATAGAGTCAAATCACTTGGCTTATCTACCTACATGAAAGATTGCACAATGGTTGACTACCTAAGAAATATCTAAACTAACTGAAGGACACTAGATACTACCAGAATTTCCAGTTAATGTCAGATACCTTACTCATTTTATAAGACCATTCTCACTGGGTTTGGTCCCCCATACCCCTTTGGTATGATCTAGATACCACATCCTAGACTCTACCAGTAGGTAGGCATGTTTCTTCCTTAATTGTGCAGACCTCCGTGATGGATTTTATGGTATTCAGGGAATCTAATGTACAATGATCCTTTTGTTACCACAAGCAATATTTTCATCTTGCCACTCTTATCTTGTTTTTGTACTTAGGGTTTCACCTTTCACTTAGTGAACTCTGATAAAGAATGATTTATTGGATGTAATAAAGAATATACTTTCATTTATGAGTGAATGAGAATATTAATACCACAACAAAAATGTTCATAAAACTTCATATGCATTGGGTAGAAAAAACTATGAATCAAGCCACATGATTATAATACATAGCATAAATATAAAAATCAAGGCAAACTCATAATATCAGTGCATGTCGTTCCGCCATTGAAAATCAAAAAGATCTTTATTTATCTTTATTTAGGGATAATAGCTCATTATTGAATCACTAGTAGACTAAATCATTTAATAGTTCACCAAAATCGCATACCAAAACCTATAAATTTTGAAATAATTCATCAACAAACAAATTAATACATACCAACTGTCATTTTAAGCCTGATTACTATGAAGAAACTAGGGTCATAAGGTGATTTCCACTCACTTGTATGTGTACTATCTTACAATCAAGAGCTTGGACTAGGTGAACTTGGATTACAATCTATTGAGATTTGATTCAAGCTCAAAGCTCTAAGAAATAGCTTCGACCATCCTGATGTTGGTTTAGTAAATCTAAATGAAGCAATCTATATGTATCAGATGAAGAAGGAATGTCAACATAAACGTTTAGTTGATGAATAAAAAGCTTTTGAGAAAAGGAAAATGTAGAGAAGAAAAGATCTACAGCTAAAACCTACTTAGTAGGTCAGATCTATGGAGAAACCATCAATTTCTCCTATTCTTGGCATTCTTCTCCAAATTATCCCTAGAAATCATCCTTTCATTTGCTTATTATGTGGTTTAGGGCTCTGATTGTCAATAGGATCAAAAAGAAAATCCTAGAAAATAAATTTCAGTGAACTCTAATACATATAGCAAAAGTTATTATAGTTCTTATGATTATTTGTGTTGGACGGAGGCGATGCTCAAAATCATCAGTTTGTTAGTCTGTTGAACCATCGGTCTGTGAGTTTTTTGAGCACTTATTTTATGAGTCTTTCAACCATCAGTTGTTCAACCTTGATTTGTGAGCCTTTCAAGCCTTTAGTTTGTGAGTCCTCCAAACCATCAGTTGTGGAACCTTCAGTTCGTGAGTCTGTCGAGCCATTGATTTGTGAGTCAGCCAAACCATTGGTTGTTGAATCTTTAGTTTGTGAGTCTGTCAAGCCATTAGTTTGTGAGTCTACTAAACCATTAGTTGTGAGCGTACCAAGATATTGGTTGTTGAACCGTTAGTTTGTGGGTATACAGATCAATGAGATTGTGAGTCTCACACCATTGATTGTTGAACCTTCAATTTGTGAGTCTACCAAGACATTGACTTATGAGTTAGTCTATTCATCAGTTGTGGAACCTTCAGTCTGTGAGTTTTTAGATTCATGAGTTTATGAATCTATCGAATCATCGATTGTTGACCTCCAATTTGTGACTCAGTCAAGCTATTAGTTTGTGAGTCTGTCAAGTCATTGGTTGTTGAGTCAAAGGTATTTCTATGTAAAAACTATATTAATATAACTCTCTTATTTTAGCTTCGATTTTATTACTTATTTTTATATTATATTCATAATTGAATTTTCTACCATTTTACAAAAAATATTTTATAAAAATGTAAAATAATAATTTTTAATTAGTTAATACCTTAAATATTCAAAAACCTTCTTTTACTCACACGTGTATTATTACTATATCAACTATAGGCCTAGACCTTGATATGTTCACAACACTTTTTTTTACTTATCAAAGAATAAATTTAACATAAGATAAAACTTAAATTAGCTATTCAATTATGCAAAATACTTATACATATGAAATTAACACATACATTATCTTAGATTCTCCTATTTATCAGTACAACAAAGTATAGATTGTAACAATAATGTAGGATGTTATGTTTAGGATTCTATGTTAGCTATCAAGCGTCATGGATTACTAGTTTAATATTCTTAACGTGCAACCAACATCAAATTTGAGTCTTATAAATTTTAGAACTTAGCCTACCTCATGATTGAATTGTTGGTATTTATGCCCTGAGAGCCAATCATGGGATGATTGGTGGGATACATTAAGATTGATTTGATAAGCATCAAAGGCAAGCTTCCAATTCTTTCTAGTCTAGTCATATGAGATAATGATAGAATAAATTGAATGTCTAGAGAATGACAATACTCAATGACGTATGCTTTCAGGTTCATGACCTGAATGATGAGATCATACAGATGCTAAGAGTTTGTACATTTTTGTTATGTCCCTAGTCAGATGTCATTGTGGAAGGTAGATAGACAACAATGACACACGAGACTAGATTGTGGTGTTGGTTGATGAAAGAATCTCATTAGTCATTATATGGAGATATCAAACCAAACACATAGGTACCTGTTAGAGAACAAGTGTACCAGACAAACCCACCATGAGTTTGACACATGGAACCATGACATGGTAGTCACAGTCAGTTCTCACAGTGATGGTCGTAAGTGTGATTCTTTGACCTAAAATCACTACACTCAACACATGTCATTGGGTACACTTTGACATCATCAAACATAGTCCTGAAACATGGGTTGTTATAAAGGTGATGAATGGGTGGCTTTGACACATGGGGCTTTTGAGGGGTGAATGATAGATATGGGATTTGTCTCTCCTGAGGGAGTTTGATATCCATGACCACTTGATGAGTAGGATTGAGATAGGCATGTGTGAATCATTATGTGATATTGATGTCATACATATCTCCTCCAATCTACTCTGAGATCAAGAAAGTGAATGAATGTGGACAGGATGACTGGTCCATGCCTTAAGTTCATTCGGGATATCAGTGATAAAGGAATTATACATTCGCTGTAACACCATTCACGAATTGTAGGATTGAAAGATGTTCTTCGACTTTCTTTTTCACTTGGGTAGCACTGATGTGCGACTAGGCACCGCTCTTTTCTTGTGAAGTCATAAGTGTTATGGACTTTCACTACCAATGCAAAATGGACCTGCAGGGTCACACACATAGGATTTAACCTGGAAGAGGATTTTATCCACAAATGATGCTTAGATTGATTACTAAAGGAGTTTAGTAGTTCAATTAAACACTTAATCAATTTATAGCTCAAAATCATAGTGTTCAAGATGTTGGACCAGATGATTAAGAGTATCAGATTGACTGGAACTGCAATTGACTGGAACTGCAATTGATCCATCATGTACGCTATGTTGTGCACACGCCCAGATGTCTCGTATGCTCTAAGCATGACGAGCAGGTACCGGTCAGATCCCGGGGATGCTCACTGGACAGCCGTGAAGAACATCCTCAAGTACTTGCGAAGGACTAAGGATCAGTTTCTTGTGTACGGCGGTGAGGAAGAGCTGGTTGTAAAGGGTTACACCGATGCAAGCTTCCAAACCGATAAAGATGATTACAGATCGCAGTCAGGATTTGTGTTTTGCCTTAATAATGGAGACGTGAGCTGGAAGAGTTCCAAGCAAGAAACAGTTGCCGATTCTACTACAGAGGCCGAGTATATTGCTGCTTCGCATGCAGCAAAGGAGGCTGTGTGGATCAGAAAGTTCATTTCTGAACTTGGTGTAGTTCCCAGTAGCTGTGATGCAATTGAGCTTTATTGTGACAATAATGGAGCTATTGCACAAGCTAAGGAGCCCAGATCACATCAGCAGTCCAAGCACATACTGCGGCACTTCCATCTCATACGAGAGATCATACAACGAGGAGATGTGAAGATTTGCAAAGTACCAACTGAAGACAACATAGCTGATCCACTGACTAAGGCACTTTCTCAGCAGAAGCATGATGGTCATGCTAGGTCACAAGGACTGCGTTTCCTTGGTGACTGGCTCTAAGTGCAAGTGGGAGTCTGTTGGTATGTATGCCCATAGAGCAAGTCATATGATGATTGTAATGGGATACTTTGTAAATGATTTGAATAATAATAAAGGCAATTTCCAATCTATATGTTTAAACTGTTTCTGAGATGATGGTGTAACATGATAGATGTCTAAAGATTGTTTTACTCAATGATGTATGCTTTTAGGTTAAGGACCTAAACGATGAGATCATACGGATGTTAAGAGTATACATTCTTGTATAGTCCCTAGTCGGTTGTTATTGTGGAAATAACCATAGACATCAATAACACTAAAGACTAGATTGTGTGTTGGTTGATGACATAATCTCATTAGTCATGATATGGTGATATCAAACCAAGCACATAGGTACTTGTTAGAGAACAAGGTACCGGACAGACCCACCGTGAGAGTGACACATGGAACCATAACATGGTAGTCACAGTCAGCTCTCATAGTGATGGTGGTGAGTGTGATTCTTAGACCTGAAATCACTGCACTCAACACATGTCGTTGGGTACACTTTGACATCATCAAACGCAGTCCTGAAACATGGGTTGTTATAAAGGTGATGATTGGGTGGCTTTGACACATGGGGCTTTTGAGGGGTGAGTGATAGATATGGGATTTGTCCCTCCTAAGGGAGTTTGATATCCTTGGCCACTTGATGAGTAGGATTGAGAAAGGCATGCGCATGCACGTGTGAATCAATATGTGATATTGATGTCATACACATCTCACTCGGTCTACTCTGAGATCAAGGAAATGAATGAACATTGACAGGATGACTGTTCCATGCCTCGAGTTCATTCTGGATATCAGTGACAAAGGAATTATACATTCACTGTAACACCACTCACGGATTGTAGGATGAAAGTTGTTCTCCAACTTTCTACTTTCACTTGGGTAGCAATGATGTGTGACTAGGCACCGCTCTTTGCTTGTGAAGTCATAAGTGTTATGGACTTTCACTGCCAACGTGAAATGGACCTGCAGGGTCACACACATAGGATTCAACCTAGAAGAGGATTTTTGTCCACAAGCAATGTTTAGATTGATTACTAAAGGAGTTTAGTAGTTCAATTAAACACTCAATCAGTCGATGGCTCAATATCGTATGGTTCAAGGTGTTGGACGCATTGATTGGAGTATCGGATTGATTGAAATCGCAATTGACTGATTTTTCCCAACCTGTGCTCCCAACCGATCGGTTCATGTGATGAACCGGTCGGCTGAGGTTGCTAAACCGGTCGGCTGGAGTGTCCAGACCGATCGGCTCATGCCCAGGTTGAAACGACCGGTTCAAGGGTTGAACCGATCGGCTCAACTGGTGCAACCGACCAGTTGGGATAAGTCATGTCGGCAAGAATTTTCCTTTGGTTTCAAATTGCCCAATTCGATTGGGAATAACAATTAGTATTTGATACCAATTGGGAACGAAACAAGGAAAGTCTTTTTGAGCCGGATTAGGACTATGAACCGATCGGTTCAGGGCACCAACCGATTGGTTGGAGTGCCCCAAACGATCGGCTCAGGTCCAACCGATCGGCTCAATGGCCGAACCAATCAGTTCAGTTGTGAACCGATCATTTCAAGTTGCGAACCGGTTGCTTTTTGTGGAAAATTCTCGAACCCTTCTACTCCTGCATTAGTCCCGTATTGCCGGGCACAAAGAACCCTATCCCATGACCCACCTATATATATAGGGGTATTGGGGGCTTCTCAAGATACAACTCAGTGCAAGTTGATTGCTCTGCAAAGTTGTCATTCTCTCTGGTTTTGGTAACCGAGAGAGAGCCCGAGCAAGTGCTTCCCGCAAAGGGAGGTGCAGCAAGGGAAGGACAACTGCAGTTGCAATTGACAGCAGGAGAGTGGGTTGGTGACTAGTACGTCAACAGGAGGGTGTGACTCCTTCCACTTCCTTGTGGGACAAGGAGAGTGGAGTTCCAAGTGGTCCGTGTGGACTACTTCAGAGGCGGGAGGTCACTGCCGCTCAGGAGGACAACTGTCATCCGACAGTCCGGTAGGAGGAGGAGTCTTCAGTCCCGGTGCGACCAGGAGCTGCAAAGACACCGTCCAAGACCGGAGGTGAAGACCGCGCAAGGCGCGTGGTATTGTCGCCGAGCAAGCCTCGGGACAAGATATGATTCACAAACCATCTTTCCTATTATATAGATGTTGACGCGATTCCTTTTGTTCCGGGTTTGGGGAGAAAATTTTTTTGTTTCCGCTGCTTCTCTGCCTCCTCCATAACCCAACAGTGGTATCAGAGCCACGTCAACCGCTCTATATTTTAGGATTATCGATATGATCAATTTTGGTTTGTCGCCTTTATTTATTCCATGCGATGCGAATAATATCGGCTTTATACATGTCCAATCCACAAATCCCTAATATACATATATGATATGTAATATTAATGCACTCGATACGCGTCGCCCTTAAATGAGTTTTGTGGTGGATGTGTAGCATGATTATGGCCTATAAACCCCTATATCTGTGTATGGTTGTTTGTGTGGTTGCTTGCATCTCGGTCTGCGCACCGATTCCCTTTCTCTTATTCCTGATGTAACTCGAAATAATTCGAGAATTCTTTTCCTACCTTTGCTCCCCCCGAATGTAACTCGGGATTTCACAATTCAATTGTAAATAGGATAGATTTTATTTCATGATATCTCAAAGAACGACGGACAACCTGAAGACGATCGGTTCAAGGAGTGAACCGATCGGTTGGTGATCCAGACGGCCGGTTCGAGGAACGAGATGAGTGGGTGGAGACCTGAGGAGATGCACGATGACCGGTGAACCGATCGGCTGGAGGCGCCACTCGATCGGCTGGTGGCACCCGAGCAACCTACCTGATGGCGAGCCGATCAGTCATGGAGATGAGCTGATCAAACCCAGAAAGGCAGGCATAGATTTCATCTTCTACAGGTTGCATGTGATGTAGACCTAGATGACCGTGATTCCTCTTGGCTCGAGGAATCACAAATAGGATGGCCATAATCATTTCTTTTAATCGTTTATGCATGTTTTCTGTGGGATATAGCATGTATATGATACGTACTATATATTGTGGTGATTGGATATGTATATGTATATAAAAACCAAATCCCTCATTAAATATTAAGTCTTATATGCCTTCCATTAGCGACACACATGGCAAACTTGATCGACCAAGCGTAGGTTACGCCAAAGCATGGTGCGCCGTCTATCTTGTGGAAGTGTGAAGGGTCGACATGTAGGTTCTGCCAAAGTAGGGTGCATGTTTATCGTGTCGGCTTTTGGGTTAGACTTAACTAGTGATTCTTAGAGCGTCTAAGCCCAGAGGCACGGAATGTTCATGGCAAGGTGTTGTGCATGTTCATTCATCAAGAGCTGCATATGATGCAATTGGCAAGAGTTGCCTACCTGGAAGATCTGAGTTGTGGGTGACAGCCAAAGCTGGTCCATGGCTTAGAGGATTCTAGGATCTTGACCCACTAGAAGATTGTACGCTGCAATCTTCCGAATTGATGGTGAGGTCTATCAATTTGAGTCAAAATAGTGGGAGTGGTAATTAATTAAAGGCCTAATTAACTATCGTCAAATTTTATTCAAATCAAATCAAAAAGGTTTTGACAAATGCAAATTTTCTCTTATAGAATGGCAAAAGAATCATCTTTTAAAATGGGCAAATTAATTGAGAATAAATTCCATAACTGGTTGAGGACTGTGAGAACTGTTCTGCACAATCCAGATATACCAGGAGCCTTAGAATCCACTCTATGTACGCTTAATGCATTGGTGAAGAAGAAAGTAGGTAAGGGAGAGAAGTGTTCTCTCGCCAAACCGATTTCTTCTACATGGAGAGGATGGAAGGAACAATGGAAGAAGAAGTCGAAGATAGAGATCTCTACTTCTGGTGTACACGTGTTAGAGATTAACTTTACTACTTCTTCATCATGGGTACTTGATACCGGATGCGGATCTCACATTTGTTCAAATGTGAAGGATCTTAAGAGAAGTAGGCCTTTAGGGAAAGACGAGGTTGAACTACGTGTTGCCAATGGGGCAAGAGTTGCCGCCAGTGCCGTAGGAACCTATGAGTTAACTCTACCTAGTGGGCTAATAATAGAGTTGAAGAACTGCTATTATGTACCTGCCATAAATAGGAATATCATTTCCGTCTCTTGTTTGGACAAAGATGGATTTGAATTTCTTATTAAGAATGGAAAGTGTTCCATTTCTAAAGATGGGATCTTTTATGGCAGTGCCCCTATGTCTTATGGTCTATACTTGATAGACTTGGAGATAAATGTATACAACGTAAACACCAAAAAGTAAAAACTCAATGACTCAAACAAAACATATCTCTGGCATTGTCGTCTAGGGCACATAAATGAGAAGCGCATTTCTAGACTCCATAAAGATGGTTATCTAGAGTCTTTTGATTATGAATCAATAGAGACATGTGAATCTTGTTTGTTGGGCAAGATGACCAAGACTCCCTTTTCAGGTAAAGGTGAGAGAGCTAGTGATCTATTAGGACTCATACATACTGATGTATGTGGGCCTTTTAGAACTAATGCCAGAAATGGGTATCAGTACTTCATTACCTTCACTGATGATTTCAGTAGGTATGGCTATGTGTACCTGATGAAGCATAAGTCAGAAACCCTTGAAAGGTTCAAGGATTTCATGAATGAAGTACAGAACCAGCTTGGTAAAAGTATTAAGGCACTTCGTTCTGATCGAGGTGGAGAATACTTGAGCCAAGAGTTTGAGGACCTTCTGCGAGCCCGTGGTATTGTATCACAGTGGACTCCGCCTGGAACGCCACAACATAATGGTGTGTCTGAAAGAAGGAATCGCACATTGTTAGATATGGTGCGATCAATGATGAGTTTTGCTGATCTTCCGATTTCTTTCTGGGGTCATGCTCTTGAAACCGCCACGTTTACACTTAACCGTGTGCCATCTAAATCGGTTCAAAAGACACCATATGAGATATGGACTGGGAAGCGTCCCAATTTGTCTTTTATGAAGATTTGGGGTTGTGGGGCTTACGTCAAGAAAATGTTTCCTGATAAGCTTGGACCCAAATCTGATAAATGTTACTTTGTTGGATATCCCAAGGAGACCAAGGGATACTATCTATACCACCCTACTGACAACAAAGTGTTTGTTGCCAGGGATGCTGTGTTCCTAGAGAAGGAATTTATTTCCAAAGGAAACAGTGGGAGGAATATAGAGCTTGAAGAAGTTCAAGCCCAATAAGAGAACATTGAACCGGTAGATGTACCAGAGGAAAATGTAGATTCGCAAGGTGTTGTGGAATCTCAGTCTCCTCAGGTAACACAAGGACCTCATAGATCTAGTAGGACTCGCCTTGAACCTGAGAGGTTTGGATACCTTGTAACTCAGGAAGGTGGAGAGTTGATCATAGATGATGATCCAACTACCTACGTAGAGGCTATGGAGGGACCAGATTCTGAGAAATGGCTTGAAGCCATGAGATTCGAGATGGAATCCATGTACTCCAACAAAGTATGGACTTTGGTGGAACCACCCGAAGGGGTAAAACCCATAGGGTGCAAGTGGGTCTTCAAGAAAAAGACTGACATGGATGGCAATGTGCAAACTTATAAAGGCAGATTGGTTGCAAAGGGTTTTCGACAAATTCAAGGTGTTGACTATGACGAAACCTTTTCTCCAGTTGCCATGATTAAGTCCATCAGGATCATGCTTGCTATTGCAGCTTATTATGACTATGAGATTTGGAAGATGGATGTTAAAACTGCATTCCTTAATGGGAATATACATGAGGATGTGTACATGACACAACCTGAAGGTTTTGTAGATCCAAAGAATGCCAATAAAGTATGTAAACTGCAAAGGTCAATCTATGGGTTGAAGCAAGCATCTCGGAGTTGGAATCTTCGATTTGATGAAGAAGTCAAAGTGTTAGGCTTTATTCAAAATGAAGATGAACCTTGTGTGTACAAGAAGGTTAGTGGGAACTCGACCACATTCCTCATATTGTATGTGGATGACATACTTTTGATGGGGAATGATGTCTTAGCCTTAGAGAAGGTAAAGACTTGGCTTGGGAAAACTTTCTCAATGAAGGACTTAGGAGAAGCATCCTATATTCTAGGAATTAAGATCTATAGAGATAGATCTAGAAGGCTTCTCGGACTAAGTCAGAGCACGTACATTGACAAGGTGCTGAAGCGGTTCAACATGGAGAACTCAAAGAGAGGCAACGTCCCTATGCTACATGGAGTTACCGTCTCTAGAGCTCAATGTCCCCAATCTTGTGAAGAGAGGGAGCGTATGAATGGGATCCCATATGCATCAGCCATTGGATCCATCATGTACGCTATGTTGTGCACACGCCCAGATGTCTCGTATGCTCTAAGCATGACGAGAAGGTACCAGTCAGATCCCGGGGATGCTCACTGGACAGCCGTGAAGAACATCCTCAAGTACTTGCGAAGGACTAAGGATCAATTTCTTGTGTACGGTGGTGAGGAAGAGCTGGTTGTAAAGGGTTACACCGATGCAAGCTTCCAAACTGATAAAGATGATTACAGATCGCAGTCAGGATTTGTATTTTGCCTTAATAATGGAGATGTGAGATGGAAGAGTTCCAAGCAAGAAACAGTTGCCGATTCTACTACAGAGGCCGAGTATATTGCTGCTTCGCATGCAGCAAAGGAGGCTGTGTGGATCAGAAAGTTCATTTCTGAACTTGGTGTAGTTCCCAGTAGCTGTGATGCAATTGAGCTTTATTGTGACAATAATGGAGCTATTGCACAAGCTAAGGAGCCCAGATCACATCAGCAGTCCAAGCACATACTGCGGCGCTTCCATCTCATACGAGAGATCGTACAGCGAGGAGATGTGAAGATTTGCAAAGTACCAACTGAAGACAACATAGCTGACCCACTGACTAAGGCACTTTCTCAGTAGAAGCATGATGGTCATGCTAGGTCACAAGGACTGCGTTTCCTTGGTGACTGGCTCTAAGTGCAAGTGGGAGTCTGTTGGTATGTATGCCCATAGAGCAAGTCATATGATGATTGTAATGGGATACTTTGTAAATGATTTGAATAATAATAAAGGCAATTTCCAATCTATATGTTTAAATTGTTTCTGAGATGATGGTGTAACATGATAGATGTCTAAAGATTGTTTTACTCAATGACGTATGCTTTTAGCTTAAGGACCTAAACGATGAGATCATACAGATGTTAAGAGTATACATTCTTGTATAGTCCCTAGTCGTTTGTTATTGTGGAAATAACCATAGACATCAATAACACTAAAGACTAGATTGTGTGTTGGTTGATGACAAAATCTCATTAGTCATGATATGGTGATATCAAACCAAGCACATAGGTACTTGTTAGAGAACAAGGTACCGGACAGACCCACCGTGAGAGTGACACATGGAACCATAACATGGTAGTCACAGTCAGCTCTCACAGTGATGGTGGTGAGTGTGATTCTTAGACCTAAAATCACTACACTCAACACATGTCGTTGGGTACACTTTGACATCATCAAACGCAGTCCTGAAACATGGGTTGTTATAAAGGTGATGATTGGGTGGCTTTGACACATGGGGCTTTTGAGGGGTGAGTGATAGATATGGGATTTGTCCCTCCTAAGGGAGTTTGATATCCTTGGCCACTTGATGAGTAGGATTGAGAAAGGCATGCGCATGCACGTGTGAATCAATATGTGATATTGATGTCATACACATCTCACTCGGTCTACTCTGAGATCAAGGAAATGAATGAACATTGACAGGATGACTGTTCCATGCCTCGAGTTCATTCTGGATATCAGTGACAAAGGAATTATACATTCACTGTAACACCACTCACGGATTGTAGGATGAAAGTTGTTCTCCAACTTTCTACTTTCACTTGGGTAGCAATGATGTGTGACTAGGCACCGCTCTTTGCTTGTGAAGTCATAAGTGTTATGGACTTTCACTGCCAACGTGAAATGGACCTGTAGGGTCACACACATAGGATTCAACCTAGAAGAGGATTTTTGTCCACAAGCAATGTTTAGATTGATTACTAAAGGAGTTTAGTAGTTCAATTAAACACTCAATCAGTCGATGGCTCAATATCGTATGGTTCAAGGTGTTGGACGCATTGATTGGAGTATCGGATTGATTGAAATCACAATTGACTGATTTTGCCCAACCTGTACTCCCAACCGATCGGTTCATGTGATGAACCGGTCGGTTGAGGTTGCTAAACCGGTCGGCTGGAGTGTCCAGACCGATCGGCTCATGCCCAGGTTGAAACGACCGGTTCAAGGGTTGAACCGATCGGCTCAACTGGTGCAACCGACCAGTTGGGAAAAGTTATTTCGGCAAGAATTTTCCTTTGGTTTCAAATTGCCCAATTCGATTGGGAATAACATTGGTATTCGATACCAATTGGGAACGAAACAAGGAAAGTCTTTTTGAGCCGGATTAGGACTATGAACCGATCGGTTCAGGGCACCAACCGATCGGTTGGAGTGCCCCAAATGATCGGCTCAGGTCCAACCGATCGGCTCAATGGCCGAACCGATCGGTTCAGTTGTGAACCGATCATTTCAAGTTGCGAACCGGTTGCTTTTTGTGGAAAATTCTCGAACCCTTCTACTCCTGCATTAGTCCCGTATTGCCGGGCACAGAGAACTCTGTCCCATGACCCGCCTATATATATAGGGGTATTGGGGGCTTCTCAAGATACAACTCAGTGCAAGTTGATTGCTCTGCAAAGTTGTCGTTCTCTCTGGTTTTGGTAACCGAGAGAGAGCCCGAGCAAGTGCTTCCCGCAAAGGGAGGTGCAGTAAGGGAAGGACAACTGCAGTTGCAATTGACAGCAGGAGAGTGGGTTGGCGACTAGTACGTCAACAGGAGGGTGCGACTCCTTCCACTTCCTTGTGGGACAAGGAGAGTGGAGTTCCAGGTGGTCCGTGTGGACTACTTCAGAGGCGGGAGGTCACTGCCGCTCAGGAGGACAACTGTCATCCGACAGTCCGGTAGGAGGAGGAGTCTTCAGTCCCGGTGAGACCAGGAGATGCACAGACACTGTCCAAGACCGGAGGTGAAGACCACGCAAGGCGCGTGGTATTGTCACCGAGCAAGCCTCGGGACAAGGTATGATTCATAAACCATCTTTCCTATTATATAGATGTTGACGCGATTCCTTTTGTTCCGGGTTTGGGGAGAAATTTTTTTTGTTTCCGCTGCTTCTCTGCCTCCTCCATAACCCAACATGATAATCATGTGCATAAATCACATCACATAGTATGTGCATGCCCATCCGTTGTCTTGTGTAGTACACTATAAATTGAAACATACAAAATATTAAAAAATACAACTAATTAAGCACTGTTCACATAAATAATATATACATTACAGTCGGGAACTTACTTCCACGTTCTTCCAAATTATTGGCTGGTTCTTTTCCTGGGGACCTTTCATCCAGCCTTTTTGAACTCATCTAAACCCCTACATGTTAATGTAACACAGTACATTGCATAATTAAACAGTAATATAATAACATATGTTAATGGATATGAAAATGAAATATTTCTCACCGGAATAATGCCATTTTCAACGTGTGACCATATTTTAAATTCAATTTAGTCCCCTTAGGATCTAGATAATAGACAGTGAACATCTCAGGGACAATAACTAGTAACTCCCAATGCATACCCCTAGAGGTAAAAAGGTTAAAAATTAATAACTCAAAATCCACAATAAAAATGTAATTTTCTTAAGTCTAAATTATAAGCAAAGTAAACTTACTCCACACTGAATGGAGCTATTATCACCGTCTTGTTAATTTGAGCAAAATTTATAAAAGCATCACAACAGTATTGTTGAACTGATGAAGGGTCTTTAGCTACTAGACTAATTAAAGATGGAATCAAAAATCCTACATGTTCAAATGAAAAATCTGCACATATCTTGTCTCAGTAGCTGCAAAACATGTATTATGTATGCATTAATATATAAGAAATCAGACCACCAGATCCTACACAAGGTATATGGATGTATAAAGAAGATCTCACCTTATCCATAGCTCTATCACAGATGTATTCAGAAAATCATATCGAAACAACTCTAAAATATCTTGTATAAATAGTTTGCTTTCGTATGATTGACCTGCACCATTCACATCTATAGAAATAGTTATAGGAAAATTTATATCATGTTCGCCTAACCATATTGCCATACCCCTATAATTAGGACCTAACGGGATAGGTAGGTCATGTGGAACCCAGCTTGGTAATGTAGGAGGTGGAGGTGGAGGCCTAGATGCTCTGGGTGTCTTCTTTTTAACCTATATATATAATTTCAGATCAATTGACATCATATACACACACTAATAATTTAACGTAATGTAAATTTACCATACAGTTTCAGTATAGAGGACATCCTCTTTTGGCCACAATATCACTCCGCCTTCTGCCTCACCAAGCGTTTCACAATCCGGGCGGGCATATGGCAATGGAAGATCCATCCACCTGGAGAATATACGTAGCAGGATCACACAAACCCAACCAGCTAGTAATGGAGACCCATGAAACATTTCCCCTGGTAGGTATGGGTAAGTTGATGCCTCTGGAATGACAAATTCTTTACTTTTTATACGGCATGGCTTCAACCCCTACAAATTTTTGTGTAAAGAATGTTATATACATATATACATATCATCTTGAAAACATATCATCTTGAAAAGACTAGTTACTATGTCATAAAAATACTTACAGCGGATGTGCTAGGTGGTGGGTCTACAGGATTACTCCCAACCTCTACAGTAGGAGTAGAGCGGGACCCCATAGGTACTATCTGTTGAGTGGCAGTTAGAGATGCCTGCCACTTTCTCATTGCTTTATGGAGTGTCTTATCAATTGCTTCCTTGATTCTCTTATCAACTACTTCATCAAATCTCTATCAACTATCTTATCTACCTATACATGGATAAAAGAAATGTTAGCTTCTGATTATTAAATTCTCTTTTACAGTAACATTCTAAAGAAAGAATAGGTTACCTCTTCTTGTGAAATTCCCGCTTTTGGGACATGTTTGCGCTGGGATGGCCCAAAGAATGCTTTGATGCCCACACCAGCGCTTGCAACCTTAACACGTCCAGGATGCTATGGGTTACCCAGAGAAACTGTCAATTCATCCTTTTTTTCCCTCAGGGATGAACTTGCCTTGTTTCCTCAGCTCGTGCAGCTCCCGCTAATCACCAAAACAAAAAAAATTAATTAAGTAAACACCACAAGTAATCAATATTCGAATGATTTCTCTAAGAGTTGTATTTTACCATTTTTCAACCGCCTCAGCAGTTGCGGGATTCCTTATTTCTTCCTTCTTATTTTGCCTCCCAGCTATCCAGACATCATGGCAAGACAGAGGTGTGGTACCTATAGTAGATGACTCATTCAAATGATTGCTCTAAGAGTTGTATTTTACCATTTTTGCAGCCGCCTCAGCAGTTGCGGGCTTCCTTATTTCTCCCTTCTTATTTTGCCTCCCAGCTATCCAGACATTATGGCAAGGCAGAAGTGTGGTACCTATAGTAGAGGATTCCTGAGTAGTAGCAAACTGAGCAGTAGACTCATCCTGTAGTCTTTAGCGAATGCCTGCATACCCCTTTGGACCCATTGTGTGGTCATGCACATTCATTGCACTCCTTGCTTTTTGTGCCTCACTGAGGGTCTGGTTAGTATGCACATTAATGATTTAGTTAGTAACACTAAATGTTAATCTTGAATAGGTGAATACAACGTATATTAATTAAATTGGGAGTGACGCCTAATACCTTGAATTCATCAGTTTTTCTTGAAGCAACAAATGCGTCCCATTCTTCTTGGTCCAGGAAGTTCCACTGTTCAGTGGCTGTCTTCTTCCTCTTGTCACCTTCTTGTATGTATTCTCGGGTGAGATTTGTCCTATAGTTACTTAGGACTCTCCCACAGCGTTGCATCACGCATTTACGATGCAACTTTTTATCCAATGCAAATATACTCTACAAAATAGAATTGCTATTAACTAGTATCCAAAAAATTAGTAATCTACAAAATAGAATTGCAAATTAATAATAACTCATGCATAAATCCTTCCATATTATGTCTTTCTTCCCCTTAGGAACTTTATGCCAAGAATATATCTTACAACCGCAATGGCTATTAGTAACATACCCAAGATATGAAACAAACGAATTGTGATTCACTCCAATTGCATTTCCCGCATTATCAAAATCCACAACAAGTTTGGGTCCATTGCCCCTTTGCACTATTAACTTCTTCATCATAGTGATGCCCCTTCTCTTGTCAACTTTTTGGTGCTGTTCATCAAGTGCCTCAAGTGCTTTAGATGGTACATGTGCATCATCAACCTAAAATTTGACAAAATAAACACACTTACAGGATATAACTATAAATGGACATATAGATATAAATATATGATATATTTTTAAAAGTTACATTGTGAGGCAGCACATTGATGTCCTCACCCTCACGGTAACCATCAGCACGGTCATCAGGAGAATGCTCATCCATCTGAAAGTTCACATTCACATTGTAAAGTTCACATTGTAAAGTAATTCACATTGTAAAGCTCACATTGTAAAGTTCACATTCACATTGTAAAGTAATTCACATTGTAAAGTTCACATTATAACATAATTCACATTGCAAAATTCACATTGTAAAGTTCACATTCACATTGTAAAGTAATTCACATTGTAAAGTTCACATTTAGAAAACCAAAACATATAAAAAATATAAACACGCCTTTAATATTGTGATTTTTTATCAATTAACAATCCTTCATTGTGATCTCCGCGCACATACAAGTCATCATTAGCTTCAATATTTGCTAGTGTTGGCAACCCAACTGATAATGGACTGGAGTCATCATACTTATCATAGTACTCTTCTTCATCTATAGGATCTTCAATGAACTGTCTTTTACCATGAAGAACAACCGACCATTTATCATTTGTAGGATCATTGATATAAAATACTTGTTTCACCTGTGATGTTAATATGAATGGTTCACCCTTCTCGCCAATCTTTTTAAAGTTCACTAAAGTGAAACCCAATTCATCCACTATAACTCCTTTGGTGTTATCAACCCACAATTACATTTGAAGAGTGGAATTCTGAAATCTATGTAGTCAAACTCCCATATGTCTTCAATGACACCGTAATATGACATTTTAGCTCCATGTGGACTCTTATCCTTTGCACTTGCAAAAAACATAGTCGATGCTTGAAGGGTGACCCCACTATTTTGGACGACACTCTTATCATCTTGGCACTTTGTGTAATATGTGAATCCATTAATGTCATACCCTTCATAAGACATAACATTCAATTTTGGTTTAAAGGTGAGGCATTTGATAGTTTCAGTAATATCATCTGGTGTTTGAGATAGTTGATGTAAGACTTTATCTTCAAATCACTTAATAATTGTCTTATTATGCTCTCTAGCAAGCCACATTGTATTGGCTCATGGATATTGTCTCTTAATGAAATTGGTATGTTCCTCGATATAAACACTAACTTCATCCATGTTGTGTAAAATATACAAGAGACCTTGTTCCAACTTCTCACGGTTGATTACTTTCACCTGTGATCCCAAAATTTCTTTGCCAAATTGCTCCTCAATATTCTTATCATTACCAGGAGTGTCATTACCACTAAGAAAGTCATTGCAAAAATCTATAACCTCTCTCGCCACACAACCCTCAATAATACTCCCTTCAGGCTGATAACGGTTTTGAACATCACTTTTATAAACACTCATGTATCGTTCAAAGGGATACACCCAATGCAAGAAAACTTGTCCCAACATTTTCACTTCCCTTGTCAAGTGGAAAACAAGATGTACCATGATATCAAAGAACAAAGGAGGAAAATACATCTCAAGCTGACATAGGGTAATAACCACTTCTCTTTGCAAATTATTGAGAGTATCAGGGTCAATAACTTTGTTGCACAGACTGTTGAAAAAGAAACAAAGTCTGGTGATTGCAAACCTTACATGCTTCGGCAATATAGATCGAATTGCCACATGCAATATTTGTTGTATTAGAGTGTGACAATCATGAGATTTAAGACCTATCAACTTTAGATCTTTCATTGCTACCAATCTATGGATGTTGGATGATTAACCATGTGGCACCTTAACATTTACTAAACATTCACAAAAAGCTTTCTTCTCCTTTCTAGACAATGTGTAACAAGCGGGAGGTAAGTATGTTCTCCGATTTCCCATTTCACGTAATTCTGTTAATTATGACCTTATTCCCATTTCATGTAGGTCCAGTCTAGATTTTATCCCATCTTTAGTCTTACCTGGTATATTCAACAAAGTACCAATGACACTATCACAGACATTTTTCTCAACATGCATGACATCGATACAATGCCTGACTGTCAAAGAACTCCAATAAGGAAGATCCCAAAATATTGACTTCTTCTTAAATAAAGATTTGTCACTCCGTGTGGCCATAGTACATTGTGATCTCTTACCAAATTCATTGACAAAGTCTTTTACTCTTTCATAAACAACCTCCCCTGGTATAGGTTTAGGTGCACTTCGTTCCTCATTCAATCCATTGAATGCTTTGTGCTTCCTACGATACAGATGGAATTTTTTAAGAAACCTTTGATGACCGAGATATACAGTCTTACCACCATGTTTTAGTCTTGTTGAATCAGTGTTCTCTTCACATATAGGACACACTTTAGCTCCTTTGACACTATATCCAGACAAATTCCCATATGCTGGAAAGTAATTAATAGTGCAAAACAACATAGCATGCAAATGAAATGTCTCTCTTCGTGAAGCATCATAGGTCATCACACCTTCACCCCAGAGTTTCTTTAAGTCATCAATCAGAGGTTCAAGATAAACATCGATATCATTTCTAGGTTGTTTAGGACCCGATATCAACAATGACAACATTACATACTTATTTTTCATACACAACCAGGGAGGAAGATTGTATATAACAAACATGACTGGCCAAGTGCTATGTTGGCTGCTCAATGTCCCGTATGGATTCATCCCATCTGTACAAAGCCCAAGTCTTAGATTCTTGTCTTCTTCACCAAATTTGGGGTACAATAGATCAATCTTCCTTCACTGTACGGGAATTAGATGCATGTCGTAGGATCCCATCATTATTTTTCTTAACATCTGCATGCTACCTCAAATTCTTCGCATCTATCGAATTTGCAAACAAGTGTTGCAACTGTGATATTATAGGTAGATACCACATCACCTTAGCAGGAAAACCAGTTTTGGACTCCCCCGTATTCGTCAATTTATACCGTGACACACCAAATTTTTGACAATCTTTCAAATCCACATTGTCCTTTTGAAATAATACACAATCATTCGGGCATGTGTGTATCTTCTTTGTGGGCTCTGATCTCCAAACCATGACATAAACACGATTAAAACTTAGCGGAAGCGAATCGGTAATCAGCGGAAGACAAAAATCACGGAAAATTAAAACTTTTCGAGATAAGAACTTGTATCCATAAAAACTCCTTTCATAAAGAGAGGTAACTGTTTACATCTCAGGATAATTACTTCTTGAGTAATTATATACATTCAAGATACAAAATCTCAAGATCACATAACACAAGACTCCAAGACCTGAGAGTACAGAGGACACATAGGACTGACTCTAACTACACCACATGGCAGGACAAATCTCCACCTGAGATTACTGCTGCCCCTGGTGCTGCTGCTGAGATTGATCACTTGTAGGCTGGTTTCTTTGTCTCCGACGTCCACCTAAAAAGTTGAAGTCTACGGGGTGAGACAATTATACATAATTGTCCCAGCGAGAGTTATAACTCTTCGCCAGAAGCTTTATTATAACATCAAAGATTATTTTAAACAGTAAAGCCTTCAAAGCATTCTATAACAGTTGCAGATATAACAAGATCTCTACAAATTAGGAGATATGGAGAATATCAACATTATTGCAATGTAACATCAATCAACTAACTTGGAGTCATCTCTAACAAGTTATACTACATGGTTGATTATGTTTTACAAACAACATTATGCCCTGTGGAGATGAGGCTTACCACTCATACTCCAACTGATCGCTGAGAAGCCGCATCAGTATCATACATAGGTCATTAAGAGAGCCGGATTCTCATGACCTTCATCTTCCTCAGTCAGTAAGAGGATCACTTGTAGGACATCTTGTGTCTCTACTACTATAGCTCACCAGGGTAAACTGGTCCTTCGCTATTCTAGAGTCACAGTGGCGTTCTGTACTCTCTTCGTCATCAGGAGGTTTCATATTTACCTACCACTGATACGGATATCTGTGCTTTCTTCGTCATCAGGAGGTTTCATGTTTACCTACCACTGATACGGTATGGAACTATAGTGAAGGATGGATGGATTCCACATCTACATCACTTTCCTACACTAGGATGTAAGGTTCTACACATCCATGTACCCCACATACTCAAAAGTATGTGCTCCAGGAGTTCCCTATGGAAAACCTGTTTCACCATCACTTAATTTCTGACAATGATGGATCTATGATCAGGGCTCTACATTATACTTGATTAGTTAGGTACATTCAGTATTCTTTAACAGCATACATTGTTCTTCAAACAATAACAGTAGCATAGCAGCTATAAAAGAAGAATACTAAATGTAACAGGCCTAACTCATATCAATCATCATTTCTCATTATCCTCATCACAAGTCATCTCTAAAGCATGACCTTGATGGTATTCATGGCTCTCATAGCCCATTATCAGCATAGGATGCCACTAGCAAGGCATCAGATTACATTACTTATTCATAAGGCTACAACATGCCTTCAATGAATATAACATCAACATCCATACCTGGATATAATTACCTTCATATCAGAACCTGCATGATTAATACATCTGATAAAGGTAATATAACAATAAGGAATGTACTTCCTACTCTTGTCATAAGAGTTAAATCTTTAATTTAAATCAAATAGAGTTTATTGCTCAAAAGCATGCCATTACCCTTGAATTAGGGTTTACTATTCATATTACATGTCATCACCCTTGAATTAGGGTTTACTTATTCACATTACAGGTGAATTAAACTCATAACATCATCATGTATGAGTAACACCTTCATTGATGCTCTTGGATTAGTTAAAGGTTCATCATTTATCATAATTAGGGTTTCTATGATCTCACACAGGTGGATCATACCCTAATTATGCTCATTTCTGTGTATTGGGGATGCTTCAATTGAGTTTCCATTTAAAAGAGGTACTTTCTCTCTCTAGAAGTACTTTCTCTCTCTAGAAGTACTTTCTCTCTCATCATAAGGTTAGGTGATATCAACATCACTCTAAAACAGGTTGGGTTGAGTCATCATAGGCTATCATAGCCAAAAACATCACCATTAAGTGATTAGAGTTACTTTCTCTCTCTAGGGTACTTTCTCTCTCTAGAGTACTCTCTCTTTCATCATACTAATGGTTGATGATAACATTAGACTAGATCAGGTTAGATAGAGTCATTATAACTAAAAACATCATTCTCATGTAATTAGGGTTTGAATTGAGTAAAGTATAACTCAATTGACCCTTCAGGGGTATCTTGGTAATTCACCCCATTGATCATCATCATAGTCAAAAACCTTAATCAAATAACTCCTTACTATCTTAGATTATCATTAGTGTTTGATTTGAGCAACATTGAACCATCACATGATTGAATTCGGTTGAAAGTGTTGACCGATTGCTCACTTTGACCTTTCAAGTCCATGAGCCCCTTTCTAGCTCCAAGACCGTGAGCCTCCTCATGGGCTTGAGATCGTGAGCCCCCTCACGATCATGAGGTCGTGAGCCCCCTCACGGTCTTGAGGTCGTGAGCCACCTCACGGTCTTGAGGTCGTGAGCCACCTCACGGTCTTGAGGTCGTGAGCCACCTCACGGTCTTGAGGTCGTGAGCCACCTCACGGTCTTGAGGTCGTGAGCCACCTCACGGTCTTGAGGTCGTGAGCCACCTCACGGTCTTGAGGTCGTGAGCCACCTCACGGTCTTGAGGTCGTGAGCCACCTCACGGTCTTGAGGTCGTGAGCCACCTCACGGTCTTGAGGTCGTGAGCCCCCTCACGGTCTTGAGGTCGTGAGCCTCTCATGGTCTCAACCGCAAGGTCCTTCAACAAAGGTTCAACAAATCAAACGATGATGTCAACCGATGTTGAAGCCTTCAAAAGGTCCAATAACTGTTTACCACCTATGGATTGAGTTAATTAAGGTTATGCTTAACCAAATGGTCATTCAATTGACCCTCAATTGTTGACCAATTAGGATTGAAATCGATTCAATTAAGGTCTATCAATGTTCACCCATCAACACTCAACAATGTGTATCAACACAAGGTTGAACCCTTCAATTGAGCTCCAATTGGGCCCAAACTTGGCCCAAACGGTCTTGAGGTCATGTGGGTGGACCCCACATGGTCTTGAGACCGTTTGCCCAAGATTTCATCAAAATCTAAGGTGATTTGATAGAGGTTGAACCACGATTGGTCACAGAATCCGAATTTTGATTAACTTGATAACTTATTTGCAATTGGGTGTTCAATTGGTCAAATTACTCAACCCTAGACCTTCAAATGGTCTTGGGTGATTGTCCTCACGGTCTTGGGGTCATGTGGGTTGACCCCACATGGTCTTGAGACCGTTTAGGTCAATCAACCCTAAAAACCCTAATTATGTCACCATAATTTCAGTACTGATTTTATCTAGGGTTAGCCCTAGTATTCACCCTTCAACTCTTAGCCCGTTTGGAATTAGACCATCAAACTTGGTGAGTTGTTAATTAACATAATTTTGAACAGTAATCTCATGGGGTCAATGCTTAGTCAACGACCTTTCACGGTCTTGAGACCTTTTGCCCAAAAAGGCAATTTCAGACCGTTTGAAAATCAGCAATTAATTCATTTAAAGTCGTGACTTAAAAAGGTCATATCTCCCGATTCCTTTGGAGTTAGTCTCCCAAATTTTGAGGGTATTTAGCCTATATAATTAGGAACAGGTTTCTTATATGGTCCACGCTCGGTCAACAGGGCCAATCGGTCTTGAGACCGCGAGCCCTCTCACGGTCTCGAGACCGCGAGGCTCCCTCACGGTCTTGAGGTCGTGAGAGCAAACTGTTAGGACCGTTTAGGGAAAAGAAAAACGGTGGGTTTTTCTTGGAAATCACGCCTTCATCTTCTAGCTCAAGAACAGTACAGATATCCCACGGGTTTGCTTGCAAAATAGCAGGGAAAAGTAGGGAAATACTAGGAGCTATCATTAACTCGCATATAAAGATGCACATAGTAAAGCATAGGTTTAGAGTTATAAAACCCGCCTAAAGCTTGTTTCTTGAGCTCCAAGCTTTCAAGCTCCAAGCTCTAATGGCGTCCTTGAGTTCCCACAGGTTGGCCAAGGTGAAAACTCCAAGGAAGGATGAAAAGAGACGGCTAGAAAGATAGGGTTTCGAGAATTAGCCATGAAGATGACCTTGAATTCGAATTCTAACCATGGAATTAGGCAAGAAGAGGGGTTTAAACCTACCTTGCACCCCTTGTTCGTCCTCCTTAGCTCCAAGGCAGTCCTTGGTCGTCTTTGGTGAAATGAAACAGTAAGGGAACGAAGGTTAAGTTCCCTTGCAACTAAGGAAAGGAGGGCTTATATACTTGGGGTAGGATTTTCAACATTAGCTCATAAGTTTCCCTTAATTCCAACTAAGTCCTTCCTTCATTACTTGCTCGTCCCTTCCTCTTTATTCTAAGGACAAACCTTATCTTAAGTTATAGAAAAGAAGGCAAGGAAGGACAATCTAATAATAAAGTTCATACTTAAAGGGATATTGCACATATACCCTGATTATTCAATCACAGAGCCTATTTCTTAACTTGATAACTCAATTGAGGTGAATTCCTCATCATTTCTTCTCTAAATGATGGCAAGAGTCTAACAAGATACTTTAGATAACATTATTTACAAATTGCTTCCCATTATTTGGGTAAATTGCATTTTACCCCAAATTAGGGTTTCAAGTACCGGGATTGCTTCCACAGCTGCACCTTGGTGCTCAAGCTTGGGAAATCCCTCAAACTTTACCAAAATGTTTCTCATGATGTCTCAACATCAGAGGAACACCTCATCATGTGCAAATTGCAGGTTAACCCTTCTAAATGGGTAAATTGCACATAGGTCCCTGTATTACAAAACAGTGCTACAACTTTATATAAAAAGGAGCAAAAACTGAAATATACATTTCTGAGAAGCTTAATTACATGCTCAGAGTTAATCACAAAGATTTAATTACATATTTAGGCAAAACACCTAGGGTTAGCTCATAACCCAGGTCAGGGATGTTACATTCTTGGCCTCCATTCCCATTGGGCACAACAATTTCTTTACCTGGTATGTTGAGATTGGCAGCTCGTTTCCTTCAGGAAGCATTTCTTTCAACAAAGACAATAATGACATGAAGCTTTTGTCGCTCCATCAATTGTTAGCTTTCAACTTATACAATCTCAACACAGTGCTAAGCTTCATAAACTTAGTACAACATGTATATAATGGTATATCAACATCATGCACAATGTTTCTAAACATGGGAGGTGGATCGGTGTGCTCTACCCGACAACTATCCAGCATCGCATCAACGATGTCTACTGGAACTGTGTTATAACCTCAAATTTTGATAAATTAGGATTATATAATTGGATTGTTTTGTAATTTCCCCAATGGTAATGATCGTGGAATAATAATTACCCTTGTAACTTGTGTTCTTGTAGCACAAATTATTTATAGAAAAGTAGATTTTTACACTAATTAACGATAATGGAAAATGAGATATGTTTTGTTGGAAAGGTATTGATTGCTTCTTTTCCTTATACCAAATCCAAGATATAAGAGAGTGGTGATTCCAGATGGATCTATATAAGATAATGACAATGGGTTTTATTAATAAAGAAGAGGAAGGAATATATATATTAAGATTGTTTCCTTAAACATTTGGGAACTTGACCCATCGATTACATACACGTGATAATAGGACTCTCGAAAGGAAAGGAGTCCAATTACATTAGGGAAGGTGTTTGATGTTTTTCCATGAGATAAATGCAATGGTTTAGTGATCAAATCATCACGTCCATCATATAGAGATATGTTTTCCTTTATGACTTGTGGATGCCTAATCCAAAGTGGGTAGTTACTCTCTCGAGAACACTTTTCTGATGAATTAAGAGAATAAGAAAGGGTGCACATTGACGACTAATAACTTATCTTTCCATGTTACCATTTGTGAGGAGTTCGTTTCCCACACAACTTGTATATAGCAAAGGAAAGTTAGGTATTCCCTTAAGGGCCAAACCACCTCTCCCTCTCCCTTGGTTGCTTTTCCTCCTCCTACCCTTTCAGGTTTCCTCCTAGCACCATATAAGGAGGGAAGGAATCCTTGCCTTCTCGAGGAAAAACACAACATAGAGTCTTGATCGAAGAACCCCCCCATCCATGAGTCCTGCCATCCGTAACACCTGTGTTGTGATATGAGACCCCTCCCATCAGTCTGATGACGACTGAATTAAGGCAACCCCATCGCAAGACACCCAGGGGGTCGCGTCTACAATTCGCTAGCTTCCTGCCATGGTGCGGAGCCAGGTCTGCCGATGTTGAAGATCAGAGGAAGGAGAAGCCTTCCTTGTGGCTGTAGCGAGAGTGGGAGAAGCTGGATGGAACCTGCAGGAGGACCTGGGAAGCTACGCAGACAGGCATCAAGGAGAGGCGTCGGTGATCACTAAGGATGACAGTAGCGGCTGTCTGCCATCACGCCAACACTGTTGCAGGATGAAAGGCACCCGTTGGGATAGCGTGAGGAGGATAACCCTATAGTTTGGTCATGGAGAATTTGGAATCAGTGACAAGTGTGCATCGGCGAAGAAGATGAAGCCGCCATTTGTTTGTGGCTTAGCCAGGCAGAGGCGAGGGTGCGGCTGAGAAGAGGATCTGGGAGGATGACTCCCTGGATCCATGGAGTGGCCAATACGACACTGACCTACTCTATGTGGTAAGGAGACGATCACGGCTTTGGGCACACTCTCGTTGGGGTGCAACGCTGGGGCGGAGCACTATGCTATCCAGCCAACTTGGCTTCGTCCTACTTATCTGAGGCCATGGAGGGCCACTTCTGGGGTGGAGTTGTTTGAGCTAGGGCTAATGTCACCCTGATTCGAGCTTTGACTCCTTCCTTGCGATGAATGGGTACTAAAAGCCAGCAGACGATGCTACTCTATTTTCCCATGGAAACAGAGCATTGCACGTTTGCGTGTCTGTGGAAGGGGGTGCGGCATCACAACCTGGCTGGTTTTCGACTGAACCGCTAAGGCAAGGCCTTAGATTCATGACACAGCCAAACCTAAGAAATAAGGGACTACCACATTGGGCAAGTCTCGCAAATCTAGAGAGAAGAGAGAGTCCTGAGGATACGTGAAAAGGAAGAAGATGATTGGTCCGGTATGTTGTGATTTGGTGCTGAATCGACTGGCAAAGGACCTAAGTCGCGCCCAGATTGCATTGAGTTTTTATAAGCTTTGGCCAATAGGAAGGCATCAAGCGACACATAATTAAGGTATATGGCCTATTTTGCTTGATTCACAGTAATTTCTAGGATGATTGGATTTAGACAAGTAATATATAAAATTGATCAGGAGAATGAGATGAATCCAAATAAAATAGTTTCACAGTCTAAATATGTTTCTTGTTCTAAAAGTAGGTACAATACATGTTCTAATGTGTTAATGAAAAAGAAAAACATATATTTGCCTTAATCTGATGCTTTATTGATTAGATTCATTCATGTTAGGCTAACACCTGATCTGATTATGTATAATGAGTAAATCCTTGATAATTATGAATACTGGATGATTCCAGATTAGTAATCTTATATATGTTGTTTTAGGGTTTTGAAACCAATGTGGACATCTTGCTATGATCATAATGTTAGTAATATGATTTAGGTGTCATGAGTAATCTAATATGCTTAAGATGATAATTAGGGTTTTATTCTAATATGCATAACGGGGTTTGTAATCTTAGAAACCATGATATGATGGAATTAGTGGTATCCCTAATCCCTGGTCCAAACATGAGATAGCCCTAAGCCCTACTTTAGGAGCGAACCTAGATCTGATTAATGTAATGTGAATACATGGTGACATATATCTAGTATGCATGTTTCAGATACTGTTGATTATATGATTGGTTGCTTAGATGTTTGGATACACTCATAAAGTATATGATGTTTTGCATTGTTTCTGTGATGGCATAAGGTACGTGGTTACGCTTATGAATACATGTATCGAATTCTGAGATTGTCGATGTTTCTCGATGATATTGAATGACAAATAAATTGCTTGTTTGTTTATTTAGTTCTTGCAAACTATAAAGTTCCTATGAGTATCATGTAAAGTAAATAATAGTATTATGAACCCTGGGTTAGACTGGTCTTAAGGGTAATGCTCACGAGCATTGGAGGAACAGTGATTACACTTGAGGTAGTTGACCAGATATGGGTTAGAATATGAAAACAAGTTTATGTTCTTATATGCAAGATAAAGATGTTTGCTTATATGTTACTTGTGATTATTGTTTGAACCCACGTACCAGTATAGAAATATATTGATCGTGTATTTGTTTATCGAAGTTTTAGGTATCAGATTTACTTGGTAGCATGGACATGAGGGTACAAATAAAGATGTTGAAGACACTAGAGTTATTCATGATGGTTTAGTTGTAATGGTTCATCTTCACACATGTAAAAGTTAATTCTGTTTAAAAGTTATGTAACTCCTTAGAAGAGCTTTTTATGTAAACATGTAAAATTTGCTCATTAATGGAAATTGTTTACTATTCTGTATTATTTCTTGAATCTGATCCTAGAGTATATGATTAATGATTTGTGACTTTAAGGTTTTTTAGACACTCAAAAGTGCGGGTCGTTACATTTGGTATCAGAGCATAGATTCATCAACTAATACTTGATAGTTTATAATTTCAAATCATCCTTAGAAATTTTAAGAGAAAAAAATTAAGTTCCTCATCTTACATTTTCTTCTACTTCTCATCTCTTTGCTTAATAAGACTTAAAAAGAAATTTTTAATTAGAGAAGTAACTTGTGAAAAGATGTAACCTTTTGTGTAGGTCCCTCTAGAGAGGGTAGACACTAGAAAGATTCATGTATGGGTAAGCCCTTTCATAGAGGAAGGAACTAGATTACGGTATGAAAACTCTAGAGAGTCAAGGGATATGAAAACTCTGAGAGGTAGAGTATAGTCCCTAACCCTAAACCTAACCCTAAAACCTTAATCCTAGTTAATGGGCATGGTGTGGTGGTATGGGACACTGCCCATGTAAAACTTGAAATCGGTAATCAACATGGTGTGGTGGTATGGGACACTACCCATGTGAAACTTGAAATTGGTAATCAACATGGTGTGGTGGTATGGGACACTGCCCATGTGAAACTTGAAATCATGAATAAGAAAGATAAGGGATGGTCTAGGTAACCCAATCTCCCATGTATGTGGGCATGATGAGCATAAAACTTATGTGATAAGTCTTAAGAGATATAAAAACCCAATAGATGTATATATAATAAAATGAAAAGTTGGAATATAACTTGCTCAAACTACTCATGTTGTCTCTAGAAGTTTAGTGATGGTGGCCAAGCCCCTGGAGGGGAAGGCTGAGGTAGCACCAAGCCCTGGAGGGAAGGTGACCCAAGATCATTGAATGGATAGAGACCATGATGGGGTATTCCAGAGGTTGACCAAGCATGGGGTTTATATGTTATAATGATAAAAGCTATGCCTAATGAAAAATGGATATCTATGAAACCTTTAGGGTTAGTGTGCCAACCTGGGGTGGGTCAACCCAAGAGTGGAAAGATGACCTAAGAGGGAGGCAAAACCTTAGATCTTGGAATCATGTTGTGGCTCAAGAGCCTAACCCCCTCCTATGAGCCAAGAAGGCACCCTAGGCTAGGATACTCCCTTAAAAAGGTAAGTGAATAAATGTATTTAAGTATTGAGATAACCTTAATCCTCTCCTAGAGGGGTAAAGAGTTAAAGATATTAAAAAAATGAAAGCACTTAAATTCTTTGAACCCAAGGGTGCCATCTCTGAGTGACACAACTAGTCAAGCCCAGGAGGGACCAATAAGGCACCAAGCCCAAGAGGGAAGGTGGCCTAAGTGGACGACCAAGCCCAGGAGGGAAGGTCAGGAAAAGGTCAAGCCCAGGAGGGAAGACCAGGCAGGCACCAAGCCCAGGAGGGAAGACCAGGCAGGCACCAAGCCCAGGAGGGAAGGTGACCTATGTCCACAATGTAGTTGTTTAGGATCAAGCCCCTGGAGGGGAAGATCATAGGAGGTCAAGCCCAGGAGGGAAGACCAACATGGCACCAAGCCCTGGAGGGAAGGTGGCCCGATCCCAATGATGGGACGGCACTGCATTATGTGTACTCGAAAGAGAGAGATGAAGGCAATCTGGGTTAAAGAATTAAATAAGAGAATAATGTGCTTAAAAGATGTGACATCTCAAAGAAACCCTTAGGAAGGGTAGAGACCTAATGCAATCTTAGGGCCAAGTAAGGTGTATTTGGGTACATAGGACTGATGGGTTGGGAGTTGATATGCCCTGAATGCACATGACCATGTGGTCAGGAGGTAACATCTAGGTTTATCCAAGGTACATGACTCAGGAGATCAGCTACCTCCATGAGGATCATGTAGCCTAATGGGTGAATGTAAAAGGCACTCTCTTGATGCATAAGGATGAGATCACTCCAAAAGTACCTATACCCCTAGAGACCTTGAGGATTTGTCTAATGCTCATAATGATACAAGAGATACAAATATAAAAGAAGTCATGAAAACTTGAGAGAAGTTGTTCCCTAACTTAAGTGTAAGAAAAGGGACACTTGATTCATGGGATATAAGAATGTCGTGAAATTGAGAACAAGTAAGTTTAGAGTCATATAGATTATGATTCAACTTAATATGTGAAATTAAAAGGTAATGTGTGGATGTAATATCTCCACTTTTGGAATGGAATGAACTTAGTGTTTGGGCTGCAACCAAATGCTTATTTCATTTCATTATGAGAGGGAGGGAGATTGGATAGGCACACATTATGCTTAAAATTGAGAATAAATATCTTAAGATGAATGTGTAATGACATGAACTAGGTTTAGAGGTGTTACCTCACCCTTGTGTTAAAAGTAACGAAAAATAGGTTGGAAACATAGGTGAAAAGAGAAATCAACAGGTAATAATGAAATCATCAAGTGATGATAATATGCATATACTAGAGATGTGGATATATTTGAATTTTAATTCAGGTGTCAATCTTAGTAATAAAATGAAAATGGTTATACGAAAGAAAAGTTGTTAAAGACATCTAAGTGGGGTGTTAACCCTAAGCCATGAAGATAATATGAGTTATCATTCACCTAGGCTTAGTAGGCCTCAATTTTGAGGACAAAATTCCTTTTAAGGAGGAGTGAATGTTATAACCTCAAATTTTGGTAAAATTGGATTATATAATTGGATTGTTTGTAATTTCCCCAATGGTAATGATTTTGGAATAATAATTACCCTTGTAACTTGTGTTCTTGTAGCACAAATTATTTATAGAAAAGAAGATTTTTATACTACCTAACGATAATGGAAAATGAGATATCTTTTGTTGGAAAGGTATTGATTGCTTCTTTTCCTTATACCAAATCCAAGATATATGAGAGTGGCGATTCCAGATGGATATATATAAGATAATGACAATGGGTTTTATTAATAAAGAAGAGGAAGGAATATATATATTAAGATTGTTTCCTTAAACATTTGGGAACTTGACCCATCGATTACATACACGTGATAATAGGACTCTCGAAAGGAAAGGAGTACAATTACATTAGGGAAGGTGTTTGATGTTTTTCCATGAGATTAATACAATGGTTTAATGATCAAATCATCACGTCCACCATATAGAGATATGTTTTCCTTTATGACTTGTGGATGCCTAATCCAAAGTGGGTGGTTACTCTCCCGAGGACTCTTTTGTGATGAATTAAGAGAATAAGAAAGGGTGCACATTGATGACTAATAACTTATCTTTCCATGTTACCATTTGTGAGGAGTTAGTTTCCCACACAACTTGTATATAGAAAAGGAAAGTTAGGTATTCCCTTAAGGGCCAGACCACCTCTCCCTCTCCCTTCATTGCTTTTCCTCCTCCTACCCTTTCAGGTTTCTCCTAGCACCATATAAGGAGGGAAGGAATCTTTTCCTTCAGGAGGAAAAACACAACATAGAGTCTTGATCGAAGAACCCCCCATCCATGAGTCCTGCCATCCGTAACACCTACACTGTGATATGAGACCCCTCCCATCAGTCCGATGATGACCAAAGGCAGCCCCATCGCGAGACACCCAGGGGATCGCGTCTGCAATTCGCTAGCTTCCTGCCATGGTGCAGAGCCAGGTCTGCCACTGGTGAAGATCGGAGGAAGGAGAAGCCTTCCTTATGGCTGTAGCGAGAGTGGGAGAAGGTGGACTGAACCTACAGGAGGACCTGGGAAGCTATGCGGACAGGCATCAAGGAGTTGCATCAGTGATCACTTAGGATGACAGTAGCGGATGTCTGTCATCACGCCAACACTGGTGCAGGATGAAAGGCACCCATTGGGGTAGCGTGAGGAGGACGATCCTATAGTTTGATCATGGAGAAGTTGGAATCAATGAGAAGTGTGCGTCGGTGAAGAAGATGAAGCCGCCGGTGGTTTGTTGCTTAGTTAGGCAGAGGAGAGGGTGTGGATGAGAAGAGGATCTAGATGGATGACTCCCTGGCTCCATGGAGCGGACAATACGACACTAACCTACTCTATGTGGTAAGGAGACGAGCACATCTTTGGGCACACCCTCATCGGGGTGCAACGCTGGGGCAAAGCATGACACTATCCAGCAAACTTGGCTGCCTCCTACTTATTTGAGGCCATGGAGGGCCACTTCTGGGGTGGAGTTGTTTGAGCTAGGGCTAATGTCACCCTGATTCGAGCTTTGACTCATTCCTTGCGGTGAATGGGTACTAAAAGCCAGTAGATGACGCTACTCTATTTTCCCATGGAAACAGAGCATCGCACATTTGTGTGTCCGTGGAATGGGGTGCAATATCATGACCTGGATGGTTTTTGACTGAACCGCTAAGACAAGGCCTTAGATTCATGACACAGCCAAACCTGAGAAATAAGGGACTACCACATTGGGCAAGTCTCGCGAAGATAGAGAGCAGAGAGAGTCCTGAGGATACATGAAAAGGAAAAAACGGACGGTCCGGTCTGTTGTGATTTGGTGCTGAATCGATCGGCAAAGGACCTGAGCCGCGCCCAGATTGCATTGAGTTGTTATAAGCTTTGGCCAATAGGAAGGCGTCAAGAGGCACATAACTAAGGTATATGGTCTATTTTACTTGATTCATAGTAATTGCTAGGATGATCAGATTTAGACAAGTAATATATATAATTGATCAGGAGAATGAGATGAATTGAAATAAAATAGTTTCACAATCTAAATATGCTTCCGGTTCTAAAAGTAGGTACAATACATGTCCCAATGTGTTAATGAAAAAGAAAAACATATATTTGCCTTAATCTGATTCTTTATTGAATAGATTCATTCATGTTAGGCTAACACCTGATCTGATTAGGTATAATGAGTAAATCCTTGATAATTATGAATACTGGATGATTCTAGATTAGTAATATTATATATGTTGTTTTAGGGTTTTGAAACCAATGTGGACATCTTGCTATGATCATAATGTTAGTAATATGATTTAGGTGTCACGAGTAATCTAATATGCTTAAGATGATAATTAGGGTTTTATTCTAATATGCATAACGGGGTTTGTAATCTTAGAAACCATGGTATGATGGAATTAGGGTTGGTATCCCTAATCCCCAGTCCAAACATGAGATATCCCTAAGCCCTACTTTAGGAGCGAACGTAGATCTGATTAATGTAATGTGAATACATGGTGACACATATCTAGTATGCATGTTTCAGATATTGTTGATTATATGATTGGTTGCATAGATGTTTGGATACACTCGTAAAGTATATGATGTTTTGCATTTTTTATGTGATGGCATAAGATACGTGGTTACGCTTATGAATACATGTATCAAATTCTGAGATTGCTGATGTTTTCGATGATATTGAATGACAAATAAATTGCTTGTTTGTTTATTTAGTTCTTGCAAACTATAAAGTTCCTATGAGCATCATGTAAAGTAAATAATAGTATTATGAACCCTGGGTTAGACTGGTCTTAAGGGTAATGCTCACGAGCCTCGGAGGAACAATGATTACACCTGAGGTAGTTGACCAGATATGGGTTAGAATATGAAAACAAGTTTATGTTCTTATATGAAAGATAAAGATGTTTACTTATATGTTACTTGTGATTATTGTTTGAACCCACATACCAGTATAGAAATATACTAATCGCGTATTTGTTTGTCAGCATTTTAGGTATCAGATTTACTTGGTAGCATGGACATGAGGGTACAGATAAAGATGTTGAAGACACTATAGTTATTCTTGATGGTTTAGTTGTAATGGTTCATCTTCACACCTGTAAAAGTTAATTCTGTTTAAAAGTTATGTAACTCCTTAGAGGAGCTTTTTATGTAAACATGTAAATATTTTCTCATTAATGGAAATTGTTTACTATTCTGTATTATTTCTTGAATCTGATCCTAGAGTATATGATTAACGATATGCGACTTTAAGGTCTTTTAGACACTCAAAAGTGTGGGTCATTGCAAACTGGTTCATTCACATCTACGTCATCGGAGGAAATTTCTTCTTCCACGCAAGCACTGCTATCGACATCCACTGGTTTCGGGTTTAAAATCTCTCCATGCCATTGCCATTATGTATAGCCTTGTACAATCCCGTTGCACATGACATGACTTTTGATTTCATCACCAGTGCTGACTTTCAAGTTGTTACCGCACTGCCTACATGGACAGTAGGACCTATCTCCAGGTTGTTTCCTATGTTCCTCAACAAATCTAATAAACTGGTCAAGACCAGAAATAAACTCTGGGGTGTAGCGATTGCGAATGGACATCCATGATCTATCCATTCTATGATCAAAGGGAAAACAAGTATATATTACAACAAGATTAGGGTCTAGGGTTAATAGATTAGAGTTTATGAATGGTTAAACTTTAGGCCAAAAAATACATGTGCTGTCATTCTTATATATAATAAATGTATACCTCCTATCCCATTCTTGAACACCTAATCTCACTAGTAAGTGTATAATGTGTATTGGGTTTTCAAGAAAATTTCGGCAGCATTTCCCCGATGTTCTCCTAGTACATATGTACTTAGAGAACAAATGGGGAAATGCTACTGAAATTTTCTTGAAAACCCAATACACATTATACACTTACATCCTAAGTGAGATTAGGGGTTCAAGAACAGTCCCAAAATCTTGGACGAGTTTCTAGGCCAACAAATACATGTGTTGTCATTCTTATATATAATAAATGTGTACCACCAATCCCATACTTGAACATCTAATCTCACTAGTAAGTGTATAATGTGTATTGGGTTTTCAAGAAAATTTCGACAACATTTCCCCACTGTTCTCCAAGTACATATGTACTTAGAGAACAAATGGGGAAATGCTATCGAAATTTTTTTGAAAACCCAATACACATTATACACTTACATCCTAAGTGAGATTAGGTGTTCAAGAACAGTCCCAAACCGAGGACTATCCAAGATTTACTCCTAATGAGTAAATCTTGGATGGGTTTCTAGGCTAATGAGTACATATCCACTACATGTATTTGCTCACTTACATTGCATCACTCACAATTAGAGCATTATTAAATAATAAATCAAGAATTCAATAGTTTCAAACATGCAATATTTCATAATTAGAGCGATAAGATTCACTTTTTACAAACATACATGGCATAATTTAGGCACAATAGCAGGTGTGGTCATTGACCCGATTCAACATTATAAGAATAATTTTAGAAGAGTAATAATATTTCCCAATTGAGAGTATGAATTGTCCAACAATTGGAACAAGAGCAATGTATTGTAAAAATTGCCTCATTATGGGAAAAATTAGTCATAATAATGCCCAATCATGTTTAAATCAAACAAAATATCACCTGGGTCTGAGCAAAAATTAATATCTCAAAGATTAATATCACCTACTTATGAGATTATGCTAGAGTTAATATTATGTCTTCTGCAGTCATTTAATCTAAAAAACCACTCCCTTTAAAAAATCCTACTATTTCAATGAGTACACTCGTATACATATCCGATCTACTAGCGGTTTAAGGATTGACTTAATAAATGAATTTTCTCACACCCTACCACTGTCAAAATCACAATAAGAAGAAACATTAGCAACAATAGTGACACAGCAAAAATGCTCCCCACCACCGTCAAGTCATCTCACCACCACGAGGGAGAAGAGGAGGAAGAAGGTACCTCAAACGGTGGCAGTGACCAGTAGGTGTGAGCGCAGTGAGCAGGCGAGGAGCTCCAGAGAGCGGCGGCGCCGACCAGTAGGTGCAGAGCAGGAACGGCAAACAGAGAGGGCGGGCGAGCAGCTGATCGAGCTAGGGCGGCGGTCGGCAAGTAGATAGGGCCTTCGTGGCGGCGACCGGTGTGGAGTGCAGCGGTTGGAGGACCAACAAACGGCGGTGCAGGAGCAGCTCGCGGAGGTGAGCAGAGGAATCATCGCCGGACCCTAAACCCTCAATCGAGATGAATGTAACAAAGAAAGGGGAAGAGTTTGGCCCACACAGGTGTTGTTAAGTTAACAATAGGCGTCCGTTATTAGAAACCACCGACGCTTAAAACTATAGGCATCAGTTACCAACAAAAAATCAACACTTCTATTCACTTATAGTCGTCAGTTAAAACAAGAAACACCGACGTCTATATATATATGCTGACAAAAACAAATATTCTCCAATTAAGACCATAGTTGTCAGTTTCCTTGTAAAAACCGACGCTATATGGTGGTGAAAAGTTTCACAGTTAAACACGCAAAAACACATCTACGTCGGTTATTGTAAGACAACCGATGACACAAATTGGTCAAATTTCTATTTTGCATAAAACCTTTAGTTGTCAGTTTCTTGGTTAATAACCAACGTTGTACGTTAAATTTTGGAGGTATTTTTTTTCGCTTGAAAATTTGGATCGGTTTATTATTTGGGAACCGACGTTAAATAAAAATCGATGCCCGTGTCAGGTCGCCCTTCACAGATATATGTCAGTTTCATTATTTTGCCGACGTTGTACAGTTTAGGCGTCAGTTTTTGTATACAACCGACGCTTTTAAATGTGACGTTATAAGCCATTTCTGTAGTAGTGGTGTTGGCTTTGGGTCAGACTTAACAAGGTGACCTAGATAGGATCTAGCACCTTGAGGCATGGAGGTGATCATGGCAAGGAGTTGCACATGACATCTTTCAAGAGTTGCATATGATGCAATTGGCAAAAGTTGCCTACCTGGAAGATGTAAGTTGTGGGTGACAGCCTTAGTTGGTCCATGACTCAGAGGATTTCAGGATCTTGGCCCACTAGAAGATTGTACGATGCAATCTTCTGAATTGATGGTGAGGGCTATCAATTTTAACAAAAATAGTGGGAGCGATAATTAATTAAAATCCTAAATATATCGTCAACTTTTCAACTCAATCAAATAAGTCAAAATTGAGTTTTGGACTAAATTTCATATATTCCTTTTGTAGTATAAATGACAACAAACATCAATCACTTTTCATTGCAATCGGTCCTTGAAAAGGACAAGCTGAATGTGACTAACTTCCACGACTGGTTTAGGACATTGAATATTGTTCTCACTCAAGAGTGAAAGCTCTATGTCCTAGATACTCCAGCTCCAGAGGAACCTTCTCCTACCACACCAAAGGAAGAAAGGGATGCTTATAAGAAGCATTATGAAGATGCCATTGATGCAAAGTGCTTGATGTTGTGCTCCATGAACCACGAGTTGTAGAGACAACATGAGAACATGGGAGTCATTGAGATGATTCAACATCTCAAGAACATGTATGAAGATCAAGCACGACAAGAGAGATATGATGTCTCCAGGGCGTTGTTCAAGTGTGTCATGACAGAAGGAGATCCAGTTAGTCCTCACACACTCAAAATGATTGGGTATGTAGAGAACCTGACAAGATTGGGATTGCCCCTGAGCCAAGAGTTGGCTACTGATGTGATACTACAATCGTTGCCAGAATCTTACAGTCAGTTTGTGATGAACTACAACATGAACAACTTTGACAAGACGTTGATAGAGTTGTTGGGCATGTTGAGGACAGCCGAGGCACAGATGAAGAAGGACAAGCCTAAGTTTGTGATGATGATCAACAACAAGAAAGGCAAGTCCAAGCGCAAGGGCAAGGGAAAGGCTAAGAAAGGTTCTGATTCTAGCCAGCAACCCAAGTCGTCTTCAACTCTCAAGGCCAAGGGAGGGGTGACCAAGAGAGGCAATTCCCACCATTGTTAAAAGTGAGGACATTGGAAAAGGAATTGTCCACTCTATCTGGAAGAGCTAAAGAAGAAGGAGACAACAGACGTCTCCACCTGAAGGTGTCATGAAATAAACTTATAACACTTTTAAGGTATATGATACCAAGATATAAAGTGTAAAGAACCCAATACATGGGGCAAATGTTGCTGCCATAGATAGGATTACTTTAGTTTATTTTCAGCATTAAAGGCATGTAATAGAGTTATGAACTGCTATTTCATATTTGCCAATGGACAGAAACACATTATTTTGCATGAAAATGATAGCAATTAATATAGTTGATGTTTCCTTATGGAAATGCCTTGTTTATGTTGTGGTACATGGTATGCATAAGATAAAATGATACCTAAAGGTTATTGATAATTCAAACAATCAAATTATCATAAATCATGAGAAACTCATTTTTAGTTTCCATATGATTGATAAATCTAGACTCTTTTGGTTAGAGAACCAGTAAGAGACATGAATTTCTTGAACATGATAAATCAAGATTCACTAATTGTAGTGGGAGAATGAGTATCCTATTAGGTATAATACATGTGATGTATTTACATACCTATAAGAGTTAATGCTAGTACTTCAAACAGTTTTAGAGAAATACCAATATGAATATCTTGAAGTGTTCAAGAATATCATAGATGAAGTAAGGATTTGGTAAAGTGTTAATTCTTGATGAGATCAATGAATGAAATACTTAAACTAAATGTTTGAGAACCTTGTGAGTGATTATGATAGTGTAACATAATGAACTCATGATTAAGGCATGGTGATGTCTAAATCAAAAGGAGTCATACTCTAAGGAGTTAGAGGATGATTATCAAATAACTAATTTCTTCTTAAAAGAATACCCCACACTAATAAAGGACATTAAAAATCACAAAGGGTTGTGAGTTCTTATATCCTTGACAGATGCACCTCGATTATCTATGTGATGAGTTGGTCATGTGATGAGTCAACTATCTAGATGAATATGTGGAACCATATTTTGAGTTATGGTTTATGACCACTACATCCTAAATAAATTCCATGTGAACCATAAGGTATGACCTTGATGGTAGCACCCATTGGGATGAAATCCATAAGTGCAAATGAGACTTGAGTGTTAAGACACATGGATAACATTTTGAGAAGGATGATGCTTGTTAATTGCAACTTAATGCCTAAAACATTTGGCATACGGATACGAAAACCGCATTCCTATAAGGAATAAAAACAAGGATGTGTACGTCACACAACCTATAAGGTTCATGAATCCATTAATGCAAATGAAGTCTATAAGTTACAATGGACTAATCAATGTGATTGATTAAGTATAAGCAACTCAGAGCTGGATCTTTACTTTGGTGTTATGGTCAAAGGGTTTGACTAATATATCAAAGATAAAGAAGGGATATGTGATTTAGTGGGAGCGTATTTGCATTCCACATGTCGATAAGGAATGAGATGTTCTTGAATGGAAATCCAAAGTGGAAAATTATCTTTAAGGAAGATAGAGACGTTTGCTATGATAGGAATATAGATCTATATAGATAGTTATCGAAAAACCTCTTAACCTAAAAAGATAAAGCATACATTGGAAATCTATACTGAAGGGTTCAGTATACACAGATTAAGTGGGAGAAAACTTGTCCATGTTACATGGAGTTAGTATCCCAAGGCCAAATGTCCAATTCTTGTGAAGAATGGGAACACTAAGAATAGATATGGATCTATCATGTATGTAATCATCCCATTATCTTGCATGTATGGACAAAGCAAGAATAAAATTGATTCATCATCTTGTATGTAGGACATGGCAATATGATGTGCTCATCCTGATAACTCGTATGTGGGACATGGCGAGTGGATATCTGTCTAATTACAGTAAGGGTTATTGGAGTGCCATAAGAACTTGATAAGTACTAGTTCTATGGAAATAAGGAAGGGTTCACTATAAAGAGTTACACTGATGCGAACTTCCAAAAAGGACAGAAAATTAATCGCAAAATATATATGAGATATATAAAATGAATGTTTGTTGATAAATGGAAACATTCCATTAAAGCCATTTTAAAAGGAAAGGTCAAGTATCCATGTGTTAGAGAACATTAGTGGATACTATATGGATCTAGGAGTTCAAAGAGATGAGCTTATAGATATTCCAGTCATTGATGACAAATAAGGAGTACTTGGTCATGCAATGTGGCTAAAGGTTAGCAAAGGAATGCTAGATTGCATATTACGGCAACTCCATCTCACACGTTTGACGTACAACGAAGAGATGAGAGACATGTAGTTAATACTGACTTTGTCAAGGTGTTGCCATAACACACTGCGTAAGCACTAGAGCATAGTAACATGTGGGACATGTTTGAAGATCACTATGAATAGGATTCTAGGGTGATTGGCTCGCAGTGCAAGTGGGAGTCTATTGGTATGTATGCCCTGAGAGACAATCATGGGATGAATTGTGGGATACATTAAGATTGATTTGATCAGCATCGAAGGCAAGCTTCTAATTCTTTCTGGTTCAGTTATATGGCATAATGATAGAACATATTGAATGTCTAGAGAATAACATTACTCAATGACGTATGCTTTCAGGTTCAGGACCTGAACGATGATATCATACGGATGCTAAGAGTTTGTACATTCTTGTTATGTCCCTAGTCGGATGTCACTGTGGAAGGTATATAGACAAAAATGTCACACAAGACTAGATTGTGGTGTGGGTTGATGACAGAATCTCGTTAGTCATGAAACTACTATAGAAACAACGTTCAACATCGCTTTTAGAGGCGTCAGTTTTTTAGTAAAACCGACGATGTTAACATTAAATGTCAGTTAATAAGGACATCTGACGTCTATATTTGAAGACCAGCCAGACATGGGTATCGCTTTTCATTCAGTATCGGTTAAAGAAAAGAAATCGACGCCTAAAGTAGCCCGCGAAATCCAATTTTTTCGAGCAAAAAAAAATTGCGCCAAAGTATCAGATACAGCGTCGGTGTTTTACCTAATAACCGACGCTGAATGAAGATAAAATTTTCTCCAAAAGTTCCAATATGGGCGTCAGTTGTCTTAGCATAACCGACGTGATAAGGGTGCGCGTGTCGTCCCCGCCAAAAAAATTAGGGTAAAGGAATGTCCAATCGGACGTCAGTTTGTTACTATCTACCGACACTTAAGATTTTAGGTGTCGGTTTTACAGATAACTGACGCCTTTTACAAACTTAATAGCCCGCGATCACCCGAGTCTTCCCCTTTCTTCTGTTTAATCACGAGAATTCTCCTCGCCTGCTGCTCGCATAAAATCGCCCGACGACGCCCCCGCCAGCCCGCATTCAACCTGCTGCTCACCGCCGCTACTATTGGTGCGTCTCTTCTCGCCGCTGTCGCCGCCGCTCTGCTCTGCTTGCAGTCAACCTCCACCACTGCCACCTACAATGCTCCCCGCAGTCAACCTCCAACATCGTTCACCACCGCTGCCCTTTCTTGCTTGCTGCTCCAGCCACCCACCCGCCCGCTCGCCATCGTCGCCGCCCTCTGATCCGCTCTCTGCTCCTGGTACCTTCTTCCTCCTCTTCTCCACCATGCATGGTACATCTTCTTGTGAAATCGCAGGTTGGCACGACCGTGCTGGGCAGCACATCCGTGTTGGTAGTACGGCTGTGCTGCGTAGCACGGTCGTGGTGGCTGATTTTGTGCTATATTGCTCAATATGTGTAATGATTATCTTGATGATTTTGTGCTATATTTCTCAATAGGATACCTAAATTTGCGTGTGATGATTATCTTGATGATGTAAAATTAGGATATTTACTGACAAGCATGATTAAATGATGTAAACTTAGGATATGAATGATGAAACTAGGATTGTAGGTATAAGAATGACAGCACATGTATTTGTTGGCCTAGAAACCCGTCTAAGATTTACTCATTAGGAGTAAATCTTGGATAGTCCCCAGTTTGGGACTGTTCTTGAACACCTAATCTCACTTAGGATGTAAGTGTACAATTTGTATTGGGTTTTCGAGAAAATTTCAGTAGCATTTCCCCGTTTGTTCTCTAAGTACATATGTACTTAGAGAACAGCAGGGAAATGCTGCCGAAATTTTCTTAAAACCCCAATACACATTATACACTTACTAGTGAGATTAGGTGTTCAAGGATGGGATAGGTGGTACACATTTATTATATATAAGAATGACATTTGTTGGCCTAGAAACCCGTCTAAGATTTACTAATTAGGAGTAAATCTTGGATAGTCCCCGGTTTGGGACTGTTCTTGAACACCTAATCTCACTTAGGATGTAAGTGTATAATGTGTATTGGATTTTCGAGAAAATTTCGATAGAATTTCTCCGTTTGTTCTCTAAGTACATATGTACTTAGAGAACAGTGGGGAAATGTTGTCGAAATTTTCTTAAAAACCCAATACACATTATACACTTACTAGTGAGATTAGGTGTTCAAGGATGGGATAGGTGGTACACATTTATTATATATAAGAATGACATCACATGTATTTGTTGGCCTAAAGTTTTAACCATGTAAAAACTCTAATTTGTTAACCCTAGACCCTAATCTTGTTGTAATATATACTTGTTTTCTCTTTGATCATAAAATGGATAGATCATGGATGTTCATTCGCAATCGCTGCACCCCAGCGTTTATCAGACCAGTTTATTAGATTTGCCAAGGAACATAGGAAACAACCTGGAGATAGGTTCTACTATCCATGTAGGCATTGCGGTAACAACTTGAAAGTCAACACTGGTGACGAAATCAAAAGTCATGTCATGTGCAACGAGATTATACAAGGCTATACAGAATGGCACTAGCATGGAGAGATTTCAAACTCAAAACTAGTGGATGTCGATAGCAGTGCTTGTGTGGAAGAAGAAATTGCCTCTGATGACGTAGATGTGAATGAACCAGTTCCAGTAGACATCGTTGATGTGATGCTGGATAGTTGGGGGGTAAAGCACACCGATCCACCTCCCATTTTTAGAAACATTCTGCATGATGTTGAGATATCATTATACACAGGTTGTACTAAGTTTACGAAGCTTAGCGTTGTGTTGAGATTGTATAAGCTGAAAGCTAACAATAGATGGAGTGACAAAAGCTTCACGCCGTTGTTGTCTTTGTTGAAAGAAATGCTTCCTGAAGGAAATGAGCTACCAATCTCAACATACGAGGTAAAGAAATTGTTGTGCCCAATGGGAATGGATGCCAAGAAGATACATGCATGCCTGAATGATTGTGTATTATTTCAAAAGGACTATGTGGATTTGAAGGATTGTCCAAAATGTGGTGCGTCACGGTATAAATTGATGACTTCGGGGGAGTCCAAAACTAGTTCTCCTGCCAAGGTGATGTGGTATCTACCTATAATATCATGGTTTCAACGCTTGTTTGCCAATCTGATAGATGCGAAGAATTTGAGGTGGCATGAAGATGTTAAGAAAAATAATGATGGGATCCTACGACATGCGTCTGATTCCCCACAGTGGAAGAAGATTGATCTATTGTACCCTGAATTTGGTGAAGAAGTCAGGAATCTAAGACTTGGGCTTTGTACAGATGGGATGAACACGTAAGGGACATTGAGCAGCCAACATAGCACTTGGCCAGTCATGCTTGTTATATACAATCTTCCTCCCTGGGTGTGTATGAAAAATAAGTATGTAATGTTGTCGTTGTTGATATCGGGCCCTAAACAACCTGGAAATGATATCAATGTTTATCTTGAACCTCTGATTGATGACTTAAAGAAACTCTGGGGTGAAGGTGTAATGACCTATGATGCTTCACAAAGAGAGACATTTCTTTTGCATGCAATGTTGTTTTGCACTATTAATGACTTTTCAACATATGAGAATTTGTCTGGATATAGTGTCAAAGGAGCTAAAGTGTGTCCTATATGTGAAGAGAACACTGATTCAAAAAGACTAAAACATGGTGGTAAGACTGTATATCTTGGTCATCGAAGGTTTCTTACAAAATTCCATCTGTATCATAGGAAGTGCAAAGCATTCAATGGATTGAATGAGGAATGGAGTGCACCTAAACCTATACCAGTTGAGGTTATTTATGAAAGAGTAAAAGACTTTTTCAATTAATTTGGTAAGAGATCACAATGTACTATGGCCACACGGAGTGACAAATCTTTATTCAAGAAGAAGTCAATATTTTGGGATCTTCCTTATTGGAGTTCTTTGATAGTCAGGCATTGTATCGATGTCATGCACGTTGAGAAAAATGTCTGTGATAGTGTCATTGGTACTTTGTTGAATATACCAGGTAAGACTAAAGATGGGCTAAAATCTAGACTGGACCTACGTGAAATGGGAATAAGGTCAGAATTAACAGAATTACGTGAAATGGGAAATCAGAGAACATACTTACCTCCCGCTTGTTACACATTGTCTAGAAAGGAGAAGAAAGCTTTTTGTGAATGTTTGGTAAATGTTAAGGTGCCACAGGGTTACTCATCCAACATTTGTAGATTGGTAGCAATGAAAGATCTGAAGTTGATAGGTCTTAAATCTCATGATTGTCACACTCTAATGTAACAAATATTGGCTGTGGCAATTCGATCTATATTGCTGAAGTATGTAAGGTTTGCAATCACCAGACTTTGTTTCTTTTTCAAAAGTCTGTGCAGCAAAGTTATTGACCCTAATACTCTCGATAATTTGCAAAGAGAAGTGGTTGTTACCCTATGTCATCTTGAGATATATTTTCCTCTGTCATTCTTTGATATCATGGTACATCTTGTTGTCCACTTGACTAGGGAAGTGAAAATGTTGGGACCAGTTTTCTTACATTGGATGTATCCCTTTGAATGATACATGAGCATTTTTAAAAGTGATGTTCAAAACTGTTATCGGCCTGAAGGGAGTATTATTGAGGTTTATGTGGCGAGAGAGGTTATGGATTTTTTTCAATGAATTTCTCAGTGGTAATGACACTCTTGGTAATGACAAGAATATTGAGGAGCAATTTGGCAAAGGAATTTTGGGGTCACGGGTGAAAGTAATCAGCTATGAGCAGTTGGAACAAGGTCACTTGTCTATTTTACACAACATGGACGAAGTGAGTGTTTATATTGAGGAACATACCAATTTCATCAAGAGACAAAATCCTCAAGCCAATACAATGTGGCTTGCTAGAGAGCATAACAAGACATTTATTAAGTAGTTTGAAGATAAAGTCTTACATCAACTATCTCAAACACCAGATGATATTCAAGGTATTAGGCGTCACTCCCAATTTAATTAATATACATTGTATTCACCTATTCAAGATTAACATTTAGTGTTACTAACCAAATCATTGATATGCATACTAACTAGGCCCTCAGTGAGGTGCAAAAAGCAAGGCGTGCACTGAATATGCATGACCACACAATGGGTCCAAAGGGGTATGCAGGCATTCGCCAAAGACTACAGGCTGAGTCTACTTCTCAGTCTGCTGCTACTCAGGAGTCCTCTACTATAGGTACCATACCTCTGACTCACCATGATGTCTGGATAGCTGGGAGGCAAAATAAGAAGGGAGAAATAAGGAAGCCCACAGCTGCTGAGGCGGATGCAAAAATGGTAAAATACAACTCTTAGAGCAATCGTTCGAATAATGATTATTTGTGGTGTTTACTTAATTACAAATTTTTGTTTTGGCGATTAGCGGGAGCTGCACGAGCTGAGGAGACAAGGCAAGTTCATCCCTGAGGGCGCAAGGGATGAATTGACAATTGCTCTGGGTAACCCAGAGCATCCTGTACGTGTTAGGGCTGCAGGTGCTGGTGTGGGCATCAAAGCATTCTTTGGGCCATCCCAACATAAACATGTCCCGAAAGAGGGACTTTCATAAGAAGAGGTAACCTATTCTTTCTTTATAATGTTACTGTAAAAGAGAATTCAATAATCTGAAGCTAACATTTCTTTTATCCATGTATATGTAGATAAGTTAGTTGATAGGAAACTCGAAGAAGCAATGAGCAAGTGGCATGCATCTCACACTGCCACTCAACAGAAAGTACCTATGGCATCCCGCTCTACTCCTACTGCATAGGTTGGGAGTAATCCTATAGACCCACCACCTAGCACATCCGCTGTAAGTATTTTTATGACATAGTAACTAGTCTTTTCAAGATGATATCTATATATGTATATAACATTCTTTACACAAAAATTTGTAGGGGTTGAAGCCATGCCGTTTAAAAAGTAAATAATTTGTCATTGCAGAGTTGTCGGCTTACCCATCCCTACCAGGGGAAATGTTTCATGGGTCTCCATTACCAGCTGGTTGGGTTTGTGTGAGCCCGGTACGTATATTCCCCAATTGGATGGATCTTCCATTGCCATATGCCCACCCAGATTGTGAAACGCTTGGTGAGACAGAAGGCGGAGTGATATTGTGGCTAAAAGAGGATGTACTCTATACTGAAACTGTATGGTAAATTTACATTACGTTAAATTGTTAGTGTGTGTATATGATGTCAATTGATCTGAAATTATATATATATACAGGTTAAAAAGAAGACACCAGAGCATCTAGGCCTCCACCTCCACCTCCTATATTACCAAGTTGGGTTCTACAAGACCTACCTGTCCCGTTAGGTCCTAATTGTAGGGGTATGGCAATATGGTTAGGCAAACATGATATTTTTTTAAGCCAGAGGGTTCTCTATTCATCCCACCCCTCTCTTGTGGGTGAAACCATCAACAAAATACATCTCCTGCTTATGTGTCCGCAGGTTTGTTCCCCCCCGAAGACCAGATAAAAAAAAACCTCACAACCCAGACAAAGAAACAACTACAAAAACATCCATGATTCATCAAGCGTCGATCCTCTTATGCTGCATATGGATATAGGGCACTCCTCTCTTTTCTAGAATTGCCATACCTCTTATCTTTCTAGGCATTCTAATGATGTCTGTGGTGATAATCACCTCTGAAGACCTTATTCCCCAATGTCCCACTACTGTCGGGATAGAGTTGATAACCTTATGAACCACTGATCCAGAAACCTCCGCCCTTTTCAACTCAGATCTTACAGCTCTAACTTGAGCACGCATCCTCCAAGGTTCCTTACTGTTCTTCCATAAGATGTTGTAAGTATCAAGATCATCAAACTCAATGCATGAAATCCTGATCAAATGGTCTCTCGCTATCTTCAGTCCAACAAGGACAACTTGTATATATGCCATACTGTAATCACTAGCATTCAACCATGTAAAGAAAATCATACATACATCTGCGTTATGATTTCTCACCAGACCTGCGGTCCATCTTCTTCTACCCCCATCTTCACAGATGTTTCTTCCAATGGTCAGGTTCATCTTCAAGTTGAAAAGATCAGGTCTCGACCATTTGAGAAGCTTGACCTCCTTCATTCCTACCCTAGGCTGTATAATTCCTTCCAACTCCATCCTTTCATAAATATCACTGCCTCGGATAAAAGAAAAAACTTTCTTCTTCATCTTGTTATTAACTGCAGTGATCACGTGTTTCCATTCAACTGTGATCTCTTATTTTTAATCATCAAAGCGAGCTGCACATCGAATCCTCTAGATGCACAAAGGTATCTGAATCGCAATGTAACCTGCAAGACACATGTCCAAACTATTGTTCAACCCCAAGATACATAGCTTGACAAGCGATACTATGTCCACCGGAGGACCCAAACCAGTTGTCTCAGTGAATTTCGACCATAGACTTCTAGCAGTCTGGCTATCAAAAAACAAGTGCTTAGTATCTTCTTCTCGGTGGTCCTCACAGCATACACAACGAGATGCTAGAGGAATACAACATTGAAGTTTGATATTATCATTAGTAGAAATGGCTCTTCTCGCCATCTTCCAAACCAGTGCACATGCTCTAGGAAAATCGAGCTTCCAAATCTTCCCCAAATCTCTCCATTCTTCTATTCTCGTGGGTTGCAGAACCTTCTTAACTGATCTCAGAGAAAAAGTGCCTCTTCTATCCGGACCCCACACAATGTGGTCATCCGTATTATCAATCCAAGCCCCTGATTCCTTGATGAGCTCCATACCTCTGTCATTCACAATCTGACTTAAAGAAACCCAGTCCCAGCCATGTTCCTCCTCCCAGAAATCATATACCATGAACGAATGTCTTTGATCACTCGCATAAATGGCATGACTTGCTAGTCTTTCTTCACACCACTTCACATCCCAGAAACTGACCTCCCCTCTACCAACCGACCATCTAAAGTGTGGGAAGATCTTAGGGAATACATCCCACATCTTATTCCAGAATGGTGAAGGCATACTGCTTATCTTAAGATTCTGAGGATAAAATTCAGACCTACCTGTATGTGAGTTGGAATACTTCGCTCTGCAGTATGTCGACCAGAGTGATCCACTATTGACCACTTCCCAGCAGGCTTTAGCTAGGAACGCTTCATTCAACCTTCTTAGAGGAACAATGTCCAGGCCTCCTTCCTCCTTGGGTGTCGCCACCTTGATCCAATTAATCCATGCTCTACGATCATTGTTCTTTCTGTCCGCCCACAAGAAATTAGAGAACTTTCTTTCCAATCTGTCCATGATCCCAGCAGGCATCCCAATTGCCGCAGCAGTATACACAGTTATTGACGCCAGAACGTGAGCAATGAGGAGTCTTCTACCCACGAAAGATAATAGTTTCGACTTCCAATTGGCTATCTTCGTGTTCACCTTCTTAACTAAGAAGTCAAAGTCATTGAGTCTCAATTTACCCTTCGATATTGGGACTCCAAGATATACGAACGACTTCACTGATCCATCAATGTCTAAAGATCTTGCAATATCATCTCTAACATATGAATCTGATCCACCTACTACACAAACCGATTTACTTCTATTTATCATCTGCCCTGTAGCTTTCTCATACGACTCAAACACCTCCTTCACAGCAAGAACTGAGCTAGAAGACGCATTGAAGAACATAACAATGTCATCAGCATATAGGAGGAGGGTTGGAGCTATAGCGTTGCCTCTAGTGTGATAACTCTTGATTTGCTATCCAGCCGTCATCTCTCTAATTCTTCTACTCAGTAATTCTTCAAAGATTATAAACATAAATGGAGAGATCGCGTTACCTTGCTTCAAGCCCTTCTCTATCTTGAAAAAACCTGCGGTTTCATCACCCACTGTGACCGTAGTCCATGTATTTTTAAAGAAGCTCATGCAAATATCAATGGCGTCTTGTAGGAAACCGAAGGCACAAAGACACTTTTCTAACACGTTCCAATCAACTCTGTCATAGGCTCTCGACATATTGAATTTCACAATCGCATTCGGAGAGTCTTGTCCTTGATTAATATCGTGCGAAATCTCCTTTGCAAGGCGGATATGATGCGTGATGTCTGTGCCTTTCAGAAAAGCCCCTTGTGAGGGGGAAATCATCTTCATCATCAGCAGAGTCAGCCTGTTACTAAGTACTCTCGCTAGTATTCTCAACGACAAATTTTCAATGGAAATCAGTCTGAAATCAGACCCGAGGTTCTTCGGAGCATCGTTCTTAGGTATTAGAAGGATCCTACTACAAAAAAGACCTCGATGGCACTTCTGTCCTTGAAAGAAAGCTTTGGCCAACGCCAAGAAGTCGTTCTTAATCACGACCCATGCTTCAGAGAAAAAGGGTAGTGTAAAACCATCTGGCCCGGGCGCCGTGTTACTATCCATCTCCTTCATCGTATTACTGATCTCTTCCTCCGTGGGAATCACCGTAAGGGAGCAGCTGTCATCGGATGACAAAACTTCAGGGATATAATGTAGAAACTGCATAAGTTCGTCTTTATCAGTACCTCCACCATCTTTAAACAATTCTTTGTAGTGTATAGGAGCTTCCTCCGCTATAGCAACAGGGTTTGACTCCATTAACCCATCAGGTAGGACCACAGAGCTGACGGTCCTTCGCCTTCTTCTGTACTTCACAATAGCATGATAGAATTTGGTATTTCTTTCCCCGTCTTCAATCCAGTTGATCCTTGCCCTTTCTCTCCATAAATTTTCTTCCATGTCAAGCAGATGATCAAGTTCATCTTCAGAGTTCTTTAAACTCAACTCATTGATAGGGACCGGGTTCTCATCAAAGGCCATTTGAGTCGTGTAGACAACATCCTCAAGATCTTTGATTCTCTGTTTAATATCTCCAATTGTGTTCTTACTCCAATCACGAAGGATACCTCTGACCTTCTTCAACTTGTGACAAAAAACAAAAGACGGGTGTCCAACCACTTCTTCTCCCCATGCTTATTCAATAAGATCTAAGCATCCGTTCTCTTTAAGCCAAGAGGACATGAAAGTAAAGTGGCCTTTCCTCTTCATTTGGACTTGCTGTCCAGGAATAGTGACAATGGGACAATGGTCCGAAACTCTCGATCTTGTGAGGTGGACAGTTCGAGTAGAAGGTCTCTCCCCCTCCCATCTTCCATTAACTAGCACCCGATCCAACCTCTCCCATACAGTGGGTGTGAGAATTTGTTTATTTACCCAAGTATATCGGCTTCCATCATAGCATACCTCACTCAGCATATTGTCAGCAATCATTGAATTAAAGTCGAGCATGTCCTGAAACAAGGGGGCGTTGCCACCTCTTTTTTCCCTCGGGTCCCTCACTATGTTGAAGTCCCCTTCAATCATCCAACAATCATCTTCAAAGTCCGTCGCCAAGCACCTGATATCATCCCATAAGGTTCTTCGTCTCAAAGCATCACAGCTTGCATAAACCGCAGTGACATAGAAAAAGGAACCATCATCTTTCTCTCCTCTGAAAGTGATCTGCTGATCGGTCTTCTTTATCACTGTGGGTCTCAGGTTTGCATCTACATAGCACCATATCTTCCCCTCCTCTTCATCGTTGTCCGCTACCCAGTCCAGCTGAACAACATCAAGAAGCTCCTCTGCTACCTCCGCGTGAAGAAACGGTTCAAATAAACAGACAATGACAGGTCTAAATTTACTACAAAGCCTGCTCAACACCATTCTAGTTGGGTTGTTTGCAGCCCCTCTTATGTTCCAAAAAATAGCTGTACTATCCATTAAACTGTGTAACCCAATCATCCTCATCCCCAACGTCACCTAGCGACTGTTCCACCACCCTTCTTCCTCACTATAATCATCAAAACCATGTCTGTCATCATCAGAAAATCTTCTATACGAAGAGTCTCTTCCCCTTCTAGTTCTCGTGTTAGAGCTATATATGTCATGATTGTTAAGGATCGATCGCCCTCTGGTTTTTTCAGTCCTTCTAACCCTGATCGTTCTATCAAATTCAAAGTCAATGTAGTCGTCCAACCTTCTATTATGAAGGATCCTTCTATGACCTTCTTCGTCCACAATGAGTCTTCTCTGAGGATTATCATCTCTATGATAATACCTTCTAGGTGATGGGTCTCGCTTTCTTCCTTCTTCCCTTCTATCATCTTCCCTCATACATGAACCATTCTCCACAATTATCTCAGTTGTGTTCGTATCCATCGTCTTCTCAGCTCCATCATTCACTGGGTTGATGATCTCCTATTGCTTCTCGGTTCCATACAACACCTCGTGAGGAATCTCAAGTTCCACCCCTAACTCAGTGAAGGTGAACCTGTTCGCTCCCACTGGTCCCCTCGCCACCATGCCTAAATGAATGGCAGTTCTTCTGTTCCCATAAGTGAGGTTAATGAATTGAGGAACGTCTTCACTAAAGGCTTCCACTTGGATTAGAATTCCTGATATGTCGTCCGTGTCCCTCTGCCAATCAGAAATATGAACAACCTTGCCAAAAGGTTTAATCATAGATTCATCATCTCTGCATATCAACGGCATATCCATCACCCAAAACCAGAAAGATTCCTTCTTACAGTGTCTCTCTCCCAGAAGCATATGACTTGTACCAATCTTCAAACCACGAAACAAAGGCAAACCTTTCTCAGCCATGTCTTTCGCCTCTTCAGGACAAGAAAAGAAGGCTACCGCCTTTTTGTTAGCACTCTTATACAGGTCAGCAGCTGATGGCCACCATCTGCGAAGGAATGGATGTAGCTCTGTCCATGTAATACTATTCGGCCATGTTATTTCGATTGCTCACTTCAGAGCTGTATCTCTGCTCGTTCTCCTGTCATCATCCATCCCTAAATCAACATTTATCCTCTTCGGCGTGTGTTGAGGAGCTCCCCTCGCTGGCACACCGATTGGTGGAGTCGGTAAAGGTGGAAATGTCCTGTTGGACTGCAAGTTCGGAGCTTGATGCTGGATCCTCTTCTGCTGACAACGCGCGGCAACATGGCCTGGTTGGTGGCATTGATAACACACCTTGCTTTTCCAACACTGTGATTTCCAATTCCCTCTCCCAAGACACCTAAAACAAGTGTCATGTGGTACTCCGTATAGCTGCGTTCTCCTAGGCATGCTTTCATGCTTTCTCGATTGCTCCTCAGTCTGTTTCTGTTGTTGGGGTGACTCCTGTCGTTCCACGAACCTTGGAATTTCTTCACTACCGTTCATATCGTCATTCCTGTCTTGCTCCAACCGATGCCCTTCTGATGTCTCTTCCTCTCTTCTGTTCTGAGTCCTCTATGGATAGCCTCTATCCATATTGACCTCTCCCTGTTCCTTCTGGGTTGCATTATCGTCAACCACTATACCTGCATCATACCGCAGTGGAACTGTCTCCGAAGAGACAATAGCCTGCCCATCCGTCTCGTTCTAATGATCATCTTCTTCATGTCGAGACAAGGACCGTTTTCCAGATTGTAGGGTCTCTGACTGTGTCGCGCTTTCATGAGGGACTTGTTCCAACATCATCTGTGGTGACAGCGACCTCAGAATAATCCTCAGATCCGGGAGTATCGCCTCTGGTTGCACCATAGAAGATGTGAACCGATCTCTACGTTCAAGGACGTATTTCTGAGCGCGATACTCTCGCACGCTCTGCCGAGTAACCCTTTTGAGAAGGGGAGACTGAAGCATCGTTCTCCAACTATCAGGCCACATATATACTTCATGTTCCTTTGGAAGAAAACCTTCTATCTCCTCCTATAGCAAAGGTTTATCCGTCAGAGATCGTCGATCTTATTGGAATGATGTTAGGGGGTGGACTCCGGAGGGCGGAGTGCCCACCCAGAGGGTGTGGCGGCAGCCGCCGCCGGCGGAAGGTCGGATCTTTCTTGGATCTCACGCTAATCGCCCGCCGCCTTTCGAACGAAGGAAGTCATCATCCCCTCAATAGTTAGGGTTTCATGATTATATTATCTGTCTAACCCTTAATTCATTCAGGCAAACATGATATAAATTGTCCTATAACTGTTTCTATAGATGCAGATGTTGCAGGTCAATCATATGAAAACAACCTATTTATACAAGATATTTTGGAGTTCTTTTGATATGATTGGTTGATACATCTGTGATAGAGCTATGGATAAGGTGAGATCTTCTTTATATATCCATATACCTTTTGTAGGATCCGGTGATCTCGTTTATTATTTATTAATGCGTACGTAATACATGCTTTGCAGCTACTTAGACAAGATATGTGTAGATTTTTCATTCGAACATGTAGGATTTTTTATTCCATCTTTGATTTGTCTAGTAGCTAAAGACCCTCCGTCAGTTCAACAATACTGTTGTGATGCTTTTACAAATTTTGGTCAAAATAAGAAGACGGTGATAATAGCTCCATTCAATGTGGAGTAAGTTTACTTTGCTTATAATTTGGACTTAAGAAAATTACATTTTTATTGTGGATTTTGAGTTATTAAGTTTTAACTTTTTTACCTCTAGTGGTATGCATTGGGAGTTACTAGTTATTGTCCCCGAGATGTTCACTGTATATTATCTAGATCTTAAGGGGACTAAATTGAATTCAAAATATGGACACAAAATGAAAATGAAAATGAAAATGGCATTATTCCGGTGAGAAATATTTCATTTTCATATCCGTTAACATATGTTATTACAATACTATTTAATTATGCAATGTACTGTGTTACATTAACATGTAGGGGTTTAGATGAGTTCAAAAAGGCTGGAGGAAAGGTCCCCAGGAAAAAGAACCAACAAATAATTTGGAAAAACGTGGAAGTAAGTTGCCGACTGCAATGTATATATTATTTATGTGAACAATGCTTAATTAGTTGTATTTTTTAATATTTTGTATGTTTCAATTTATATTATGCTACACAAGACAACGGATGGGCATGTGCATACTATGTGATGCGATTTATGCACATGATTATCAAATATGTCACAATGGACATCGATACCATTCCTAACGTATTATATATAGTCTCATTAGTTAATATGAAATATATCAATCTTATTTATATATTATTAATTATATATATACATCATTCTCTTTGTAGGTGTTTAATATTGACCACTCTACAGGAAAGTCCTTACCAGATGTACATGCTCCCTATATGACGGAAGAATTAAATGATGTAAGAGAAGAATGGGCAATAGCCATACAAGTAGTAGGGGTTTTAACATATAATTGGGATGTTAATAGAGAATAATGACTAAAGAATGATATTTCGTAAATGAATTTCTGAATTCCAATGTGTGAATGTTTCTACATGTCTGAATGTTTCTACATGTGTCTGAATGTTTATACATGTGTGAATGTTTCTACATGTGTGAATGAAACTACTGACTGCTATATTAATGTTTCTACATGTGTGAATGTGAAAATGAATAGAACTACAAATTGCTACATGAATGTTTCTACATGTGTGAAAATCGAATGGAACTGCAGGTTGCTAAATGTGTGAAAATTAATGTTGTTAATATTGTAGGTTTGTGGCATGTTGTTGGCTGATATCAATGGATGTCATAAAACCTGCAGTTCATAACTGAAATGCAGGTTTCTCATCCTGCGACCAGCCACAGTAGGCCTGCAGACTGGAAAAAAAACATAAAATAGGCGTCGGTTATTTGTTTAAAACTGACGACAAATGATTACAGCGTCGGATAAATAATTATACCGACGCCTAATGCATGTGATGTTGCGTCAGTTATCACTAATAAACCGACACTAATGGTTCTGGCGTCGGTTGCCATACTAGTAATTGATGTCGATTTCCCTAATGAGGCCAGACACCACGGTCGTGCTGGCCAGCATGGTCGTGGCAATGGGCCAGACACCATGGCCGTGCTGGCCACCACGGCCGTGGCAACTGGCCAGACAACATGGCCGTGTTGTCTAGCACGACCGTGGTAGCGGGTGATATGGCGTCGGTGTTCACTAATAAACTGACACTGATAATGCCCCACATGGCGCCCTTTCTGTGGCGTGAAGGTTTATGTCATCGGTTTCAAAGCTAATAACCGACGTGTATACTGCCATGCTGGCGCATTTTCGGTGGCGCGCGAAGGGTTGTGGCGTCGGTTTGAGAATTGAGGCCTAACAGTTGGCCTTTTAGCGGTGCCCACATAGGTGTCACATTAAAACTGACACTAAAGGCCTTAAATAACTGACACTAAAGGCCGGTTATGTACTAGTGTGATATGGAGATATCAAACCAAACACATAGGTACTTGTTAGAGAACAAGTGTACCAGACAGACCCAACGTGAGTTTGACACATGGAACCATGACATGGTAGTCACAGTCAGTTCTCACAGTGATGGTGTGAGTGTGATTCTTTGACCTGAAATCACTACACTCAACACATGTTGTTGGGTACACTTTAACATCATCAAACACAATCTTGAAACATGGGTTGTTATAAAGGTGATGATTGGGTGGCTTTGACACATGGGGCTTTTGAGGGGTGAGTGATAGATATGGGATTTGTCTCTCCTGAGGGAGTTTGATATCCATGGCCACTTGATGAGTAGGATTGAGATAGGCGTGCACACATGTGTGAATCAGTATGTGATATTGATGTCATACATATCTCCTCCAATCTACTCGGAGATCAAGAAAGTGAATTAACGTTGACAGGATGACTAATCCATGCCTTGAGTTCATTCGGGATATCAGTGAAAAAGCAATTATACATTCACTGTAACACCATTCATGGATTGTAGGATTGAAAGTTGTTCTTCAACTTTCCTTTTCACTTGGGTAGCACTGATGTGCGACTAGGCACCGCTCTTTGCTTGTGAAGTCATAAGTGTTATGGACTTTCACTACCAATGTGAAATGGAACTACATGGTCACACACATAGGATTTAACCTGGAAGAGGAGTTTATCTACAAATGATGTTTAGATTGATTACTAAAGGAGTTTAGTAGTTCAATTGAATACTTAATCAATTGATAGCTCAAAATCATAGTGTTCAAAATGTTGGCCTAGATGATTAAGAGTATCAGATTGACTGGAACTGCAATTGACTGATTTGCATTGTTTACTGCTCCAACCTACTAGCTCACAGGGTTGAACCGATCGGCTTAGGTTGAGGAACCGATCATCTCAATTGTTGAATCGATTGTCTCATGTGTCAATGAAATGATTGGCTCAATTGTTGAACCGGTTGATTCGTGTGACCAACTGAGATCGTTTGGAAAGTCAGAAGACTATTTTTGCAAATACATATTTGTTTCACTTGTACAAATTTGATTTGGACAAGGACTAATATTTTATTAGATGGAAACAAATATGAAAGTCAATTCGAGTTGGACCAGGACCACGAACTGATTGACTCATGCTTGAACCGATCGGCTCAGGTATCCCAACCGATCGGTTCAGGTGTGAACCGATCGGCTCATGTCTGAAACTGATCGGTTCATGCTTGAAATGATCAGTTCAGCTGGCGCAGTTGGTTGTTTTATAGAAAATCTCGAACCCTTCTACTCCTACTTTAATTCTGCATTGCCCGAGGTAGAGAACCCTGTCCCATGACCTTCCTATATATAGGGGTATTGGGGGCTTCTCTGGGACAACAACTCAGAACACCAGTTGCTCTGCAAAGTTGTCATTCTCTCTAGTTGTGGTAACCGAGAGAGCCTGAGCTTGTGCTACCCGATAAGGGAGGCACAACCAGGGAAAGACAACTGTAATAAAGCGATAGGTGGCAAGAGAGTGTGTCAGTGACTAGTACGCTGACATGAGAGTATGCCTCCTTCCGATTCCTTGTGGGACAAGGAGATCGGAGTTCCAGGTGGTCTGTGTGGACTACTTCAGAGGCGGGAGACTTCTGCCGCTCGGAGGACAGCTGTCAATCCTGATAGTCCCGGTGAGACCAGGAATTGCACAAACACCATCCAAGACCAGAGGTGAAGACCGCGCAAGCTGCGAGGCAACGTCGCCGAGCAATCCTCGGGACAAGGTATGTCTCCACAAACCATCCTTCCTATTGTATATACGTTGACGTGATTCCTTTAGAGTGGATTCAGGAGAAGAAAATTTTTTGTTTCCGTTGCCTTCTCTGTCTCCCCTAAAACCCAACATGAATGACTGATCCATAGTTGGGAATGGGTCAACTAGTACAATTTATTTTGATTGAATCTTATGTTTGTATTTTTGGCACACTCAGGATAATAAGAGATGAATGGAGTCTATATGCTAGTGTACCTTTGTAGTTTTCATATAAAATGCCATGGAAAGAACATTGGTAAAGTATAATTTAATGTTGTTAGGTTCTAAACAAAATCAACATTGATCAAAGATTCTGCTTAAAAAACTAGAATATTTAGTTTAAGTGGATCGTCACAAAATGCTACAAATTATTATAATAGGATAAGTGAGTAATATGTTTATTGGGCTTGCTCCATTTATTCCACCAGAGCTTGACGGAGGAAGATGGGTGATCAGTTGATCACCCTTAATTGTACAATGATAGATTTGTTCTTTTTTTAATATGTTCTTTTAATTTTTTTTATTTGATTCTTTTTTCAATATATCAACTAATGGGAGTCTTACTTGTGGGTTTCCCTTATTCATACGATAACTTTCTTTATTCCTATAACATCTCCCTAATTTCTATGTTCGTAAAGTTTTATTCAATATAATTGCTAGAAGGTTACTTCTATTGTATTGTAATATATGCCATATCTGCACCTGCGGGCTACTGACTAGGAGAATATTGGTTCTTGATCAACCGATCCTACAATAGGATGTTGTATCAATAGACAACTATATAACAAAGGACATGAATAAATGTTATATGTTGATTTGTTATAGCTAAATGTTCTTGGATAAAATATGGTTTTTTCATACTTGTGTTTTTCTTAGTTAGGTAGTTTTTCTGCACGTCATATGCCATTATATCAGTTAAATAACTTGTTTTTTGATAAGTAAAAAGTAATATAAAATTTTAATAACCTATGATTTATGTAAAAAAATTAGAATTTTTTTAGGTGTTATGGCAAAGAAAATCCAGATATGTGATTTGTTATGCATTTTAAATGGAAAATAATGCCAAACCATTCTATCAAAGAGTATATATTTGAGTTTTTACATTAGGATGTGACACTTCATAATAAAAAAAACAAAACCATCTCAAGAACATAATGCCTCAATCATTGATAAAAAAATCCAAAGGTGCTAAGTATAATAATGAAGACATTATTCCCAAATGTTGTACCTATTTCAGTGGAGGGAAGTAATAGTGCTTCTTTTTTAGTGGTTTGAAATTGAATATCAAATTAATTGTACCCCATTATTTTTTATCTAATTGAATATTTTTTAAATTTCAATAAATTACTAACTTAACAAAAAGGCTAAGGAACAAATTTAACTATGTCCATATGATGTTGATGATACCAATGAGTGCATATAATAAGTTCTCAAAATTATGTAATGCACTACAACACAGCTAGACAACACAATAAATATAGAAGAAGAACAATTCTTTTGGAAATGTGAGATATGCAGCTACAAGAGAGCCAACAGAACGGTACAAAAAGTCAACATCTTTCAGCAAGATTTATTGTTTTCTTTCTAGGGTAATAACCCCTTATAAATGACGTTCTGATAAGAGAATAATTGATTCGTAAAACAAATGACAACTATGAGAATATACATTGAATCTGTAGCCTTTTAGATCATACATGGGTGTGATATATCTAGAGATGATTTGCACCTTGAAGTCAAAGTCTCATTGCTTTGAATTTACAATCCATCACATTCAAATGCTCATTTCTCCCTTGTCTAGTATTTGACATTAAATATAAATGATCTAAAGATGATATTTGAATCTAGGACGAGCACAGTCCAAAGCATCTGAGACACAATATGTGGTGTAGGAACCCTCTCTAAATATGGGAAGAGAAATCCTAAGGCAATGCAAACATATATACAATCTCAGAGGTTTTATATTTAAGTATACTAAAATTTAATTGACTCTAGATAAAATTTATTTCCTCTCACTGAAAAGAAGGAAAGAGTAAGATGGAGTAGTTGTAGGCTCCATAAAGATTGCATTTATTCTCTACTCATAACATTGTTGTTGTTTCTAGAAGTGGATGTAAGTACAATGTCCGTTTTTTCACCCACCATTCAATGAGGTATTGTACTCTATCTCTATTCATGGTCATTTTTCTAGTTCTCTCCTCCAACTAGTACTTTTGTGTTTTATCAATAACCACTCCACCATCTTAGTGTGAAGTCACAAAACATTTCTCTTCAAATGATAACTATCATGCATGTTTTACGAAATTGAATGATTATGTTTTGTTATAAATCTCCACCAAAACTATTGGGAATGTAGTCAATTTGTTGTCCCTCTCTTCTTTTATACAAAGAACTACTGATAACCTCAAATTATGTACCTCTTCTACCTAAAGAAAAGGAATGACTTGGTTGGATGCTGTAATCGTACTCTTCATGACCACTTATATGCATTCACACAATATGGCTTCCACTACAAATTCAATTATTATCCTATATAACCCCAAGATATCATTCCCCATAGACAATTCTAGTCATATCAAAACCACTTCAATTTTAATCCAGTAAATATTAGTGCAAATTCCTAGTGCAATTATAGTCCAAGTGGGAAATGTGTCAGACCACGAGAAACATATTCTCTCCAATGACCATTTGGATATGTTATGTGTATCCATTGCCTTGTAGTCATTGATTCTATTTAAAGCTATTCTTGTAAGAGTGTCAACAACCTTTCCTTGTTAATTTTCTTTTCGAAACCCCATCCTAAGTTCTTGTCCTTCTAAAACCATGAGAAAGGAAATTAAGTCATGGTTACTTATCTCTTTGTTCCTGCACTTCAATTATAATTGACCCCCCCCACTATTCAAGTGATCCTTCTTTGATCACATATGTGATTCTATAAGATTAACCTAAGAGTATTATCCATTTTCCTATCAAGGTCCCAATGACAATACTCATGTTGATGTTTTGAACATTGATAACATCTTTGAGCATGCTTTGGCCGAATACATACATGACTTGTTTTCCCAATAAAAAAATAATATTTTATTTGTGAGTGTCCATCCTTATGTTATCACATTATCTATTATTACATGTAGTTATTGATTTACTACATATGAAATGCCATAAGACATCATTATCTAGACCCTCCCTCAACTTCATTTTTTGCATCAAGCACTTCTTGTGGATCATTACCACAATGCCCTCCTCTATGAAACATGAAACAATAATATGTTCAAATCAACACTCTCATTCTCCTAGGAATCCCCCCCCATAAAAAATTCTTACAGATATTGCAACCATATTTGACTAGTCTAATGTAAACAAAACATTGACATTCGTCTACTCATTGACTTAGATCTACCTTTATTCTTCTCTCACTCTTGTGGCTTTCAACAAATGCTAGCTTTTACTTTGACACTATATGATATATAATTTCCTTCTTCAAATCATATTTGAAACTATTTTATCAAGAAAAATACTCATCACATAGTCTATTATAAAAAAAACCTCTGACATAAAATATATAAAAATGGTTCTAATTAGTACAATTATTGCAAATATTCTTCTCCTTCTAAGCTCATGGACCCTAGTTGATTCACTATACTCTTGAATTCATTGAAGTCCTTTATAAAGGCTCAGCTTAATTGAATGTCAAACTGACAAGTTACCTAATCAAATCCAAGTGTGTAATAGTTTTCCTTATGTTGAGAAACACTAACTTGTCCAAAACCAAATTTGAATTTGTATTTTGAATACATGGTGGGGTAGTTTGGAGTCAGTGTAATTGTGGTATGTATAAGTATGTTTAGCTTCAACATCCTCCAATAAGATATACACATATTGTGTCTATATTTTCACTTCCAAGTAAGTCCTCGAGATTCTTTTACTATAACATATCACCCATCATTGAATTTTATATTTTTCACTTAGGATTTATTAGAATGATCATTAATCTTGTTTCTACATGAAACTTCAACAAACTTATTTTTTTATCACTTTATTAGATGGTGTAAGAAAAGAAATCATTGATCCAAATGATGTCTATGGTCTAATATCTAAGAAGTAGTCATCAAATTATAGTTTCCAAGAATTCATGAACCAACTTAGAATGCAATATGGAATATAAATACTAGATTATAGATGACTATATTTTCATCCTTGAGAAAACATAATCCTTCACATTTCTTATCGTGTGACCACCATTCTACCTAAATCTATTTTTTTCTACTATGGCCATTAATTAATGTGTATAGTCATTTTCTTACCATGATATAATGACTTGGTGTACTATATTTCCATTTGAAGTATGTGTTCTAGTTGTATCCTCCAAAAAGTATTGTATCATGCTTACAATAAGCAATCATCTACCTTATAATAAGTAATTTACTTTGCTCATTATAGAAGGAAGTCCACAAGCTATTTTTCAACAGTTGTAGTGGATGAGCCATTTACCAGACATGATATCTTCTACTCAACTTTACTGTTGATTCTATATCCTTATCATCTACATGAAAGAGGAATCTAAATCACCTATTTTACTCTTTTTGTCATAATAGAAAAAACTACTAGATGAATTGTGGGATGGACTTAATGGCCTCTCCAATATCACTTTTATTCGAATACAATTTTATATGTGCTTTCTTTCAAATTTTAAACACAAATGAAAACCCTTTTATATTTTCATTTTATATGATTTATATTATAATACTCATTGCAATAGCATGTCAAACTAAAAACAAAGTTGTATATTACACAGAGGATTCACTTTCTAGACCTCTTTGATATAAGTGTTTGAAAGATTGAACCCTAGTGATGTCCAAGTTCAAGTTAGGTAGAGATCAAACCCATACTCCTTACTGAAAACCAAAAACAAGTTTCTCAAGGCGATATTTCGATAGTATAAATGGTATAACTTGAACAAACACAAAGAAAATATTGTTCACAACATATTCTATAGAGTACATTACTAAGAAACTATGAGACATTGACCATACATCGTGAGTACAACATTTTTTTCATAGAATGAAAATTTATGTTTTTATTCATAAAAAGGTAAACTTGTTATTAATTAGTTTATTAACAATAGATTAACTCCTAACCATCCAACTTAAAGAAATATATAGACCGACTCTTAGATTGTAAATTCTATGCATGAAAATCTACATGAATGGGTGAGAAATGGGAACACAATTTTACATTTTCAAAATAACTTTTATTTTTAAAATGCTAACTGAAAAATATAGAGAATGTACATATTTATTCTAAAATAATTATAAATACAAATTCAGGATAAAAATCATAAATGTATTATGAGTACTTGACACACTATGCATCGATACTCTAAAAAACATGTTATATGACTTTGAGGACTGCATGAAAAAACTCCTAGATGCTTTCTTATATCCCCAATTATGTGGAAGTTTGGAGACAAGTGAGATTTTTTATTTCTTATCATACAAGACCCACACCTTGATTACAAATATTTTTCAAATTAAGGTGTTGATTTTTTTTATCTAAGCATTTTATCTATTCATTGAAACAATTATTGATTCTAATTTGATTTTTGACAATAACACAAAGTATGTGATCTTGATTCAAAGTAATTTAGGCATATCAAATGATGAACTATATGATTTAGACTTTAACATTATTTATTACACTTAGTGGTCTAGTGATGTCTACCTTTGGAAGGTGCACTAGTCCTGGGTCAAGTTCCACTTATTTCTTAAGGCCATAGAAGAACGATACAACCCTAGGATGCTTCATGAATCTTAGCCCCTGTAAGGGTTATGTGAAGGTGGAACTGACATCTAGGTGTAGATGCTACTAAGAAGAAACATTAGGTATTTAGAATCAAACCTTTGAAGGTTTATGACGGGTGGAATTGAAAGAGGAGGTTGTGCAGATTAGCAGGTGGTATATTTTCTAGTAATAGAAATTGTCAGAGATGTAGTTAAAAATGGGCATACATATACTTATTTCAGATTATCATTTAAATTTACTCTTCGTAACTTACCCTTATACCATGATTTAAACTTAAGATGTGTTGAATAATTGTAATTGCAAAAAAAGTCTAGAATCGGTTGGATTTCAAAAATTATCTTAGTGTTCTTAGTAGGATTATTCAATATGAAAGTAAGAATCTCTTTTCTCACTCAGTGTATAATTATTTCTTATCTAAGGTGGTCATTGATGTTGGTTTCATAGTTATGAAAAATCCAACGTCAATCTCTCTCTCTTCTTCTTTGTACATGCTAGACTAGGACCTAGAATAATGTGATTTGTTAAATATATGAAGTCAGAAGATTTGATCCCAAAGAGAACCCTCGCTAAGTCTATGAAACCATATTCAACTCACATTCGGTGAATGGGAAATTTATTAACATATTATTATAGAAATAGTTAGGTAATAGATATGGAAAATGGCACACTTTATATAAATCTAACTCTATTTAGACTTAATTACATTAATCATATACCCTTTTTACTTATATTGCCTCACCCACCACATGTTAGAATAAATCTATTGCCCTAATAACAAGAAGAAGAAAAAACTATACCATTTTCAACAAAAACGTCAATAATGTCATAACTAAAACAAAAACAAAATCGAAGATATCATAAACCTTTTCAATAATATTTTATTATTAGGTTCCATACAATATATGATAATCATACAATCTGCCATATAGTAAATCCTAGATACATAGATTTTGTTCTATAGTCAAGTTTATCCATATACATGGTGTGATGAACCAAAAACACAAGAGTGAGATAACATAAAATAAAACTCAAATTAAGAACTGCAATCACCATTATCCACGTAATCCACATAGAGGTCACAAATAAAAAAATGCCCAACATCACAAATAACATTCACAAAATTACACAGTGCTTACATGAGTTCATCATGACATATTACAAATTCCACAGACCACAAGATTCGTTTTACAAATATCAATGCACCACGCTCATACTATCTCAACAAAATGTAAAATGATTAATCATTACGAATGTAGATTAACTATGGAACAAAACTCGTATAAAAACTACTCTAGAGGCTACACACACATGTCAAATCTCATACTGAGAAACATATATGAAAAAAAACACTATAGCCTAGACCTAAGTATGCATGTATAAAGCTATACCTCTACACATATACACTTTACTGTAGAGGATGTCCCCAACCACCAAAATACCTTCATTCAAACATAACCTACCTCATGGTCTAAGGCTGCCTCCCTCATTGATCTTGTCTGCCACTATCAACATAAATTTGTTGCTCACCTAGAAGGTACATAAAACCATGGGGTGAGACTCCAAGTCCCAATGATATGGTATCAATCTTAGATATGTATTACTTACAATACAATAAACATTTAAAAGGAAACAAATTGAAAATATAGGTACATGAAGATTGTTGGGGTACTTTAAGGTAAACTGTTATCCAACCATTTATGCATGCTTGACATACATGCAAGAAATGTGAGACAAGATATGCATTTCAATCCTATAAATATATTTTCATATCAAAATCACATATGTAATTATCACCAAATAAACTTGAAAAGATACGCTACTCGGTTGGGGTATATTTTATGATGTTGTAGGAATATTGAGATGTGCCACTCAATCGCCTAGCCAGATGTCTTTAAGGAATCCTAGTGATGATGTATATTCATCTCCTTTTCATTTTGATTTGTAGATTAATTTTTATCATTATAGTTGTCATTTACATCAATGGTTAGTTTTTTTATTTTTCCTTTAAACTTAAATAATATGTTTTGGATTAAATTTCTTTCTCTTATGTAGAAGAACCACACACCAATTCCACAAAAATTGTATTTCCTTACCCGAACTTATATTTCAAAGATTAGAAGTAATTTCAAAGAAAATTGGATCTAATGGAACAAGTCAGGTATGTGGATCGAGCATTTAAAACCCCTGATTGGTCGAACAACTTGCTCATCCAAAGCATCTCCGAGTGACACATATGATCTACTAATCTTCATCACTAGTCAGCTGACCAAAAGGTCCTAGCAATTTATAGTAACTTTGATGAATTTTAAATATTAAATGATCAACTCATCCCTTATCCTGATTAGTCGATCCACTGTAGTAGAGTGTCTCAAGGATGAGGCTAATTGACCGATCCACCTCGATTGTCAGCTGACTAGCAAATATGCATCAAAAATCAAAAGCCAACTACCATCTCAAGCACTCACTTGATCGGCCAATTGACTCATAGGATTGATCAATCCACTTGTTCTCTAGAGAACTTATGAGAATGATGATCAGACAAACAAACTCATGAGTCGCCTGAACAAATTTCTATTAGGTATGATGCCAAGTGGGGTGATCGACTAACGATGACACCTGGTCTCTAGATCAACACAGTGGATAGATAAATATTCTGCAAAATCCAACTAGAGTCTATTTTGTAACAAAAAGGAGGCACCACCTAATTATCAGACACGCCATTCACTCTATATCTAGAGCACATTTAGGATTAGGAAGCATGATAAGAAGACAAGGAAGAAGAAAATCCTTGTAGAGTACTTTGGACTTGTTACAGAGTGGATTCTAGAAACTAGAGGCATATGTCTCTTCTTTCTTCTCCATTACAAACATCCTTTCTCCTCTATCTTCTTATATTTGTTTTATTGCCATGATGATGAGTGAGTAGACCTTTTTACTCAGGCATGAGGAGTAACTTCATCACCCATACTCTATTTTATTTGTTATCAAGTTCATTTTTTATTAGTATATTAAACTACTCTTCATTCATTTTATGCTTTCTTCTCGAACCGATCTCTTAATTAGCATGTTTAATATATTCTTTAACATAGAGACCACAAAACATAGGATTACATCCCTGAATGGATGCTTAGAATTTTAGTTGTAATCACCAAAGGGATTGTATCAGATGACTGATTCGTGAGCTATAGGTAATAAGACCTTGAGTCCAAGGGTAACTTATTCCTTATGTAATTCATGTTCCCAAAGGAGGTGAATTCACATGGTCCTAGTTCATTTGGTTAGATGAATTGAGTTGTAACAACTAGGATAGGTATATAGGTGATGGTGGTGAAAACAAAAAAAATCCCATTGTTCTTTTAATACTGACTTGAACCCATATTTCAATATTCTCTTTCCTTGCAATATTTTAACTCAATTATTAGTCTATACTCAATAAATCAATTATAAATATTGTTCTCAACGATTGGTTCCAATGGAAATTTCTTTAAAATGTTGTCTTTTGGGTTCAAACCTTTGTTTAACTATAGTTGATATGTCCACTTGTAGATGAGTTAGTTGCAATTGTAATAAAGGTTCTAAAACCTAGGATAATTATTCTTAGGGGATTTTTGTGTGCAACAAAACTCATGTCAACTTTTGGTGTTGTTTCCAACAACAATGGAATAGTGTTCAATCTAACATTGTTTTCAATCATTAGGATTTTCTTTCACAATTTATATTACTTGTATCTACTTGAGTTTCTCCTTCTTTTATTGTTGACATTGTCAACTCTCTTCTTAGGTACCAAAGGTGCATGCGACGCTTCCAAAGTGTTGAGTCAACACCTTTGAGTTTGATCTAGAGATTGATAGAACTTATAAACTCCTAACCTAAGCGTATCAGAAAAGGAGGGATGAGGAAGAGATCAAATGTAGGGTGAACCTGGCTCTTGCGACCCAATTATAGAGCTAGAGAGGCTTCCACCCTTAAAGAAGAATGACAAAAGCATCTTAAGGATTTCTCTATCCCTAAGGGTACTAATGTACATCATCTGGCAATGCCTCCCACAATTACCACTCGATCATTTGATACTTACATGTAGTGGATCACCATTCTACAAAGTAGTGTCTTATATGGAAATATGGGTGACAACTATCAAGATCACTTGTAGTAGTTTGCAGACCTTTTTTCTTTGAACAAGAAACATGGTGTACTGATTCTTCCCTCAAACTTCAACAATTTAAGTACATTTTGACTTTAAGGCAAGGAGTTAGTATAATGACATGGAGGGAGACAATTTCATGATATGGTAGAGTGTTGAATACAAGTTTCTAGAAAAGTGTTACCATCCATCCCTCACCTACCAAATTTGGAGCCAAATCATGCAGTTCTTCATGGTATTAAGAGAATCCCAAGTTGAAGCTTGGGAGAAGTTCAAAGAACTTCTTCACCACTTCCCACACCATGTCATCCCACAAGCTCAATTAATAGAGACCTTCTATAGAGGTGTTGGCTATGACACCAAGGAGTTCCTAGATTCCACATTTCAAGGAAATTTCATGCTCTAGAAGTTTGATTGTGCATGGGAGGTTGACGGAATGGGTTCTAAAAGCCAGTCATGGTCATGTTCTAGCCGAGGCCTAAGAGGCATTATCAAGGTAGCTAAAGTTGAAGATAGATAAGAATTCAAATTTGTAGTTCAATATCTCAAAAAGTTAGCCTTGAAGCAAGGCATCCATTAGCCCTCTTTCAATTCTTATGAAAGAAGAGGACATCCACAATAGTCATAGAACCAAGTGAAGTCTACATACCTCTTCTATTATGATTTCAAGGGCCATGATCACTCCACTCTTAGTTACTAGATCTTGTAAAATGATGGTGAACAATGCCCATGTGCAAGAGGACAAAGGGAATATGGAGGACCTTAACTCCATCCATTGCATTGTTGGCCAAGGCTACTACAATCTAGATTAGACTAAAAACCATCTCAATTTCTAGTATAGAAATCTAGTTGGAGTAGAGAATGCATCCCAAAAGCAGCTAGCCCAAGCAAAAAATCATGTCCATGGTCCTCCTAGGTTCCAATACAGTCAACAACAAAACTTTAGGAATCAAGGCAATTAGCAAGGCAAATTCTAGAACCATGGCTACAATAACGGGAAACAATTTTAGGATTTGAACCAAGTTCCATAATACAACAACCCACTCCTTCTTTCCCAAATGACAGATTTTCATCCTTTGAAAAGATTCTCAGCAGTCCATAATTTCCAACCAATAGACCATGTCTTCCAATTGGCAAGCTTAGCAAAAGTTCATTGATTCTCAGTTAGCTCAATTATCTACTCTCTATACCCTCCAATGGGTTCCTTTTTGGGTAGCATGAGAATAATCCCAAGCATCATGAGAAGTTGAATGTTATTTCTACACATTTGGGTGACATGTATGCTCCTTCTACTCCAATGAAACAAACCACTATAGCCATGTTGACTTTGATTATGATGATACTATGATGGTTGGAAAGGAATAGGTACATGATGCAGTTTCTAATAGTGATTCATGTAAAGATACTAGTTTTGCAAAACAATTGGTTGGTTTTGATGAGCCCAACATTCTAGTTTACAAGAAAGCACCTCCATATCAATAATGTCTCAAGAAAACCAGGATGGATGCTAGATTCATGAGATTTATGGTATCAATGAAGAAGCTTCATGTGAATACCCCCTTCTTGGATGCCCTTTCTAATGATCGATTAGGCCCAAATATCTAAAAGACTTTATTAACAAGGAAGTGAACCACTAAGGAGTAGGAGATGGTAAAATTAGCAAGAACAACTTCTAACATCATCCTCAATGAAAAGTCTAAGAAGCAAAAGGATCATGGTTCCTTCAGGATTGGTTTCTACCTTAATGATAATACTTGCAAAAAGGGGCTTGCATATTTAGGTGCTAGCATTTCTGTCATGTCATATATATTATGTCAAAGATTTGGATTCACTGAGATGCTCCCCACCACCATGACTACTCCTCAAGTAAATTCCTCAATCAAGAATCCCATGGGTATCATAGAGCATATTCCCATGAAAGTTTGTAACAATGCATATGTCCCTTGTGACTTTTTTATTATAGACATCAAGGAGTATCTTTGGTATCCTATCATATTACTCTACTCATTGTTATCTACAACACAAGCCTTGTTTGACGTAGAGGCAAGAACTATTATCTTGAGGTTAGGATGAGAAACAGACAATTTTTTGGTGTTTGAAAGAATGAAGGGCCTAGCATCCATGAGGAGGTCTTATTGATTCATTGTATTGACAATCTATCTTATCTTAGGCAAGACTGTGATGTGACTGAAGGCCCTTATAAATATCCCTCAAAATTCTAGATGGGTCTGATTTTGATGATGAACAAGTTAGCCAATGTTAGTTCCACTTGGAGACCTATGAAAAGGATCCCAATGTTGGATTTGAAGAGCTGAAAATGATATATGTTGTTCAAGAGAAACCAGAACCACCTAAGGTACAAGAGATGATGGCCCAACATGAGGGGTTGAAATATGTTTTCTTGATGAGTAGAAGGTTTTCCTTGTGATCATCAATTCTGATCCCATACAACAACAAGAAGATAGATTTATGACCAAGTTGAAGAAGAGAAAAGTAGGCTTAGGATACAAAATGATTTATGACCGAGTTGAAGAAGAGAAAAGTAGTCTTAGGTTACAAAGTGAAAAATCTGACAAGTGTTAATTAAGGTATTTATATGTATAAAAAACCCATGGCAGTGTACTGCAAACCATCTAGAGACCCCAGTGAAAATTGAATCCCAACATGAAAGAGGTGTTTCATCTAAAGGTTGTCAAATTTCTCACAACTTGGATTATTTATCCCATTTCATATTCCCCTTGGATGAGTCATGTGCAAGTTTTACCTAAAAAAGATGTCTCTACTATTACAAAGTTGAAAACAACAATTGCATCCCAACCCACACTACCATGGGGTGGAGGATGTGAATTGACTATAGGAGGTTGAACAAATTTACAAGGAAGGACCAATTCCCTCTTTCCTTCATTCATCAAGTGCTAGAGTGTTTGGAACATAAAGAATTCTTATTATATCTTGACGGATACTTTGGCTTCTATCAAATTCATATCATCAAGATGGCCAAGAGAATGCTATTTTCATTTTCCCTTTTGGCACTTATGCCCTTCAGTTTGTGCAACACGCCAATTACATTCTAGTGTTGTATGTAAAATACCTTTGTAGGGTTGATGGAAACTGTTATGGATGTGTTCATGTATTATTTTTATATTTATGGTGACTCTTTTCTCTCTTATTTGCATAATGTATCTCTTATTCTAGAAAATGTGAAAAGCACATCAGGTGTTGAATTTAGAGACGTGACATGATGTGGTGAAGGAGGGAATTGTCCTTGGCCACAGGGTGAGCACTAGAGGGATTGAGTTTGATAAAGCAAATATTGATGACATTGTGAAAATTCAACCATTGTGAAATGTCAGACAAGTTATTCTTTCTTGAGTCATGCCAGTTTCTACCTCTGGTTCATCAATGACTTCTCAAAAAATTAAATATTGCTGACAAATCTTCTTTCAGGAGATGTATTTTCTTTTGATGTAGGTTTCATGGAAAGAGTCACCAATGTAAAGGTTGCCCAAACTACAAAGCCCATCATCCAAACATTGGACTGGTCTCAACCATTTTTTATCATGTGGATTATGGAAACTATGTCATGGAAGTAATTTTAGGCCAAGTAATTGACAAGAGGCATCACATCATCATCTATGCCTTTGAGATTCTTGAAAAATTATAGAGGAACTATGCCAAGAATCATAAAGAGCTACTTTCCATATGCCTTAGACAAATTCCGATCATACTCGACTCAAATGTGATTTTCTACATTGACCATGCTAAAAACCGATTGTTGATGATGAAGAAGGATGCCAATCCATATTGATTCATTAGGTGCTCTTGTTATAAGAATTTTATCTAGAAATTTGTGATAAGAAGGGAAGAGAAAACATGGTAGATAATCATTTCACTCATATTAATTTCCCTAACAATGACTGCAACCCAATTGATGACTCTCTTCTCAATCACCGGCTCATGAAAGCCTCTTATGAATTCTGTGGTTTGTATTGTGAACTACCTTGTTGCAAGTGTCCTACACCTTAGTAGATAGGGTACTACAAGAAGAAATTAGTGAATTATGTCAAGAACTACTATCAAGATGAGTCACACCTTTTTAACCTTGATGCTGATTTTCTATATCAAAGGGTGCATCACAGAAGAACAAGGGCATGAAATTCTTGAACGCTATTATTTGGGTCCTATGAGTGGCCACATGAGTTCCAAGAAGACATACTTGATGGTCCTTCAGTATGGATTCCATTGGCCCACTATTTTCAAAGATTTTTATGGCTACATCCTTCCTTGCCATCAATGCCAAATATCCAATAACATTTCAAAATGTGACAAGATGACTTTGACATCTTAGCAAGAAGTAGAGATATTTGATGTTTGGGGAGTGAACTAAATGGGTATGTTCTCCCCTTTTTTGGCTGATCCTACATTCTTGTTGCAACAGACTATGTGTTTAAGTGGTTTGAGGCGATCCTCACAGTAAATAGTGACTCCATCCCTATTATACAACACTTCAAGGATATCATTTTCCCTAGGTTCAGGGGTACCACAAAGACTCATCTCTGATAGAGAATCGTATGTTTAAAAGTAGAAGTTTGAGCTTTTCTTAAAAAAATATGGTGTCCATCACCAAGTAGCTACATTTTATAATCCTCAAACTGGAAGCCAAGTTGCAATCTCAAACCGACAGATCAAGACCATCCTTGGGAAGTTGCTAGTAGGAAAGAGAAAAGATTAGGCAATAAAGATCAATGACTTTCTATGGGCATAACATATTGCATTCAAGAAACCCTTAGGTACCACTCCATTTTGGTTGATATATGGAAAGTCTTTCCATCCTCCTAGTACAGAGCACAAAAGACAAATCGGCAACCAACTGTCTAAACGTCAACTTGTCTCTCATTGGAGAGAAGCACTTCCTTAAATTACAAAATTTGGATGAACTATGCATGTACACCTGTGTAAATATGTGCATCTACAAATAAGGGACCAAGTTGGGGCACAATGAAAAGTTGGACACCAATTATTGCTTCAAAACTCCTACTTTTCTTCCGAAACTGGGATCATGATGGCATAGATCGTATCTTTTGAAGAAGATATATTGACATGGAGCTTTTGTCTTTTGGGACAAGATCATGGAGGATTTTTTTGCAAATGGACTCCGAATGAAAAGATACCTCACATCAAAAGTTTTTACAACAAAGGAAGTGACTCCATTCCCTCTTGACAATCCAATAACAATCTGAGAACCCAAGTGTTGAGTGATGAATTTAAACAAGGTGCTTGTCGGGAGGCAACCTGATGGTTATCTAGTTAGATCTCAATTTTTTTAAACAAGTTAAATTGCATTTCAATCATGTTATTTCATTTTTCTATATGGATTTCATTAGTTGAATGTTCAATTGATCTAGTTTCCAGTTGAATTTTTCTTACAAGTTATCTCTAACTAAAAAGGATCATGCTAACCCCTGACTGGTCGACTAGACTCAGTGATTGGCCAACCAAGGTGGTCCATTTTTGCACAGGACTCAATCATAGGTGGATCAACCTACCGATTCCTTTGGTCAATCGACCTACCTATAATAGACAATTTCCTCACATTTATGATCGTCCGACTAGGACTATAGATAAAGATGGTCTAAAATTAATAGTATCTATTGGAACTAAGATTATAGATTCTATGACCAAGCCTCTAGATTGGTCAATCAGATTATGGTGCCAAAATGATAGTTTATTTTATCCATTAAATTTGATGACTGTCGGCGAATAAATCCAATTGATCGACTGGTCAGCCTAGGGAAATTTCAACATGTTCAACTTCCTCATCGACCGGCCAAATTTCAATTGATCAGTTGATTCAGGCCCTACTGATTAGCCAACTCTGATTGTCGAGATTAAATGGACTACTCTTGAGCTTCCTTATGACAAAGAAAATTGATCATCCAACCCGAACACTCTAGATATCTCAATTAAGGATACCTCTTTATAATTAGGGTCAGGGTAAGGGAGTCAACATCAATCTCCCTTGCCCTAGTGAGAAGCACACACCAGACCTCTTCTCCCATCTTCCTCTTGCTAACCCATCCCTTTAATGCTCAACCAACCTGACTGATCTCACATCTCATACCTGGAAAATCTTTGCACTGCTACTTCTTATCATCTATCCACATTAGTCGATTGAGTAGCACCACCTTGTTGTGCCCGAGTAGCCAATGTTACCGTTCGATCAGACTTCTCATGTGGAGTTGATGACCCTTCCCATTTTGATTGCCGAACCTGATGTGTCTCCATCACCTAACAAGTACAATGAGTTTTGACACTCTAGCTACCCCAGATCACCTGACCATCCTAAACTGGTTGCTCAATTAGGCTACCACAGTGTGTGACAAGACACACTAATTGGTTGACCAACTCCCTTGGTCACCCAATCAACCTGAATGAGTCCCAAACACTATTGTGAGTGCCCAATCACCTCCCATGTTCATCTGGCTAGAATCCCAACAAACGCAATCATGACCCATACCAATGGTGGCACATAAGATCTTTTGTTAGAGTGTTCCAGCCTTGGAATTTTGTAGCAGATAAACCCATTCATTATAAGTTGGGCAAGGGTAAGGCGACAATGATGTCTTCCCCCCTCCCCTACTCATTCTCCACTCGGTCCACTAATGACATCCCTATATGTGAGAAAAGTAAGTAGACGATCAGCAGCCCATTGATGTCATGGAGGCTACTGAGGCCTTCGAATAGAAGACCATGAAACTAACATAGCCACCATCAAGCAGATGATCAACGATCTCGACACTCAAAGAGGAGTTATTATTTGCCACTATGGAATTTCTTGTACTCCTGAACTGATGCAACCATCTAAGGCTAACTGAGAGTTGTGAGCATGTCGTCTCTCCATCCCCACCCACATCATTCCTCTTCTATCCAAGTACAAGGCGTTTGTCCTCTTTGAGCACAAGAATCAACGCAATGCCATGGAGGACATTGGAGTGCATATGACTCGTTGGGTGTTCCCCAAGACACTCTAGGTTTTAGGAATATATGAGCCCCTGATGCTCATTCTTTGCCATTTGCAAATCTCCCTCTTCCCCTTTCATGTGTGTCATATATTCAAGGATCTCACTCTAGAGTTCCTCTCTTCCTTCACTAAGATTTACAACTACTCTAACGAGCTCATCTTCTCCTTTCACATGTTTGGGGTGGACTAATTGACCGGCCTTTTTCACGCGTCCAGAAATGAACGCGGGACAAAGGAAGGAATCAAGCTTTAAATTTATAACCCGAAACCTTCTAGGCCCCCGCAACTTTATTACGCGGTCGAAGTAGATATATGGGGTCAAACATAGCGACGTGGTGATGTTTAGGATGCCACAAATCTTGTTCTTTAGTCAGATAAGCCAAGACGATAGTCGATAAAAGTAAATGCTAGAACTAGTCTAGTAGGTTGTCATGATATAAAACAAAACAAAGAAAAGAAAACAAAACAAAACAGAGCTCGTGAGTCTACTAATCAGAGAAAGAGAGTTCCTGGCTATGTAACCACAAACGGGGCAGTATATGCACTTGGTCTCAGGCGTAGACAACCCTTGAACACCAAAGCAAGCATCTAGTATGCACAGTGGCATCTGTCTTGTGGGGTCGTCCCACTCGCTCTCGCGATGCATGACTAGAACCATCAACAATATGTCAATGACCCTCTCTCGAGGAATGACATATCAACACCTCGGAATACACTAAGTTCCCTCTCGGGTCTTAGGATATTCTGGGGTGTTAGGAACAGAATACCATGGATCGTCCTCCTCTCGGGTTCAGATCCAAACTATCGTCTCTTAGCTATTCTTACAACGGATCTCTCGATACAGGCAGAAACAACAGTTCAAGCGAGTAAGAGATCAACCAAACTAGCAATCATAACTTGGAAAGAGAAAATAGAACATGCAACATACTAGATCTGATATGAATCTACTTGCTTAAGGCAAAAGTATATAAACATGCCCAGATCGGGCTGTATAGCCAAGAAGGAGCTAACTAGCCATAGACAAGCATAGCTGGCACCGAACAAAGATGGATAAACATCGTTTGTACAAGAAACAAAGGAATGCAATAGAATGAAAGAGACGAGGGAAGAGATATAGCCCGTAGAGGAGAGGTGGCTCTCGCTCCTCGGCCTCTGTACAGGTCGGATCTCGGCCCTTGGGTCTTCTCTTCGTCCCTCTGGACTCCTCGGCTCACTCTCTCTCTAGACCGTATCGGGCGGCGGCCGTATCGGTCGACGTAGCCGTATCAGTCGACACAACTGTATCGGTCAACGCAACCGTATCGGTCGACGCAGTCGTATCGGTCAGCAGACTTTTGGGGAACTCGACACACTAGCTCCTTGATCTAGGCACTAGCTCTTGCCGGGTCCTCCCTCCAGCTCTCCCCTTGCTCTGTAGGTTGGCAACTGCTATTTATAGGCAGCGAGTTGATGGGAGTTGTAGCTTTTATTGGTCCACGTGTCCTTCATCCATGCTTCGATCTTGAGGCATCAGGCCGCCGTATCGGGCGACGGTTGTATCAGGCAGCGGCCATATCAGGCGACGGCCGTATCGGGCAGCGGCCGTATCGGTCGGCGGCCGTATCGATCGGCAGGGCCATATCAGTCGGCGCGGCCGTATCGGTCGACGCGGCCGTATCGGTCGACGCGGCCGTATCGGTCGGCGCGGCCGTGTCAGTCGGCGCGACCGTATCGGTCGGCGTGGCTGTGTCGGTCGGCGCGGCCGTGTTGGTCGGCGCGGCCATATCGGTCGGCGCGGCCGTATCAGGCGACGGCTGTATCAGGCAGCGGCCGTATCAGGCGACGGCCGTATCGGGCAGCGGCCGTATCGGTCGGCGGCCGTATCGATCGGCGGGGCCGTATCAGTCAGCGCGGCCGTGTCGGTCGGCGCGGCCGTGTCGGTCGGCGCAGCCGTATCGGCCAGGCCCTATCGGTCAGCTGCTGGAATTCTTGTCTTTTCAGGTTCAGTACTTGAGAGTCCCAAAATTGGCTAGTTTCGGTGCCTGCAAGTCTAAAATAGGCTAATTAGCTACATTATTGGCTATTTTCACTACATTATCTAATGGAGAGACAGAAAACATAAAACATGAACAAAAGAGTGCATATTAAGACTAAAGTGGCACAAAACTATAGATAAAATGCATAGAAAATATGCGCTAATTTGGGTGTTATCAACTACCCCAAGCTTAAAACTTGCTTGTCGTCAAGCAAGACTGTGCTCAAAGAACAAAAGATAACATCCAAATTAAGCTTGGCAATAAATGCTAAGGTTAAGAAAAATAGTTTAAAGCATCAATACTCTTGATCCATGTCATTTCAGAACAAACCCCCACCAAACAAGCACAATCCTGCCAAAGTAAGATCAAAGAATTTCCAGGCAAGATTAAGCGAATTCACTATAGCCTGCCAATACTCATGAGGGTTTGAATCATAATTATTTGATCATGAAAGAGTTGTCACTTAGGTGATCATGCGGGTGATGAGTAATGAGCCATCACCATGAATCCATGCATACCATTCAGGAATACCATGCCTCTCACTTAACCATGTCCTAAGAAATAAAGCAAAAAGACTCTAATGACTTCTGAGGATCCCGATCTGCATCAGGTTGGTCCATGTAGCGAGCAACAGTCCCTACAGTCCGAACCAGTTGGTCCAAAGCAGTGAGATGAACTCCTCGTACTGCGCCCGAACCAACCCTGCTACTGAGATGATCTCATAGGTCACCTAGGGGGTTCCTAGTGACTCTCTAATGAGCTTTTAGAGTGGTACTACCAAACACGACATATCCGCGTTCATGAGCGCAGTCATACACCGGCTGGGTACCATCCTCAACTCTCCTAAAAGAGAAAACAAGTGCTCATTTATTGTTCACACTCAGGCTTTTATCATATGCATTCTATTTTTAGGCTTGGGTAAGAACTATATAGATATTTTTGGGATTTTATGGGCGGTCAAACCTCTTTTGCACATTTTTATATTTTTCATCTTTTTGACTCAATCTAATGTGAGAAGGAACATAGTCCATCAAGGAGAAACATTTCATCTTGATCATAGCTCAAAGCCCATCATAATCCGCTTGATACCTGTGTGAGAAGTAGCAATTATGATTCAAGAATCCTTAGAATAGAGGCAACCTTGTGAAATTCGCAGCTAGGAGACTTTAATCATGATTTAGCTCATTCCAACGGTCCTTTACCATGGATTTTCCATTCACAACATAGATCAAGGGAATTTAGCTTTAAGCTATGAAAAATGGACATAACCTTAGATTTATTACCAAACTCAAGGAAAGAGTCAAAGAGAAAGTCAAGCAAGAGGTCAAGCAATTTTTAAGATAAAAATTGTGCATCTAGGCATACAATCAAGCATTTATCTATTAGATTTGCACCATATAGCCATAATTGCAAAGCTAAAAAGCTGAAAATTTTGAAAATTTAAGACTAAATGTAGGAAATAGACATGCACGCAAGAAGGGTGAAGAGAAAAGAAGGGCGAAGCCTACCACCCCAAGCTTAAAATTTTGCTCTTCCTCGAGCAAGACTCAAACTTGAAATAGTGAGGCAGGAATGCATGAGTTTAACGACATTTATTGAAGTTCTAAAGATGATGCATGGGTGCAAGGATATCAAAATAGTTAGAGGAAAGAAATTAACCAACAAGAACATGAAAAGCAAAATTTATTGTAATAAAAGGGAGGGAGGGTGGGTAAGAGAAAAGGGGGTGGTTGCCCCATGATACCGACACTGGGATCCCAAATTCTCAGGTTTGGGACCAATGTCACCTATGTCTTGCCGACGAGTTCCGCCACATAATATGAGTAGAATAGGCGGATGTGTTGGCCCTACCGAGTCTGAAGAAGAAAAGTAAAATCTGGCAACTCGGTGAAGTCATCTTTGTGCTGGAATTGATTTGAGCTGCACTGGGATGAATTCTTTGGCAAATCATCATCAAGGTACCTTCCATTGTATGAATCTAAAAATGAAGGTCCTGGGATGTCTACGCAGGATGAGATGGATGAGAGAGGTTGGATTTCATCTTGATGACTCATATCTTCTCTATCCATCTCTACACTTGAGGTTGGATGTTCAGATAGATCTTCATGTACAGTCTGAGTCATCCAATCATCTTCTGTGCAAGAAGTACCCCCTGAAGAATCTGTTTGTGGTTCTACCACCCCAAGCTTATCACCTGGTGTGGAGTCAGGGGTGTCTTCATGCTCAACAGCCATGTTGTAGTGAACCGTCCATCCTACCCCCTTGATGTCCACCAAGCCTTGTAAAGGTATGGTGGCGAATGATGGCTCGTGCTGCTCCAACTCGTCTTCGTTACTATACTCACTGCTCCATGTTGAGCAGCTGTCATCGTCGTCGTCGTCGAACAAATTGTTCCAAACCATGGTTGACGTAATGCTCAAAGTAAAATGACAAGTCTTAATATGAGAAATGTCACTCTGGTCTGGTTCAATATCTGACTCTGGTTCCTCAAACCAACCTTCTGGTTGTGAGGTCGATTGGCTTTTTGAGTCTTCATCATCGTCATCATGGACCCATTCATGTCTATGACTCATTTCTTCCATTGATTCATCAGCTGGGTCATCTGGATAGAATGAAGGGCTTTCCCAAGTGGGTTGGTCTTCACAGAAAAATCCTAGTGAATCTAGTTGATGGTCTGAATAGGATGGTGATTCATACTCCACTTCATACCCAATGGAATGGTCTTGATGACTAACATCTTGATTGTCTTGTGATGGCAGTTGTAACTGAATTGTAACCAGATCGATGAGCTCTTGGAGCCTCCTGCCTTGTTCAACATCTTTATCATTAAGTTGTTGTACTTGAGCAGCAATGCTTTCGAGACCCGTCGATTCTACCATGCACATATAAGGGGAACCCGCTGTATCAAACTGATGCTTTAGGATGGATCCTTGTTCAACGGTTTGAATTATACTACTACTGCGGTCTGGAGCCTCGGTGGCTACTTTGAGATGATGCTCCTGCTTGTCTAATAGTTGCTGGAGCGGATCGACGTTTTCTTGGAGATGAGGAACTAGGGAGGTGAGTACCTTGACACTTTCTCCAGCTAACTCCACTGCCTTGATCAGTTCTTGATCCCATGATAGCACATGAGTCGATGGTTGACTGGCAGTCTCCTTTATTGGAATTTCAACATATGACGACGGTGGAGGTGAGTATAACTCGACTAGTTGCAGAGCACGACCTTCAATTATTTGCCAGCAGTCAGAACTGCAGAAAAACTCAGGAGGACAGGTGGACAAGATGACTTGTCTTGCGGAAGCAAGGTCCATGGCTGAAAAAGGCATGAGAAAAAGAAAAGTGATTTAGTATATATGAACAAGTATGTGTAAAGTAAGAGGAAAACTATGCATGTATATACAGACTTATAGTGACAAAACAAAATCTACTAGGCGTGTAAACGTGGAAAAACCACGTCCCTGGCAGCGGCGCCAAAAGTTGACCGGCCTTTTTCACACGTCCGAAAATGAACGCGGGACAAAGGAAGGAATCAAGCTATAAATTTATAACCCGAAACCTTCTAGGCCCCCACAACTTTATTACGGGGTCGAAGTAGATATACGGGGTCGAACACAGGGATGTGGTGACATTTAGGACGCCACAGATCTCGTTCTTTAGTCAGATAAGCCAAGATAATAGTGGATAAAAATAAATGCTAGAACTAGTCTAGCAGGTTGTCACGATATAAAACAAAACAAAGAAAAGAAAACAAAACAAAACAGAGCTCGTGAGTCTACTAATCAGAGAAAGAGAGATCCTGGCTATGTAACCACAAATGGGGTAGTATATGCACTCGTTCTCGGGCGTAGACAACCCTTGAACACCAAAGCAAGCATCTAGTATGCACAGTGGCATCTGTCCTGTGGGGTCGTCCCACTCGCTCTCGCGATGCATGACTAGAACCATCAACAATATGTCAATGACCCTCTCTCGAGGAATGACATATCAACACCTCGGAATACACTAAGTTCCCTCTCGGGTCTTAGGATATTCTGGGGTGTTAGGAACATAATACCATGGATCATCCTCCTCTCGGGTTCAGATCCAAACTATCATCTCTTAGCTATTCCTATAACAGATCTCTCGATACAGGAAGAAACAACAGTTCAAGCGAGTAAGAGATCAACCAAACTAGAAATCATAACTTGGAAAGAGAAAATAGAACATGCAACATACTAGATCTGATATGAATCTACTTGCTTAAGGAAAAAGTATATAAACATACCCAGATCGGGCTGCATAGCCAAGAAGGAGCTAACTAGCCATAGACAAGCATAGCTGGCACCGAACAAATATGGATAAACATCATTTGTACAAGAAACAAAGGAATGCAGTAGAATGAAAGAGAAGAGGGAAGAGATATAGCTCGTAGAGCAGAGGTGGCTCTTGCTCCTTGGCCTTTGTGCAAGTCGGATCTCGGCCCTTGGGTCTTCTCTTCGTCCCTCTGGACTCCTCAGCTCACTCTCTCTCTAGACCGTATCGGGCGGCGGCCGTATCAGTCGACGCAGCTGTATTGGTCGACGCACCCGTATCGGTCGACGCACCCGTATCGGTCGAAGCAGCCGTGTCGGTCGACGCAGCCGTATCGGTCGGCAGACTTTTGGGGAACCCGACACACTAGCTCCTTGGTCTAGGCACTAGCTCTTGTTGGGTCCTCCCTCCGGCTCTCCCCTTGCTCTGTAGGTTGGCAGCTGCTATTTATAGGCAGCGAGTTGATGGGAGTTGTAGCTTTTATTGGTCCACGTGTCCTTCATACGTGGCTTCGACCTTGAGGCATCAGGCGGCCGTATCGGGCGACGGTCGTATCGGGCAGCGGCCGTATCGGGCGGCGGCCGTATCGGTCGGCGGCCGTATCGGTCGGCGGGGCCGTATCGGTCGGTGCGGCCGTGTCGGACGGCGCGACCGTATCGGTCGGCGGGGCCGTATCGGTCAGCACGGCCGTATCGGTCGGCGTGGCCGTGTCGGTCGGCGCGGGCATGTCAGTTGGCGGGGCCGTGTCGGTCGGCACGGCCGTATCGGTCGGCGCGGCCATATCGGTCGGCACGGCCGTATCGGCCAGGCCCTATCGGTCAGCTGCTGGAATTCTTGTCTTTTCAGGTTCGGTACTTGAGAGTCCCAAAATTGGCTAGTTTCGGTGCCTGCAAGTCTAAAACAAGCTAATTAGCTACATTATTGGCTATTTTCACTACATTATCTAATGGACAGACAGAAAATATAAAACGTGAACAAAAGAGTGCATATTAAGACTAAAGTGGCACAAAACAATAGATAAAATGCATAGAAAATATGTGCTAATTTGGGTGTTATCACCAATCTTTAGAACACGTCAACCTCACTTCCATCATCCTTGAAGTCAATAAGGAGTGGTAAGAAAAGTGTGTCTATCAGAATCACAATAATTACAATGACAATTTCTTAGATAACAAGTTATGGGCTAAGATCACTGGGCAACTAACTTACTTGCCTCATGGCACCAAGGAATCATTCATTCATACACCAATGATTTTCTGCCTTCACCTCAACCTTGCATGTACCATCATTAGTCGTATAGGTTATCTAGGTGTAGTCACCAAAACCAATCTCTACTTCCAATGAAGCATCTAAATGATGTGTCATTCAATTGGGACAGTGCATTGATCGATGATCTCCAAAATCAACAACACTCTCACATTCTATGGAGAATCAAATTTTTTCCATGGGGAGCAATTACTCTCATAGCCGGTTACCTTGTCTATGCTCACATCCCATTCATGTTGATGACGATGCAAAAGACGTCTCACTTGATCGATGTCAAGTACATGGTGTCTTCTGCAAATCTCAATATCTTCAAGGAGGATCACATCAACCATTGGTTGTTCTATGACATCTAAGCCATTCTAGAACAACCCCATAATGTTACTTCATAGCAGTGAATCTCATTTACAAGCTCTAAGACATATATGAACATATCCAACAAATAATGAGGGAGCATCCCCCTATTTAGGGTGAGGTTTCTGAGCTTATGTCTAGCAGATGTAGCGTCTCCATTGAGGTGAATGATGAGGAGAGAGGTCCTTCTCTACACTCTTATACATGTCATGAAAAGCAACATATGCCAAAAAATGTAGGGCATCTGGACCCTATGGCTTCACCAATTTCCAACAGTGCTAGACCACATCGAGGGCACCCAAACATGGAGCGGTAGTAGCAGAGACAGAGCCACTAGCTCAACCACACATACCTCTTGTAGTAGGTGCATGAGTAGTGACACACAGGTCTAGGAGACTACTAGTAGAAATGCACTTCCTATGCTGACTATAGAGCAGGATAGACACATCCTTCCCCTACCTCTCCACATTGGGTAAGACAATACACCAAGATGTCATTTCTAGAGCAGCCACCCAGATCTTCCATGAGCTAGGATTCATCAGAAAGACAACGTTGGGATTCATTCTAGCCCCCACCAAATTAGCTTGCCCCTTCACCTCCACAACAACCACCTTCACTGTGTCAGCACGAAAATTGGTGGCATTTCTAGTGATATTCTTTCCCTCCATTATGGATTTAGAGTTTGCTCAAGAATGAGAAAATTTTTAAATTCGAGATGGAGGGTGGGTGTTATGTCTCTGTTTCACCCACTCTATCTTTATTTTTATCATTTTCTTTTTAGATTAGAATTGTGTATGTTTTCGCTATCAGTTTTTTTTTCTAGTTGCATGTAATTGACCATTATCTAGTCAGATTAGATTCAGTTTCTATTTACATGTTGGCTTTGCAAAAATCATCAATATAACACCCATTTGAATGAAATAATTGTTTTTTGTAATTATGAATCACAATTGCCAATGTTGAAACCTACCATGTTACCAATGATCTTCAATAATGTCACTCCCTAGAAAAGATGGCAAGTTGTATGCAATTCAGAGGAATCAAGTTGTAGTGTTTCACTTATTATTCAACGCAATCTTCTTATGCATTGTCATTACTTTTCAATTTACATGATATGATTGAATTAGTTATTGATGTTTGTTCTAGTGCTATGAATTCCCAATTATGAGATACACAATTTCAGCTTCTTCTACACTTGTTACACCACCTTCTCAACCCCATTTCTTGTTGAAAATGACTTAAAATGCCAAAAATAATTTGTCAAACTTCAAGTTTGGGGTGTCCCCATCTCTCTCAACTCTACATCTTACATACCTCAATTATGTAATAGGGGATTCCCATAAATATAAGATGCCAATGATCACACCAAAAAGAAAAAATGAAATTAATATAATTGCAACAAAAATAAAGAAATATCAAGTCCATTGGAGGAGAGGCGCATAGAATTTTTCCTTCCATACCTCCATTCACTCAATTTTCTATCTTGGTGAAGTAATCACCCCAAAAGTAATTTCCTTCACATTTGGACATATACTTTTGCAAATCTCATAGGGATATGTGGAACTATCTCATACACCATTGATATTATGATTGTAACTTGCATGTTTGATATGGAAACTTGTTTGTGAATGTGATGTCAAAATAGGGAATTTGAAATTGCACCTTGTGATTCTAGGAGATAGGGTTGTTTGTCCACATTTTGTTGTATGGAATCAAGTGATGTTATGAAAGAGAGCATGCCAGGCTAGTAGTATAATTTCATAGGTTTTTCTGATTATATGTTTCTCAAGGATGAGCAACATTCAAGTTTGGTGTATTTTGATGAATGAGTTTTCATCACCTATTCATTATGAAGTCTAGATTAGTTTTACTCATTCTAGTTGTCATTTCCATCATGTTTTCTTAGCTTTGCTATTTTGTCTTTGTTCTTAAATAGTAAGATTTTGATTAGATTTCTTTCTCTTATCCAGAAGAAAGCACACATCAACTCAAGGGAAAAATAGATTTCCTTCCATAGACTCAAGTTCCAAAGATGGAATGGATTCTAAAGAAAATTGAAGCTAAATAGTACAAGTCATGCATGTTAATCGGGCAATTCGATCCCATGATCGATCAACCAACTTTCCCACCCAAATAATATCCAAGCCACACATCAGATTGGTGGATCTTCATCATTGGTCAACTAATCAGAAGTCTGTCCCAATTGGTAGAAACTCTGAAGTATTTTCTAGATAATGATTTTTCAATACCCTCATTCAGTTATCCACCTATAGTAGAGTTCTCAAGGATGTGTTTGATCAAATGATCCACCTCACTAATTGACAAACCATCAAATATGCCTCCAAAGTCAAAAGACAACTATCATCTCAAGCAACCGCTTGATCAATCGAGCTACTCCTTAGATTTATCAAACCACTAGTTCTCCAGAGAGATGATATGAATGATGATCAATTGATCAGTCTCGATATTCGCCTATCTAGAAGTCCATTAGGCACACATCCAAGTGGGTGATCAGCTGAGAAGACACCTATTTGCATGATCAATATGGTAGATATAACAATTTTCCACAACTGCCAATCGAAGGCTAATTTTGTAACAAAAAGCAAGAAATACCTAATTAACAGACATTTCATTCACTCCTAGTATATAGCATGTTTTGGAGCAGAGAGTAAGAGGAGAATGACAAGGTAGAAAACCATTCTCATGGAGTTCTTTGAACTTTTAGTTATGGAGTGGATTGCGGAAGCTAGAGACTTCTTCATACTACTATCTTCTCCATTAGTTGCCTGCTTTTTCCTCTCTATTCCTGTATTTGTGTTTGTTCCATGAATATGAGTGAGCAGACCTTTTCACTGGAGCATGGGCAATAGCCCTATCACCCGTACACTATTTAGATGTCACCAAACTCAATTTTTCTTAGTATATTAAACCATACTTCATTCTATTCAAGCTTGTTTCTTGAACCGGTCTCTCAACCAACATGTTTGATGAATTCATAATCATAACTAGCATGAAAGGTCCCTAAATGTGGATAACAAGCATGGGATTCCATATGTGATCAAAGAAGGGATCCTATAAGTCATTGGATCGTAACATGTGGATAACAAGAGCTCGAGCCCATGGGGAATGCAATCCTTGCAGGATTTGTGTTTTGAAAGGAGGTGAACTGTTATGGAACTAGTTCAATTGTTGAGATTAGTTGAATTGTAATGACTAGGGTAGGTACTTAGGAGATGACAATGAAATCCAAATTTCCTAGTGTTCTTTTAGTATTAAATTCAACCCATCTTTTAATATGTACTTTACTTTGAAATGTTTTAATTCAGTGATTAGTCTAACATCACTCTCAACAAATCAATTTTAAAACATGTTGTTATAGACCAGCGTTCAGAAAAGCGCTATTCGGTGTACGGGCGGACGGGGCATTGAATAGAGTATATGCGGTATGCGGGAGTATATGCGGTTTTGGATTTTTTTAATAAATTAATATATCTATGCATATTTATATATCAGTCATATAGAATTATATATCACATTGAACAATTACATACAAGGACAACATAGAATGATTAATTAGAAGAAAGGGAGCAACACTATCATATAAATATTTAATTAGAAACAAAAAAAATATCATATAAATTTCATTTCTTCAATTCCATGTATGTGTGTTTGGAAAAGCGGTGATTAAGCGGCCACATAAGCAGGTAATCGGCCGCATAATTGGGCCTGGACCGATTATTGGTCCGCTTTGACATATGCGGTGCAGTCCCCTGTCCGAACCGCTTAAGCGGCCGCATATGCAGTCGCACGGACCGATTTCCTGCACACTGTTATAGACGAGTTCTTATGGTGATTTCTTAGTAACATTATCTTTTGGGTTTGAACCTTTGCCATAGTAAATTTTATCTCTCCCCTTGTGGGTAAGTTAGTTGCAATCATAATAAAGGCTTTAAAACCTAGGATAATTCTTCTTAGTGAATTGCATGTGATATAACTCACATCACCTAACAATCTTTACAAGATATAAGGATATCTAGATTCCCTAGATCTCTCCATATAACCTTAGTTCAAACCAAGGTAACCAAAGAGGGAGAGATCACTGGCTAGATCTATTGTGGTGTATTATTCAGAGTATATCCACAAATCTCATGCTTGTCTTGGGTAGATAGGTCACACTACCACTTAGGGTAATAACACTCCATACCACATGCTAACATATTATAGCAATTCACAAACCATTTCGAATGGACCATCACCCTTTACCAAGTCCCAAGATTATTTAATGAGGATAGAGCATAACGACCCCAAACATATCCATAATCCATATATTCACTAAGATATGGCTTCAAGCATGTTGTCACAACTTTACATTGCTACAATATTTACTTGTTTTACTATTTCCCCCAACAACCTAGGGGAATAGTTCTACAAATTCAAGGTTGTACAACTTACATTCCTCTTTATTGGTTATATTTGTTATCCTACATCTTCATAAAATATGTTATAGATAAAGACAACATGATAAATTACATAATCATTCATTACTAACTTTAGAAGATATAAAATCTTTGATCATCAGAATCAAACTTCTCAAAGCATTGATATATATGCCTTTATTCATATCAATGTATTTCACTAAACTAGACCCTTTGAGGTAAGGGTGTTAACAAAACCTTCCTAGAAATCAGTAGGTACCATACTAGTAGAACCCATGGCATGGAAGTTTAAATTAGGATTTTGATCCATCCTAATTCTATAAAAGAGTCTTATTTCACAAGTCAACAACATGACAACAAGAAAATTGGTATGAAACATGTATTAGAATGTACTTATGATAACATTAGCATTCAGTTAACACATTACAAACATTGTAAGTCACATTATAATAAAATAGGTAGAGATATTTAATCTTCTAAAGTCATCAGGAATTGACACTACTTTGAAAAGTTTTAAATAAGCATCTTAAATGTAAATACACTACTTGTGGTATGTAGATCCGACACACAATCCATATTTATGATATATTATGTTAAAGGTGTGTAAAGTCACCATCTTTTAGAATTTTAAGGAAGAACTACAACAAGATTTTTACATGCATGCTTTAGTAGGAAATAAATGAGTTAAAGGTTATATCACTCACCTGATCATAGTAAAAATAAGTCTTCTCACAAAGAATAATGGTGAAGCTTCACGCTTTACGAAAAACTCAACAACTTAAGGCAAACATTCCACAAAATTGTTCTATAGGAGTTGATCCACTACCTAAGAGTAATTAAAGCAAAGTCAGAGCACGAAGAATATGGTGTAAGAGTCAATAGTGAATAACCTAGATAAAAACCTCCTACAAAGTGTCCAAAGAAAGCAAGAAGGTGGTAAATCTTTAAGAGAGTGAATGATCAACGTTCTACATACTCATATCTAAGCTCTAAAACACCAGATAGCACGTTGCACATCACTTGAAAAGAGAATGAAGGAAAAAAGCAATAAAGTCAAATACCAATGAAATAAGAAATCCCAAAGGTTGTCACCAACTGATGGTGTCCCAGTCCACTATAGCATTGCAGGGTTCAACTCACACAAATAAGATGAGAAGAAAGGATAAGAGGGAAGGTCTATATGGCTCTAGAGGATATAGAAAACATGGTCAAATATGTTATGTCATTGGTGAAAGATTTCATACCTTTGTCAGTCAATAATATCATGCATAGAAGGGCCCAACACCCCATCAGTACACGAAACCAAAAACTTCATTTGGTACACCACATTGATTAATTATCAGTCACACAAAATAGAAGCTCGTCTATCACTATCATCGGTCCAAGACCTATAGAAAGCCATCAAAAAAGATGCTCTTGGGTCATCATCACAAAACTATATCTATGGAACCACCATTCCATAATGAAGACCTTCCATTGGAACCCAATCTATGAAAACCAAACTCTCAACCATATGGTTGTAGAGTCAGTAGACAACTAACTAAAAGATAGAAGGTCACAAGACCAGACATTCCCATCAATTTTCAACCAATGAGAGGGTAGAAGAACCCCTTTAGTCTTCAACCAACAAAATTATGAACATACACGAATTGACAGAAAGTGTAAGAGCCTTATCAGACCTCAATCGTGGAAAGACTTGATGCACTTCCATCAGTGTTCTACCAATGGGAAGGCAAACCACTTCCATCATTACTTGACCTATGATAGATAAGTAAGATGTGGTAGGATCACCTAAGTGAATCCACCATGTCTGAACAAGGAAGGGAGAAAAAGGAATTAAACATTTATATATAAATTTCAAGGAAACCCTCAATTATAGGTAATTTTTGCATAGGCCCTCAAGCAAGGAATAAACCAAAAAAGTACTTGAAACATACATCAACAACATCTAGATAGGTGATTGAGGTAATAGAATAGGATTAAGGAGTTAAGCAAGGCAATGGGTATTCAATTATAAAACCATGAAATGGATTTTGTCCCCAAAATCCTTAGGGAGAAGAGTTGGGGTTTTCTTACACATTTCTTCCTAAAGTTTCCATGTAGCTTCATCTACACCACAATAATGTCATATCACTCTTACTAGCATGGTATCTTTCTACCTTAGTTTTTGTACCTGTTTGTCCAAAATAAAAATTGTACCATCCACATCATATATTTTAGTGTTGAATTTCAGTTGAACTGGCTAGATTGTGTGCTCGGTTCCTGAATGGCACTTTTTTACCATGGATACATGAAACACATTGTGTGTCCTCTGGAGTTTAGGTGGCAGCTCCAGATTTATATGCCACCTTCCTAAATCATGCAACAATAGGATAATGTATCGAAACGTGAGTGCCAACTTACCCGACCTTCCAAATCTCAGAGCTCCCTTCCATGGTGACACTTTGAGATAGATTTTTACCCTCATTTGGAATTATAACGGTATGTGAGGATTTGTTGCATATGCTTTTTTTGGATCTTGTGTCACCTAAAACTATTGTTTGGTTATCTTGATCTTTTGTGTTATTGTTTTTACTAACCCTGGGCCCAAAAGTTGATTTTCACCTACTTGATACCAACATAAGGGTGATTTACATTGCTTCCATACAAAGACTTACACAATTCCATGTCCAAACTCCTATGATAGTTGTTGTTATAAGAAAACTCAATCAAGATGAGGTGATTGTCCCAACATTCTTGAAATTGTAGAGCACATAGCCTCACTAGGTCCTCTAAAGTTTGTATTGTCGTTTCTGACTAACCATCCATCTATGGATGAAAGGTGATACTTAATTTTAGCTTTGTCCCCTGTGATTCATGAAGACCAACCCAAAACCTTTTAGTGAATTGTAGTTCTCAATTAGACACTATTTCTACTAGCACCCCATGTAACCACAAAATGTTATATACATAAATATATAATATCTTCTCCATTGAAAAGGTAGTCTATACTAGAAATAATAGTGACACCTTGGTCAATTGTTCAACTACAACATATATAGAATCATGTCATTGTTCTAGGAAGACCGGAAAAAAATTTCATAGTCACATTATCACACTTCCATTCTAGAATTGGTAAGGATTGTAGAGTTCCTACTATTTTTTATGCTCTGCCTTGACTTGTTGACAAATGGAACACTATAATAAAATATTTACCACATCCTTCTTCAGTTTGGATCGACAGTATAAATCCTTGAGGTTGTGATACATCTTAGTTCTACCTAGATGAAGCACATACATAGAAGTGTGTGCTTCTTTTAAACTGTCTTTCTCATCTTGTCCACATTAAGAACCAACATCATGTTATCATTACACAAAACCCCTTTCTTTGACTCATGAAACCCATCATGCTTTCCATTGGCAAGGTTTGTCCTAATGTTCTAAAACACAGTTTCATTTATTTTTGCATCCTTGATCTATTGTGTCAATGTAGACTTGACCTATATCTAGGACAATAGTCCCCCAAGCATGGAGCCCCCCATCTATACATTCATATGTCATAGAGATACCAACGTGTCTCTCCTTACAGAATGCATGGAGTACAATTGTGCAGTTTCAGATAATGAAAGTGATGGCCTTCTACTTAAAGCATTTTCTACCACATTCTCCTTTCCTAGATGGCACATTATTGTGCAATGATAGTTCTTTATCATCTTGAGCCACCTTCTTTGCCTCATGTTCATCTCTTGCATCCAGATGAGGTATTGAAGATCTTGTGATTAGTGAAAATTAGAAAATTATTCCCATACATGTTTTGTCTCTAGATCTTTAATACCAAGACTACTATGTCTAACTCTATATAATAAGTAGGGTAGTTCTCCAAGTACTTCTTAAACTGTATCGAAACAAATGAGATCACATGTTTATCGTACAATCAACATGCACCCCATACGTTCCTGTTAAGTGTCACATAACATGTATTACCCCTTCCCAGGATCTGACATTAATAAAATTGGTGAATATGTCAACTTATCCTTCCTGATTTGGAAGATCAATTCACAATTCTCTGTCCATACTAAAGGTACATCTTTCTTCGTCAGTCTTTTTAGTGGAAGGATATTGTGCTTACACTACTACAGAAAATGCTTTTTACAACAATTCATTTTTCCATTTTACAACAGGTGTTAACCATTGTATTAGATCGCGTGGTCTTATGGGGGGGTGCTTTATACAACATGTGATCACATGTTGTAATAGATGTATTTTATACAATAGTTAAAACATGTTGTCTTTTGATGAATGGCCTGTTGTAATATGGGTATTTTACACAACATGTGGTGCACCCGTTGTACTATATATACTACAATAGTTAAACCACGTTGTCTTTTGCTATACACACGTTGTAATATGGGTGTTTTTTAGAACATGTGGTTTATCCATTGTAATATATATTATACAATAGTTTAAGCATGTTGTCTTTCACTAAACACACCTGTTGTAATAGGTAGGTTTATTACAACATGCAGTGCACCCGTTGTATTAGGTAGGTTTATACAACAGTTGAAGCATGTTGTCTTTCCATACATTCAACTGTTGTAATAGGGTTGTTTATACAACATGTTGCATGTTTGTTGTAATATACACATTTTATACAACATGTTATGCATGTTGTAGTTCACTGGAAACACATGTTGTAATATGTGTGTTTTTTCCAAACACACCTGTTGTAATAGGTATGGATAACACAACATGTGTTGTTTGTTGTAGTATCATACATTTTACAACATATCATTAATTGTTGTCTTTGATTAGAGTTTGACTGGTCTTATATCTAACTAATTTTATTAATTAAATTAACGATGTTGTTAATAAATTGTAATAAATATGAAATTATACTTTTTTCATTTCACAAACAAGCACATAATTGAATAAATTTTCCATCAAACCTTGAGATAAACTCGTACTAAATTTAATAAATATTCTATCATCCATACAAAGATTGAATAATACAAAGTGTTGAGTATCCACTCTAGAATCGAACTAAAAACAAACAAACAAAATTTCACATTGGTCTGTGCTAAAGAATAAATGTCTCCCCCTCATGTAACATAATCTTATGTATTCTCAAGAACACATGTCGCCCACTCATTTTGGACCTCGCCGATTTCTTCTTGGTTAAAGCAACTGCCAATATACTTCGAATAATACTGCAATCATATGACAAATATATCAACATATTGTCTTTTTCAATTTATTTAGCAATTTGAAAGAACTAACAGAATATAACGATAAGTAGCTTATACATTCAGGAATATTTCCAATTCTTGCATCAATGATGTCTCTCATGTAATTCAGTACATAATACCCGCAATCTATGTTGTTTGACTGCTTTAGACACTGTATCAAAATATGAATTTATTATCCAAATAATTATGAGAACTTATTAGCAAATAAGAGGATGGAAGTATAAAAAACTAATACAATGTATGCGTATATAGAATCAAATTTAAAAAATGGAAAATTGTTGCTTGATGTTAATGCATGATGCTATATATATATATTTAGAGATATAATGCTTGAGGATAAATGGGAATATACAAGGAGGAGTAACATGTTAAATCAGACAAGAGAAACAACATTGACAAGCATTACTATTAAGAATATAATTTATTAAGCATATTAACAACAATACTAAATACATCCATTAATGTTAATTGGCAAACTATTAGTTTACACCAATATTATAATGATTAAATAAGACACTGATATCTATGAGTAACAAAATACTTTAGGATCTATAATTAATAGTATACTTTGTGACATGTTAAATAATTTTATATAATTTATAAACAATTACTTAAATGTATTATAAATATAACAAGTACATAGTTGTATGGTTAATGAGGAAAAGTAAACCAATATCTATAATTTTTTTATACTGATAGAATACCAAATACTTTATAAAGTATATATAAATAATTAAGTATTTAACAAATATAGCAAGTACATAGGTAATATTAAAACAAAAAATCAATATCTATAATTAATAATATACTCCATGGGATATCAAATAGTATTATATTAGGTATAAATAACTAAATGTATAATGTATATAGAATCAACATAGTCCATAGATGTATATGTTATGTGATCGGATTTATGTTGATTATTTTCTATTATGAGTGTAATTTATGTTAGGAAAAATAACTTCAAATGAAATATGATAGTCTTAGTAGTACATGGTTTCACAATAAATTAATTAATAACATTTTTAATATATTTGTATTTTTTTGAATTTTTATACATCAATCAATATTTGTTAAAATAATGTAATTGCATGTATCTTATGATATTAATTCTTTAAATTATACTTCTATTCACAAGTTGTGCATATATTACTCCTCTAAAATTATACATATTTTTTTCATCATGATGTCAAAGATAACATAATTTTTATATTTAATTTCCAACGCTACATAGAAATAACAATCATAATAATCTAGTGAACAATATATTGTCACTACATTTATTGAGTTTATTAGGTAAAATTAATAAATAGGTTTAACACCAAAGTATCTTTATTTAAAATAAATTGCTATAGTGTTGTTTTTTAATTTTTAAATAATAATAGTAATGTTCACATTGTACTACTTATATATTCAATTTTCTTAGCTTTATGTTACTTTTTAATTACTTGAGTTGTCAAGCTCATCAAGTAGGAAATTATTTGTTGGATTAAAAAATATAATAATCTACACAATCAATATTGAACACTAAATTGATGTGGTTTTTAGAAACCTATATTTATGAAAAAATAATTTAATAGAATAGTTGGTCTTATAAAAAAGATTAAATCTTTTCAATATCAGATCTCACCATTTCAAGCTCATCTTTAATGTTAGAAAATCATAAATGTATGTAGCATATTATAATATACATATACAATAATCCATATATATAGATCTAAAATTAAGTACTCCACTAAGTAATGAGTTATTTCCTCAACTTCTTTTTTTATTTATGTAAGATACATCTATTTTCTTGCCTCGATCCAAGTAAATAGGTCGATTGAGACATATTGACACTCAATATGAATTCCACTTATATACTTAACATAATTTTTATATGTGCCCCCCCCCATTAGGGGGTTGGCTCCGCCACTGGCAACATTAATGTTTTAAATTTTCTTACCACTATGTGCGGTTCTTCATTCTAATTTTACAAAGGTGAAAAAAATCCAATAAAAGTGGGCACGTCGTTAAATGTGTTTAATTGTTGGTATGTGAGAGAAGAAAGGCACAAGAGTATGGAAATACACCCTGACCAATAAAATTAATCCAAATAATTTTCCTACACAAATAATTGATAAGTTTTGAATAAAATCTAAAATCCTCGCATAAACAACTAATGTTTGCAATTATACTAGCAACTTGTCATGAAGATTATTTTTTATTAAATTTCCGATCTATTGGATAAAAATACTAAATAAACATGATGGAATAAAATATTAATTTTGAAGAGAGACGTCACAAATTTAAAAAGAATAAATATTAACAAAGATATCGGTAAAGATAAAAAAAATATATAAGATTGATTAAGAAGTATTCTACCGAATTCACTTTTATAAATAAAAAAGGGAACTCGATGCTAATATTTAGACATTTTCTTAACTATAATAACATTATAACTAGTATTACAAATGTAAGAAAATGTTTATTACGAGAAACATCGTAGCTTGTTATATGCATATTATTCCAAAGTAACCAATGAAACAAATATCAATATTTTTTCTTTATGTTCTATTACGTCGTAAAATAATTAAAAGTAGAACTTGAACAAGACTTGTTGAAGGATTGCCACTTTCACTTCCATCTTTCTCATGTCAAGAATAACCGATCACAAACAACAAAGATTTAATCTTTACATGACATAAATTTGGCATATATGTTCATTTATTAATGTGAGTAATCGAGAATAAACTTGTTTGGGCTACAACTATGGTCACCACAAATTAAATAATTTTTTATATAGTGATCTTATATCAGAAAAAATATGCTACATTTCTAATAAAAATGATGAAAAGTTGTTCCGTTAGTAATGCATACCTTGTCAGTCCGATCTTCTTCCTTTAGCACAGCAGGTCAACAACAAAATAACTTTATATTTGCACTTGAACAATCTAAAATTAAACCACCGGATAGCAAGTTCAGAAGAAAACGACCGAACAGTAGGTCTAGAAATGATGATCAGACAACAACTCTAGAAGGGAACTCCAATACGGTATTTGCAGAGTAGCAAATAGCAAGTTTTATACCTGATAATACATAACAGGAGCAATCAACAGCCCTCGGATAACGTGGATGATTGTAGAAAATGAAACAAGGGTTGAAGGAGAGATACATTCGAGAAAGAAACATGAGAATAGAATCGAATCGGAACGGACAAAAGCTTTGGCGGCTGGAAGACGATGGCCAACAGTCTGTGCTTTGTGCGGAGCAGTGTACTACAGAACCGACGAAGTTGACAGAAGGATGGAGCGTAGAGAAGAAACCACCAAAAGGATGGAGTGCCTGCGGCCGTCGGGTGCGAGAAGAAACTAGTGGAAGGATGGAGCACCGACGTCCGTTTTCCTCTCCCTAACGAATCCCCATGTTTCCCTCTCCCTTCATCCGTACTCTTCATCTCTTCAACTAATCAGTCTAATCCCATGTTTCCAAGCCCCTCTCCACCTGCTCTCTCCTCTTTATATCTCATTAAAACTCTATTCTCTCTAACTTCTTTACAAAAACGAAACGTTTCAAAACAATAAACACACACCTCTCTTCGTCTCTTCCTATTTTCCTCTCAAAAAATTCAAATGATATTGTTGTTTCCATCATTCACTCATTCAACCACATTTGCCTACAATTATCTCCATCCACGTTCCAACAACTCCTCCCACAATTATCTTCATCACTCAACCACACAATAAATAAATAAGGAAAACAATTTTATATTTAATTTTTCCATTTTACCTTTCAATGACTATGTGATCCGTGCAACTTGATTCATAGTAAGCCAAATATTTCTTTTTATTGATACATTTTTCACCAAAAAACGTTCACGGTCCCTCTCCCCGATTCTCTGCACGATATATCCAATATTTTCGGTCCCTCTCCCCGGTTCTCTGCAAATAGATTATGAAAGAAAAATATGTTACATAATATGTTTGATGTACTGTTTAACTAAGAACATATGTGGTTATTATTTTAAAATATAAAAATTTTGAGATTAAAAATATAGTATATAAACATATTAAGTACTTGACTATTTTTTCATCCAATGTAAATTAAATATATTCGGTATGGCACATGCAGGTGCACGTGTGTGTTTACTAGTAATAGAAAAGAATCAGTAAAATCCGCACACATAACATATACATCTATGGACTATGTTGTTGCTATATACATTATACATTTAGTTATTTATACATAATATAATACTATTTGATACCCCATGGAGTATATTATTAATTATAGATATTGGTTTTTTTTAATATTACCTATGTACTTGCTATAGTTGTTACATACTTAATTATTTATATATACTTTATAAAGTATTTGGTATTCCATAAAGTATAAAAAAATTATAGATACTGGTTTACTTTTCCTCATTAACCATACAACTATGTACTTGTAATATATATAATACATTTAATTAGTTGTTTATAAATTATATAAAATTATTTAACATGTAACAAAGTATACTATTAATTATAGATCATAAAGTATTTTGTTACTCATAGATATCAGTTTCTTATTTAATCATTATAAAATTGATGCAAACTAATAGTTCACCAATTAACATTAATGGATGTATATTTGGTATTGTTGTTAATATGTTTAATAAAAACACATTACTTGTTAATTATGTAACAATGAGATGTATTTATAAAAATAAAGAAATGTCACTTATTTTATATTGTTTACCCTAATTTAATGTGTTTATATTTCTAATTCTAACTTAAAATCATATTGATAATAACGTTATTTATAAATAACATTTACATAATTTGAAAATAGGTTAATAAGCGAGTGAAGCATATAAAATATAAAAAGAAAAATTAACTTTGATACCATGCTACATTTATAAAACATATATATGTTAAGAAAAATTAAAATTGGAAGGGGGCACTTGCCCCTTCTTGCCCCCCTCCCGCCACCACTGGTCAGGGATTAGCCTTGGGAACCAGTTCTAGTTTGGTTAGGACTTTTATTCCTGACCAGGTAGCCCTGACTTATAGTGGATTTTGTTGTAGTGAGGGGGTAATTATTCCATATGTATTTTAGTATGTACATATATTGGAATTGGGTCGATTTCAGGTCAAAATATCTACCCAGAGTGAAAAACTATCATTCACATGACCACAAAAAATATGATTTTGTTCAACCTACCACTCAAACAAAAATCCACCCATATTGTTAGCAAGGTATAGCATGTTGTGTGACAATGGTCTTTTACAACATGTAGCTAGTACAACAGGTGATATCATGTTATGTAATAATGGTATATTACAATGGTTTAGTTTATGTTGTGTAATGGTGGTCTATTACGACGATTTGTTATGTGTGGATATTACAACAGGTCACAACATGTTGTGTAATTATAATATGTAACAATAGGTTAGAGTTTGTTGTCTCATATCGGGATATAACAATGAGTTTCAATATGTTGTATTATGGTGGTCTATTACAACATATACCAAATACAACATGTAAAGGCCCGTTGTATAATTAATACATACTACAATGTGTGAGTCTGTGTTGTGTAATGATGGTCTATTACAACATGTGACTATTAAAACGGGTCAAGATATGTTGTGTAATTAATATCTTTTACAACGGGTTTGAATATGTTGTAATACTACAGCCTATTACAACACTTTAGTAGTTGTTGTAGTATCCCCCTATACTACAATGTGTTTGGCATGTTGTAAATGACTTGTGTTGTATAAAATATACAATATACAACACAAAAATAGGCTTGTTGTGATAAGTATGCTAACTACAACACAATCATCAGAACTGCTGTCTATCTCCCATTGTAAAAAACATTTTCTGTAGTAGTGTTAAATTCTTACTAAACCTCCTTTAATGCTCTATGAACCCAAGGAAACTTTGTACTTCCATTAATATCTTTGAATACTTTCACAACAAGACTGAATTCACTTTCTTGGGAGCTACAAAAATCCCTCATATAGATATGAATTGGCCAAGAACAGAAACTTCTATCAACCACAACTAACAATTGCTAAACTTTGTATACAAATGGTGTTGCCTCAAGAGTACCAATTTCAATTGAATATGTTGCTCATGCTTCCCATGGTACATGGAGTAGATAAAAATGTCACATACTAAAACTACTATAAACTAGTCCAAGTAGAGGTTGAACACCCAATTCATCAGGTCCATGAAAGTTGTAGGTGTGTTGGTTAGCCAAAATGATATACCTATAAACTTGTAGTGCCATACATAGTCGTAGAAGTTGTCTTAGGTATGTCTTGTTCCTTGATCCCCATCTGGTGATACCATGAATGCAAATCTAACTTTGAGAAAGACATGGCTCCTTAAGTTGATCAAACAAGATGTCAATCCTCATTAAGGATACTAGTTGTCATTGTGACCTTGTTTAACTGCCTATAATATATGCATAAACATATGAAGCCATCCTTCATTTTGACAAACAAACTAGGAGCACCCAATGGGGACGTACTCAACTAAATGAAGCCTTTTTCTAACAGCTCATGTAGTTTCTCCTATAAATCTTTCAGTTTATAGGTGGCATTGTATACAGTGCTTGTGCTACATGTTGTGTACTAGGAAGAAGATTAATCTCAAATTCAATCTCTCAAGGAGGTGGAATGACACGAAATTAATACGAGAAAACATCTTAAAACTGTCTAAATATGGTTACGTCAAAGATAATACTTATATCTACCTTACTATGAACTACATGATCTAAAAAAGCATCACACCCTTGTCTCATCTACTTCTTAGATATTGCAACAAACACCAAACACATAGGAAGAGTTTGGTAGTCTCCTTGGAAATCCCAAGAGACATCTCCCGCTAAAAACTCAGCAACCTTTGACCTATATTCCAATACCACTCTATACTTCTTTAATGTATTTTTTCTAAGGATCACATGAAATCCACATATCTCAAGTTCCATAAGGTCCACTTGAATGCTACATTTAGAAAGGATGAAAATGTTGGATGGCAAAATGTAAGAAACTGAAACCTAGCCTCTTGACCCTAATCATATGTCTTGGAGGATAGTCATCTTGGTTCTTTAGGCTTAGCAAAACAAGGATAAAGGCATACACATTAGTATCTTAATTGAAACCTTAACATGTAGACATATTAACAAATATGATCTAATGCTTTGATAATTAATATTTAGACCAATAAAGGGTTCATATAATGTGTCACAAAAGATAGTGTTCACTAAAGAGATAATATGCATGTGAGAACTATGTGTTCAGAATTGAGAGAAAAATGTTACATTATCCAAAATATAGAATCAATAAACTAATGAGATAAAAGATAAATACATAAAATTTTGTGCATAAAAATGGCATATATCCTTTTGATTGTAATATGATGGTATTGGAAGAATGATAATAATAATGAAATAATATGTTAACTAAGATAATAATGAGATAAAATGTTAACTATGTTAAACTCATAAAAGGAAGACTAATTGGATAATAATAACATGAGATTCCTTTTCTCTGGATATGTTTCAGTTTAGAGGCCAAGTTTCACACATTTAGGATAATAAGAACCACATCTATTTTTTTAGAAAAGAAAAGTTGATATTCCTCCAAAATATGAAATAAGTAATTAAATGACTCCAAAAGAGAAAATAAATCTTAGATTCATAATCTACACATTAAAAATAGCCTCTGGGTGAATTTTCATATAATTTGGATAATCTTTAATGTTCATGTGTAGATTAGGAGAGAAATTATGTAAAAGCCCAAAATATTAAATAATGAGATAAATAATTACATGCAATAAAATTGATGGCAAATTCGTATCCAACATATTTAACGTGACGTTTTGGTGAAGTTTCATCAAATGTGGAGAATCCTAGAGTCATTAATGCATGAGGAAAGAGAAAATGAGATTTGTTCATTTAATGAATCAAAAGTATTCAAAAGGAAAATCTAATTGCATATTTGTATTCTACATACACAAATTATCTTAGACGTCAAATTTCATTTGATTTGTGATTCATTTGCACCCTCAAATGAAGAGAGAGAAAAGGTAAATAAATATAATGCATCACTTTATTCTTTCTCGATTTGGATATGTTTTTTATTCATTTAATGTCACACTCTTTTCTTGATTTTGTGTGGATCATGGAAGATCTAGATCTTCATCCAATGAAATAAACTTCATCTCCTACCTAGTGTAGCAGAGACCGTGTGTGTATAGTAACCATGGCCGAGAGGTCTGATTTTTCACAAATTTCTCTCTCTTGAAGCAACGGTTCTTTGAGATTTTTCTTGCTTTACGTTCATGAGGGGATTCCACACATAAAAATATATTACTCGAGTCCTAGTTTCCTTTATTTACTGAACATCAAATTTCAGTTCTCCAAGATCTCGTACATTCTACCCTGGAGTTCTCAAACGTGAACCCCACCTATATATAGCAGTTCATATGGCTACACCGCATTTAGCTCTACCCTTATCCACTTCCAATTTCTTGTGTGGTATCATGTTCTACCATCATCAATCAAGTTTTACCCCTTTAGGTTACGACTCTTCTCCTTGAGCCTTGACAACATCGTCGAACAAATAGTTTATAGAGGTGAGTTTACGTGATCCTCTTCTTTCTTCCTCTAATCTTGGTATGAAGAATGGCTACCAACTGTAGTTTTACCAAAATCATGATAACATAATTGCTTCTAGCTTGCAACGATGGTAGGGCCAAGTGAGGGAGAAGAACGATGTGGCATGGATTCTCGATTTTGCCCTCGCTCATCCTCTTGTTTCGTTTTTCTTTTCCAGGGGTAGTTTCATCATTTTTCCTTCTCTTACCGTGTTTTAGATGAGTCAAAGATGACCTTTGACCCAGTGACATGTTCATCTTTGATTGGACCATGTTAGAAGATCTGGTCCCTCTCTTTCCCTCTCTCTCTCTCTCTTTGATTTTATGCTTATTTGGTAATTTCGAGTTTTCTGATTGGTTGATTTTATAAAAATCATAACTTTTGCTCTGGCTATCCAAAAATTAAGTAAAAAAATGTATTAGAATCATAAAAATGAGTTATTTCTAATAAAAATAGTTTCAAATACTGACTTCCATGTTATTTATTATGGATTTTTGATAATTTAATTAATTGATATAAAAGGCACTAAAATTAATAACTAATTCATCTTAACTCCAAGCATAACAAATAAATATGTTTTCTTGATCAAGAGAATCTAATAAATCATTTAATCTAGGTTTTTAGACCAAAATGCAAGATTTTATAGGAAATTCTAGAGTTTGGGCTTCATTTCATTTATATGAATCTCAAAACCCTAATACATTTGAATAATTTGTAAACAGGCAAAGTTGACCTTGGAAACAACTAGATTGGTGAAGAGTGTTTCTAGGACATTGAGATAAGGTATGTTTACATACCCTATTATTCCTTTTGAGCAATAACCTATTTTTATCATTATCTTGGTCCTATCCACACTAGCATACACAATATCTTTTTCATTTGAAAATATGCTTCATGTGAAGTACCTTTTATTTGTTACTGATCTTGTGATCATGTTATATGATTTGACATTCTCTTGGACTCTTTCTTATACATTTTTCATGGTGGAACATTCTTTGGTGATATATGCACTTTTGCCCACGATTAAGGTGGATGTTGACTAGGATCATGTGATCCCACTTTATGTATTTGTTGGATGTTCTCATCTCTCTTATTTGGTTCATTCTTGTTTTTTCTTTTGTTATGCATCATGTGGTGACTACTAGTATAATGTACATGTGCTTTTTATGTGGATTCAAAATTCCCTCATATGAATGAAAATGAGAAAATTCTTGCATATGATAATATTTAGGGAAGACATGTTTTCATGTCCAGGAAGATATTGACAGACCCTGCCACTCCATATTTTAGAGTAGATGTTTACAAAACCTTGTTCACCCCACATTTTTGGTAGATGTGTTATTTCCTAACTACATGTTTATATTGTCTAGTATTGTCACACGTGAAACACATGAGTGCCATATTTTTATACATTGCTCTTATTTTATTTAAACTCTTATTTCTTTTATGCCCAATTGGGTAGTCTGTTTCTTTTTATATGGGAACCCTTTTATTTTACATCTGTTATCTCATTATATTACTCAATTTCCATTTATATGCACATACCAATCTTTTTGTAGATGTATTTTCCTTTTTCTCCTTTTGTTGGGGTATGCTTCCAACCCCAGGTTTAGGTGAAGGTGAATATGGAATTCAACATGGACTTAACTTAAGGAGTTTATGTTTGGAGACAAACTTAATATGATTTAGATTTCCCTCTACTAGATCCTTATGATGTAATATCCATGTAAACCCTATATGGGAGATGTTGATGTACATTTATGGTCTTTTAAAAATTTGAATATAGTCATTACTTTTATTCCGCTTCTATACTCTATGGTCTTTTGTATACCATTATATAAGATTTGAAAATGTTGCTCATGTTCTAGCATACCAATTATGATTATGTTTGGAATGGATGTTGTATTCTTCAAATTTTTAGTAAAGAGATGATTTCACTATTTTATAACATGGTAATAGAGCCCATGTTAGTTGAAATATGACTATTTTAATTTTTTCATCCTAATTAGAAACCATGCCCTAGATAGTTCCCTCCATGTGAGCAGTTCACCCAAGAACTGGTATGTGTTTTTCATAAGATGGTGAAGAGTTGATATGAGTTTCATATTACAATGATGTTTAGTAAACCCTAATGTGTTAAGGGTATAGGTGATCTTACCCTACCATATAGGTTATTGGTGACATCTATCTTTGGATGTTATCATGTATTGGCTTCTGGATGGATTCATAGGTAATGGTAGGATAAGGAGGTCTTATTATGAAAAAAAGTGTGACTTAGTTTCTGCAATTGATTTTTGATCCATCATTTGTTTTATGTCGAATAGATTTCTTTGCCAAAAATTATTTTCCATTATACTATGATATGTACAAAAGAATTTTTCTCTAGATTTTATCAAAGTTTTCTTGAACTAATTCACAAATAAGAGACGTGTGAAGTATGGATAGTGAGATCCTAGAATTAGTTTGACATAGATACCCTAAACCCTACTTTTCTCTATGAAGAGGTGACTAGGGATATGTGGAATAATATAGAGGTGTAGTGGACATACGCTTTATACCTTATGACTTTTGGTGGATAATGTGAACCTTAGGGTTGTTAGGTTAGAAACACAAGGACCTATAGCTCAACCCTAGTTTGTTATGACTTTTTAGTTGGATACATGAACAACTTAAAATATTCACAACTATAAACATGCAAAAGTAGTCGTGGTACATAGATGTTTTTTTAGTTGGGCTAATTAGATAAAATATTTTAATTTGTGGAGAGTAGTTGATTTATGAAGTATGAATTATTAGATTTTGAGTAAAAAATCCTTTTTAGGGGAGGAGTGTTGTAACGAACTGAAACCTAGCCTCTTGACCCTGATCACATGTCTTGGAGGATAGTCAGCTTGGTTCTTTGGTCTTACCCAAATAAGGATAAAGATATACACATTAGTAGCTTAATTGAAACCCTAGAATGTAGACATATAAAAAATATGATATAATGCTCTCATAATTAATCTTTAGACCAATAAAGGGTTCATAGAATGTGTCACATAAGATAATGTTGATTAAAAAGACAATATGCATAGGACAACTATGTGTTCAAAACTGAGGGGAAAATGTTACATTATCCAAAATATAGAATTAATAAACTAAATGAGGTAAAAGATAAATATATATAATTTCTTGCATAAAAATGACATATATCCTTTTAGTTGTAATATGATAGTATTGGAAGAATGATAATAATAATGAAATAATATGTTAACTAAGATAATAATGGGCCTCAAATGTTAATTATGTAAAACTCATAAAAGAAAGACTAATTGGATAAGGATAACTTCAGTTTCATTTTCTCTATATATGTTTTGGCTTAGAGGCCTTGACAAATTTAGGATAAAAAGAACAACATCTATTTTATTAAGAAAAGAAAATGTGATATTCCTCTAAAATATGAAATAAGTCATTAAATAACTCTAAAAGAGAAAAATAAATCTTAGAGTCATAATCTACACATTGAAAATACCCTCTGAGTAAATTTTCATGTAATTTGGATAATATTTAATGTTCATGTGTAGATTAGGAGAGAGAAATTATGTAAAAGACCAAAATATTAAACAACGAGATAATTTAATGTTCATGTGGCATTCTTTGTCAGCAAGGAGGAAGCGATGGAGGCCTGTAAAGATCGAGTCTTCGTCTTCAAAGGTACGAACATTACCATCAGATCCTTGGAGGATGGAGAGAGATGCTCTAGAAAAGAAGCTTTCTGGTTTTGGATAGCTAACTTACCTATTATGTGCCGAGATGATGACGCCATCGATAGTATAGTTAACAGCTTTGGAAGTTTGATCCTTGTCTCAGATTGGATAAGAAACCCAGATGACATCTCTGGAATCTTAGTCCTAGTGGAAGCTTTCAAAGAGGATGTTCCCCAATATGTCGCACTGACATATGGCGACCGTAGATCTGATGTCTTGCTTCAGATTGTTGCTAGAGGCAGTCCGCGATCCAGTCTCTTTTCGAGAAATGAGATAGGGGATGAACTTGACATCCCGATGGAGGCTTTCGATATTCACAGGACGGCCTATGTGAACGAAGATCCCACATCTCATGATCATGAGGAGGTTATTGTGGCTACGTCTACAGAGAAGGAGCAATGCACCGATGTTATTGTGGTAGAAGCAGATGAGAGGCGACAACAGCCACTGAAGGCTACCCAAAACAACATATATGTGGTCGACGAAGATGGTATTAGAAGACCGCTAACCCAGAGAAGCCTTGAAGATTTCATACACTTTGGTGACGAAGGAGGTTTACGCCCAAGGTCTAGTAGAAACAGTTTCATATATGAACCACGCAGATCCTCTCGTAATGACTATAATTTCCTGAATGACTTCCATACTGAGGGCCATCGAAGATATGCGCACAGAAGATGACTTTCTGATGGAGAATTCCCGTTCACAGATGATGAGTGGGAAGAGCGAGGAAGGGGAGATCGCAGATAAAGGGGGTCTGTGGGGTTGCAGTTTTGTTCCTAAATCATGGATTCCAAGATCCTCTTCTGGAACATAAGAGGGGCGACCAACAACAGAACCAGAAAGGTTCTGGGAAGGTTATGTAGACGACATTCTCCGAGGATTGTTTGTGTTACTGAACCTTTTCTTCATGCTGATGAAGCGGAGGAGCTGCTCGACATAGTCCGGTTGGACTGGTCGGCGAGCAATGAGGCAGATGGTGGGAAAATCTGGCTCTTTGTGGATAAGGCGATCAACCCATCCATTGTCAGATTGTACGAGCAGCATCTAACTGTTAAGTTTACTGATGACAATAACAATGAGGGGTACATTACTATGGTGTACGCGAGCTGTAGCTACACACATAGGAGAATCTTGTGGGAAGATATCATCGACTTGTCAAACTTGATTGGTGACGCCTGCTGGATGATTATGGGTGATTTTAATATCATTCGGAATAACTCTAAGAAAATGGGAGGTGCTGATAGACACTTTCAAGAGGTCATGGATTTTAACTCCTTCATTCACGATGTGAACATGAGAGAGGCACCCTTTGAAGGCAACAAATATACTTGGGTGAATAAACAATATGGCACTCCCACAATCTGGGAGAGGTTGGATAGAACCCTTCTTAATGAATCTTGGGGTGTGAGATTTCCTAGATCGATTACTACCCATCTTACTCGTTATCGAGTGTTGGACCACTGCCCAGTGTTGTATCAGCCGGGTGATAAAAGAAATCTTCACAGTCCTAGACCGTTCGTGTTTATGCAGATGTGGTTACAGAATGAGGAATGTCGTGAGATCATTAACCGCATCTGGGATGAGGAGTCCAATGGCCATCCGTCTAATGTCTTCTTTTCTAAGATAAAGAAAGTCAGAAATGAGCTAAAAGAGTGGAGCAAGCGAACCTACGGTAGCATTTCGCAGAAGAGGAAGGACCTAGAGGATGTGGTGCACACTACTCAAATCACTTTTGATGAATACCCTTCTCTAATCAATGAGATGAACCTCAAGGTAGCCGAAGAGGAACTCCAAGATATACTGGACACTGAAGACAAAATCTAGAGGGAGAAGTCAAGGATAAATTGGCTGAATGACGGCGAAAGAAACACTCGTTTCTATCATGCTATAGTGAAGGCCAGGAAGAAGCACAATAGTGTTCATTTTTTACAGTTGAGTGATGGTACAAAGGTGGAAGAACCGAAGGACATTGCCCAGATAGCTGCAGATCACTATAATCGATTCTATAGGGACAAATCATCTTATGATGATGTTACGTTGGCTGATTTGTTACAATATATTCCCGAGAAGCTTTCTATTGATGACAACTGCACCTTATCTGCTGTACCGAAGGAGGAGGAGGTTCGACATGCCCTTGATCAGATGGACAGGCATACGGCGTCGGGACCTGATGGGTTCACTGTGCCTTTCTTCACTGAGATGTGGGACACGATTCAGAAGGATTTTATGGCGATGACAGAATCGTTCTTCAGAGGGCAGAACTGCCACCATAGCCTTCACTGCTGTAAGATCTTGCTCATTCCAAAGGTGGACAACCCCACAACTATTGAAAAGGATTTCAGGCCAATTTCCATAGAGAATGTTGCGTTAAGGATTATGGCTAGAGTGGTTAGTAATAGGCTGTCTCCTTTCATGCCGAGGTTGATCTCGGTGGAGCAGGCCGCCTTCATACAAGGAAGGGAGATCACACATCACATCCGGATGGCCAAAGAGCTTATGCATGACATACAACAAGGTGGTGAGCATCCTAACATTATGGTAAAGATCGACATGGCTAAGGCATTTGACAGAATCAAATGGGACATTTTGAAGAAGATAATGATACGTTTTGGTTTCTCGGAGGAGTTTTGTAACCTATGTTTGAGCTTTTTCTCGAATACCTGGGCTTCTATATCGATCGGGGGTCAGGACGCTGGTTTCTTTCCCTTGCTTCGTGGTCTCAAGCAAGGAAATGCGATCTCACCCCTTCTTTTCATCATTTTGAGGAGTTACTTTCTAGATATATGCATCATCAAGATCGCATGCATCCGTTGGATAGATTCCGGACTAGAGGTCATGGTACGGCCCCTCTTTTCCTGCTATACACCGACGATGTGATTCTGTTCCTGAACGCGAAGCATCAAACTTTAATTCGTGTAAATCAGATCCTGAAGCTTTATGAGGCGGCCTCTGCTCAATTGATCAACCGTAACAAGTCCATTTGTGCCATTGGAAGTAAACATGTTGAGCTGATCACGAGCATTGCAAGTACTCTAGAGATCGACAACACAGTGAATTCTTTTACCTATCTAGGAGTTATGATCAAGATGGGAAGATACAGTCTTAATGACTATGAAGTTTTGTTCCAGAAGATTAAACAGAAGATCGCCTCGTGGAGATCTCGTCTCCTTTCCTTTGCAGGCCGTAAGATGCTCATAGAGCATGTGCTTTCCTCTTCTACTGTCCACACCGCGGAGGCTATAGGCATCCCTGCGGGAATCTCCGACCGCATTGATGCACTCCTTTCTAAATTCTTATGGAATGATTGTGAAAACCATCATCGCAAGGTATGGATAGATTGGAAGAAGATAGCTTTACCAATTGAAGTGGGAGGTCTGGGCATACACAACACTAGGATCATCAGTGACGCGTTTGTGGCCAAAGCTAGTTGGGAAGTGATAGCCAAAGACTCTATCTGGGCCAGCTTCTGTAGAGCCAAGTACATGAATCGTGCTTACAGCAGATCAGCCAACCATCCAAGCCACTTACGATATAGTGATTCAGCCTCTACTTACTGGAAACAGATTTGGAATATGTTCCCATTGGTTTATCCTAAATGTAGATGGATCGTGGGGAAAGGTATGATCCCCTTCTTGGATGCCTTGTGGTGTGATGCTAGATTGTTTGATCATGCCATCTACACCAGTGATAGGAACCAACCGTTTCTAGTCCGGGATTTCTGGATTTTCAATGAAGGTTGGGATTGGTTATCCCTGAGACAGATCCTTGATGATGATGGTCTCCAGCTGATTAAGAAAGCAAATCAAGTGATAAACGATGATGAAGATTATATCGTTTGGTCACCGGAGATGGCAGGAAACTTCACCATCCGATCGATGAAGAAGATTTTGACCATGAACCATGATGAAGAACCTGATGTAATACGGCACATTTGGCACATCGATGCGCCCAAGGCCAGCTCCTTAGTCTGGAAATACCTTAAGGGAGCGATCCCGACAGATGAAAACATTTCTCGCTGCCATATAGCCCTTGCGTCTAGATGCGACTGTTGCGAGGAGCCCTATACCGAGGATTCTGACCATTTGATCTTCCATGGACAAGTAGCGGCTTTCTTTTGGGATAGATTTGCCCATATCACTGATAATGTCAGACTGATTAACAAACAGGATTTGCTGAGATATATCTCGCTTGGCACCTCGAAGGTCGTTATGTTATGGATCACTGCCTGTCTTGGGGTGATCATCCCTTTCTTTATCTGGCGTTGGAGATGTAGAGCTCGATATGACGGAAGGAAATCGCCGTTAGAGAAGGAGATGGTTTCTATGATCGAGTTAGTTAACTCTATGATGAAGAAGAAGATCTTCCGCGTCCTGGCAAATCCCGAGGAGCATCGAAGGTTGAATCTGTTTGGGATTTATGATCCGCGCTATGTGCTCAAAGAAGTGAAGCTCATGAAATGGTTGATCCCTGAAATCAACACGACGAAGATGAATATATCTGTTGGTAGAAGTCCCGATCATAACGGTCGCAAGAGGTGGTGGATGGCGAGTGTTGTTCGAAACCACCATGTTGCTGCTTGTCAGATCATGAGAGCGTGGCTCACGGCTGATGACCATATCACTGCCATGATCCAAGCTTGTGTGGTAGGCATAAAATTCGCTGAAAATCAGTTCCTGAGAATCTCGGTGATTGAGCTTGACGACGCTCGAACCTACCATATGTTATGGGGTAATAACACCATCCCTTGGAGGTTGAACAAAACTGTAAAAGATCTTAGAAACATCCTTGAGGAGGAAGCGATTGGAGGGACTCTTGTTCATTGTTGCATTAATTCCATTCCCAAAGCGATTGGACGGTGGTTGAGCTATACGCCTGAGCCCATGGTGATTTCAGATTGCAGAAGAACACCTGCAAGGATACGCGGCATGATTGAGATCGAGAAGAACGACGTTCCTTATGTGGTAACGCAGTATCCTCGCTAGCTGGCTGGTTTAGTTTCTTGAGTTTTTCCTGTATTTGGTGTTTTTTTGTGAGGTGAGTTTACCTGCGGTAGTACGCAGGAGCTGTACTCTGATCCTTGTTTGCTCACGAGGGGAGGGTGAGATGAATAGAGAGCCTCCCGACTTAACCAAAAAATAAAAAATAAAAAAATAAAAAAAAAATAATCTCAAGGGATAAAATTAATGGAAAATTCATATCCAACATTTTTAATGTGGCTTGTGGGTGAAGTTTCATCAAATTTGGAGAATCCTAGAGTCATTAACGCATGAGGAAAGAGAAAATGAGATTTGTTAACTTAGTAAATCAAAAGTCTTCAAAAGAAAATTCTAATTGTATATTTAGATTCAACATACTCAAATTAAGTTAGGTATAAAATTTCATTTAATTTGGGATTTTTTTTCACCTTCAAATGAAGAGAATGAAAAAGGTACATAAATATAATGCATCACTTTATTCATTCCGATTTGGATATTTTTTAATTCATTTGATGTCACACTCTTTTCTTGAATTTGCACATGGACCATCTAGATCTTCATCTAATGGTAAAAACTTCATCTCCTACCTAATATAGGAGAGAGCGCATGTGTACTGTAACCATGGCCGAGAGGCATGGTTTTTCACATATTTCTCTCTCCTCAACCAATGGTTCTTTGATATTTTTCTTGCTTTGCATTTGTGAGGGGATTCCATGCATGGAAACCTATTACTCAAGTCTCAGTTTCCTTTATTCACTGAACACCCAATTTTAGTTCTCCAAGCTCTCATACCTTCTACCTTAGAGTTTTTGAACACAAACTCCACCTATATATAGTAGTTCATATAGCTACGCCACCTTTTGCTCTACCCTTCTACACTTCCAATTTCTTGTGTGGTCTTGTGTTCTACCATTTCTCATTGAGTTTTCTCCCTTTAGGTTGCGGCTTTTCTCCTCGAACCTCGATAACACCGTCGAACAAATTGTTTATGGAGGTGAGTTTGTGTGATCTTCTTCTTTCTTCCTCTGGTCTTATTTAAAGAATGATCGCCAATTGTAGTTGCACCTAAAATCACAATGACAATAGATTCTGGATTGTGGCCATGGTAGCGCCATGTGAGGGAGAAGAAATATGTGGGATGAATTCACAATTTTCCCCCGCTCATCCTCTTGTTTCATTTTTCATCACCAGGGGTAGCTTTTTCATTTTGTGCTCTTACCTTGTTTTGGATGAGTCAATGATGAGCTTTGACCCAGTGACATGGCCGCCTTTGATTGGGCCATGTCAGCGGATTCGGTCCCTCTCTTTCCCTCTCTCTCATAGATTTGATGCTTATTTGGCAATTTTGAGCTTTGTTAATGGTTGGTTTTATAAAAATCATAATTTTTGCTCTGGTTGTCCAAAAATTAAGTACAAATATTCTTTGGAATCAAAAAAATGTGTTCATTCTAATAAATAGTTCCAAAGCCCAAATTCCACATTTTCGATGATGGAATTTTGAGGAACGAATTAATTAATATCAAAGCCCTAAAATTGCTAACTAATTCATCTTAACTTTAAATATAACAAATAAATATGTTTTCATGACCAGGAGAATCTTATAAATTGTTTGGTGTAGGTTTTGTGACCAAAATCCAAGATTTAATAGGGAAGTCTAGAATTAGGGTTTCATTATATTTATATGAATCTTAAAACCCTAATACATGTGAATTGTATGTAAATAGGCAAATTTAACAATAGAAACAATTAGATTGGTGAAGAGTGTTTCTAGGACTTTTAAATAAGGTATGTTTGCATCCCATATTATTTATTTTGAGCAATAACCTATGTTTATCTTTCTCTTGGTCCTATGGACACTAGCCTACACAATATATTTTTCTTTTAAAAATATGCTTCATGTGAAGTACCTTTTACAGGTTACTGATCTTGTGATCATGTTATAGTATTTGACATTATCTTACACTCTTCCTTATAAATTTTTCATGGTGGAACATTCTTTGGTGATATATTCTCTTTTGCCCAATTTTAAGGTGGATGTTGACTAGGATCATGTGATCCCACTTTATGTATTTGTTGGATGATCTCATCTCTCTTATTTGGTTCATTATTGTTTATTCTTTTGTTATGAATCATGTACTAACTACTAGAATAATGTACATGTGATTTGTATGTGGATGTGAAAATTCCCACATATGAATGAAAATGGAAAACTCCTGCATATGATAATATTTAGGGCAGACATGTTTTCCTGCCCAGGAAGATGGTTACAGACCCTGCCACTCCATATTTTAGGCTGGTGTATACAAGACCCTACTCACCCCACATTTTTGGTAGATGTGTTATTTCCTACCTACATGCTTATATTGTCTAGTATTGTCACAGGTGAAACACATGGATGCCATGTTTTTATACCTTACTCTTATTTTATTGAAACTCTTATTTCTTTTATGCCTGATTGGGTAGTCCTTTTCTTTTTCTATGGGAAGCTTTTTATTTTAGATCCTTTATATTGTTATATTTCTCAATTTCCATTTAGTATGCACATACGAGCTTTTTGCTGATGTCTTTTCCTTTTTCTCCTTTTGTTGGGGTATGCTTCCAACCCCAGGTTAGGTGAAGGTGAATATGGCATTCAACATGGACTTAGCTTAAGGAGTTGATGCTTGGAGACAAACTTAATATGGTTTAGATTTCCCTCTACCGGATTCTTATGATGTAATATCCATGCAAATCCTATATGGGAGATGTTGACGTACATTTATAATCTTTTGAAAAATTGAATATAGTCATTACTTTTACTGCTTCTATACTCTATGGTCTTTTGTATACCATTATATAAGATTCAAAAAATTTGCACCTGTCCTAGCATACCAATTATAAGTGTTTTTGGAATGGATGTTTTATTCTTCAATTTTTTAGTGAAGGGGTGATTTCACTCTTTTATAAAAAACCTCATGTACAATTGTAGATCGAACTAGAGGGGGTATTAAGAAAAAGAGGTTCAGATCGATGATAGATAGGAAAATTACATTGTACAATCACCTCTCTTGTTATAAACAATTGCATCACACCTAGATCAACCAAAATATCTTCACACATAAAAGAATTCAAGTTAGAATAAAAAATCTCCATTTGAACTATAACAACTTGAGGGTTATTAACACCCTTGGTATGGGTCATAGATTAGAAATGGGATGTGGCTTGTGATCTTCCTCTCCCTTGACCTCTTCATGTGGATCTAGAAAATCCAAACTTGGAAGTTATATCCACACCCTTTATTGCTACTACATCCATACTATTAGGGACCTTGTTGGCTTTATCCCTGAGATTGGGATACTCCTGATTTAATTGTGGGCAAAACAACTTCAAATGTCCTATTTGGTGGAAGTAGAAGCACTTCTTCTATGGAGAATCTTGTGGCCAAATGGCCCCATCATGAAGAAAGACGAAAAAATATTGTTCCATATGGGATTAGTCATCTTCCTCTACCTCTGGTTGGAGACTAGAGCAATTATTGTTGTTTCACCCTTGTTTCTGATGTAGCCATGCTCTATTGAGACTGCCAAAATTGTGACCTTGATGCCAAAAGAATCATCACAAGAAATTCCCAGATGATTGGTTGACTTCCTCTTGGAATCGTTCTCATGGAGACTGATGTCTTAGTCCTCCAAATAGACTCCACAAAGGTGAAAAACTTCTTGTGTTATTCCATAGTCAATGCTAACCTTGGAAACTTAACATTCAACCCCTTCTCAATCTTGTAGATGTTTTATATTTTGGTCATTCCCATTTGTGGACAGAACTACAACAACACCGAAAAATATGCTTCATACTCATTCACCATCATCTCCCTCTGCCTGACCTACTCAAATAGTGAATTTTTTTCATCCAAACAGGACAAAGGGAAGTACATGTTCATAAACTCTCTCTAGAACTTTGTTTAAGAGATGAATTTCCATAGTCTCTTCTATTGCTAAATGGCCCACCAATGGCCAATGTTCCCTTTTAGTAGATAGATGGCATGCTTGATTCACTAAGTATCAGTCGCCTTTCACAGGCTATTTGATCATGTATTTGGTGCACATTTGCTCATTTTGATGTTATTTGTGCATGATTTATTATTATTGGCCCATGACATACAATTACATCAAATATTTCTTGTTTTTACTAATTCATATTGATTTATTATTATTTGTGGGATTTATGTTCTTTTATGTTAAATATCAAGCAAACTGACAAGTTCTACATCAGCTTGGTGCTATCGACATCTTTGTTGGTGGTATCGACATTTTAAACACATAACAAAGATCAGTTTAAGGAACTCAGTGGTACTGAGAGACGAATCAGTGCCACCAACACGGTCAATAGTAACTCATCTAAAGTAGCTTCATGCCACCGACCTCCAGTCAGTTGTACTGACTTGGACCAAGAAAATTGTCAGGAGATGTGATAGAGAAATTTGGTGCTATTGATGCTTCAGTCGGTAGTACTGACACTTCATAGGGAATCAAAATCCAGAACAGGTCTCAGTGCCACCAGCATCTTATTGGTGGTACCAACTTGTCGCGATCAAACGTGATCAAAGATGGTGATTAATCCAACGACCACGACGCAACGACACCCTAAGTCAAGCCTATGACTAGGGAGGATTATGTCCAGACCTAGGAATTACTTTTTTGTTCATATCACAATAGAGGAGAGCCTTGAGAAGAAAAAGGAGAGGAGAAAGCTACGTTCTGGACTATTCAAGCACTTCTGATGGTCGGATTCACAGCCAAAAGATAGCAAATTGCCCAGTTTGTCAGAGGGAGTCAACTGAGTTGTCTTCTTTGGGAGTTTTCATTGATTCTTTGATGTTTTTCTCATCTTTCCCTTCTCCATCTATTTGTATGGCAAGTGAAATCATGAGGGGCTAATCCCCTAATTCTTTAGGAATCGGGAGTAGCACAATTATGTTTTGTAATTGACAATTATGGGTTGATATTAATGTTTTCCTTATTTTTGGACATAACTCTATGATTTCTTCATGAATTATCTAAGCTTGATCACCATGGTTGATTTCTTACATCATTAATTACTTGTAGAGAGGGATTAAGGGTTCGAAAATTCATAGATTTACAAAGCCTAGACCACTCTTTGAGAGAAGGCTTACACTGTTATAAAGGGTAGAGACCAGGGCATCATTAAGGAACCTAACTAATAACTAAATCGCTAAGAGAATGGAATTTGTATTAGATTAGGTAGTGAATTACATTGTGAGAGTGAGTAATTGTTGCTACAGGTCCTTTAATCTAGGGTTAGGAGAACTGAATATTGATAAATAATGTTAATTGCAGTATAAACTGTGGTGATATTATGTTTCTAAGGAATCCATTCCAATTGTGATCACAACCACAATAACTTTGAATTATTGCAATTAGTTAATTAATCAATCCACCACTTTTTCATCAGGTGTAGCTGATGAAGTATAGTTAGTAGTAGCCTTTAGATTCACATTTCCCCATGTTTGATATTCGGTCCTCTTTTGTCTTATACTACTTTGATATGTGCACTTGTGTTTAATATGTGCAGTAAACACACATCAATTATTCACCTTGTCTTCATCTTCTATGTTAAAAAATATGACATCCTTATCATGCTTCATGAGACAAAAATCCCCATCTACCGGGTCTGTCATACCTGAGCACTCCATAAATCTCTCCCATTTTAGCTGCTCAAATTTCTTGCTATAAATGGTTGGTTTGACATTGGAGGTCTGATACTTGCATGTCTGAGTTGGAATCTTTACCACAAAGTATATGAACAGGGATATCATTTGTCCAAACATGGTCCAAAAATCTAGCTAGATAGGCATCATTGGTTCAATGGTTGTTATATCAGGATGCTCATACTGCTAGGGTTTCTCTGGTTGTTCATTGCCTCTCAACACCCTCTAGAAGAACATAATTTCTCTCGACATGGTCTTCATCATGTCCATCCATATATGCATAACCATAACCAATGGTTAGATATGGTGAACTCCTAGAGAAGAGATAATAAGTTAATCCTATGTCCTTGTTGACCTAGTAAACCTAGGATCTAATACCAAAAACTTGCGAAGAGGAAATTCCACTAGACATATATTACTCAAAACAAAACTCAAATTAAAAACCATGATCATCATTATCTACACAAGAAACATGGAGATCACAAAATGTTTCAACCAACATGACATATTGCATTGACCTTACATGAGTTCCTCCTGATATACTACAACATTCCACAAACAAAGGTCTTTTCTTTATAAAATGTCCATGCACCATGCTCAAAATATCTTATCACAATTGAAAACATGTTAAGCATTAATATGCAAAGTTACTAGAACATGCATATAAAATCATACAACTTGTATAACTATGCCTCTAGAGGTCGTACACATATCAAAATCTCAATCCAGGTAGCATATACAAAAAACATACATGTCCATACGTGATTATTCAAGGTCAAACTTAGAACTCTACTTCAATACACTTTATCTCTAGAGAAGTCTACACAAACATGACCTACGTCCAAGATACCCTCATGCAGACATCACCTACCATCTTGTCTAAGGTAGGCCCTTTCCTTGATCTTCTTCACAACTACCATTTAGTTCTACTGCTCACCTAAAAGGTGTAGAAAACCATGGGATGAGACCACAAATACCAGCAAAATGATTTAACATCCAATACATCTATTACTAAAAGATAATAAAAATGTATAGGAAATAGTTCAAACACTTAGATACATGAAGGTTGTGAGTGTTCTTGAAGGTAGATGATTGTTCAACCATACATGCATCCTTGAATAACCTAAAGAAATGTTACATAGGGTGTGCATCTCATTGCTCAAAAGAACATCCATATTTATAATTCTCTAGGTAGATTGAGGCATACCACTCAATCAGCCAGCTAGATTCTATCAAGACATTTTAGAAATTTGTACACAATCTAAGGGGATCTGGATCCCTATATCTCTCCACACAACCTCTAGTCGAAATTAGGTAACCAAAGAAAGAAAGTTCACCGGATAGATCTATCATGGATGTTATCTTAAGAGTGGATCTGGTCATGCCCTAGGTACATAGGTCACGATGTTGCTTGGGTAATAACCATTCATACCACATGAAAATGTATTATTACATCTTACATATTGATTCTGGCATACCAACAACCTTTTCCAAGTCCAAATAACATTTAAAGACAATAGGAAAAAACAACACCAAACATCCCCATATATTTAGTGTTGTATAGGCTTTGAAAATCTTCTCATTACTTTATTTATACTAAATTTATTCATTTCACTGCTCCCCGTAATGACCCAGGTCAAATGTCTCTATAGATTTAGGTCTCTACAACTTACATTCCACTTTATTATTTAATTCGTCATCCTATAGGTACATCAAATGGGATATTATTCAAGCTAACATGATAAAACAAATAATCATGTATTAGAAACTTTAAAACATTTAAAACATTGAAGTATTGAAATATAACTTCTCACAGCATTTCATATAACATGCCTCTATTCACATAAAGGTATTTCATGGAATATGACTCTATGAGGTAAGGGGATTGATTAAAAAATCCTTCTTGGAAATTGTCAAGTACCACAGTACTAGGTATTCACAGTAGGGCAATGTAAATTAAGGATTCATATCCATCCTTATTCTGTGAAGGAGCCTTTTTTCATACCATAACATCATGACAGTTTGAAAAAAGTATGAAGCATGAATCAATATGTACTTGCGACAAGATCACCATGTGGTTAACACGTTCCAAACATGGAGGTCATATTATAATCACAAAGGTAGAGATAAAAATCATATAAAGTCACTATGAGTTGAAACTACTCAGATGTGAATTAAAAGACCATCACTAACGTAAAAGTGCTACTTGTGTTAAGAAACTTCAACATGTCTTCCATATTTATGATATGCTAGGTTCAGTGAGTGTACAATCACCGTCTTTTAGCATTTTTAGAAAAAATTGCAACAAGATTTCAATGAGTGTATATTTCAATGAATAAATGAGTCAAAAAGGTTATATCACTTGTCTAATGAGAGTAGAAATAAGTAAGCTTGTAAAGAATAAGGGAGAAGCTCCAAGCTTAATGAAAAAATCTACAATAAAGGAAAATTCTTCAAGATTTGATCTCCTTCCCTCAAATGCATTATATAGAAGTCAATCCATGACCTAATAGCATCTAAAACAAAGTTGGAGAAAGAAGAGTAGGGTGTAAGACTCAACAGTCAAGACCTAGAGATAAACCACCAAGAAAACATCCATGGAGAGAAAGAAGCTGGTAAATCTTCAAGAGAACAATGGTTGGAGCATATTACACAAATCAAAGTTCAGAAGCCACTAGATATCTCGTTCCACATCAATATATAAGAGTCAAATGAAAACAACAACAAGCCCCAAGACAAATCAAAGTATAAATCTCATCTGTTGTAACCAACAAATGGTGTCAGGCTCCACTGTATCACTTCAGGGTTCACCTCATACAAATGAGGTGAGAAGAAAGGAAATGGGGTATGTACCCCCAGAGGAGGGAGAAAAGGTGGTCAAAGATATCATATAGTTGGCCATATATCTTGAACCCACATCATCACATCATCTCAAATGGTAGACACCCCCATGCCTCATCAGTACATGCATAAATATATTCCATCGGTACACCACATTGGTCAGTCATTAGTATACACAAGAAGGAATGGCATTAGTCACTATTTCCGGAACAAGCCATGTGGAAAGCCATCAAAAAGCACACTTCAGGGTGATCATCTGTAGAGAACATCTATGGAACCTTTAGTATGTGGTGAAGACCTTCCATCAGTACCCAAAAGGTGAAACGTGACCTCTCTGTCATCTAGTTTCTTTGTTGGTAGAAAACCTACAAAAACACAAAAGGTTGCAAGATCTGACATTCCCATTAGTTCTCAAACAATTAGAGGACACCACAATCAAATTTTAACTGATAAAACTTTGAACATATAAATAGATAGTGCAAAAGATCATGTTCTGGTCTCAATTGAAAAAATACCAAGCACACTTCCATCTATCTTCATCTAATGGGAAGGTAGACCACTTCCATTGGTACTCCATTATTGATAGGGAACCAACACTTGGTTAGATCACCTAAGTGCATCCACCATGTCTAAGCAATCAAAAGAGAGATAAAAGGAAGAAACCATGCTAGGTGCACATTTCAAGGAAACCCTCAACCATAAATAATTTGAACATAGGCCCTCAAGAAAGGTGCAAACCGACCAAGCATGATAAACATACACTAAAACATCTAGATAGGTGATTAAGGTAATAGAAAAGGATTAAGGAGTTAACCCTGGATTAGAGTATTAAAACATGTATTTTCTATAATTGATTCACATCATTCAAATAAGATACATTTATTAGAAAATAAAATAGACTTACTTCATTAAATAACTGCATGAAGTTCAATCCATATCTATAGGACACATGCACTGAACCACAACTTTATCTCTCACTCTAGGATTGATGTGACAACATAGTTCAAAAATCGTGCTTATGTAAATTGATGTCAAAATGTTTTATTTCATCAAAAATACATAAATGTATGTATCTTCTTGGCACAAAACTCATATATAGAAGAGTCTTTCCTACATAAGGGTTCACATCAAATGTGCTAAAAGAAAGATAGTTTTAAGTCCATAAAGGAAACATATCCATACTCTTTGCTAATCTTCAATACTAGAAGGTGGTATTCCCAAATGTATAGGACCCTGAATCAAAATACATCCCAAAGAAAAGAAAAACATCAGACATGGACCATAATAGAAAGATAGATCATCCAATGCTCATACTGAATCCTTATTAGTAATCTGTTATACAAATATGCAACAACATTAAATAATGTCTATTCTGAAAGGAAAAAAGAATTATTTGATGGAATTTAACCATCATCCTAATTATTTCAAGTTCAAGATTCAATATTAAAATATCATTGTAAAATGTTTATTTCAATATAACAACTAGAAAGATTATTCATTAGTTATCAACAATTCAAGAATATTGAGATCTTCAAGATCAAGATTGTCAAGATAGACAGATGTCAACCATTCAAATTTATCAATATTCCAAATATAAATATTATAGAACCTTCATATCACGTTCTTTTAAGGGATAAGTGCCTCACACACTAGGAGAGAATAATGAACAAGTTCCTAGTTAGCTAATTTTCATAAATGGGGGACAATTAGTCCATTTTCCATTGTGTAAGGTTGTGGGATGTTACCCTTTCAAAAAGACAAATCTCTAAATAAGGGCCAAAGTCAAGAAATAAATCAAAAAATCTAAATAGATCAATAATGTATCTAATTCAATATTTCATGATATTCAAGATTCATAATATTAGTGATGACCTTAAAATAGGCAAGATATGTCTTCAAATAGTATAGGATTCAACACTTTCAAGAGTCCAATTCTTGTTAAGATGAAGTTAAACAATACAATAATTGGATAGAGAATCTAGCAGCTTATTCTTTAAAGATTTCTAAAAGTGTGTGTACAATGATTTAATGGTTACAAGTTATCTAGAATACATAAATAAAGAATGTATTAGTCTCTTTACTTCATATCCTTGCTTCTTAATCACCATTATCATGACATGAGGTGAAATTGACATATTAATCTCATTGTAAGAAACCATGATATGTGTATCTGGTTGTTATAACATCTCATTAGAAGTAATTAGACCTGTCTTGTATTTATAGGGTCATAAACATACTGCTCATGATCACATATGGAACAATCATTATTTAGTATTATGATTCACATCACATGTATGCATATTCGTATGTAAATATACAAACTAGTCTTTTTTACCAAAGACTTATATTAAAGTGATGGTCATATCCTTAATTTTAGAATTGCTAATATCTAAAAGTAAAAAGTAGTAAGATGTTCATTGAAGGAAAACATAAAACTATAAGTTCCCTTTCTCAACTTTTACAATTTAAGTAGTACTTAGCCATTATTTCACTTCATTAAACATTTAGGCCCAAAGTATAATCTCATAAGGGTAAGAGAGTCATATATGGTTAAAATTAGAAAAATGGGATGCATAAAATTATGTAGCATTATTACCTTTTTATTTTCCTCTATAATTTATAATCATTATATTTTCTACATTAGTTACTCATTAACATGTATCTTAGTCAGATAGAATCTAAATAGTAATCATAACTAAACATTACAATGATTAATCATTGAATTTTTTAATCAAGTTATTCCCTATAGTATCAATTTTCCCATTGTGTTCTTTATTAACAATATTTTCTCCACAAATTACCCCAAATGATATATGAACAAATGAGCCATATATTTTAAATGGTAAATCCAACCTAAGAGACATTAGTCATGTAGGTTCTTGTTAGTACATTTCCTATTCTATTGATTAGTTATATTATTATTTCTATTATATTATTAATAATATTATTAATATGATTTATACATTTTAAAATGATAAATTTAAGAATAGGAGGAGCATTGACTTTCGAAATAGGAGGAAGTAGTTGTAGGATATATTTGTACATGATTGGGGATATTGAGTTGGTGTCGAATGGTTGTCGTGATCCTCATGGACTATTCAGTTGATGTTGGTTATTTCCTTTTATTCAAGGTGACTAGATCCCATAGATCCTCATCCTTGATCCAATTGAGATGATAGGGAAGGTAGAGTGTTGCTCAGAGGACTAGCTTGATAAAGTGGTGCATAAGGAACCAAAAAGGTGGATGGCCATGCAAGGGATTCAATGGATACGTCAGAAAGGCTTGAGGAGGGTTTGACATCCATAGTGAAGTTCGTGTGGTTAGTGGCAGAGCCATCCCTCATATGAAGGGGGGCACAAATAAAAATTGAATTAAGCATTTATGTTGTGTACTATTACTTCTTATTTACATCACAGACAAATCAAACTCTAAATATATCTGAGACAAATAAAGTGTTAACATGTCTCATATGCGTGTTATTTATCGTTTATTGGATCATAAACATTGATATATATGTTATTTCCTAGGATTATGTATCTGATAACATATTACACATATAAGATGTGTATGAGATGGAAACTAATGACATAAAAAAGACATAATTTTTCTTGTACCTGATAATCTTCTTCTTAAATTGGTTCTCAAAGTATGAAGGTCGTATTGATAAAATTATATAAATTTTATTTTCAGCATGGATTGTGTGGGTCATTATTTATTTTTTAGGATGACACAAGCATTCTTTTATATGGAAAGTTTGACAAGTCTAGTAGGAAAATGTAATAAAATAAAAAATTTAATTTGTTTATTGGTACCATGTGAAATGTTATTATCATATACAAGTTGAGAGAAACAATATAGTAATTTAAATTCAAACAGTATAGTCACCAGAATGTTAATCTTTTTCATTTGTATAGATGATAAATAAATAAATATAAAGATAACTTATAGTGATTAAAAATATAAATACAATGACTTCTTTATAAATTGGAAGCTAAAAAATATCAAAAATCTATTGTATTTGATGTTACAGAAAATAATAATATTATACTTTATAGATACACCATTTACATAATATTTGATTGAAAACATGACAGTATAGTTTATTAATTAATGATAATTCAATTTTTTTTCATAAATATGATATTGATGACTAACTTGGAAGACTTGTTCACTCGAATAAACTAACATCATGAAACCACTAATGTGACATTACATAGTTACATGACAATTAATAAATAATATGATTAGTTTCATAAATATACATGATGTTTCATTGTTTTATCAAATATATCAACAAAAAATTAAAATTCACATTTTAAAATTATTAATATATACATCTTGAAACCATGCACTATTAAAATTCAAAATTATTTTTTAAGGTTTACCTCTCCTAGTATCGCAATAAAAAATAAATCAACCTACATTATTAACACATTGAATATATACACATATGGACCAATGCCCTCTTTGCATTTGTTATACATATAGCTATTTGTATATGATCTAAAACTATTGAGTTTATTTGTAAAATATACCATTAAATATTCATGTTGGATACATATCATCAAATGTACCATTTAGTAAGTTAACACTAATCTATGAGTTTCTATTACATTTATTAAAATGTTTAATGAACATTATACAAATTTGATATACAATATCAAGATATATTAATGGAAATAATGTTATGCAATTTAGTTATAAAAATTCCCCAAATAATATATGAAGTTTCTCTTTTTTTGTATACTTTTATATTCTTTATTCTATTTTAGTTTCATTTCAGCTATGATTTCTTGTTATAAATCATGTTGGTAATTATATTATTTCTAAAAATAGAGTTGTTTACTTTAAAATAAGATGTATGGGCATGTAATGTCAAAAATATATGAAAATTTATACTAACTATGATACCATGTAGAATCTATAATACATATATAACTTAATAAAACTCTAGAATTCGAGGGGGCACATGACCCTGCTTACCCCCTGGATTCACAACATGATGTGGTTGGGGATGGTTATAGGGATTCATATAACCTCACCATGAATGAAAGGACCTGGGATATGTGTGAGAGTGTGGTAAATGTTTAGGTATTGGAAAACTGCACTGGGATTGCTCAGGAGATTGGATTTAAGCTTGTAATAAATTCAATTATTTGTGGCATATGATCGCTATGTAGGCTATGTATAGTGATTGATTGCACTGGGTTTGAGTTCTTGAAGCATATGTGAGGCAGCATGATGCTTTCCAATCAAGATTGTGGAATATTTGTCTCTAGTTCATTGGAGTGGTTGGGTTTTCTAAGCTAGGCAATCATATATTAGTTGAGGAGTGATCATTCATGCAGAGGAGGAGTTGAAGAAGATAATGGGACAAGAATGAGGGGTTGAGATCAAGTGTTGTCTAAGTAGTTTCTTGTTGTGGATCTGTAGGTGTTCTTAGGTTGGGGAAGATGATCTCAATCGATGTGGTTGAGATCAATCAGGTGGACCATGTCAATGGTCCACATAAGTTATTTAATTGCTTATATACTTTCTTTAGGGTGTATTTTATGTCCAATGTATCTCAAAATTTAACCACTGCCTATAACTATCGAGGATTAATTCCTAAAAAAGTATAGTACCCAATTTTTACAAGTCTAATTACCCATATGCAATTATATTGATATACTTATAAACTGAATTTCAAATAACCAAAATTCCTTTTAAAATTCATTCCAGTGTCGATGACTCACAATCAAGTCTAAGTATTTAGAGTTGGCTCTCTAGCTACTTGTATTTGACCAAATACGAAAGAATTCATTTTGTGCAAAGTATATATTCATATTCAGAGAAAGTGTCAAATATTAATTAGGAAATCAAGAATTTATATTTTGAAGGTAAATTCATGATTAATATATAAAAAAGTATTTTAGCACCAAACTTTAATATATTTGATTTCAACTCCCCTAGAAAGGTCTTTCCACACAAAATCCATGACTAGGTGAATATTTGTGGGTTGGTCTTCATCGTCTCATATTGAAACTCCCATTTTTCCTACTTAATTCCATGGTGCTTCCAAATCACTTCTATAGGTTGGATCTACTTATTCCTCAATTTCTTCACTTGGGAGTCAAGCATCTTCATCAAGAACTCTTCATAAGTCAAGCCATCACAAATATTTAAAGGCTCAATGGTTAATACATAATATGCATCTTGATGTAGTTCATAAAGACATAAACATAATGTATTTTGTGCATTTTCATATTAAGGAGTTAAAGATATCTTGTATGCATGCTCATCAAATGTCTATTGAATCTCAAAAGATCCTATAAAACTAAGATTTTCAACTACCCTTGATACTATACCATGTTTACCTTTAGAAAAACAAAATATCAAACAAGATAGCATTTTTCCTTCCTTGTGGTCATCATATATTTTGTACCTATCATGAGAAACTTCCATCCTCTTCTTGATCAATACAACTTTGTCATATGAAGATTATAAATCTTTGAATTTTGTCATTTATAAGGTTTACCATATAAAGCTTTGTATAGTGACATTCTAATGATGGTATGAAAACTTCTTTTAATGTTCAGGCCCACTACCCAATGCTATAGTATAGTTTTGTGAATGGTGATTGGCCCCACGAAATGCCATTAGCCTTGGTTACACTTTTTCCTGACTCGCCCACATCCTGGGATAAACTCTCAATGGCCACCCATCCTAGAACTACTCTTGTTTGAGAACGCTTAACTATAGAGTTCCCAGATATGGTCTCCACAAAAGGAGGTACACCATAGTGATATGGATAGTCCAATCATAATTTTTAAGATCATTTTATCTAAGGATATAAATTTTGGGATGCTATAATCTCCCCCATTTAACTCCTGACTTTCTCATCAAGCCTCAACTATATTGCCTCATAATCTTTCCCCATTTCAATGTAGACCTAGAATGGGCCACATACGCCCAGCTCCCATCTCGACTGTATGTGCAAGGGTGGCTTTGTCACTACAAATATCCCTTTCTAACATGCACAAACCACATGGATCAAGACTGACATGCAACATATCCGTGTGGGCCCCACTTACTTTAAATGGATGGGCCTATTACCCAAGGCTCTAGTAGAATTTTTGGGATGACGAATGGCCCCACAAACCACCAATAGCCCATCTACATGCATTGTCCTCACTCACACACAATTCGAGATCAACTTCATAACAGGCCACCCATCCTTTACTGCTTTTGATTCAGCACCCTTAAACACAAAGCTCCTAGTGATGGACTCCCAGAAAAGGAGGTTCACCTAGGGGATTTGCAATTATTTCTTTTAATATCATTTGATTTGAGGGCTAAAATCTTAGTATGTTATCTTTCTCCTATATCCAAACTTTTCCAAGGTAAGTACTTATGTTGGGACTAATCATTTTAATAACACATTAACATACCAAATCTTCTAGGATTTTCACTATACACTCATATTTCCCATAAGCTTTAGGATGGTAAGTGGTATTAACAACTATGCAAGCTACCAACTCATCATGACCATTCTTTGAGAGTCTATGTACCGACCTCACTATTCAGCAATCCCCAATTAAGGAAGGCTAAAAAGATGAGAGCCATTACCTACAATTATTACCCAAGATCCAGATTAGTCAAATAAAAAATAATAGAAAACAATTTCATTAATTTAATATATTTTTTTACAAGATGCTTACATGAAATTTTATCCTTAGAATTGGAAATTTGAGAAGAAATAAATAGGAAATCCTCCTTTTAAATCTTTACTGCCTTCATGTAATTTCCATCTTTATTTTCATGTCTTTTATCATGTATATCATCTTATACCTAAAATGGCACAAAAAATATGTGATCAATATGCTACCATACTGGTATGTGGGGTGCATCCAAAATTTCAACTAAGGAACAACATATATTCCAACAATTACTTGCAAATACAAACTAGCACTTTGTTTACATAATCTTTCTTTAAGTGATACACATAGTGGCATTATAATTGGACAAAATCTAAATAAACAACCAACATTTTAATTGTTCAATCCTCGAGAAAAACCTCAGAAAATGCCAACAAACTAATGTGGTTAGTCTTAGGAATAACCACATACCTCGATGGTGAGCCATGCAGAATACACTTTAATTATGTTCAAGCAATCCAATCAACAAACATGAATCCAACAACCATATTATATCGGGATGTATGTAAATCCTAAGTTGTCACTATCACATTAAACAGAGTAAACCCTAATGGGATCCTAATCTTGGGTTTTGGATCATGTTCAAAGTTGGATTAGGATTAAGGGTATAAACCCTAACTTCATCACATATTACTTTAGTCCACATTGGACAACATATGTAACCCTTATCACTATATCCAACATATCCCCTGATTATGATCACTTCAATCCAATTACATTTATTAATCAACATAACTTGATATGGCCTTGATTTCATAACCCTAATTAATCACATGTATGTCTATTCACTTTATTAACTCTAATTGTCATCTTTAATATCATGGTCATCATGGAAATTAGGTTATTCAACAAGACTAGATAATAGCATAAAAGAAGGGTTTTTAACACATTCCACATGTTAATGCTCAAAACTAGAGTTTTTATGCTTTAATCATATTTCAAGCACATATTATTCATTATCCTCATTATAAACCCTAATTTTAACAACATATGAACTTTTTACCCAGAATAGGTCCTAGATGCAATTTTTATCCAAAAATATTAAGATTTATCCATTAATATCATGAAACTAGGATTGATATGCATATTTCACATTAAAGATTAAATCCTTATGTATTTTTGGAATTGGAAGTATAATTAGACTTTGAAGCTATTTTATTTGGATTTTCTCTCATTTTGTAGATCAAATTTCATATAAAACTTGTTTCCATTGGAGTTACTATTAATTTACTAGAATTATTGTAAAATTACCTTTAATGGGCCAATGAGGAACTAACATTTCAATGTAATTGGGTCTTAGGCCCTATCCAAGTGGATCCAACCAGGCCAATGGCCTATTGGCCATATTAGCCATCTGATTTGACACTCTTGGGTCTGAATAATGCATAAAACGATGACTTTGCCCATCTCTTTCTTTTATAACCTTGAGGATGAAATGGTCATTATAGCATGTTGCATTTTCAACCTCGAGATCGCTCTGTGTATGCACTTGGGGTGAGTCAACTGTGAAGTTGGCCTCATGTTCCAAATCATCTAAAGACTTGGAGACGGTGCAAGCACCTTCATTGGTCTTTGTCAAACTCGAAGGTGGCCTCAATTCCACCGGAGATGGTTCATAAAGGGAGAATTACGGTTGGGTTCTATTATATTTGCTAGAACCATGGAACTTAGGAAGAGGGACCGTAGGTCTTGCCTCAGTTCCTTAAATGCTAAGGTGGCCACCAAGATCCCTTCAAGAATCCCACAAGCTACTCTACACAACTTGTGGTGGCAATTCCCTCTGGTTCAACGAACGTCATACCACTGGTCGGAACAAGGCTGAGTATTGAGTTAAGACTAGTCTCATTTCTGAGGGTGTTTCCAAGACCATAAAACACTTCATGTTTTTATTGCTTTAGTCTCGTGGGGATGTACCTAAACCCCTTTTCATAGATTCTAGCATCAAGGGCACAAAGATTGATTCCATGGGGTTTCTCCCCCGACAGTGATTAGGAAGATCCCAATCCCATACCCAAATAGGGACTTCTTGGGATGATTAGGTCCAATTCTTCCTCCTGATTCTAATGGGAAGGGTTCTAATTGTTATTGTAGACTAGAGAGAGAGTCTTGGGAAAAATGGGGTTACTATAACTCATCTTTCCATTTTGGGTGGAAGGTTAAAGATTGTTGAATGTCATACATTCCTAACCAAATGGTCTCAAACATATGCAAAATAAAGAGAGCCCAAACTAAGTCTCCATGTCTGATTAAAGGGTGACATTTAATTCATTTCCCAAATAATCCTTCACTTTATGAAATCTTATAAAACCAATATCTCCCTCCTTCTTCATCTTCTTGGTCCCAACTTTTAAGGAAAGGTTTTTAATGAATAAATTTTGGTGTGGGCAAGATTTTGGTGTCAAAAATATACTTCTCGATGCCTCCTTTTTTGTCTCTTCAAAAAAACATATATTTCATTAATTTGAAGTAGATCCATTTATCATTATGAATTTCTATAGGCCGCTACAAACATCCTTTCCCTATGAAACCTTGAGGGCAATTATTACAAGTCTTTCCCAACCTCAATTTATTTGGTGGGATTTATTGGAGTAAATTGTTCACAAAACTTGCTCTTTTATCATATTCTTATAATTGCACAAACCACATGGTAAGTCCTTTTTCTTACAAATTCTAAAATTCTCTCTTTTCATTTATATTCTCAAGTATCTCAAAAGGCAAATCGAGATAGCACTATTTGGTGCCCCAAACTTTGTGTTGCCAATAATGACTAGATAATTACTTTTTTTTTATTATCTAACACACCATATACTTTATTTTCTTTTGAAAACTTTTATATTCTCTTACATTTCACTTGTCCGATAATTGACAAAGTCACCATTCTTTATTTTTGCACAAAATTTCTCTTTTCTAGAGTATTCCACACAAGTCCATATTTAACATACCAACTTTCCATCATTTTTATAAATCCCTTTATTCTTGGATTTTCCACACTTTCTTTTGGATTATTAAAAGTGGTAGACTATATGAAATCTATTCCATATGAAGTATTTGCACTTTCACACCGAAATTTCCAAACAAGACACAAAAGGAACCATATTTCTAATGTATCCTTCATATTTCAACATTTGTAAACAAATATATTAAAACATGGGAAAACCTAGGTTATAACAGTCTATATGTAACTTGTGGACCCCTATTATAAAAAATCTTATTTGGTGTCACATGAAAGAAAACACTCTCCCTAGTACAAACATTAATCATGGCATCTACCTTCATCGTAGACTTAAAGAGAAGAAAGTGGGTTGACTTCACAAGTATATTTATGATGACACAAACCATGTTTAGAAATTTTGTAATAAAGTTCATTGCTATGTTGAACCACTTCCACATATAAGTTTTAAGTCGGTGAAAAATACCTCTTGTTTATTTGTGATCAATCTTGACTACTGACATGTCAAGTACTCACCATGAACTTAGTAATATTTTTAATGTTCTTCCACTAGAGTGATTCATATTACTATTCATTTTTGTTGTCCCCAAATAGATAGTTCACTTAAAACATTGATATTCCTTGAGTATTTTATCCCTCAAGATAAAAAAATTGGAGACCAAAAGCTTTGATGAAAATAAATAGCTCCTTCCAATATTATTTATATCTTCATGAGAGGTTTCTCTACTCGTTCATTATCTCTGACATCTTGACACTAGACTTTAGGGCCTTAATAATTTCAAAATTCCATCTAGGTCTGATGAAATGATATACATAATGACTTGAAGTTGAGGGATTTATTCATAATGATACTTTGCTTATTCATCAACTTCTCTCATTCTGAAACCCACAGTGCTCATGATGTGGCCCTGTTCTTTATCAATTCATCAATCACTACATTTACTTTACCATGGTGGTAAGTAATAGAAAAAGTTATATTCTATGAAGTACTCTACCCATCAAAACTATCAAATATCAAAATATTTCTATGCACGTAGGTACTTGATGCTTTGTGGTCAAAGAAAACAAATAAGTACTCCATCTTGATAGCTAAATCACTTCATCTTCTTGTATGATAATGCAACCCAAGCCATGTCCGGAGTCATCATTGTTGACTACATATCAAAAGACTTCAAAAGGTAGGGTTAGGATAATAGATGTATGATGTTTCTTAAACTCTTGGAAGCTTTCTTTACACTTTAGAGTAGAGAAAAACTTCACATACTTTAGAGTCATCTTGGTAAGGAGGAGAGGTAGCTTCAAGAATTTCACTACAAACTATTGATGATAACTAGCTAGCCCTCGTAAACTCCTTGTATGGAAGGAGTGTGAGGTGTGTGTCAATGTTGAATGAACTTGGTTTCTATTGAATCTATAACTATGCAAACCATAGAGATTACATGCCAATAAATATCAATTCATAGAGCCAAAATTACATTTAATTGGTTCTAGGTGAGTATTCAAATTTGTTCATAGTTGTATCCATAGACATCATTAGATAGACTCAAAGAATTTAGAATAGTGTGAGAACCACTTGTGGACAACCCTCAGTTGTTCATAAATAATTAATTTTATAACAAATTTAGTAAGTGTGATTTTTGGTTGGTTGAGGTTTCATTCTTGGACATTTCATTTTAGGAGAAGAAGAAAATGTAGACCCTAAAAAGATGATTTTTTTTGTTGATGTGCATGCCCAGAGGCAGAATCTTGTGATGATTGTAATGTTGCATGATGTAACTGTTTTGATAATAATAAAAGACAATTCCATTTATTCTGCTTTATTCTAGTTTATTCAATTATGAGATAATGATATAACATATAAATTTCTAAAGAATGATATTACTCAATGACATATGTCATCATATTTAGGACCTAGATAATGAGATCATATGTATGATAAGAGTTAGTCAGGTATTACTATGGAAGAAAAATAGACAATAGTAATACATAAGACTAGAATGTGTGTTGGATGATGATGGGAGTCTAAGTAGTCATGATATGGGACATCAAGTCAAGCACAAGGTTGCTAGTTACAGAATGTTGTATTAGATAGACTCAACTTGAAAGTGATACATGGAACCATTGAATGGTAGCCATGATCAACTGTCAAAGTGATAGTGATGGTTTTGGTTCTTAGACCTGAAGTCACTACACTCATCACATATTGTTTGATATATTTTGATGCCACCCAATGTGACCTACAACAAGGGTTACCATAAAGGTGATTCTAAGGTATATTGTGACACATGGGAATTTATTGTGAGTGATGTAGATGGGAGTTGTCCCTCCTATTGGAGTTGATAGCCTGGCTACTTGATAAGTGAGACTGACACACACATGTCCATGCTCGTTTGAGTCAATATGCGATACTTGAGCTCATACATATCTCAACATTCTTCTCTAATTCAAGAAACATGGATTGAATATTGATAGGATGGCATTTCCATGTCTCAACTTAAATTTGGTTATCAGAGACAAAGGAACTATACAATCACTATAATACTGATCACATATTGTATGTTGAGTTGTTTTCAAACTATTCAATTACCGGGTAGCAATGATGTGTTGCTAGATACCGTTTATTTCTTGTGATGTCAAAAAAATTTTATGGACATTCAATGCCAACATAACTTGGGACCTATAGGGTCACATGCATAGGATACACCTAGAATAGGAGTTTTACTCATGAATAATGTTTAACTTGATTACTAAAGGATTTAGGTATTCAATTTAAACAACATTGGTTAAAAATTGGCTGACTGATAATTAGAGTTGACCAACTCAAGTGCTGAGTTGACCAACAATGGATGAACATTGGTTGAACTGGAAAATGGATTGACCAGTTCAGAATGTGAACTGATTGGTTCAGAGTCTGGATCAACTAGTTCAACATGTGAATCACTTGTTCAATGATCAATAAGATTGGATCACAGATTGATGATGATGTCTTCTTGTGCATTAATTGCCAATATGTTTTTGAATAGGAAAGCATCCACTTTCACCAACTTGGGGTGTGAGTCGACTGACTCAAAACTTGAGTTGACCAACTCATGTTCTATAGCAACCGAATTTTTTTGAATATCCTTCTCTTCGACTCCCTATTGATGAGGAAACACTGAACCTATTTCTCCTATAAATAAGGGGAGTACTCAAGGCTTTTAGTAGACACAACTAACACTAAAAAATGTTGTCCTCTCACAGTTGTGTTAATGTGAGATCCCAAAGAAAGTCTTACCTATAAAAAGGGAGACAGCTAGGGAGAAAAAGTCAGCTCTAGCATGTCAACATCAAATGGACAATTCCTTCCTATTGGCTCTTCTAGTGCCACATGGAGTTCCTAGTGGTCCTCGTGGACTAGGTAGAGATGTAGAGGCCATTGACACCATGCAAGGAAGTCAACTATCATTCATGGTGCTACACCAGGAGGTCACCCCGAAAACTGTCCAGGTGACGCCAGATCTAGAAGCACTATGTTTTGGGGATTGTCACTATATTTGCTCCAAGACTAGGTATATACATTGCAAACATTCCCTTATTCATAGTTATTGATGCAATCATTTGGTCATGGGGAATATGGCCGGAAATTTTTTTTTAATGTTGCCATCTATGTCGCCATATTTCCCTACTATGGTATCAGAGCCACACCAATTTACTATATTTTGGGATTTAAATTGATATAATCATATTTATTTTATTGCATACAATATGAATATTAAAATTCTTAATGTGTGTATCTTATTAATACCACATACGAACCCATATATAAATATACATTTATGTATGAAATTTATACATGTCTCCCTGAATTTGATGGTGGATGTAAGTGTGGTTATGGTCAATGTCATGGAACCATTTATTACCCAAACCCTAACTCCAAATGACCACAAAGTGAACGGTGATAGGGTCTAGGCATTCGTCCCTGATATGGTATTACCAAAGTGTGAATGTGGAAGCGTACAAGCTTATCATACATGAACATTTAACAAGATATATAATCACAACATTCAACAAGTATTATTAAACAACATTGTTTCATTACAAGAGTTCATTTACATATTCAAGAATCAAATTGTAAAAGTCTACTCATGTACACTAGGGATCTTACAACAAGTATACCTAACGTAGCTCACAAAGCCCATCCACTTCTATCCATCTATTAACCTATAAAATATGTGAAATAACACGGGTAAACACACAAGGTGCTGAGTGTAGGGATGAAAGATACATATATACACGATTTGCATAATTTGAAAAGAGTTGCAGAATTAGACGAACAACAATAAACAAGTTACATATTTGGCAAAGCGAGAGCATGTGTTTTATATCATTTTACTCTAATTATAGAAACAACATCATATATGATAAGACCTTTTATTTTAATAACTTCCCACTGTAAGAGTCTGTAAGGGTGCTCAAGATTAGTTGACCCTTTTATACATAAGGGACCTCAAGGCCATCTCCATGATCTAACCATTTTATCGACATTATCCATCCTATCTTGACAACTCAAGTAGGATGCCTAGCTTGGAGTCCTTACCCTGAGAATATGGGAAGGTGCACAAGGTTTGTATAATTGAGTTTCTATATTATATTTGCAAGTTATAAAACAACAGTACGAGACAAACATTGAGTACAATACTAGAGTACTACATGGTAATATTTAAGCTAGTACAAAAGCAACATCACATTTTCAAGCAAGAAATCCATAGGCAAATAATTATTAAAGCCCTTACATATTTCAAAAATTTTGTAACTTAACATTGGACATCTAGATTGCAAGCAACTACTTGATTAAGTACAAGATTACAAACATGTATTAGATCTCATAATTAACCTTGACTAGCTGTATTATTAGCGTTTTGGGATGACTTAGGTTCAAGTGTCTTATTGGCATTTTTGATGATCCTTTACTAATTTAGGGTCCATAACGAAAATTTGGTTCAAGTTTCAAGTCATTTTTTATGTTCCATGTGCTTTATATGCTCCTTTTATGGTTTATCTCACTTAAGTACATTTTAGGGTCAAAATAATCATAATAGGGTAAACAAGACCAAAGATCGATCAAGTCATGAGATTTGGATGAGATATGAGATTAGATCAGAAATATATGACACATAAAATCTCATTCACATATGGTTTCATGTTCCCTATAGTCTAGGCATCTTTGTCCGAATTGGTAACAACACATCAACATACATTCAATACCCAACATACAAGACTTATACCACTAGCGTCCATCATATGACCTAAGTGGGACATCCACATTTAAGGGGTCAAGTGTAGACATATAAAATTTGATTTGATAGGGCATATCATACTGAAAAGATTGACATAAGCATCAAGGTACAAGAATCACAATTCAAGTCAAATAGGTCACATTTGGCAAACTAGGGTTTCAAATGCCATAATAGAGAAAGAGGGTGGATCACTGGCATTAAAGTGAACACACATCACACAATTACTGATATCAATGAACTAATAAGATTTGATGTGAAAATAGGTATAAATCATCATTTGAATGATGTAGAAACTTTCAATGTCTTACATGGTTTACATCCATGCATTTCATGGCATAAGGACCAAACAAGAACATAGAGATATCATGGGTGTGAATTGTGTACTGAAGGGGTCACATATTATTGATTTCCATCAAGATTAAAGATGAGGTGTCATTGGATAGCAAGATTAACCAATAAGAACCAAGTTCATCATTAATGTCCAATAATAAGCCACATTCATGTGTTAGAGTCAACTATAGGGAAAAAGGGGGGATTTAGACCTACATTAGATCAAAAGTACACAGAAGATATTGATTTGATGATTAACGATGCAAGGGTTCATAAAAGATCCCAACTTTATTATGATTATGCATTCATCATGGTCAATTGCATATTAAGAAAAGCATAAGAATATAAAGGGTATTTAAGATCTCAATTCATATTCATTGGATAGATCTCGTCGAGATGATTGATTTGATATATAATTTTTTCCTTTTTTGGCCTTAGGAGTTGGGAGGTATGTATTTTATAAAACTTGAATTAGAAATTATATAGGAAGAGTGGGAGGGCATTACATTTTATTCATGCACTGCATTAGGCTATTGGATGTTGATCTAGTGGACGCCTATCATCCCCGTGTGTTGTGTTGTTGGGTCACTCACCCAATGCTCTCATTGCAATGGTGTGACTGAGAGACATCACCAACTGCTTGTCATTGTGCCTCAATGAGAGCTTGTTGACGCCTACGATTATGCGGTGACACTATAGTGGCTCGCCACAATCAACACCCCTTAAACGGCCCGACATGTGAAGGAGATAAGGGAGTTGATGAGTGTCAAGTGGAATGCATCCAAATGTATGTCCCTTGATCAGAGGCTCATGGGTTTCATCCATGCAGAGCTCATATCGAGCAACACCTACCCCGCCATGGCGGCTGCACTCACTGGTGACAGTGGTGTGCAGAACACAGAGCCCATAACCAACTCATCGATTCACTATCAAACTCTTCTGTGCACATGGGACATCGTGGTTGGTCTCCTATTTGTTGGAGAAGTTGTGGTTTTCCTATACCAAGGAGTATCAGGTGGAAGTAGCTAGGGCATCCTAGGGTTTTGAAGGAGGGAGATAGGTGAGAATGAAGAACTAGAGGAGATGGAGGAAAAAGTGGGAAAATAAAGAAGGTTTCGAGATGAGGTGGTTAAAGGTTTTATTTAGGTGAGAAGGAGTGAAGGAGGATGTTGATTGTTCACCAAGGTGAAGGTTGGACGGCCACAACACCCCATACGCCAGTTGAGCTTACAAAGGAGGAAGGATAGCTAGTGAATGTTGGATCGCTGAGGTCTGATCCGCATACATGGATCTTACTATGAGGATGTGCCACAAATTAGAGTATTTCAGAGTTGATGTGTCCCAAGGGGTGCCACCAATAATGGGCCACACTTCCCCCATTGTAATCCCAAATAGGTGAAAGCACATAAATTCGATGATTTAACATATAATTCGACCCAAAATTTGAAAGACCATAACTTTATCTAGGATGGTACGATCGAGGTGATTTTGTGTCTTTTGATTCGTAATTGAAATCTCTATAACATTCTATATATTAGAAAGAAATAATATCATGTTGAAGAGGTTAAATTCTTATTACAAGATTACCATTCTTTTAAGCATGGTACCTACTTCAAAAGTGTAAATTAATGTCACACATTGTGAAATTGAACATAATGTGAGACAATTGGTTTATCACAAAACTCAAACTATGAAATTAATGTCCAAATGAGCACGAAGTCACTTGATGAGTGAGAAAGAGAACAATATGGGAGTGATAAAAGTCAAGTTGTAGCATCCTTCGTTCCTTAAAAGAAATTTCATCCTCAAAATTCATCCAAGATTGTAGTCAAGGTCAAATTTGATATACATCATGTTGGATCAACCATCCCTAGGCAACAAGACTTAGGTTTTTATCATAATTTCATAAGCACCAAGGACATTCTCATCCCAATTGTATACATATTATTGGATATTTTATCATATTTTAACATCATCTTGATATTAGGATTCCATAAACCTTATCTGATTAAATTAAGGTTTCTATTCATGTACTAATATGAGCCCAAGGTGTGTTAGAAAGGTCTTATCAATTTCTGAAATGTATATGTTCATCATTATGACTTTCAATAAGGATTACGATCATTATTACATTTTCATCAAGTTACCGTTAACATTCTTTGATTGGTTTTGTCCCAAGATTCTACAAAGTATCCTCATTAAGCTTTGTTAATTTTCATTTTTTGTCTGAAACTAAGAAGTTATATGTCATGATTCAAGTTAAGATCCCAAGTAGTCATCATATCAATCTTGTTGTTTCAAACTTTCATCTCTCATGAATAGTATGATTTCATATTAGGTCTAGCTTGTGAGAGTGACCTCTTGTACATGTACCAAATTTTAACTTAAGTGAGATATTTCATGTATCAAGTATTTACATACAACCACTAACCCAAATTTGAGGTTGATCGTGGAAATCACACATCATGTACATCATCTTAGGGTCTTGGGACATCTCCCTCACCTATATAGCAAGCATCATATATTCAATTGCATCTTTCTCTAGGGTTAGCTCTTTTCATCAAAAATCTAGGTTCGAAATTATTAGGGAAACCATACGATCGGTGACAAACTCATATACTTTGAAGTAGTCTATCTAGGGACTCATTATCATATATTTCATTGTTCATATTTTTCAACATTTCATAGATTTTGGAGGTTATGTACTCTCGCCTTCTCCTGTGTCAGGTCAACTCATATCATGAGGCGCCGGTATTGTGTATCATATTTCTAGAGGTCCTGTATATAAAGATTGAGGCCTATGCTGGTCTCAAACTATATCTCAAACATCATATATAATCATAGACAAGACTAGGAACAAGCAATCATATCAACCTACTAGTTATGCATAACACATCCACTAAGTCATATCCATCAACCATGGTGCTAGATTAGCTAGGATTGCATGGTCAAACCTATGTCATATCATCAAAATGTACTTGTCCCATCCAAAAATAATCTGAGGTCATATTGAAGCAAGGTCATATAATCAACAATGACATCATTATCATCATCATCATCATCATCATCATTATCATCATCACCATGATCGTCGTCATTGTCATCATCATCATCATCATCATCATCATCAGCATCATCATCATCATCATCATCTTCTTCTTCTTCTTCTTCTTCTTCTTCTTCTTCTTCTTCTTCTTCTTTTTCTTCTTCTTCATCATCATCATCCTAGGTTATCTGGCTACATACTAGACTAACCTTTATTATGGCTCTAGACAACTATAGAGACTACTATCTTCTAAACTCTCTCATGTAGACTTGATGTTACATCTCTTTCTCTTATGTTACAAGGACACTCATTGCCTTTCTATGTGTAGTAACATTTTTCATATATACATATACTAGTACTTGAAATAGGTTTTCTTCAATGTTGAAACTGGTGATGGAAACCACCCTACACCTTTTGAATAAAAACAAAACCAAAATGAGTTACCAGACCAATAAGGCAATTGTGAAACCCTAGATTTCTCTATTTTTATACTCTTTATCTCTCATCTAATGACCCATCTCACTAAATATAATTTCAATCATGTTACTTAAGAGTATGGATGACCCGATTTGCTCACCACTATGACTAATTTCATGATATGTGGCTCTAATTTGAGAAATCAGACTAAGTATGATGCTATATCATGTCATATTTTTTAATCTAATTCCGAACCTCATAAAAATAATCACTTTATCTTATAATGTATTTCATGTTATAGAGTTTTCAATTCTGAGTCCAACAATGCAAAAATCACCTCAATTGGACCTTTATAGCTCAAGTTATGAATTTATGAAAAGTTGTTGATTTGCCTTCTTTTAGCTTTTATTTTTATCCCTTTTGAGTGGGGTTTAGGCTGACCACCCTTAGGCCCACTAAGGGAACACCATCCCAGCCGCCCCTTGTTTTCCCAAAACCCTAGAACACCCTTCAATTGATTGTTGGATTGGATTGACCCCATGATCCAATGGATGTGGATCCTTCTTTCATCTCCATACCTTACCGACAGAAATGGTGCCACCTACCACCATTAGATCCACCAATCACTCGCATTTGTCGACATTTATGCCAAATCAAACCCTCCATTCAATGTGTCTTAACAAATCCTCTATTTAACCAAAACGAGTTACCAGACTCATAAGGCAATTGTGAAACCCTAGATTTCTCTATTTTTTATACTCTTTAACTCTCATCTAATGACCCATATCACTAAATATAATTTCAATCATGTTACTTAAGAGTATGGATGACCCAATTTGCTCACCTCCATGACTAATCTCATGATATGTGGCTCTAATTTGAGAAAGCATACTAAGTATGATGTTATATCATGTCATCTTTTTTAATCTAATTCTAAACATCATAAACATAATCACTTTATCATATAATGTATTTCATGTTATAGAGTTTTCAATTCTGAGTCCAACAATGCAAAAATCACCTCAATAGGACCTTTGTAGATCAAGTTATGAATTTATGAAAAGTTGTTGATTTGCCATTTTAAGCTTTTCTTTTATCCCTTTTGAGTGGGGTTTGGGCCGACCACCCTTAGTCCCACTAAGGGAACACCATCCCAGCCGCCCCTTGTTTTCCCAAAACCCTAGAACACCCTTCAATTGACTGTTGGATTGGATTGACCCCATGATCCAATGGATGTGGATCCTTCTTTTATCTCCATACCTTGCCGACAGAAATGGAGCCACCTACCACCATTAGCTCCTCTAATCACTCACATTTGTCGATATTTATGCCAAATTGAACCCTTCATTCAATGTGTCTTGACATATCCTCTATTTATGCTCGCTTATTCCTCTCTTTTGCACCTGAAGTCTCCCTTGTTCTCTCCTCCTTTCTTCTCACAGGTTGGCGGTAGCTTCATGAGTCTCGGGATCTGTCCTTCTGCCTTAGCCTCTCTCGATGCCAACCAAAACCACCTTTGGGTCTACATGGGCATGGCGCACTAAGGCGGAATGCTTTCAGGACCCAATAAAGATAGAATCCTCTGATCCCAACACTGGTGATCTCAGGATGATTCACCTCCATGGCTTCTCCTATTCGTTTAAGGGCTACCGCTAGAGGTAAGGGGAGAAGTTTGAGCTGTGAGATGCTCATTCGATGGCTAGTAGGAGGTACTGTAAGGACCCTGACCAAAGTTTTGGGGTAAACCTATTTAATTTGTCTTTATTATGTGCTTCTAACCTTACTCTAATCTTTTTAGATGTAATTAGGGCTTGTGATGTGCTCAATTTTCAATTTTGAGCTTGTTTGGAGGTTGTTTGTGCTTTCTATGCTAGTTTTGGTGCCAATTGCAATTTATCCAGTATAGGGGGTTGATGTGCAATTTACCACCTCTAGAGTGTTCCCTGTCTTTTCTAACATTATATAGAGGAGATAGAAATATGAGGGCTCCTTTCTTGATCCTTGATTGAGGAACATCATCCTAGTGGTGATTAGGGTTGACGTGAGTGTTGAGTTCCTTGACCATGTGTGAGTTGGTTGTGTTGTCTCAACCTTGGGTCATAACCAAGGCTGGTTTTGGAGGGTTTCACGGTGAAGAGACTTCCTCCAGGTTTTTTGGTCATGACCTATTAGGTCTAGGGTAGTCTTGGGTCAATATGGATGATCTAGGGTTGGTGGAGATGGCTTGTCTCCACGTAGAAGTGATGTTGGTTGATGGTATCGCGACCATGGCAGGTGCACCCTAGGATGGTCGTGACCATGACCATGGGGGATGACATGGTGGTCAAAACACTACCTAGATTTTATCACCATGTCTCATATGTATGGATAAGGCGGTTTCATGTGGTTGCATGTTTGTTTCTTAGATGGACAAGTGTCCTAGTAGAGCCCTACCTTGTTGACACCTCATCTTCACCCTCCCTCCCTCCTCCTTTGGTATATAAACCCTTTCTTCTTCTTGCAAGTGAACCTTTTGGTCCTCCTTCCTCCTCCCTCTCTTTTTCTCATTCTTAGAGCTTGGTGGAGCAAAGAAGGGTAGGTCCTCAGGGCTTTGGTGATTGGATCCCTTGCATGTGGTGATCCTTGCTCATCTTCAACCTTGGTGAGTATCTCCTCTTCTTTTGCAATGTTTTCCTAGAAATCTCTATTCCATCTTCTTCCCTTTTCTCAGCCATGGAACATGATTTAATGTGATGTTCTTTCTTGAGGAAGAAACCCTCATCTCTAAGGTCATGGTCCATGGCAGGATGAAGTTCTTTCACCTTTTCCTCCTTCTTGCTTGGTTCAGTTAGGGTTCCCTTTTTTGTTTTTTGAAAGCACACAACTCTATATCATTAATAGGAAGCCATACAACATCTACTAAATATTAAAATCACATTAGGGAACCAAGGAACAACTTCTTTGGGAGAATGACATAGCACATAACTAAGATTGGGATGCGATAGGTAAATTTTTGTACCACCTCTAGTTGTAGATGTCTATAGTAGTTGTCTAGGGTGGGAGCCAAAAATCTACATGACTCCATTATATTATCGATAAAGGAGTTCAAAGTACCACCAACAAAAGTCACCATCTCATCCATGGTTGAGGCCACCAGAAGTGTAGAGAGCTCGACCCATTCCACATCAAGAAAAACAAGAAGACTACTGCATATAGCTAACCACCAGTAAAAGACACAAAACAAAAACAAATAGGACATTCGAGAAGTGTTTAGCAGCCTAGTGACCCTTAGTACCTTGACTTAACCTAGTAGAGACAGCCCTTGTTGTGTTGGGTCGTGCCCAAGAGGTATTGCGGTCACGACATGGTGATAGTTGATGTGTTGTGGTCGCAACACATAGTTGGTTGTCAAGATGAAGACCAAACCCTAACCCTAAGGTCATGATAGTGACTTGAAGGAGATTGGGAGCGGCATGGTGATGGAGTTAAGGGTTGAGACACCCATGGTGGATGTCATAATTGCGACATATCATGGAGGGTAATCGCGACCCATGTGGCTATGCAATAACATGTGGTGATAATAGGTGGTTATGAAGCACATATGAACACCTAATGATAATCATGTATGAACTTGTATAATGTCATTAACGTGTTATATAATCTATTATAATGATATTAGCTAATGCTATTACACTCCAAGATGATGGAGGGTGGTGATTGTAAGATGGTTCATTGATCCTAACCTTGTAAACCCTAATCGGCCAAAGAAGAAACCCTAAACCCAAATAGTGAACAAGTTTCTCTTATTTCCTTATCATGGATGTTATGATGTTATGTGATTATCCCTCTCTTTCTTATTTAAGCATGCATGTGTCATGATCTAGATAATAATAGCTAGTTTATACTATGGTGATTATGATATGACACATGTTTAATATGACCTTGTGAGGCATGTTGTGGCACTTGTGATATAGGAATGATGTGAATGGTCTGATGACCTGGCATTGACTCTTGGCCTAATATGAGATAAATTTAGGGATTGATATCCCACGATATGTTACTTTGTTGATGATGTTGTGCATGGAAATAATATATACATCATGTGGTGATAGTGTGACAAGCTCATACCCTATATGTTTGCATCTGATGAAAGTGCGCTATGCCCTTATATTTGTAGAGTTTGTTATGATTTTATACGTTGTAAATTGATCAATGCTAAAAGACACTTAATTGACTTAACTAATCAAATGGAGCCTAATCATGTAGTTTTACCATGTGCCATAGATCCATTCAGTGTCAGAACTTAATGGATGGTGAAAAGAGTTCAACTCAGAGCGCATATTTTTTAATATGCGGGGGTGAGAACAAATATCCCCTTACGTCTGGGATATATGAGAAAGTCATGCGTGAGATGATCTCTTGGTGATATGTTATATAGGATTGGCTACGGGCCATTCCTGGCAGGAGATTGACTATGGGTCATAGCTCAGTTCATTAGTGCCATTATATGTACCAAGGTGGGCTAGGTTTTTATATGAACAACCATTCGTGAGTCGATCCCTCATATGACTATATGTCACTTTCACTCTTGTACTGACCAAGAGGTTTTTGGTGAGGTCATGGATTCTGACTCTTCCATGGAGCTTGTATGGCACCGATTTCAACTAAGTAGTGGTCTTTTGGATTTGGGTGGTACAGCTCCAATCCTCACGGCATTAATAAAATATGTAATATAGTCGTATAGTGTATTTGTTTAGGAATAAATATAGATAATATTGGATGATACTTTTCCTTGTTTCTCATACTATTTATTTCATGACAGTCATAAATGTTCTTCATATTCCTTAAAAAAGCATAGCATGTTCTACTGCCCAGTTGTAGATTCTTGAACTGGTGAAACGGTGTTAATTGCTCTGTTTATATCATTGACTTGAACTGCCTATCTGTTAATAGTAAAATCTCCTATTTTAGTTATTTGTGCTTTTAATAGATGTTGTTGGAGAGTTATAACTCTTGTTGGGATGTTTAGTCTCACCCTAGGGTTCCACAATCTTTTAGGTGGATGTGTTTGCGGAGATAGAGATTGCGTTGTTGAGGCAGATATCCTGAGGTGTGTAGTTGTTGGATCATGGATATGCATCCAGTGTATAGTAATAGAGTCCTATGTGTCATCCTTATACATTTAGGTCCTTGGGGTGTTTTCTACACATTGTATATCGGTTGACTTTTTGAATCCACACAATGATGGTACAGAGATGGTTTATGTGCATGAGCAGGTGATTACATGTAATAGGTTGTGGCTAGTTAGCTAGTGAACAATGTAAACTCCTTTTGATATGAATAAAATATAAGTGGCTACAAATTATAGATTCAGACATGATGAGATCAGCTTGATGCATGGTTTTAAATTAGTTTTTAATTTCCTATGTTTTTCAGTAATCTGCTTGCTTAGTGTAAATTCAATGTTTAGGTTTGAGTAATCTCACTTTGTGTGGCAAATGGTGTCATAGGTACGACCTCACCCATCCATGCAGTCTGGTGAGCACGTCGCTAACCGCAATCCAGATATTGTGGACCAGGTATCCAAGCAGCCTAGGGAGGGAATGACGGTGGTGGGTGACTTTGGGTGTGTGATGACCCCAATTTCAGGATTTTAATATCCAATGAAGTACTTAGAGTTCTTGAATAATCATATTTGGATAAACACAAGTTAAGGTGACTCTTATCTGAATATGGTTCGATTTGAACCACAAGTATGACTACAATTCTTTTAAGGATCGATAATGCAAATACACAACCAATTGCATACATGGATATGGTTAATACATGTATTTAGTTAATCTTGTGTACTTATGAAGTTAACCATCTAATCGAAGTATACATAAATTCATAGAATTTATTGGTGGCCATGGAAGTCTGATAATAAAGTAAGTTAAACTGGTGTTGATGATGTTATAGGTTGTTTGATGCATACTTGACTTCAATATCTTAATATGTGTACCAATTTAGAGTATCTTAATTGAAGGGCGAGCAAATAATTGTTTTGGTCTCATATGATCATTGTTTAATGACAAACAAAGGGAATCTATGTTTCAAATTTCAATTGATTTGAGGTCATAGCTAGATAGATATTCAAACTCCAAATTAAGGCTTCATATAATTTAGGCTTCAATATTCATGTTCGGCCCATTATGAACCAACCTGCCTGATTCCTCTTCTTAGGCACATCTTATTAGTTACTAGCTTAGGCACCAACCGCTGTGTGTGGATCAGTAAATAGAGGATGGTTTGATTCTTGGTAGTCATTTGATGAACATCAGAGGATATTAGTATAAGCCTGTACCTCCACATTACTTGGGGCCAAAGACGAGTTCTTGCCCTTATCTACTAGTCTGTTGCTCACAGGGATACAGAGAAGAAGTAATAGTTTGATCCACCATCCTCGGATCTAAGCAAGGGTTGTTGGATTGAATTGTTCTGAGGGAAGCAATATAAACCATTTTTTTTCTGTATCACCCTTACTATTAATGGCAGCCACCATATTGAAGGAGACCTCACAGAGGTTAGATCAGAGTCGACTGCAATGTGGGGAGGTTCCTACATCAGAATACTTTACTGCTGCGAGCCTAGGGTGGTTGGAGAGCCACCATGACGCCACCAAATCAGTAGGAGAGCGAAGCTCTATTTTGCAGAGAAAACAGAGCACCACAAATCCTGGCGGGGGAGCTAGCCATAGAGCAGGTTTGGGTTCCTCAACTGTGTCTAGGTACCCAAAGCACTGATGGGACTGCTAGAGCTTCAGTAAAGCTAAACTACCCATCCTTCTTCGAGTTAAGTGCTGGCAGATATGAGGTTCCTCTTCGAACCTAGGCTACGACGGCACTACAGACGCTAGTACGAACAATACCTGATGGCCATATCCTCGGTGTGCTACCTATTACGCACTGACCATGCCAAAGATGCCATCCAGGGTGGTTACTATAGGTAGAGAGAAACTCGTCAAGGCAGTGATGGTGAAAGAGGGGCATGGATCGACATGGTTCAAATTCTAGGAGATGGTACGCTCACCTGGGCAAGCAGGGATGAGCCACGCCCGCTATGGCATGGGGGTCAGCCAAGCAGCAAGGAGAAATATTGGAACCTACCAGAGGTCTACCCTGCAACTGTGTTCTGTGTCTCGCACGCGAGGTGGAACACCTGCGGCGCTGCGGTGATGAACGGAAGCAAGAGAGGGACTCGGCTAGGGTGATAAGGCAGACCGACCAGTGCTAGCTAGCCCGGCCGGTTCACTTGGCCCAGGGGAAACTAGGAAAGGAGTTGTGTGCCTCCCCCTTTAGAACAGTCTGGCCAATTCTTGAGCGCCACCTCAGGCGATGGGCCCATCCCAATATGGTAAATGCTTTTAAATCCCAGAAATACCAGTATTCTTAGAAAATACATTATAATTAGCTCCCTGGTCTGATAATTTCCCTAAAAATACCCCTAGACTCAAAAATATGTCAATTTTATTATGAAACTCCTGTATCAGACTTTTGAAATACTTATAGATATGATATTTGATTTAGATGAGAATGCTTCTTTTAAATGGTATAAGTAGAAAACAATTGAGATTAAATATGATAAAAATAAGTTTGAACCCTGATATCATCTAGAAACTAAAGGTCGCCTCCTATGTCGATATTATTGGGCAATTTTAGGCCTTTTCTCATTATTGCCTAATTACATGTTTGTAGCCTCATATTAATTCTAGAAAATAAATAAACCATCAGAAAAATATGAAACTCAGACCAGACCCCTATAATGACCACCTGATCAATATACAAATATTATAAACATGTTCTAGGTCAGTAAAACCTAGATTTGGTCAAAACCCGAATTTTGGACCTAAAATACCAAGAATATGATGTACATATATTAATGATGATTAATTTCTTTAAATCAGGTGCTGACTAGTTTATCTAGATGATCATGGATATGTGAGGAATATCTGAACTCAGGTACGTGGATATAATTATATGACTAGATTTGTTGGATGTTAAATATATGTACTTGCTTGCTTGTATTTGAAATACACTGTTGGATGTAGATGTATGTATATTGACAATTTTCCGCCTTGAACATAAAAGAACATAAATGAGGATAAATTAAATGTAGTTACTAGTGGTGCTCATTAAACTCCCTATTAGAGAGGGAAATCTTTAATGTTGACTAGCACCTCCCTAGAGTACACGGTATACAGGGAGATCCCTAGAGTACAAGGTACACAGGGAAGGGCCCACCATTTATGTTTGTGCTAAGTCCACTATAGTAATGCATATTCATTCTAAATGTGGCTAATAACTTGGGATTACCTGATTTTTCTGTCTTTAAGTAATGTTTTATTTCTCTTTCTTCAATTTCGAGTATTTTATATGCCAGCATAGTATAGCTTTTAATTCCACATACCAACTTTTATTGATGATTTTGTTTCTCGTATTTTCTAGGTCCAGAGCTAGAATGGGATAAAAGAATAGGATGTGAGCAAGTTGTACAGGTTGTACCTATTGTCTAAGATCTTGTTAGCATACATGTTTAGACTTGTAAAATTATCGTTCAATATGCAATTGTAATTCATGTTTAATATAAATGTGTTAAATGTTGAGAATGGTATGGTTGTATGTTCATGTATGCATATTATGCTTCCGCATCACTTTCTGATATGATTGGATGATGTTTTCGGATTCTGACCTCTCATTCCCAATAGGGTATGGAGAAGCCAAAATCCGGGGACGTCACAGTTGATATAAGAGCATGAACAATAGCTACACCTAACAATTGCTCACCATGATATATATAACAAAATCCTCACCTTTCACCTTAAACCCTAGAAACTTAGTAAGTTGTTATGTAGGAATAAGGTTTGAATTAGCATCTAAGTTAGAACCTAGATGTTCGAGAACTAGGTTTAGATAAGTGTGTGAAACCCTTTCCATATAGAGCTCATATGTATTGGGTAGCTACACTAGTCTACACCATGTTCTCACCATTTCACTAGGTTACATGGCACCAAACTATCTATTGTGTGTTGGACACTCGAGTTTGCTGGTTTGGTTTTGTTTCCCAATCGGCTCGCACATCGACAGTTTTCTCTAACGTCTTCTTTCTCAGAGAAAAACTATATAATATTCTACTAGATATATGTAAATATAAAAATGTGTCCCTCACACAGGAGAGTAGTGGGTGTTCATGCAATCTAAGTGAAAGGGAGTGACATCAGTCTAGAAGAGAGAATAGATCTAGATTAGACGTCTAGAGCCTCAAAAGGTTATGTGATACATCTATAGACAAAAGAAAGATGAAGGAAATAAGCATATAGAATCTTATCTAACTTTAATCCATGATGGTATAAGTTTTCTTATTAAGATTTGAGTTATATATGAGTTGAATCCACTCTTAGAGGATCTATGCTAAGTCGTGATGATGAAAGTACATTCCCTTTTCCTACTCAAGATAAGCTTAGTTAAGATAGAGATGAGTGTGCATGAGCCTCAAGCTCTTATACAAGGAGGATGTCTAGTGGTAGGATGAGATATGTGGTGAACTCTAGAGAGAGTAAAACCCACAAGGAGAAGGTCATAGGACCTAGACTCCAATATATGAGATATGTGTAAAAAAAAGTGTCCTATACTAGATTACTCTTGAGTGTTGAGTTGAGTCCTTATGCATGATTCAAATCTATATGTGAGAATTGGGTAAAAGAAAAGGATGGGTATATGACCCATAAAAAGTCAATCCTTTGGACGAGTTAGGTCCTAGATGGAGTGACATATTTTTTTGGATCTCATCATTAGTTGCAAGTGAGGTAATATATGAACTCTAGTTATGAGAGTATAATGCTTTGTGCAAAAGATACTCAAAATACATGTTCTCCCTTCTTCTTCTCTTTCTTAATATATGATGATAGAAACCTCACTTGAGCTATATAGATGATTTATATATGAGGAGTCACTCGTATAAGCTTGACCTATTCTATATTTTTCCCCTATATCATACATGTAGTACCCAAGATTGAAATCATGATAAGTTTGGCTTTAAAATATTCTTTTCCCCTTCACATGAAACATGAAAGATATGATGCTGAGATCATGGGATAAACTTAGTATATTCTCTCTTTCCCTTCACATAATACATGCAAGACATAAAAAGTTGAACTCGTGAACTTGATATAAAGATATTTTTGGATCATAGGATATATGATCAGAAATATAGTTTGTAACTTTGATCCTTCTCAATGTATGCTTCTAAGTTGAGTATGAATATCACACCATAGGGTGAAACCCTAATGGTCAAACATGTTACGTAAGCCCTTCTTAAATAGAAAAAAAAATCTAATATGAAGGATGAAGATAAATCTCCTCTAATGCTAAAATCATTGTAAGATGTTAATGATGTTAGATTTGAATGATCTGAATACCATGGCATATAAATGAATTCCTCTTGAACTTTAAAAGTATGAAGAAAACATGTACCCTTAGGGGTGATGTAATCCTAAGATATCATAATGCCATGTTATGGCTAAGACATTAAGTGATGCATCCATATATATATATATATATATATATATATATATATATATATATATAAGGGGGATGGACACACCCAAGAATCTCTAGACCCTAAGCTGACAACTTAGAGTGCATGCAATTATGGTGGTCTTAGAACCACAGCAATGATGATGTATATAAAACTGAACTCCTAAATAACCTCTTAAGGATGAGATTAGTTGAATTTCGAGGACAAAATTCCATTATAAGGTGAGGTGAATGTGATGACCCCAATTTTAGGATTTTAATATCCAATGAAGTACTTAGTGTTCTTGAATAATCGTATTTGGATAAACACAAGTTAAGGTGACTCTTATCTGAACATGGTTCGATTTGAACCACAAGTATGACTACAATTCTTTTAAGGATCGATAATGCAAATACACAACCAATTGCATACATGGATATGGTTAATACATGTATTTAGTTAATCTTGTGTACTTATGAAGTTAAGCATCTAATCGAAGTATGCATCAATTCATAGAATTTATTGGTGGCCATGGAAGTCTGATAATAAAGTAAGTTAAACTGGTGTTGATGATGTTATAGGTTGTTTGATGCATACTTGACTTCAATATCTTAATATGTGTACCAATTTAGAGTATCTTAATTGAAGGGCGAGCAAATATTTGTTTTGGTCTCATATGATCATTGTTTAATGACAAACAAAGGGAATCTATGTTTCAAATTTCAATTGAATTGAGGTCATAGCTAGGTAGATATTCAAACTCCAAATTAAGGCTTCATATAATTTAGGCTTCAATATTCATGTTCGGCCCATTATGAACCAGCCTGCCCGATTCCTCTTCTTAGGCACATCTTATTAGTTACTAGCTTAGGCACTAGCTGCTATGCGTGGATCAGTAAATAGCGGATGGTTTGATTCTTGATAGTCGTTTGATGAACATCAGAGGATATTAGTATAAACATGTACCTCCGCATTACTTGGGGCCAAAGACGAGGTCTTGCCCTTATCTACTAGTCTGTTTCTCACAGGGATACATAGAAGAAGTAATAGTTTGATCCACCATCCTCGGATCTAAGCAAGGGCTGTTGGATTGAATTGTTCTGAGGGAAGCAATATAAACAATTTTTTTTCTGCATCTCCCTTACTGTTAACGGCAGCCACCAGATTGGGGGAGACCTCGTAGAGGTCGGATCAGATTCAACTACAATGCGCGGAAGTTCCTACATCTGAATACTTTATTACTGCGAGCCTAGGGTGGTTGGAGAGTCACCATGATGCCACTGAATTAGTAGGTGAGCGGAGCTCTATTTTGCAGAGAAAATAGAGCACCACACATCCCGGTGGGGCAGCTAGCTGTAGAGTAGGTTTGGGTTTCTCAACTGTGTCTGGGTAGCCAAAGAGTCGATGGGACTGCTAGAGCTTCAGTAAAGCTAAACCGCCCATCCGTCTTCGAGTTAAGTGTTGGCAGATATGAGGTTCCTCTTTGAACCTAGGCTACGACGGCACTGCAGACGCTAGTACGAACAAGACCTGATGGCCAATATCCTCAGTGTGCTACCTATTGCTCACTGACCATGCCGGAGATGCCATCCAGGGTGGCAACTACAAGCAGAGAAAAACTCGTCAAGGCAGTGACGGTGAAAGAGGGGCATGGATTGACATGGTTCAAATTCTGGGAGATGGTACGCTCACCTGGGCAAGCAGGGATGAGCCGCGCCCGCTATGGCATGGCGGTCAGCCAAGCAGCAAGGAGAAATATTGGAACCTACCAGAGGTCTACCCTGCAACTGTGTTCTGTGTCTCACACATGAGGAGGAACACCGGCGGCGTTGCAGTGATGAACGCGAGCAAGAGAGGGACCCGACTGGGGAGATAAGGCAGACCGACCAGTGCTAGTTAGCCCGACCGGTTCACTTGGCCCAGGGGAAACTAGGAAAGGAGTTGTGTGCCTCCCTCTTTAGAACAGTCTGGCCAATCCTTGAGTGCCACCTCAGGCGATGGGCCCATCCCAATATGGTAAATGCTTTTAAATCCCAGAAATACCAGTATTCTTAGAAAATACATTATAATTAGCTCCCTAGTCTGATAATTTCCCTAAAAATACACCTAGACTCATAAATATGTCTATTTTATTATGAAACTCCTGTATCATACTTTTGAAATACTTATGGAGATGATATTTGATTTAGATGAGAATGCTTCTTTTAAATGGTATAATTAGAAAATGATTGAGATTAAGTCTGATAAAAATAAGTTTAAACCCTGATATCATCTAGAAACTAAATGTAGACTCCTATGTTGATATTATTGGGCAATTTTAGGCCTTTTCTCATTATTGCCTAATTACTTGTTTGTAGCCTCATATTAATTCTAGAAAATAAATAAACCATCAGAAAAATATGAAACTCGGACCAGACCTCTATAATGACCACCTGATCAATATACAAATATTATAAACATGTTCTAGGTCAGTAAAACCTAGATTTGATCAAAACCCTAATTTTGGACCTAAAATACCAAGAATATGATGTACATATATAAATGATGATTAATTTCTTTAAATCAGGTGATGATCAGTTTATCTAGATGATCATGGATATGTGAGGAATATCTGAACTCAAGTATGTGGATATAATTATATGACTAGATTTGCTAGATGTTAAATATATGTACTTGCTTGCTTGTATTTGAAATACACTGTTGGATGTAGACGTATGTATATTGACAATTTTCCACCTTGAACATAAAAGAACATATATGAGGATAAATTAAATGTAGTTACTAGTGGTGCTCATTAAACTCCCTATTAGATAGGGAAAGCTTTAATGTTGACTAGCCCCTCCCTAGAGTACACGGTATACGGGGAGATCCCTAGAGTACAAGGTACATGGGGAAGGGCCCACCATTTATGTTTGTGATAAGTCCACCATAGTAATGCATATTCATTCTAAATGTGGCTAATAACTTGGGATTACCTGATTTTTCCTCCTTTAAGTAATGTTTTATTTCTCTTTCTTCAATTTTGAGTATTTTATATGCCAGCATAGTATAGCTTTTAATTCCACGTACCAACTTTTGTTGATGATTTTGCTTCTCATATTTTCTAGGTCCAGAGCTAGAATGGGATAAAAGAATAGGATGTGAGCAAGTTGTACAGGTTGTACCTATTATCTAAGATCATGTTAGCATACATGTTCAGACTTGAAAATTCTTGTTCAATATGCAATTGTAATTCATGTTTAATATAAATGTGTTAAATGTTGAGAATGTTATGGTTGTATGTTCATGTATGTGTGTTATGCTTCCGCATCGCTTTATGATATGATTGGATGATGTTTTTGGATTCTGACCTCTCATTCCGAATAGGGTATGGAGAAGCCAAAATCCAGGGACGTCATAGGGTGTCACCCAACCGCTCAATGGCAGTGGCAAGTGTCTGATGGTTCTACTCAACCACTCAGTAGAGGTGGAGGGAGGTCGGGTGAAGGGTGAAGGATATTGTGTCCCTGGAGCTGTGGGATCATGGATTGACGGCCCCGATCATTCATCAAATCATGAAGGTAACTCCCAAAGTTGGTTTCCTATAGTTCTAGTGCAAGATATAAAAAATAGATATCTCCCAAACCCCTGACAAAACTAGGTAACCAATATACCAAATGTATCAGCTCAATGAGACCTACACAATGGGTTTGGTCCTAGGTCCTAAATCCAACGTTTTCTCCCCATATTTCTACAAAGTGACAGCTTTAGTCATGTTGAATACATTTAATGCACTTTTATGATCAAGCTTGTAACATTGATGAACTTTCAATCTCTTAATCATGAAATCAGTAACTTTGTGGATCTTGTATCTAAAAGAGGATCCTCATCACCCTTAATGCTCTTAAATGACTCTTTTGCACATAAGTGACTTGTAATTTGACTATAATTATATATGTTTCCCTAACTTGACAATCTTGCTTTTAATGTTGAATAAATCTAATCAACTTTGAAATTAGTAAGCTATGTCACACCTCATGACTCTAATAACTTTCTTGAGTCCCGTTTTTTTATGGTGGTTACATATGACACTAAGTATGTTTGGTTGTTACCCTTTTATGATGATACATGTTACACTTGATTCATATAATGACCTTGGCCCCTTTGTGGCAATGAAATATGTTAGATCCTCAAAATTAGATCCCTATGACTTTTGAAGATATGAATGTTCATGATATCCCTGTTCTAGGTTATGATGCTACATGTAACTCTAAGTCCATTAGGGGTGACCAACCGTGACACATATGACTTACTCGTGTTGCTTGTACCCTACTCTCAATGTGAACCTTAATCATATGTCCTCCTCACTTTAATCAAGAAGCATCATCTCTTATGGTTGTCTTGATGTGGATGTCCCATATAATATATATCTTGACCCCAAATGGCATTTGAACTACATTTATTCTTGCATATATGTATGAATGTCGATACGCTACATTGGGAATATTGATGCCTAAACCCTAGGGGACATCCACCCATATTAGAATGCAATTCTTATGTCCATACTTTCCTCATCTAAATCACCTCTCATGCTTGGACCTTTTGACCTGATGAATTATGTCCCTTCTTGCCCCATTATGAGTAATTAGACATTGAAATGCAAGTAAGTGACCTAAATCTTGATATAATCATACAAAATGAGTGGAACCTCATAATGGTATGAAGCTTGAACCCACCTTCATGATGACCTCTAAATTAGTATAAGATCATGAAACATGTAATTAATCAGTCTTGAACCTAACTTGGTCAAAACCCTAAAATGTATCTAGTTAGGGTTGATGATGAGAATCTAATGTGTGCATGTAATATTATGCTTAATAAAGTGTTTCTTGTGGTTAGATGCTCAATAATAAGTCAAGTTATGAATCTCTAAATCAGGTACAGGCATTAATCATTATAAGACTACGTTTTTCTTGCTTGAAATGTGATACATATGTATGCTTGTTTACTTGCTCAAATATTTGCATGTAATATTCTAGTATGTACTCGATGTTTGTCTCCTATTGTTTTTTTATAACTTGCAAACATAATATGAAAACTCCATTATATCGTGTTGAAATAGGGTTAACTCTTGGAAATGTCCTTGAGGTCCCTCACGGATAAAAGGGGTAGCTAATCTTAAGCACCCTTACGGACTCTTCCAACGGGAAGTAGTCAAAGGCCTTATGAATCCATGATGTTGTTAGTATAATTGGAGTGAAGTGATATAAAATATGGGATCTCATTTTTCTACAAACTTAACTTGTTTACTCTTGTTCATTAATTCTGTAATTTTTATCAAATTTTGTAGAGCTTATGTATATGCATCTTTTAGCCCTATACTCGACACCTCGTGTGCTTGACCCGCCTTGTTTCACATATTTTATAGGTTCAAAGAAGGCTATTAGTTTATGGGCTTGGTGAGCTATGTAAGGTGTGCTTGTTGTAGATCCCTAGTATCCTTGAGCAGACTGGTAAAATTGTACTCTTGAACATGTAATTGAAAGCTTATAATAAATAATCTTGCTTAATAATATTTGTTGAATGTTGAGATTATGATTGGTGCTTTTATCTTGTTATATTTTCATGTATGCCAAGCTTTACTCTTCCAAATTTGCACTTTTATAATACCATTCTATGGACATACGCCTAGGTCCTATCACCATTGACTTTATAGTCATTTAAAGTTAGGATTTGGGTAGCAAACAGTTTTGTGACCGCAATATAGTACTATGACATAGAAAACTAGCAAGAACATGGTGTAAATTTTTGTAGCTACCCTAAGCACATGTAACAAACATATGTCTAAGGTTATAGTAAGATCTACCTTTTCTCATGTTCTTGAACCTATAACCCATACTACAGGATAGAAGGAGAAGAAAAGAGAGGGTTCTTGGGATTACACAAGTCTACACCTGGTTCTAGAACATCTAGGTTCTAACATTAGGCTAAGTAAATTTAGTCCATAAAATTCAACTCAATAAGTTTCTAGGGTTGAGAGGTAAGGTGAGTTTAGTTTGTGTTTCATGTGACCAATGTTTGGTGTAGTTATTGTTCATGCTTTGGTATCATCTTTCATGGAACCATTTATTACCCAAACCCTAACTCCAAATGACTACAAAGTCAATGGTGATAGGGTCTAGGTGTCTATCCCTACCATGGTATTATCAAAGTGTGAATGTGGAAGCATAAAATCTTAGCATACGTGAACATATAACAAGATAAAAGCACCAATCATAATCTCAACATTAAACAAGTATTATTAAAACACATTGTTTTATTACTAGACTTCAGTTACATATTCAAGAGTGAAATTGTAAAAGTGTACTCATGTACACTAAGGATCTTACAACAAGTACACTCACCTACTAGACCTAAATTTTTCTATATAAAAAAATTATCATTTGAATTTCTAAAATATGTTCCTTTTACTTTAATCATATAATGCGTAATTTGTATTAGGTCACTATCATTGTGTTGAATCTCTTTGATTTGAGCGTAGAACGTATGTCTGACTTTCATCCATTCAATAAATCAACTTTTAATAGAAACACTTCACTCCAATTTCATCTCTGTTATACAAATAAGTAAATCTCTTTCGACCTTGGCCATGGAAAACATCTCTACATGCAATGTTGACTTCCCCTTAGAGCATCTGCAACTACAATAGCCTTATAAATGTGGTAATTACTGGTAACATCACAATCTTTAGTTTATTCCACCATCTTAAATAAATCAAGTTGAGTTAATTATGAGTGAAGAAGTTTTAGATCTTATGATTTGTAAAGGCCTGGAATAATTCAACATAAATATGACAAGAACATGTATTTTGGGAATATACCAGTATTTCTAGATCAAGATCTCGTATTGGATATACATTCTTCTTTAGTTGTGTACATCCATAGGCTAATAGTTTTCCTTCTTGCATAAGTATACATCCCAAACCTCTTCTAAAATCATAATAAAACACATATATTTATCACTTTCAGGTAGAATTAGAACAAGTGTTATGATTAACCTATCCTTCATATTTTGAGAAGTTTTGTGACCAAACAAAGAGCATATCCTTGCTTGCCAAGGATGTGAGAGATGATGCAAGCACATGCAAGTTCCTCATGAACCTCCTATAATATCCACCAACCCTATAAAACTTCTAATCCCAATAGGAGTCATAGGTTGATCTCACTAAAAACTATACGAAAATATGGCCATGGAGATGGCAACGGAAACAAAAAAATTCTAGCCATATTCCTCATGGCCATCAGTTGATTCATGAACGGGAGGGAAGGGTTGCTAGAAATATACCTGGTCATGGAGCAAATCTAGCGATAATCCTCACAATATGATGCTTCTGCATCTGGCAGCACTTGGATGGTTGTTGGTGGATGCCTCCTGGAGTAGAACCATGAATGATAATGGACAACACCTCCTAGCATGGTGGAAATGTCTTCCATGCCTCTACATAGTCTACGTAGAGCATCGAGAACTCCACATTGAGCTACTAGAGCCAATGGGATGGAGTTTTCCCTTCAATGTCAACGTGTTAGACTGACTTGTTCTCCCTATCTATCTCTCCCTTTTACAGATAAGACTTGCTTTGGGATCTTAGGTTACCATAATTGTGAGTGGACAACATTTGTCACTGTTAGTTGTGTCTACTAAAAGCCTTGACTCCCCTCCCCCCATTTATAGGAGAGATAGGGTCTGGGTTTCCAGATCAATTGGGGGTCGAAGAGATGAATTTTCACAAATTTCTGGCTATTGTAGATCATCAGTTGGTCGATTCACACCCGAAGTCAGTGAATTGAGTGCTTTCATATTCACAAACATATTAGCAATTAGTGCACAACATGAATTCAACATCAATCCTTGATCCAATCTTATTGATCATTGAACCAGGTGATTCACATGTTGAACCAATAGGTTCAGACTCTGAACTGGTCGATTCATATTTTGAATTCATCCATTTTGTAGTTCAGCCAATGTTCATCAACATTGTTTAAATTAACTCGATACTTGAATCAATAGACCCAACACTTGAGTCAGTGGACACAAATTCTGAGTCAGCACATTTTTAGACAGTGTTGTTTAAACTGCAATAGAAGGGAAAAAGCCTATCTACATCACTCACATTCAATCCCCATCTATCACAATATATCCAAGCATCACCTTTATGGAAACCCTGATTCAATGTGAGGTTGTACGGTGTCATAATACATCAAGAAACATGTGATGAATATAGTAACTTCAGGTAATTCCATCTATTATGTTTGTCTCAATCATGAGATGGTGACACATACATAGTACATGTCTAAAGAATGATGTTACTCAATGACATATGTCTTTAGGTTGAGGACTTGAATGATGACATCATATGTATGATAAGACTAGAGTGTTATATCCCTAGTTGGATATTACTGTGGAAGAAAAATAAACAACAATAATACATAAGACTAGAGTGTGTGTTGATTGATGACATGGTGTCATTAATCATGATATGTGATACCAAGTTAGGCATACATGTACATGTTAGAGAACAATTCATCATAAAGACCCACCATGAGAGTGATACATGGAGACCATGGAATGGTAGTCATAATCAGCTCTCATAGTGATAGTGGTTCTTAGATTTGAAGTCACTACGCTCATCACATGTTGTTCGATGTACTTAGACATCATCCAACTTGACCTTGAATAAAGGTTGCCATAAGGTGATGCTCAAGTGCATTGTGACTCATGGGGATTGAGTGTGAGTGATGTAGATGGGATTTATCCCTCCTATAGGATATTGATATCCACACCACTTGATAAGCGAGACTGACAAATGTATGGCTATACTCATGTGACTCAATATATGATATGTGAACTCACATGCATCTCATACAGTCTGCTCTAGTTCAAGGAACATGGATTGAACATTGAATAGGATGATGATTCCATGCCCCGAGTTCAATCTGTATCAGAGACTAAGGAACTATACAATCAAGGTTACACCAATCACGGATTGTAGGTTGAAGTTGTTATCCAACTTTCCAAACTACTTGGGTAGTAATGATGTGTTGGTAGATACCACTCATTGTTTATGATGTCATGAGTTGGTTATGGACATTCACCACCAATGCAATTTGGGACATATAGGGTCACATGCATAGGATGCACTAGGTATAGGAGTTTATTCTTGAATGATGTTTAACTTTATTACTAAAGTGTTTAGATATTCAATTAAACAACTAAAGTTTAAAATTGATTGATTGGACTTTGAACCTACTAGTTCAAGTGTGGAACCGATTAGTTGGAGTGTCTGGTCAATTGGAAACACAATTGGATGAAACTTTGCCTGAACTGGACCTGTGAAATGACCATTTCACATATGAAACGACCGTTTAATGATGTGAAATGGTCGTTTCATGATGTGAAATGACTGGTTCATCATCTGGGTTGTCTAGTTAAAGATCAATTTGATTGGATCAAGGATCTGATGCTGACAATGTTTTGCATTAACTAAATAGTGAATGCCAATTTGATTCTAAAGAGGAAAGTATATGAACCGACCAATTCAAGAGATGAACCCACTGGTTGGACAATAAATTGATCGGTTCACCATTTCTAGAAAATTCATGAATTACATCTCTTTGACTCCCAAACCGACTACAAGCCATGTCCCCAGCCTATCCTATAAATATAGGAGTATTAAGGGCTTCTCAGATACAACAATAAGCTCTGACAATTTTTGTCCTCTCTAGTTGTGGTAACCAATAGAGAGCCCAAGCAAGTCCTACCCATAAAAGGGAGGGATAGGTAGGGAGAGACAATTGTGGGAGAGTAAATCGGTGCTAGTACATTGACATTCAAAGGGACAACTCCTTCCCGTTGGCTCTAGTAGTACAATGTGCAGTTCCCAGTGGTCCGCTTGGTCTACCCTATAGGTGAGGAGTTTTCCTGATAGGAGGACACTATCAATCTCCATCAATGGTATTGAATTAGGAGCATGCTACTAACAACTATTTGATTGCTACTGCCTAACAAAGAAGCTCGCTGCTAATTGGAGAAGAAGCACAATACTACAGTAGAGTTGTCATTGGACTTGATCCAAGACTAGGTATATCTCTTGCAACATTCCTTCCTAGATGCATTGTTGTTGATTCTATCTTATTGATTGGGAAATTTTCTTTAAATTGTTGTTTTAGCTTTCTTATCTATCACCCCAATTTCCCAACAGTGTTATCAGAGCTGTGTCAATTTACAATGTATCTAGATTTAAATCAATATGATCATATTTATTTTTTATTTCATATAATGTGAATATTAAAATGGTTAATGTGCACATCTGATTAAATACCACATACAATCTCATATATATATATATATATATATATATATATATATATATATATATATATATATATATATATATATATATATATATATATATATATGTTTGTGTGTTTGTGCACAATTTACATACATTTCCCTAAAATTGGTTTTGATGGTGAATGTTAGCATTATTATGGCTAATAACCCTAGATTTGTGTGTGCATGGTTGTGGTTGTTTATTCCTATTTATATCTAGGTTTTAATATTGAGCCTCTCTCCTCCTTTCCAAATATAAATTAATGATATTATTCCTATTTCCCCTTAAATGTCACTCGAGGTTTTCCCTTTTGCAATGTAATATGAAATAGGATAGTTTTAATTTATGTTTCATTGTGAGAAGATGTTCTATACAAGAGGAATGGATCAGCTTGAGAGACGAACCAATCGAATGGAGGTCCGAGGAGGCTAGATGATATGATGATGAACCAATTTACTGGTGGCCTAACCAATTGACTAGAGGAGTCCAAACATTGATTCAAATTAAGACCAGATGACTGTTTCAAGAGCTCAACTATACGGCTAGGAGGTGCACCATTCGGTTCAACAATTGAACTGATCAACCTAAATTGGTTTGATCAAGGATCTTCACCAAAAACAAATTGTTGCATATGATGTAGGCGTTAGGTGGTAGAAAATCCTTGTGACTCCAAGGAATTCCAATAGTGTGGCCATAACCATTGCCTATTTTTATAATTGCATGTTATTGTTGTGGATATAACAAGTATGTGATATGTACTATAAGTATGTGGTGATTGGATATGTACATGTATTTATATGCAATCCCTCAATCTAAATATTAAGTCTAAGATGATTTCCATTAGAAACACTCATGAAAAGCTTGGTCAACAATGTGTGGGCATGCCAAGCGTGGTGCGTTGTCTATCTTGTGGAAGTGTGATGGTAGTTATGTGGGCCTACCAAGAGGGGTGCATTTCTATCATGTTATCTTTTGGGTCAGGCTTAACTAGGTGTTCTTAATGAGAGTAAGCACTTAGAACCATGTAGATGGACTATGAAAAAGAGTTGTGCATACCATCTATCTAGGAATTGCATGAGATTCAATTCGAAAATGTTGCCTACCTTAATAATTGGTTATGGAAGCTAACGTTGGCTGGGTAATAATTCAATTATTTTGGATCATGAGCATTCTCCATATTAACATTCTATTATGCCTTGAAGAGGACTCGAACCTCTACGCTCTTTAGCACGAGACTTTGAGTCTCGTGTGTCTACCATTTCACCATCAAGGCTCACTAGAAGATTGTAAATTGCAATCTTCTTAATTGATACATGAGAGTTATCAATTTGAAAAAAATAGTGGGAGCAATAATTAATTAAAGTCATAATTAATATTAAAAAATTATCAAATCAAATCAAATTGTTTTGACTGAAGTTGCAATATCTTTTGTAGAATCTAATGGCAAACACAAGTCAATTATCATTGTGATCAGTTCTTGAATAGGACAAATGAAATGAGATCAACTTTCATGCATGGTTTAGGACTTTGAGAAGCGTTCTCACCAATGAGTAAAAGCTCTATGTCCTTGAAAGACCGGAGTCGGAGGAACCTGCTTCAAATGCCCCTAAGGATGAAATGGATGCTTAGTTGAAGCATGCCAATGATGTCGTAGACATCAAAGACCTTATACTAAGCTATATGAACTATGAGTTACATGAACAACATGAAAACATGGACATTCTTGAGATGTTAACACATCTTAAGAATCATATAAAGGAAGGAAGAAAGGTATAATGTCTTCAAAAATGTTGTTTGAGTGCAAACTGGCAGAGGGAGATCTAGGAGAATCCCATGTGCTTAATATGATTGGGCATCTAGAGAAACTGGGATTCTTTTAGGTCAAGAGTTGGCCATAGATATGATTCTACAAGCATTTACTAAACCATATAGCCAATTAATCAAGTGTTTTCACTTGAGTAATTGGCCAAAGTGTTGTCTGAGTTGCTTGGCATGTTGATTAATGCAAAAGCATGACTGAAGAAGGACAAATATGTGATGGTAATCAGTAGAAGTGAGTCCAAGGGCAAAGGCAAGACAAGAGGAGTTATGAGGCTAAGTCGTAGTCCAAGTCTCTTGCACTCAATATATGGAAAAGGGTAAGTGCAAAAGGAATTTGTCCTTTTCCCATAAATGATTAAGGAAGGAAAGTGCCACCACTGTCACCTTCCTGGACACTGAAAAAGGAACTGCCCTCTTTATATAGAGGATCTCATGAAGAAGAAAGAGATACATATCTCCACTTCAAGACATTAGAAAAAGTAAGCTATAATTGTATGGAGCCAGAGTTGCTGCCACAACACTTGGAAGCTGTAATTCATGGGCAGGTAATAGAATTACTATTTTGCCATTATGTACCAACCATTAATGAAAACAACATGTATCCTATATGGATAAGAATACTATGAATAAATTGATGTTTCATTTTAAAAGATAAGATATTGTATGGAAATGCCCTATGTCTCACAATCTATACTTGATAGTTGCAGAGACAAATGTGTATGACACATGTACTAAACGACTTGATGATTCAAATAATGAATACCTATAACATTGTCATCTAGAGGGTGTAAATGAGAAATGCATTTATAGAATCTATAATGATGGTTATCTAGACTCTTTTGGTTACTAAACCCATAAATACATGCAAGTCCTATTTGTGGGGCAAAATGACAAAATCATCTTCACTAGATGTAGTGGGAGAGTGACTATTCTATTAGTGCTCATACAATATGTATGAAGACCTTTTAGAATAAATGCTAAAGGTAGGCTCCAGTATCTCATTATGTTTACTTATGCTATCAGTAGATGGTAGTTTGTACTTAATGAAATACAAGTATGAATCTCTAGAAGTGTTCAAGGAGATCATGAATGAAGTACATAACTAACTTGGTAAAAGTATTACGACACTTTAATGTGATCGATGTTAAAATATTTTAAACAAAGAGTTTGAGAACCTTCTAGAGATACTGTGGTAGTGTATCACAATGAACTCCACCTAAAACATAATGATGTTTCAAAAAGAAGGAATCACTCCTTGTTAGCCATGGTATGATTATCAATAAATCTAGCTAATCATCCAATTTTCCTTTCTAGAACATGTTTTACACTAAAACAATGTACCGTGTAAAATGTTTCAAAAGACACCATTTGAGATATGGAATGGGAACAATGTTGGTATGTCTTTTACAAGTATTATGATTGAAAGCTTGTGTAAGAAAATAGATTCTTAAAAATCTTTGTCCATAAATCACATAAATGTTATATTTGTTGAATACTACTTATATATTCCCATCCAACAACAAAAGTGTTTTCTTTCCAGGATCCACATTCCTAAAGGGAATTACATTCCAAAGGAATCAGTAGGACAAAATTATAACTCAAAATGTTTGAGATGAAAGAAAACATTGAACCTAAATAGGTACAATGCGAACAAGGAGAATCACAAATTGTTATGGAATCTGAAGTTTATGTACCACAAAACTCATAGTTCCAGTAGAATACGCCTTGAGTTTGAAATATTATTGTAACATACCAGATCTCGAACCCTACCCTAAAAGTTTAACCTTTTGGTCTTAGCCAAACAAGGTTGAGGTTAGAGTGATCCTAATAATTTAATGCATGAATAATGTAGTCTAATATGTCATATAATTTATTTGGTTGTAATAAGAAATTGGATGCATAATGATCTAATGGGCCTCTAATGGGCCATATGACAAAACTCATATAATAAAGCCTCAAAATAAAGAATAGACTTCAAATTCGTAATCTACACATTAAAATAAGTTTACATGTCAATTTTCATTTAATTTGGACAACCTTGGAATAATATAGTAAGATTAGGAGAGAGAAACTTTCTAAAAAGATGTAAGTAATAAATAAAAATAATATATGAGTCCAAAAGAGGAAAATAATCTTAGATTCATAATCTACATAATAAATATATCCTTTGGGTAAATTTTCATCCAATTTGGAGAAAGTTTGCTTAAAAGGTGAAATTTGGAGAGAGAAAGTGTGTAGAACCTTCAAAATATTAAATAAATACCTAAACAACTCCAAGATGTAAAATTAATGGCAAATTTGTATCCAACACATTAATTATGACTTGTGGGTCAAGTTTCATAAAATTTAGATAATCCTAAAGCCATTAATGAAGGAGGAAAGAGAAAATATGATTTGATTTATTTGACACATTAAAAGCTCTTCGAGTTCGTTGGGGCACAAGGAGGACGATGAGAACCCCCATTACCTTCATTTCATTGCGAGTTTCTGTGTTGATTCTCACCCAAAGCTGCTTCTGCTCTTGTCATTGTTTCTACAAAATGAAGAAGATGGAATGTGTTATTTTGTCTACCTTACCCTCATTTCTTCCTCATTTCTATTTTTCTCATTAGGAGTAAAACCGTCTTTGTGCCTCATGTTTCCTTTTCTATGGGGAAAGTAAAATAAGCCTTTAACCCGCTTACCCGGCCATTCATGATTGGGCCATGTCAGCTGGGCCCAGTCCCTTCTCTCTCTCACCCTTGATTTGTTGAATTGGCTTTTATGAAGTTTCTTATTGGTGGATTTTGTAAAATTAATAACTAATACTACACTAATCAAAAAATATGCATAAATACTCGTTGGAATAAAAAAAATAATATCTAACTAATGGTACATGTTTTGATAACTAAATCTAAATATTAATAATAGGTGTTTTCAATAGCTCTAATTAATGATGAATTAACTTCTAAAATACATAAGTAATTATCTGTAGGTCAGAAAAATATGATAAAATATGTTTTGGACTCCTAATGACATATACTAAAATATGGCATGGTTTTGATAACCTAATTTACATGTTAATAAAAAGGCAATTTTTAGGGTTTTGAATAATTAATAGAAACCTAACCCTAATTCCACATATATGCATAATAGGTTCTTTGGCTGCCTAGGCTTGGACCTAGATGTGACTTTGGATCATTTGACTCTGAAGATGAGGTATGTTTGCATCCCTGATTATTCTTGTTGAGAAATTATCCTATTTTTGTCTTACTTTTGGTCCTATGGACATTAGCCTACACATTGTCTTATTCTTTTGAAATCATACTTCATGTGAAGTACCTTATTTGTATTTGATCTTGTGATCATAGATATTCTCTTGGAATATTATCTTGTTGCCTTGGTGCAATTTGGACTTTTGATATTATATGCCCACTGTGATGTGGATTATTACTTGTTGATATGTGCCCATTTTGAAGTGGATGTTTATATGTTTGTGTTGTCCATTGTCTGATGGCAACATTGTATAATTCTGACTATACTTTTCTACTTGCCTCTACATTAAACATGCTATGTGATTCAGTAGCACTAGAGTAGTATAATTGCATTGGTTTTGTTTATAGCAGATGTGATATTTCCTGCTCTTTTTGGGACGGCAAGGAACCTCGTACCCATGGCAAGATGTGTGTCTTGACCCATTTTATATATTTGGAAGATTAGCAGTATTCCTTTCTCTATCAGACTTCATCTTTATGGGGGTTGGCCGCCAATTGTGTTTATATTGTTCTAGGGCTATGTTTATCTCACATGCATGCAAGTTATTGATGATGATTATGGGGTGTGTGCCCTACTCTCCTTATGTGTTAGTATTTCACATTCTTTATGGTTTTGTTTTATGGAAAGTATCCCTTTTTTTGTGATTCTATTCATTTAAGCCCGATTGGGTAGTCCTTATCTCTTGCATGGGAAGCCTTTTATTTTGATGTTCCTTATTCTTTATAAATTGCTCAATTTGCTTTTTAGTATGCACATACCAGCCTTTGTTGATGTCTCCTATTGTTTCTCTTTTGCTGGGGTATGCTTCCAACCATAGGTGGAGGACAAGGAAGGCTTGACATGTGGACTCGGGCTTAGATTGAGAAGTTAAAGCTTGGAGACAATCTTGAGGTGGTTTAGATTTCCTCTACATGGATCCTTATGTTGTAAGTTTAAGATGTTCCCTTGTTTTATAATTGAATATAGTCATGATTTTATTCCGTTGCTATACTTTGGTCTTTTGATTACCATTATATAAAGATTTGAAAATTTTACACCCACTCCATCATGCCTTCTGAGTATGTTTGGACTGTATGTTTTGTTATTCAAATTTTTAGTAAGGAAGTGGTTTCACTTCTTTACAATTATGATAGCTTATAACTCAATAAGGCAATGTGTTGATCATAGATGATGAGTCAAAAAACTTCCTAGAAGCTATTGAGGGACCAGAGTCTGAGAAAAGGCTTGAGGCCATGGGATCAAAGATGGACTCCATGTACACCAACAAGGTATGACCATGATGGATCCACTTGAAGGGGTAAAACCCATAGGGTGCATTTAGGGTCTTTGAGAAAAGACTGACATGGATGGTAGTGAATAAACATATATGAGTAGATTGGTTGCAAAGAGTTTCAAAGTTTAAGGTGTTGAACATGGTGAAATCTTTTCACTAGTTGCCATGGTTAAATCCAACATGATAATGCTTGCAATTTGAAGCTGAATGTGATTGTAAGATTTGGAAAAATGCGTGTTAAAACCACATTCCTTAACTAAAATATTTTGCAGGATGTGTATGTAACAGAGCCTAAAGGTTTTATAAATCCAATAATGCAAATAAAGTCTATAAGCTACAAAGGTCAATCAATATGATTGAAGCAAGCATCTCAAAACTAGAATCTTCAATTTGTCAAGTCAGTCAAAGAGTTTGACTTGAGTTAGAATGAAGATGAAATATGTGATGACAAAAGATTTAGTGGGAGCATATACTTAATTTCACATAATTATGGGGAATAATATCCTTATACTACAAATGATAGTCCTGGAAAGGAAAATACCTTCTTTATAAAGGGTTAAGACAAATTATCCTATGGGATAGGAATTGAGATCTATAGAGATAGATCTGTAAAGCTTCTTGACCTAAGAAAGAGCACATAGATTGGCAAGATGTTGAAGGGTTCAACATGCATGACTCAATGAGAGAAAATGTGTCCATGTTCCAGGGAGTTAGTCTCTTTGGATCCCAATGTTCCAATTCTTGTGAATAATGGGGAAACATGAGTAAGATTCCATATGCATTCAAAATTGAATCTATCATATTTGTAATGCTATGTAATCATCTCATTATCTCATATGTATTGATATGATGAGAGGATATGTATTCATCCAGTGTTCTCGTATGTATTGGACATGATGAGTGGATATCTATCAGATCCTCTAGTGAAAATCACTAGAATGCTATAAAGAACATCCTTAAGTACTTGGGAAGCACTAAAAGGATTTGTTCCTTTGTAAATAAGGAAGATTCAGGTGTATAGGATTGCACCAAAGCAAGCTTACAAAATGAAAAATACATGTGTGTTCGACCTTAAAATGAGAATTGCAAGATGGAAAAGTTCTGAGCTAGAGGTAGTTGTTTAATTCTAAAATAGAAGTTGAGCATCTTGGTATTATGAGAACAACAAAAGATACTGTTAGGATAAAAAAATTCATATAGATGAATTTGTGGGAGCTTCCAACCATTAATGACACGGTAGAAATACTATGACAACAATGGAGATATTGGTTAGGCAAGGAATCTCAAAGAGCATACTACAACACTTCCATCTCATACGAGATGTCGTACAGTGAGGAGATGTGAAACTTGCAAAATATCGACTAGAAGCAAATGTTGCTAACCCACTAAAAAGTGTTTGCCTAATGGAAACATTGTGGACATGTTAAGATAACTTGGAATAAGATTCATGGGTGATTGGTTCTAGGTGCAAGTGGGAGTTTTTTGGTATGCATGCCTAGAGAGCTAATCAATTGATGATTTGAATGAGGCATTAGATACCTAATTTAATAATGATTAAGGTAATTATGTCTATTATGTTTGTCTCCATCATGCGATGGTGACACATACAAAGTAGATGTCTAAAGAATGATGTTACTCAATGACATATGTCTTTAGGTCGAGGACCTAAATGATGAGATCATGTGTATGATAAGAGTACACACATTCTTGTTATGTTTGTAGTCAAATATTATTGTGGAAGAAAAATAGACAACAATAATACATAAAACTAGAGTGTGTGTTGATTGATGATAGAGTCTCATTAGTTATGATATCCGATATCAAGTCAAGTAGACAGGTACATATTAGACAATAGTGTATTGAATAGACCCACCATGAGAGTGATACATGGAGACCATGGAATGGTAGTTATAATTAACTCTCATAATGATAGTGGTAATTGTGGTTCTTAGACCTGAAGTCACTACACTCAACACATGTTGTTCGATGTACTTAGACATCATCCAACGTGTAACATCCCAAGTTTTCATGAATAATGTTAAAAAATTTAAAGTAGTTTTCCCTAATAAGAATTGCTTTGAGGGACTTAATGCAAAGATGTCAAAATAATGTTTCTTGTAGAATAAAAAGGCAAGGAGAAATAGAAAAAGGACTCAAAAGATCTTTTCCTTTTGTATAATGTATTGCAAGTACTTGAATAATAATAGTAATGGGGTTTTCCTTTTATTTTCTATCAAATAACTCTAAAAGATAAGAAAGAGAAAAAGTAAGGGGCAAAGAATTCGAAATTTAGAACTAAATGACTTGGAATAGAAGTGTTGTTTTCTTTTGATAGCATTTAAGTTAAGAAAATCATTAATATCTTTTATTTTCTCCTTCCTTCAAGAAAAACACTGAAAAAAGGAAATAAAGGAGTGTTATATGACTCTTGAATGAGTGATTAATTACTATGTCAAATTTTGACTCAAGGATTCATAAAAGGAAGCATTTTTCAAATTGTCTTATGCTTTAATACATTATAATTAATATTAATGACCATTATCGAAATTATTGGCCAAATGTGTATAAAACTGAAAATCTAATTGTCTAAGAACGTTTTAGACCATCAAATTAACCTATGGTTCGAATTTGAAGTCATTTGGGCCATGTTTGACCCTCCAAATTAATTGATAAAGTTTTCCATATAGTTTGACTAAGAAGTGAATACAATTTTGATTAATGTGATCATTAAGCATATGGTCATTTATTTTGTCACTTACCCACTCCTTTCCTTTTTATTTTTCACAGAAAATCTGACCATCAGATCCTAATCTGATAGACACCAAGTCATCTCCCTCCTTTGACCTTCCTACAGTCTGAAATTGGATACAATGTTCCTTCCTTCTTGACCTCTCTCTCTCTCATCTCATGTCTGTTTCATGAGATTCTCAACGAGCCTTCCTATTGTTTGAAACTAGATACAACATGCTTAGGTATTCAATTAAACAACTGAGGTTCAAAATTGGCTGACTAGACTTTGAATTGACCAGTAAGTGTTCAACCAATTAGTTGGAGTGTTAGGTCAATTGGAAACACAATTGGCTGAATATTTGCCAAACCTGGACATGTGAAATGACTATTTCACATATGAAATGACTATTTCTTGATATGAAACGACCATTGCATGATGTGAATCGACCGGTTCATCATCGGATTTATTTGGTTCAATGATCAATTTGATTGGATCAAGGATTTAATGTCAACATCACGTTTTGCAATAATCAAATATTGAATGCTAAGTTGATTCTAAAGAGGAAAATACATGAATTGACTGGTTGGACAGTGAATCAGTCATAGTTTTGATAAAATCCATGAATTATGTCTCTTTGACTCCCGAATATACTAGAAACCCTGACCCTAGCCTCTCCTATAAATATGGAGGTATTCAGAGCTTCCTTGACAGAACAATAAGCTCTGACAATGGTTATCCTTTATGGTTGTGGTAACAAATAGAGAGTCGGAGAAAGTCCTACCTATAAAAGAAAGGGATATCAAGGGAGAGACAATTATGGGAGAGTAAATCACTGCTAGTACACTGACATTCAAAAGGGACAACTCCTTCCCATTGGCTCCATTAGTGCAAGATGGAGTCCTAGTGGTCCTCATGGACTACTCTAGAGGCGAGGAGTTTCTTTTGCTAGGAGGACACCATCGATTTCCATCTGTATTTTTGCACTAGGAGGATGTTGGTGACAAATGTTCAAGTCATGATGCCTAAAGAAGCTTGTTGTTTCTTGGAGAAGAAGCATGATACTACAACAAGAATTGTCATTGGAGTTGCTCTAGGACCAGGTATATCTCTTGCAACCTTCCTTCCTAGATACATTAATGTTGATGTGGTCTTGCTGTTTGGGGATTGAGCTTTACATTTTTGTTTTTGTTGTCTTATTTGTCACCTCATTTTCACAACAATGTTTGTCCAATACACTATTCTCTAACAAGTACCTATGTTCTTAACTTGATATCTCATATCATGACAAATGAGACTCTATCATTAGTCAACAAATATTCTAATATTTTGTATTATTGTTGTCTATTTTGCTTCCATAGTAATATCCGACTAAGGACATAACAAGAATGTATGTACTCTTATTATAAATATGATCTAATTGTCCATCTCCTAACCCTAAAAACATATGTCATCGAGTAATATCATTTGTAGACATTTATTATATTTTATAATCATCTCATAATTGAATAGAATAGAACAAACATATTTGTCTTTTATTATTATCAAATCATTACACCATGCCAGATTAGAATCATCACATGATTGCCTCTCTCAGCATACATACCAATAGACTCCCAATTGTACTTAGAGCTAATCTCTCATGAATTTTATTCCAAGTGATCTAATATGTCCATCATGCATCTACTGAGAAAGTGCCTTTGTTAGTGGGTCCTCAACATTGCTTTTAGTTAGTATTCTTCAAATATTCACATCTCCTTGTTGTACAATCTCTCATTTGAGATGGAACCTTCATAATATGTGGTTGGAATATTGATGTGATCTGGGTACAACTCCATTTCTATCATAATACAACTCTATTGCATCACTAATGCTTGGAACCACCCAAGTTCATTGATAAACTTCTTGATCTAGATAGCTTCCTTTGTTGCATTAGATGCAACAATATACTCAGCCTCTATTATGGAATCAACAACCTTCTATTTCTTGAAATGTTTCTAGCTTATAACTCTATTGTTGAGGCAAAACACAAATCTTGATTGCAACCGATAATCATCTTTTTCTGTTTGGAAGCTTGCATTAGTGTAACCCTTTACACCCGCCATAAATAAGAAAATAATTCTTAGTTCTTCTCAAGTACTTAAGGAAGTTCTTTAGGGTAGTCCAATGACTTTCACTGGGTCTGACCAGTATCTTCTCATCATGCTCTAGGCATACAAGACATCAGTAAGAGTGCATAACATTGTGTACATGATAGATACAACTGCAGACGCATATGGAATCTCACTCATGCATTCTCGATCTTCACAAGAATTTGGACATTGGGCTTTAGAGAGGTAAATTCCATGAGACATGGGCAATTTCCCTCTCTTTAAGTCCTACATGTTGAACCTCTTCAACACTTCGTCAATGTATGTACTCTGGCTTAGGACAAGAAGCCTTCTAGATCTATATCTATAGATATTGATTTCTAAGATATAGGATGCTTTAACTAAATCATTCGTAGAGAAAGTACTTCCCATCCAGTTCTTTATTATCTCTAAAGTATGGATGTCATTCCCCATCAATAGTATGTCATCTACATACAATATGAGGAATACAATTATTTTCCCACTAAACTTCATGTAGACACAAGGTTCATCTTCATTTTGACTAAATACAAACTCTTTCACTGTCTCATCAAATTGAAGATTCCAATTCTGAGATGATGGCTTCAATCCATAGATTGACCTTTGTAGCTTATACACTTTTCTCACTCCCTTTGGATCTATAAAACCCCCAGTCATGTACACATCCTCAAGGAGATTTTCATTAAGGAAAATAGTTTTAACATCCATCTGCCAAATCTCATAGTCAAAATAAGCTACAATGGAAAGTATGGTCCTAATGGTCTTAACCATGGAAAATGGTGAAAAATTTTCATCATAGTCAACACCTTGAAATTGTTTGAAACCTTTTGCAGCCAATCTACCAATCCATATCAGTTTTCTTCTTAAATACCCACTTGCACCCCTATGGGTTTTACCCCTTTATGTGGATCCACCAAGGTCCATACCTTGTTAGTGTACATGGATTTTATCTCACATATCATGGTCTCAAGCCATTTATTAGACTTCGGTCCCTCAGTAGCTTCTAGGTAGGTTGTTCGTTCATCATCTATGACCAAATCATCTCCTTCTTGAGTCACAAAATTTTAAAATCTTTTAGGCCCAAGGCATGTACTACTAGATCTACAAGGTTCTTGTGTTATATGAGGAACTTGAGATCCACAAAGATTTGTGTGTCTCCTTGTTCCTTCTATACTTATATATGTTCAATGTTTCTTGTTGATCTCAAACCACTTCGAGTTCTACTTTCCTCCCATTGATTCCTTTGGAAATAAATTCCTTTTTTAGGAATACAACATCTCTAGAAACAAACACTTGGTTTCCAAATGGGTTATACAAGTAGTATCCCTTCGTTTCTTTGGGATATCAAACAAAATAACATTTATTTGATCTAGGGCCAATATTTTTAGGAAACATTTTCCTCACATAAGCTTCACAACCCCAAATCCTCATAAAATACATTTTGGAACCCACTTCGCAGTTCATAATTTGTATGGTGTCTTTTGAACCAATTTAGATGGTACACAATTAAGTATAAATGTTGTGGGTTGTAGAATATGTCCCTAGAAAGAAATCAAAAGATCAGAAGAAAAAAAATCATCATTGATCACACCATATCTAGTAATGTGTGATGCTTTCTTTCTGATACACCATTATGATGTGGCATTCTAGGTGAAGTCCATTGTGATATGATACCACAGTCTCGCAGAATGTCCTAAAACTCTTAGCTTAACTATTCTCCATCTCGTCAGAATGAAGATCTTTCATACTTTTTCCAAGTTGTTTTTATACTTCATCCATGAAATGCTTGAACTTTTCAAGGGTTTCTGACTTAATTTCATAAGTAAACATAACCACACATATTGAAGTCATCAATAAAGGTAATGAAGTACTGATAATCACCTCTGGCATTTGTTCTAAAAGGGTCATATGCATTGGTATGTATGAGTCCTAATACATCACTTGCCCTATAAGTGTTACTAGTAACAGGAGCCTTTGTCATCTGCCCAAAAAACAAGACTCACATGTCTCTATTGATTAAAAATCAAAAGAGTCTAGGTAACAATATTTGTGGAGTTTGGAAATTTGTTTCTCATTTATGTTCCCTAGATGAAAACACCAAAGGTATGTTTGGCTTGAGTTATCAAGTTCTAATCTTTTGGTATTTATGTTATATACTCTTGTCTCGAGATCTATCGAGTATAAATCATAAGACATTAGGGCACTGCCAAAAAAGATTCCATCTTTACTTATAGAACATTGAACAGTGTTTATAAGAAATTCAAATCCATTCTTGTCCAATCATGATACATACATGATGTTCCTATTAATGTTATGTACATAATAATAGTTCTCTAACTCTACTACGAGCCCACTTGGTAGAGATAACTCCTAGCTTCCAACTGCATTGGAAACAACTCTTTCTCCATTAGCAATGAAAGTTCAACCTCACCTTTCGTTAAAGGTCTACTTCTTTTTAGATCCTTCACATTTGAGCAAATGTACGATCAACATATGGTATCCAGTACCCAAGATGAAGAAGTCAAAAAGTTAATCTCGATTGCATATAAACCTAAAGTATATATCTCTATCCATTTCTTCATCTTCCTCAATTTCTTGAAGTGAAAAGGACAAATTCCTTTTGCACTTACCCCTCTCCTTATCTTGAGTGGAGAAGACTTGGACTTCTGCTTGATTTCATAATATTTCTTGACCTTGCCATTTTGTTTGGACTCTCTTCCATTGATCATCATTATGGACTTGTCCTTCTTCATTTTTGCCTCAACATTTATCAACATGTTAAGTAATGCAGACAGTGATTTAACCAAGTTATTCAAGTGATATCACTCAATAATCTGGCTATATGATTTTGAAAATGATTGTAGAATCATATCTATGGCCAACTACTGACCTAAAGGAAATCCCAATCTCTCTAGATGCTCTACATGCCTAATTATATTGAGCATGTGGGGCTCTACTGGATCTCCCTCTGCCAGTTTGCACTCAAACAACACTTTGAAGACAATATACCTTTCTTACTTTACATGATTTCCAAGATGTGTTTCCATCTCTAGAATGTCCATGTTTTCATGCTTTTATGCAACTCATAGTTCATACAACTCAGCATAAATTTGTTGATGTCTATGACATCTTTGTCATGAATCAAGTAAGCATCCATTTCAGCCTAAGGCACATTTGGAGCGGGTTCTGGAACTAGTGTTTCTAGGACATAGAGCTTGCTCTCATGATTGAGAATGTAACTCAATGTCTTGAACTCGTTATGGAAGTTTATCTCATTTAGTTTGTCCTCTGCAAATACAAATTGCAATCAACTTGTGTTTTCCATTTATTTCTATAAACAAAAAATGTGCATTTTCTCAAAACAATTTTGATTTGATAATATTGATGATATTAATTAGACATTTAATTAATTATTCCTTTCTAAATTGAAAGCCCCCACTATCAATTTTAATATTTCATTTTCCAACCTTGTAGTGATCCAAGATCCATATTTCATCAAATCATGAGTCAGCTTTGGCTGATCGACCACAACTTTACTATTTAGGTAGGAAACTTTTACCAATTGCGTCTAATGCAACTTTTGGATAGATAGTGTGCACAACTCCTTGTCACAATCAATCTCTATGATTCTAGGCACATAATCTCATTCAGGCCATCTAGTTAAGCTTGGCTCAAAAGCCAACATTGTAGAATATGCACCCTACCTTGGCAAACCCACATATCTATCATCCAACTTCCACAAGATAGATGGTGCACCATCCTTTGGTATAACCTACACTAGTAGGTTAAGTTTTTCTTGTGTGCTTCTTATGGAAAGCATCTAAGACTCAATATTTCTTGAGGAATAATATATATAAATACATATAAATATACAATCACCACATACTTATAATATGTACCATATACATGCTATATCCACAAGTAAAACATGCAATTATAAAACATCCAAATGATGATTATGACCATAATAATGAAATTTTTTGGAGCCACAAATAATTTCTACCTCCTAAGGTCCACATCATATGTAGAAACCTATACTTGTAGAAATTTTTGCTGGAACTAGCATGATTAGTCTACTCAACTCTTGAGTTGATCGGTTGGCCTCCTAGTGAGATGACTGGTCTTCTTGGATCTGTTGATTGTCTTTTGTCTCAAGTAATGTATCGACTCCTCCATCCGATTGTTGAACCACCAATCAAATGACTAACTCCCCATGTTAATTGACCTCCTCGTTCTTCCATTTGATCAACTCGACTTCTGAGTCAGTCGACTTGTCTGGTCTAGAACACCTTCTCTTTGCTAAAATAGGAAATAAAAGTATCCTATTCCTATTTAACTTATTATATTGTAAAATTGAAACCTCGAGTTACATTTGAGGGGAGTATAGGAAGGAGAGCATTAAATTTCACATGGAAAAATGAAGATAGGCTCAGTATGTAGACTGAATTTAAAAGGCAAAAATAAAATTATTCAACCATGCACACATATCTAGGGGTATTGGCTGTGACATTTTTCTTTTCTCTCACCTATATTGTACCCTTTCTCTCTCTTCAAGTGACCTCTTACTCAATTGTATATTAATTTGATAGTTTGACTTTTTTGATACTCCAATTGTCTAACATTATGATCAATTTCACAATGTCTGACATTTTTTTACACTTTTAAAGTGGGTAGCATGCTTAAAAGAATCATCATCTTGAAACAAGAATTTAATCTATTCAATGTGATCTTATTTCTTTCTAATATATACAAATTTATATATCTTTCAATAATAAATCCAATGACACAAAAATCACCTCGATCGAACCATCCTGGCCCATGTTATGGCCTCTCAAATTGAGGGTCAAATTATATGTTAAATCATTGAATTTATGTTCTTTGACCCTATTTGATCTTAAAGTGGGGAAGTGCATGCATAATTGGTGGCTCCCCTTGGAAACATCACCTATCCAACACTCTAACGTGTGGTGCATCCTCACTGTTAGATCCATGTCACCGGATCGGACCGCAGGGATCAAACGATCACCAGTTGTCCTTCTTACTCCATATGTAAACTGAGGCATCGGGGACTGAAGCCATCCAACCTCCACCTCAGGACCAATCGATATCCGCACTCACCCCTTTTTACCCAAATAAAATTCTTAACCACCTCATCTAGAAATCTTCTTTGTTTTCCAACTATTTCCCTCATGTCTCTCTCATTATGTAGCCTTCTTTGTCATGTGTCTCTCTCCTTTGAAAACCTAGAATGCCCTAGTTTCCAACTGATACTCCTTGGGCTGGGAAAACCAAAACGTCTACAATGCATCGGATACCAACCATGATCTCGTACACACACGGTAGAGTTGGACGGTGAGTCAACGAGCCATTTATGGGATCAGTGCTTCGTGTACCACTATCGCCAGCGAGCGCAACTGCCATGGCGGGGCAAGTGTTTCTCAAAATGAGCTCCATAGGGATGAAACTCGTGATCCACTAATCAAAAGATAGATGGCTGGATGTATGCCACCTGATGCTCCTAAAGCCCCCCTCTATCCTTTGCAGGTGGGGTCGGTCAAGGAATGTTGACTGCAGCCAACCACCACAGTGTCACCATGTAGGCATGGGCATTAACATGCTCTCAATAAGGCACAATGGCAGGAGGTTGGTGATGTCTCTCAACTACACCAATGTGGTGAGAGTAGTGGGTGGGCGACCCAACAACACAACACGCGGGGATGGGAGGCGGCCACTGGATCAACATCCAATGGCTCGATGCAGAACATTAATAAATTGTAACACCCTCCCCCTCTTCCTATATAGTTTCTAATGAAAGTTTTATAAAATACATATCTCCCAACTCCAAAGGCCAAAATAGGAAAAATTATATATCAAATTAATATGCTTGATGAAATCTATCCAATGAATATGGTTTGAGACCTTCAATACCCTTCCTATTCTTATGATTTGCTGAATATGCGTTCTTGACCATGTTTGATGCCTAATCATGATAAAATTTGGGTCCTTTATGCACCCTTGCATCTCTAATCATCAAATTAGTATACTTTTGTAATTTTGACCTAAAGTGGGTCATAATCACCCATTTTACCTTGTAGTTGACTCTAACACATGAATGTGGCTTATTATTGGACTTTAATGAAGAATTTGGTTCTTATTGGTTAATCTTGCTATCTAATGACACCTCATGTTTAATCTATGTGAAAATTAGTATTATGGGGACCCTTCAATATATAATTCACACCCATGATCTTTTATATTCTTGTTTGGTCCTTATGCCATAAAATGCATGAATGTGACCCATGTATGACATTAAATTATTATACTTCAACCAAATGATGATTGTGAACCTGTTTGTGCATCAAATCTTATACGTTAACTAATATCAGTGGTCTTGTGAAGTATGTTCACTTTAGTAACTATGATCAACCCTCTTGCCCTATTATGGTGTTCAAAACCCTAGTTTGCCTAATGTGCCCTATGTGAATTGAATTGTGATACTTGTACCTTGATTCTTATGTTAATATTTTTAGTACGATATCCCTTATCAAATTAGATTTGATCCTTCTACTCTTGAACCCTTATATATGGATGTCCCACTTAGTTTATATGATGGACCCTAGTGGTATAATCTTGTATGTTGGGTATTGAATGTATGTTGATGTGTTGATACCAATTGGGACAAAGAAGCCTATACAACAGGGGACATTCAACCGTATGTGAATGAAATTTTATATGTCCTATCTTACTAATATAATCTCATATCTCATCTAAATATCATGACTTGAGGGACCTTTGGTCTTGCTTTTCCTATTATGAGTCTTTTGATACATAAGTAACATGGATCTTATAAAGAGCATATAAAGTGCATGGAAGATCAAAATGACTTGAAACATGAACTAGACCTTCATGATGGACCCTAAATTAGTAAAAGATCATTAAATGTGCAAATAAGACCCTAGAACCTAATTAGACCCAAAACCCTTATAATATATCTAGTTAGGGTTAATTATGAGAGTCTAATACATGTATGTAATATTGTGCTTAATCAGGTGGTTGCTTGCAATCTCGATGTCCAAGGTTCAGTTATGAAATCTCAGAATTAGGTATGGGCTTAATAATTATATCACTATGGCCGTATTGCTTGAAAATGTGATACATATGTATGCTTGTTTACTTTCTCAAATATTTCCATGTAGTACTCTAGTATTGTACTCGATGTTTGTCTCATATTGTTGTTTTATAAGTATCAAACATAATATAGAAACTCCATTATACAAACCTTGTACACCTGTATGTATTCTCAGGGTAAGGACATGAGGCTGGGCATCCTACTTGAGTTGTCAAGATAGGGCAGACCATGTCAATAAAAGGGATAGCTCTTGGCGATGGCCTTGAGGTCTCTTATGTAGAAAAGGGTTAGCTTCTCTTAAGCGCCCTTACAGACTCTTCCAATAGGAAGTTAGTAAAAAAAGGGCCTTACAACATATGATGTTGTTGGTATAATTGGAGTAACATGATATAAAACACGGTCTCACAGTTTTCTAAATACTTAACTGGTTTATTCTTGTCCGTCTACTTCTATAACTCATTTGAAATTATGTAAAACTTATATATATATATGTATCTTTCAGCCCAATACTCAACACCTCATATGTTGACCCACATTATTTCATGTATTTTATAGGTTTAGAGATGGCTAGAAGTTGATGGGCTTGGTGAGCAATGTCATGATATTGAGCTAAGGAATTAGATTCTAGAGGAAACATACTCATCTATCTACAATATGCACATAGGACATTCCAAAATGTACAAAATCTCATGGAATAATATTGGTGTCTATGTATGAGGAGATACATGGATGACCATGTTTCCATTTGTGTTGATTTCCAAAAAAGAAAAGATGAATAGTTGAAGCCATCATGCTCTTTTCGGCCACTATATATTCCTTTGTGTACTTGGCAATAAACTGTAATGGAATTTATGATTGGGATATCAACAACATCACATGATGTTGATTTCATATGGGTGGTACTATGCAGACTTAAAAAATATTCCCATTTACTCCTTGTTAAGTTAACTCGGGATGCACCCAGGGTAGGAAAAGTCTACATAGATGATGTTGCAGCTTGCATGTAATTTTAGTCGTAGTCGTATCAGATAGAGACCCCAAGTTCACACCTATATTGTTAAATCAGTTACATTGTGGATCAAGTATAGGCTTGAAGTTCACCATAACACTACATTCTGAACAGATGGAAACACATATTGGACTACTAAAACCCTAGAATAAATATTGAGAGTTTGTGTAATTGTAGTATAGCAATGGTGGGATCAATACCTTAGGCTTATGATATTTACCTACAACAATTATCACCATTTTTTGTCATAACTCCATATGAATCTTATATGAGAGAAAGTGTAGATCTCCCATTTGCTGGTAGGAATTCAATGATGGATAGATTTTCGTTCTAAAGTTGGTTAAAGAGAAAGTAAAAAGGATATCCATGAACAAACATCAATTTAAAGTTGTACAATATAGAAAGAACTATCACATATGCAGACAACTTGAAGTTCATGTAGGAGATATGTTTTATTTGAAAGTATAACTATGTAAAGGAATCCTAATACTTGCAAAGTGAGGAAATATAATTCTTATATATTAATGGGTTTTTATCCTATTTTTCAAAAAATTGGACTACTGGTATATAAAATTTTATTTCCATCACATTCAGCTAATATGTATGATATATTTTATTTTTCTATGCTAAGAAATGGCATCCAAACATAGATAAGATCATACACCAAGAGACAGTGGATTTGACGAAAGATGTTTTCTATGTTGAAGGCTTGATGCATATATGATAACACATGATTTAAAATTGTAGGAACATAGAAATACCTCAATGAAAATTTCTATGGAGGAATAATGGTATAGAGCAAGCAACATGGGAGTTTGAGTAAGACATGAGTATAAGTATCCTTTCCTCTTCTACGAATATTGAGATGAATGTTTATCAAATGGTGATATCATTAGAACCATGTCTTTTTTCTTGTAATTCTAGGACTGAGTAAACCCAAATCTTAGTTTCCAACCTTATTACCCTCTTGCTAGTTTGTTTGGTTAAATAATTATTAATTATAGCCTAACATGCAATAAATCCAAGTTAAAGATTTGTTTTCGGTATGTATTAATATTAATCTTGAAAGGAGGCATGGATATTATTGTGGAAAGTTGTACTTGTAATTTTAAAAAGATCTCTCACTTTAAAAGATACTTGAATTTGGTTGAAATGAAGGCCACATTGATAAATGGTTGTATCTAAATCCATCAAAAGTACCAAAGATAGGTGAATCTTATCTACCTCCAAGTCATATTGTATGAGCCACAACAAAATCTTTAGAAGGATCAGCATGGCCCCATGAACTGATGTAAGGCTGCCTTAGGCAAGATTTTTCGGCCAATGTAGGGTATTTAGTGTGAATCCAACACGCTTTGGGTAAAGCTAGCAAGCATCTTTTGGATTTTGTCAATTGATGTGGGGAAGACATAGATTAATATGTTTCGTGATGCCTTATTTAGAGAACACATCAAAAACCACTTTGTCTGATGCTTCAACCAGTGGTATATGTGGTTACTACTTGATACTGTTAGCCTAGGCAATCACAAAAATCATTGTATCTTGAGAAATACATAATCCAATTGATGAAATTTAAACATAAAACTGTAGCATTGATGATTAGCTACTTAGAGATATACATTTTATAGTAGTGATCTTTTGAAGGTGATTTTGAGGTGAAATAGTTGAGTATGCAAGGAATTGTAGGTGAAAAACAAAACCAAGATAATATCCTTGAAGGTAAACCTAGATTAGTAGTATTTTTCTTATCTACATTTATCCTTGGTCAAAATTGGCTTCGTGGCTTGATTTGAGAATATCCCGTTTCTTTCCTCTCTTTCCATTTATCCAATAGGCAACACATGAGAAGGAGGAACTGATAACATTTAGAAGAGGAAAATTTTGGTTATTTTTTACCCATGTTTGAGTTGTGTTATCCTATATTCAAGATCTATGACTATAATCTAAGTTGATGTGATTTGAAAATCATCATATAAGTATGATTTTAATAATTTAGGCCAAAACATGAATAATATTATATACCTTGTTCTCCACATTTTGTGGGATTTGGTTCAATATGCCCTAAATTGAATATCTAATGCATGAGTGATTGAAAATATTAGAATACTAATAGTACATAGTTGATTTCACAAATATCATGATCGCATTCAAATTTTCATGGGATTATAAAATAATAAACTTTAGAGGCACTAGTAAACATAGATTTTCCCTAATTCTATAATAGTAGAATAAATGCTAGAAATTGTGATTAAATTATTGAATGACCTTTTGTTATCAGTTCGACATTGTAAATGCATATATCTCTCGTATATAATCTCACATACTCATTTCACTCATCTCAAGCTTCTTTTAGTACATCAATAAAATTGATTGATTATAGTTAAATGTACAAAAAATTATAATGGGTGTCCTAAATAAAGAGGTAAGCTAAAAAAGGTATATATTATAATAATCTAAAGAACAAAGTAGACTTTGTAAGTACATATAATGTATAATATATCACGAAGGTAAATGTCGTGAAAGATTAAATGTCGATACCAAATGGCACTTTCCAATATAACGTAGATTGAGCATATGGTGGGGGTATAGGGGAGTAATCCAACAATATTTGGATATTACAATGGCACCTGATACAACTCATTGAGTGAGTTGTCCCGTATTGGAACCATTGATTCTACTAGTTAATACTAGTGCTTTTGGTCTCATCTTGAGCACCTATGTTTTGAGAGGTTCCAATATATCTAGCTAGCTGATATAGCTATTGTGGATAAACATGGTGAGCCCCATTATACGCTAGGGAGATAATTCAATAGACTCAGAGTCCAACGTTTACTTAGAGTATTGTACCATCAGATCATAGATTGATGTGATACGTTCATAGGTTGTGATCACCTTCACAAGCAAACAATGTATAATAAAATGAATAAGATCTTAACTAGTAGCATCCATTTATTTATTATTTCAAGTAATTGTTAATACACCTACCATCTTGTATGATTTATGGCTTTAACTATTATGCTTGTAATTCCTTTCAAGTAATTAAATATATAATAATCTAGTGATTGTCTTGGCAAGATGGTTACTTTACTTGCATTGGGCCCATAGCTCAAACTCTAGTAGAAATAATTTATTAGATGAAAGTACCCAACAATAGGAAGATCCAAAAACTTTATATTAGTACAAATAGTTTGTAGACATACCTCGAGAAGAGTACTTAGACAACTAGTATTAGTCAATTATTATTCCTCAAAACTTGGGTCATGTGAGAGTGATAATGAGAGACGTGTTTAATATAAATATATACGTAATGTGTATTTAACGCCAGCTGCCCTTGGTTACATTGTAAAAGTCAATATTAGTTTTGGATAAAGTTTATTTCTATCCTTAGTTATGTTGTAAAAGTCAATATTACTTCTGGATAAATTTACTTTCATGCATAATTGACGTTATTTATTATGTTTGAAATATCTTTAAGTAGTTTCATATGTTAAATGAACGAAATTTATAATTTATAATCCTAAACAGTTATTATCATTAAAATATAATGGTTAGATTAATCCTAACTCTTACGTTGTTTCACCCTAATATGTGGGATTTGGGTTTGTCAAGTGAAGGTAGGCCAAGAACACTTTGTTTCACCAAAATCCTTCAAGAAGATATTTCACCACAAAATCGCCAACTCTAACCTCAACCAAGGTTTAAAAAGAATAAATTAGGGAAAGAAGTGATGACTTTGGTTTCTCTTTGCATTTTTAGATTATATCTTCCTTTATGGTAGAAAAGAAGAAAAGAGAGAGAAAAGATTTGGGGATGTAATTTCACCCCCAAAAAGATGCTAACATTTAGTGAGAAAACAAGTTTCCAATTTTATTTCATCTCAAGCCTCTGCAATATCCTATGATATCATATTCTTTTCCCCATTTTGGGCCATGTGCAAGTTTATGGTGCTATGAATTGTTTAGTGTCTTACTTGTATGTGTAGATAGAGTGGATAATAGTTTAAATGCATTCATGGGTATTATAACAATTCTATTCAGCGACTAGAGTTGTAGTTTGAGTGAAATTGTTATAGTTTGGGTGAAGTTATTATAGTTTGGAAAAAAATTTGTGACTTGTGATTTGTTATTATGATTTAGTCATTGGTTTTTGTCATGAAAAATGTTTTTACTATTGTTTTTGGTGTTACAATTTATATCTTCTATTTAGAATGTGAATCTTGTATTAGCAATTTGATGCTTCCAATCACAATGCTTCACCAACAGGTAACAAAAGCTTGGTACTTGGCTTGGCAACATGTGCTTCCTCTCTCTCTATCTATCTCTATCTATCTTTCTTCCTCTCTCTCTCTATCGATATATATATATATATATATATAGAGAGAGAGAGAGAGAGAGAGTCAGGCTAGAATACACTTGAGTGTATAGATCACATGAATACACTCAAGTGTGTTTGCATATAAAGACTATTTTTTTGCAAAATGTAAACTATTTATCTTCACCATCATACTATAACTAGGCTACATACAAATTTTGATTCCATTTGGATGAGTGTAATTCACTCATCCAAAGGCAACAAAATCAACGTGTGAAACTAATTTGAAATGTATAATTTTTGTGGTCTTTATAACATGACCTATAAATGTCCAAATGTGCTCAAATTTTGTGTATGCGCTATTCACAAGATTTTTAAGAAGATCAATGGATTAGATTTTTGAAAAAAATATTACATCATGAAAAACTACATGTGTGTATTCTACTCTGAATACACTCATGTGTATTCTAGCCTGACTCTCTCTCCTCTCCTCTCTCTCTCTCTCTCTCTCTCTCTCTCTCTCTCTCTATATATATATATATATATATATATATATATATATATATATATATATATATATATATATATATATATATATATATATATATATGTGTGTGTGTGTGTGTGTGTGTGTGTGTGTGTGTGTGTGTGTGTGTGTGAAACATTAGGTTTTATGAATTATTTTCATTTTTACCTCTTCTTTTCCACCGTCAGAACCCATAGGGTCATCTAATTTATCCTAAGGTTGGAACAACCTTTGGATATGCCCGATTGAAATTGGTTCATATTAATCCACCTAGATTAATAGCAGTGAACCTTGGATCCTTAGTAGCCTAATTTGGTCTTCATTATCCATCATGTCTTGTTAGTGGTGACCCAATGTTGGTATCTCCAGTGAGCAATCAATAGTTACCTAGCTACCAATAAGTTGGATGACCTATGTGAAGTTTGATCTGACCTTTGTTTATGCCTTATAAAAAAATCAAACCACATACATAATTACATAATATACTCATAACATCAACCCTAGGATTCTGAAAATCCTAACTAGGGTTTATAATGACACCACTCATAATCAGCCATCATGAAACCATGTGTCATGGTTAGTTTTATGCTTTCCACTAAATTATAACACTAAAAAGCTTAAGTTTCCCCAATACTACAATTTAAAAGGTTAGAGGATTCAACTTAATTAATTTTGAATAATCGTCTATATACATATAAAAATTGTTGCTTACTTTTTAAACACATTAAATACAATAAAAAGGTTTAATATCATGAACAAATAGTGTGTTTTCTCAAACTTACCAAATGATTTAGTGGCCCCATTTTCTGGTAACTGGGTAGGATATATGATTATTTACCCAATATGGACTAAGTAGCCTAACAAATGCAAGTTGGATTTATATGATTTAACATACTTTGTTAAGTATAATTATTATATCCTAAATAAAACTAAGGCTTAGTATTTATCCTCATCAATATCGCCAAGGAGGAGGAGATGGATGAACGTCTCAACACTTAGAGAGGTACAACAAAAGCATCAGAACCTCATCAAGATTGTGCATATAGATATGTTGTCATCTGTTATAATAACCATGCAAATCGTCTTCCAATTTGAGGCATTTTTTTTTGGGATTCCATCAATGTGCCAAAGAGAGGAGTGTAACACCAAAAAAATTGTATTCTTTGAGCTAATAAGGGTTTTCATATCGCAGGGAGAACATGCCAGTTTGATTCAAGGTCTACATCAGAATATATACTCCACACTATATATATATATATATATATATACATAAATATATATACATAAATATATATTTGTGTATATATATACATATATGTATGTGTGTGTCTGCATACATATAAAGTTTCAAATAAGACCATGCGACATTTGAAAACCAAAAGAAACATGTTAGTGACCTATATATGTATACTTTTTGTAAAATAAACATTAAAATAGTGCAACAATTCATACAAATGTTTCATCCGTTAAGGTGATTCCACCTTTTTAGGTGTCAATTTCAATGTGAAAGTACTTTATACCATATGAGAATTTATTGAAATTTCGTATTAATGTAAAATAAATTTGAAAAGGGGAAATTTTCATTATCATTTCAAGGAAATGTCTTCATGATTTTATACTTTTTAAAGTAATAATATAAAGGTTCATGCAGTCATCCATCCCATTTTAAATCTCAAACATTTTCATCAAACTAGATTGTAAAACATATTACTTAAATGCTAATGAAAGTTGACTTAAATTTCAAAATACAACTTATTTACCGTCGCCACACAATAAGTAATTATATTCTATCATCAATCACTTCTTCAATTTGTGGGTTTCTAGTCAATTTGAGATCTTATTCACTATCTTTTCTCTAAAAATGATGATTTCATTTATGTCATCATCGAGGCTTGAGCCAAGGATTTAACCATAAGGGTGTCCTATTTTGTACCTCATTCAATGAACTTTGAATTCAAACATCAACAGAATTTAGTTCAAATTCCAGTAATCGTTTTCTCAATTCACTTCAAATTTTGAATTAAATTAAAACCATCAACAATGATAGGTCTATGCAAGTAGAGGTCAAAAAATGGAGGCCCTTGTTCAAGAAACCTATCCATTTACATATGAATCATTAATCTAGTCAATTCATCCCCATTTTGAATGCAAAACAAAATTAATCAATTAAATTAACATGGATAAGCTCATTTAGTGAAATATCCAAAAGTAGATCCATCAACACCTAGGATTTAGAAACTGCAACCCTCAAATCATTCAATTTTAGATCCAAAATTATTCTATGACATATTACTATAATTATGATAGTCATTGATTCTAATTCTATTGTGATTATTTCAATTCAAACACTTGTTGTAATTGAAAGACCTTACACCTATGCAGATGTTTTTTCAAAGTGGTATTTCTATATATGCCACTTAGTGCAATAATCCATCTTAGGAGATGTATTTCACTAAAGAGACATAAAATGCCTATCATTTAATCCAATATTACTTTTCCTCAAGAGACATGGCCTTAAACTAGACCATCATACCGTTCAATTGTAGATCACTTTTTCCTTAAACTAAATAGTTCTATTTATTCAATGGAATATGTTTTGGTTTATAGACTAGGAAAAAATGGGCTGTCATGATATATGTTACATTTTCTCGAAGTCATGCTATGTAGTAATACATAACTACAACTATCATGTTATTTATAGGTATAAATCCTTTATACACTCAATGTTGACACGATAAATGGAACTTACGATGGGTCTAAGACAATGGCCCTATATACTGGACTAGAACTAGACTTGTGACATTAATTTATTCAAATCCTAGTTTCAAACCTTCGTTATTCCAATTTTAAATGTCTACACTGATGGTGTTAAATGAATTAATATCCAAACTCAAGATGTTGAACTTAATAGGTCCTACTTGTGTAAGTTTTGCGTCCCAACTTAAGAATTTAACAGGTCTAACTCATATAAACAATTTTACAAAAGATGTAAGAAACAAGATCTAAAACAAATCATAAAATATTCAACTACAACTAAATAATAGAAAGAAATCGTAGTTATCTCATTAATATGGTGTATCATTTCTAAAAAGTCCCAAAACCTTATATCTTTTATGGTGTTTAGCCTAAAATTTATTCATTGGATAATTTTGAAATCAAATTCAAATAATTCCATGTATTTTTCTTCATTCAATTCTAATTTCTAATATTTTTCCTATTACCTACTACTTATATTATCTTTCGAAGTAAAAAGGTTTTTTGGTAAAACAAATTATTGTTACTATGTGGTTCAAACTATCTATGTGATATTAGGCATTAATTTTGTATATGAGTAATATAATCAATCAAGATTTTTGAATTTGATCCTAGTACTCTATCCATTTTTTTCACTACAACAAGAAAAGGATCTATTTCATCTTTTTCAAATTTTCCTTTCTATAAAATACCCATGGGCCCGTTGATCTTGGTGGTGAACCCATATAGTTTTTTGTAAAAACATTTCTTAAGTTACCTAATCATTTTGGGGTTGCAAAAACCATAATATTTTTTTTGTTTTAAATAGTGATATACCATATAATATTATTTCCAATTATGTGATATAATAGACAAAGTAATTTAAATATTTGAAAAAAAGTAGATTCTATATAGTGAAAACTATCTAGTAAGTTAATGTTTTGTGTTTTATAGGATTCATTGGAAGCCACACCTACTATTGTATAATTTCATAATAGGTCAAAAAAGCTAACTTTATCACCAATATCAATACAAAAAACCCTAGTTTGAAAGAGTATTAGATAAAATTATTTTAGTTATCCTAGATTAGTGTAAAAGTTTGTAAATGTGAAAAATGTAAATGATTATAGTTAATTAGGGTTTTGCTTGAGGTTGAAATGGGATTGTAAGGTCTAACAACATTTCAACAAATTTTGTCATGCTAGTATGTAAGTCGAGGGGCCACTTATGATGTAGACCAAACTCTCAAGACTAACATACTAAGTTGAGGTGACTGAATTGGACTGGTGCCAACTGGCATGGGGTCACTAGTAACTAAGGAGTCCATGGTCATAGGCTAAAAAATATGTGGAACTTAGACCAACTATTAGTTTAACCACTAATGACTAGAGAGGATCAATGGATACCAAGATTTGATTGATGAGAGACAAAGGTTGAAGGGCCAATGACTAGTTAGTCATCTTTTCATGATAGATAGAGAAAATATAAGATCGATTATAATTTCTAAATTCCTAAGTTCTATATATGACAACCATGATCAGAATTACCATTAATACTTACACACTATGACAATTCCTTAGATAACTAAAGAGGAGAAGGGTATGATTAATTTTAGGATTTTTGAATTGTGAAAGCTTGGAATGCCCTAATGAGAGACTCTTCTACTAAAACAAAGCCTCATATAGTAAGAAACCTAATTGTTCACACTGTGTCATGTTGTTAGCATCCTATATATGCTTAGACTATTCTTTTTGTTCCATGGTTAAATTTGATGAATTGATAGTGGAATTTTTCTTATTTTGTCTTTTTTCATCCAAATTAGGATATAAGTGTGAGAAAGTGACTCAAATCCATACACTTTGTTGAGGATATAATCTTTGAATGTACTTTTAGAAAATGAAATCTATCAATATATGATAATTATGAGTGAATGACATTATCTACATGAATTTAATATCCATTAAACAAAAAATTAATTTATTGTTGAAAATTATAAAATTCTCTAAACTTATCTAATTGGGGAATATCAACACTAAATAAGTTTCTAAAGGATAGTTTTAGTTACTTAATTGTGGTTCCTTTTTGAAATAATAGTAAATCAATTTTCATACTTTAAAATGAATTAAATAGTGTAATGTTTCAATTTATCAATTCAAATATTTTGAATTATGTATATTTAATGGATGAAAACTATTGAAGGTTTGATATTTTTTAAATACGTAGTGGCAATGGCCAAGTGAGAATTTCGTTATTAATAATCCCGAAATTATAAGTTTCTAATTGTGGAAGTGATATAAAACTTCAATTATTTGAAACTCTGAGAAACCTTGTGTGGATATTATTTTTTATTTGAAACAACGTTTTTGTTAAACAAGAGAAATCTAAGATATGCGTTCAACTAAATGTTTGAAATGTCTTTAGTATGCATCAAAAACTATTGAGATGTTATTTGTCTTGGAATAGTTAAGTCTGTAAGAGTTTTTTCATATCTTAAGTTGTATGAGTTCAATGTGTGAATATGATATTTTATCACATAAGATGAGAATGAGAAGTATGATTCCATATATTCCAAAGTGAGTTAAATTAGGAGTGAATAATAAAGTAATAAATGAGTATGTGTGTTTTTTATGTGGTGATCAAGGTGGCAAGAAGGCCATCCAGAAAGTGAATAAGTGTAATTATTGATGGGAAATAAATACATAAGTGTGATATATTATTTTTATTCAATGTTTCCATACTTCAGCAAAGTAACCACTAAGTAAGTTATTTTTTAATAAACCAATTCATTGATAGATAAAGGTATGAGATGAAGATTAAAAAAAGTTAGTCAATTCCTACACATTAAAAAATCCATTGTGAACGTATGTCTTGTGCTAAATGAAATAGGCAATGCACTAATAGATTCAAGGGTGGAGGGGTCTAATGCACCCCATATGGCTGTGGAGGATCCCAACTAGCATGGAAATATCTCTTGAAATACTTTTAGGTGTCCAAAATGAACAAGATCACTCAATAATACCCAATCATAGTGATGTACCCAACATAAACCATAGAGCCATATTGTACTTGATATTTTAGTTCGGTATCCAACATAAATAGTAGAGCATGGTGTTTCCTAGATTTACATAGTGTAATGAGATAATGAGGAAATAATACTCATAATGTATTATGCAATGAGTAGGGTCCCTTGTAGAACCATTTCATTGGGTATCTTATATTATTGAGATCCTTGATATTCCAATTGAGTACACGGGTCACAAGTAGTATCCATATTTTATAGGATAGTTGTTTAGTCTCCCAAGATAAATAGTAAGCTATATTCCATACTTGGGAGCTAGTTTATTAGTCTTAATGTCATGGGTTAACTTAAGATTACTTGTATAGTGAGTCCTAATTATTGCTAAAGGATTTCACTCGGGTGGTATGATCCAAGTAGTTTTAGGAAAATGCATAGATGATAGACATGATAACTGTTATGAGAAATCCAATAGCACAAGGTCAATATATAAGAAGTCTAGAATTTTCATATAAGTATAAATATTATTAAATAGTAGTGCTTGTTTATGTCAATGCATTATCTTAGTCTCTTACATATTATGTGGAATAGTTTTAATTATTATTTTATTTTATATATTTGACTAATCAGATTCAAGCTATTCTTCAGTTTTTGACTAATATATCATACAAGTTAATTATTTAACTCAAAGATGTTCAAATCTACTGGTAAGGGTCTATCCACTGAGGTGGGTGTCCCACTCAATGATTGGAATCTCACCCTTTTATAGAAACATTTCCACTTGAGGTGGAGCTTATCAAAATTAACTAACCCAGAGGATTCATGTCGTAGAGTCTTTAGAAGAAGCATTATTGTATATTAATGATCCATGTCTACTATAGATATTTGAATCCTTTATAGGTATTAATTATTTTGTGAATCATTTTACTTTGACTTCTAATGTTTCTCATCTAAATTTGTATCACTTTGTTTGTGTTTATAATTTTTAATGTTCTAAATGGATAACTAGATGTTTTGAACATGTACATGTTTTTACTTGAAATTAAAATAATTATATACATGCTCTATCGTAGTATAATCAAATAATTTTGGAGAATTATTACATGGCATACTATTATATTAACATGTTCTCATTATTAGCATCCTCATCACTTAACCTAAGCATGATATAGGATTGTGTGGTGATGTGGATTCTTCTACATTTATGATCCAAATTTATAATTACGCCCTTCTATTACCTAGTATTTCTCAATTGACCTCACTTTTTCAATCTCGTAATCATTGAATGATTTTGACACCAAAATTGAAATTATGATGTTTCAATATCATAATATGTACCTTGTGACGTTGAATTTAGCCAAATTACTGTAATTAATAAATTGGTTTTATTCATGACTCAAACTTGATCTTTTGGACTTGAAACTTTCTCTAGAGATTTAGTAGAGTTTAATAAAAAATTGGTAAAAAAAATTTTAATATTTTGAATGATGCTTTTAAAAGAAACAAATTTGACAAGAAATACCCTTTGAATCCCTCAAAATACCCCCAAAAGTCCCTTATTTATTCTAGTTGGATCCGTAGAGACAGATCACCAACCTAGATATGGGTAAGAGCACATGAGGGAGTCATCCCCTCTTCCTGGTGCACTGTGATAACCTAGATTTTAGGATTCTTAATATTAAAATTATGTGAGATTCATATATGATATTTTGATCTAGATGTATGGATGGATACCTATTTTTGTTATAAAAAGGTTTTACCAAAGATCATGAATATATGTTGACAAGATTTATACACATTCCTTATCATTTGGGTACTTATGAGGCTAAGGGCCCCTATCTAATAGTCTTGATGAACTCAAGTGAAAATTTGATGAATGGTGAGGTTATGAGGATCATAAAAAGTCTATTGGAATTTATTTTATGAAGATTTAATGATAAATTAAATTTTAGTTGAGGTTTATACACATATTTATAAGGCTAATTGAGTTTCACCCTCAAGCTTTTGTTGATGAGGGGTTATACAATATAGAAGTCATATCTCAAATATCATGATGATTGGTGATTACTATGAAGAGATATAACTATTTGAAGTTGAAGACATTCAATGATATTTAAATTGAGGATCTTTGGTCTTTTAATTGTTTAATATCTAGGCTATGATAAATTTGGTGTCATGCTACCTTACTCTCTTTTCTTGGGCAGGAACCAAAGCTAGGAAATGTGACCCAATCTGAGTGCAATCCCCTATATTAATATGAGAATGGAGACTTTGTCTCCCTGCTCCTATTTCTGTGGAGGAAGCAGTATCAACCCATCCCAACAATGCCCACAAAAATTGGATCAAGGAATTGATTGCTAAATATCTCATAATGTTTGTTGTTTCATAGACTACCCAGATTTGAAGGCCTCTCGCACAACCCTTCAGTCCTAAATTCAAAGAGTTTGATCCCTCACTACCTTGTCTTGTTCAACCATCATTCAGACATAGGTTGGAGGTGGAGGAGCAGAGGTGAACCTTAGAGCCATCTAGGTAGTTAAGTTTTTTTATTGAGGAAATTGTTGGAGAGGTGTTTTACAGAAATCGACAATGGTTGTTTTGGATCTACGAAGAACAACACAAACGCCGGAGAAGGAGAGTTGGGTTTGGGTTCTCCACCATAATGTACCACAAACCAAAGGTTGGGACCAGTTATAGTAGACATCATAGGCTTCCCCTTTTCTATTCCAGGAAGTGATGGGTTGTGGTAGAGCAACACTTTCTACCCTCCCTGGTTCCTGCAGTGGCAAAAAGGAAGCACCAATAGCCTGATCGTGCTCACCCCTCCTTCAATCATCCATAGTCCTCAACTCCATGGTGAAGTTCAGGTTCCCCCCTTTCTAATCTTAGTGGCCGCAGAAGCTTCAGGAAAGCTCCATGATCGAGCCCAGGTGCCTAATCTTAGGGCGGAGGTGCCTCCTTGGACCTTTATACACCCGATTCAACACCCAATGTCGACCTTTTCCCCATTCCAAACCTCACCACGGCAGTGCTCAACTGACAAGCACATGTCTCCAAGCTTCTTCTCTTCCTAATGACGACAGAGTGGCTGGAGGCATGCTACACGATCCGAAGTAGAAGAACTCACTACCTTTTGACTTGGAGGAGGCCCCTGTCCTCAACAACATCACAGTTGTACCCTTGCTCTATAGTGGTGTTGTCTGAGCATCACGCGTAGGATCAAACCCCATGAACGTGAGAGCATGAGTGAGAGAGAGTGAGAAGTGGAAGGCTGATCTAGCCCAAATCTTGAACCTGCCCGACTCAAGAAAAGGATGGTACATTTTTTTCCAGCTAGGCAAACCACATGCTCTCCCTTGCCATGTGGTAGGGATCTAAGGATGGATCTGGAGGATACAGCGGCTCCAGTAAATCCCATAGGTAAATATTGTCTTAATTCATCAGTGATACATGGAAAATCATAAAATGCATAGCAAATAGCTCCCTTGTCTAATAAATACCCATAAAATATTCCTAGACTTAGAAAAATGTCCTCTTTCTTATAGAACCTCTATATCAGATTTTTTGAGACATCATTATTGATGATATTTCATATAAATGATGATGCTTCTTTCTATGTTTTAGTTAATTGGAATAAATAGAAAGTGATCAAGATTATATTTGAAAAAAATACCCCTGAGCCATAGTTCCATATAAAAACAAAACATAGGCTCTGATTTGATTATTATGACTAAATATTATGCCTTTTAGGATTAATGAATAATTATATGCTTTTAGCCTCATTTTAAATCTAGAAAATAGGAAAAGCCTCAAAAAATATGAAATTCATACCGGACCTTAATATTGACATATAAATTAGATTAAAAATACTAGACACCATCCTAACATTAGTTTGATCTAGGTTTGACCAAAACCCTACTTTGGACTTAAATACCAATAATTATGGTGAACCTTCTATTAATAATCATTAATTGTTATTAATCAGGTGATGACCAGAATGTCTCGATGATCAAGGATATCTAGGATTCTCTAAACTTAGGTACGTGGATATAAGTATAAGACTAGTTTTGTTGGATGATCTATTTATGAGTAACCACTTGCATGTAGTTGTATTATCTTGTTTGGATGTATATCTACAAATATTGTCCCTTTTCCACCTTGAACATTAAGAACACTAAAGAAAGAAAATGGAATGTAGTTATTGATGGTTCATTAATCTCCCTATTAGAGAGGAAAATTATTAATGATGACTATTACCTCCCTAATAGTATAAGGTATGCGGGGAGATCCCTAATGGTACAAGGTACATGGGGACAGGGCCCAATAATATATGTGTGTGCCAATTCCACCATAGTAATACATGTCATTGAAATGTGAATAATAAATTGGATTTACCTGATTCTCCACCTTAAATAATGTTTTCATTTCATTTTATTCTTTTTTCAATTATTTTAAGTATGCCAGCATAGTATCTATATCTTTTCAACCACGTACCAACTTTATGTTGATTCATCGTTTCATGTATTTTCTAGGTACATAGCTAGCATGGGAAAAAAGTTGGAAAGTGAGAAGTTGTTCAGGATTTACCTATTGTATTTAGATCTTGTTAGCATACATGTTCATAGACCATAAAATCTTCTTTCAATATGTAATTGTAACTCATGTTGTAATAAGTCATCTTGTTATAATTTTCATGTTGAATGTTGAGAAATGTTATGGTGTATGCATTATGGTTATTTGTTCATGTATGCACAAATTGCTTCCGCAACGCACTTTTATACAATTGCCTAACATTTTCAGATTTTATCTTCTCATCCACATGCGGTTTTGAGAAGGTGGAAATCCGGGGACGTTACATGCATAGTTGCACAGATTTTGAACCTCAAAATCTCACTCCTCACGACTCATTTCCAAGTCAAATTTGGTTGCTTTTGGTCCAGTTTTCTATCCTCTACTCAACGATCCCTTAAGATCTTACTAAATATAGTATCCTGGAAACACCTAAATCAGGGCAACATGAGATTGAGAGAGAGGAATCGAGAGGAAATTGAATGGCTAGATTCATTTCTCTCATATTCACATCTACATTGGTTTCATCATTATCATGTTTTTTCACTCATTTTATCCACTGAATGGCTCGTTGACCTCGCATTGCCTCTACGAAGACAAAAGTAGTAGGCTATCATCGTGATGCTTCCCTTCACCTTAGTAACCCCCCCCCCCAGTTCCTCTTCTCCCTTGCTTGTTGTTGCATTGGCAGGAGCAAGGACCAAGTCTCTATTTTGATTGAAGATACAAGGTCTGACTTTGTCTAACTTTCCCCTAGATGGTCGTGCATGTGATTTGTTTCCCATGGGCCTTTTGGTCCCTTTAACCCCTCTTACATCCTCCCCCCCTGAGACAAGCCTGGCTCACTGATCAGGCAAGGGGATCCACTAATTTAAATCCCTCACTTGATCAATGAAGTTGGTTGTCTAATCTCTCCTTTTTATTTTCATTTTATTCTCTGAACCCTTTTTTGATTAGTCAATCTTGTAAAATAAATTATAAGTAGCTCCTTTATAAAAAAAAATACCCAAACAATGTTGATCATCACAAGAAAAATGTATAGATTAATCTGGAACTAATAGTTTTCCTTGTTACATTATGATTTCATGATGATGAATTTATCTCTCTTATTACCTTAATTAGGGTTTTCTATTAGCATTTCAAACCCTAAATTTGCCAAAATTTTGTTTTTCCTTGATAAATGTATACATAACAACTCTGTTAGACTCTGATCTTATGTTGATGACCAGATTAGATAACTATGAATACTATATTATTATCCAATCCACTCTTGAATATTTATAAGTGAAAATGACTAAATGATCTAATGGCAATAAACCTTGATATTTTGCACATCAGATCAGACCTAACTCGAAATACAAGTTCTTGATCTCAATCATATGATACTAGAGCTATACTCTTAATGACCATAGGGGAAAAAATACAATGAGAATAAGAGTACATGAATGAATGCCCTATTAGGTCACCAGAGAAACAAACTCTATATTGATACATTTTTGTTCTCATTTGTACATAGATCTTATACTCTTTAATCTTGTTGATTTGGATATTGATAATAATTTGATTGACTCCATGAGGTACATTCTTATATTAATTTCTTCTTGAACATACTAGTGGTATTGAATGATACTTGTATGTACTCTTGTTTGAAAATCTTGGCTATGTACTTGTTTGAGCTACATCATTCCCTATTGAGTAGTCTTTTGATTTGTATATATATACACATAAAAACCTTGAACATAAATAATAATGCCCCTTATGACTTCCTATAATAATCATATTGACATTGGGTAAAAGCAACCTCCTCATATTTGAGGGTGCAACTTGTATAACATTGTGACCCTCCCCATCTTGTTGGGGTGATGGAGCCATACGTATATTCATGCATGTTGTTCAACATAAAGGGGAAACTCATAATACAAATTCAATTGGTCAAAATAAAGATGAGTTTGAATATCACATAGAATATTTTTCTTATAAGTCCTACCAAGTACAATATTTTGATTTGAATATTTTCAATTGTCCAATATTGCTCTTATTAAAGTGTATTGATGCATCTGAATTGATTGCATCTTGATGTACCTAATATTAGCATGAAGACTTGATACATGATGACTACTATATCTTGCCCATATGTGTCAGAATAAAGAATGGTCATCACATGGGAGTATATGTAAAGGGAATGTAGTATCTAGTTGTATCTTCTTATCTTGTATATTTTCTTTTCTTGTTGCCTTTGGGTCGCTGATGTAATAGAATCCTTAGTTCTTTTTCAATAAAATGAAATGTTTTTTTTGCATACATTGTTTGTGTGATTTCCAGGCCAGAGAGATGGGCACTCTAATCCCCTTCACATTGTCTACCTGGGCAGTGGGATTGGGATTAGGGTAAGAACAGTTCTATTTTAGTTGGTATCAAAGCCACCACACACTTCTTATGCGTTAATGAAATAATATTTCTAGTCTCTAAACCAAGGGAAAACCCTAAAATTCACTATGATGAAACTGAGGTGTCTAGAAAGAGCATAAGGGGTTCTTACAGTAATTGCTCCTATCTATCTAGCTATGGTGGCTAAGGTTCCCCTGCTCCACATGGCCTTAACGAATTCAGAATGGACAGAACGAATTCCCTGATACCTTAGAGAGTCTTTTAGAATCTCATCTATTCTTTAAGGACTACCATAAGCCACCCCAGTAGATGACAATAAGTTAGTCTTCTCATCTCCTCATATGGTTTTCCTCATGACTATTTATTCTCGATTATGGGCAGCTTATACATGGGAAACTAAGATATATTTCAAATCATGAAAATTGATTAAGATGACGATGATATGATCAGACCTTAATTTGAAAACTCAATTTTTATCAATGAATTTAATCTTGAAATAAAATATTGATTTATGACCCCTCATATCATGATAACTCAATTTCACCAAAACTAGACTACATGCTTCCTATGTTTGACGTAAATGATAACAATCTAGATTTGGTGAAATAAGGAGGATTTATACATTATGCATCATGGTTGATGAGGCCTCTATTTGATTAAGTCCATGTTTCCCTATTATTGAGTAAACCTCAAGCATAGTTAAGAAAACATTTCCCTATTCGGTACACACCTTGATCATGCAACGAAATGGCTATTCATTAGGAATCTCAAAATTATGATGTATAAAAAAGGCACCTACCATATTGACTATTGACGACTTTTTGTAATCTTGATTTTAATATGATGAACATGGACCTAAATCTTGCACTATTATGCTATGATTATTCAAATGCCCAAGCTAACTCCTCGGTTTCTAAATTATATCACTACCTTGATCATGAAAGGAAGTGAATGTGATTATGACTCAATGTTGCAAAATCATGGCATGGTTGTGCTATTATAATCTTGAATTTTTATATTGTGACCTTGTAGAATATTATTTGATCATTGATAATCTCCTTATTTAGATATGCTTGATGGTTCAACACTAATGTATATTAATGTATTAGATTAGGGTGGTTGTTCATCCATGACTCCCCTAATCTAGGTCACGTGACTATGATGACTACCTCTAAAACTTCATCTTGATGATTATTTAGAGTTTGTAAAGGTGACCCCTTTCACCCAATTTTGATTACTTGACCTAAGTCTCTAATAGGTTAAATCCATGATGATGTTGATACTCGGTCTTGAATTTTGATTTAAATCATGACCTTGAAATGTGATGATATTAACTATAGCTTGTGGTAGAATTCCTATAAAGACCTAGGTTTATATCATTTATCAACCTTGATTACCATGATAGTGAACTCGATAGTGATGTCTCAAAATGTTGCTTGCATATTGCTCTATTTTTGTATATGAGTCAATGACCACCCCTAAGGTCTAAAATAGGAATCGAAACCATAGTTTGGGCCTATGACTTTTGATGTCCTAAAATCTCAACTCTTGATATTTTCTAGTATCCATGACTATCAATATCAATAATGATAAAAACATATGTTAACACTATTTGAATCCTAAGATCACCCTATATATATGACAAATGACTTTCATTATCCTAGATTTTGAAAATTTTGAAATTAGGACTATATTGAATCTCTCTCAATATATGACTTAGGGTTTAGATCTCATGTGGAGTAAGGTGGGACCTACCATTGATTTTGAACATGAAATCATGATATTGGAATTATGACAATTGTCTTGAATTGTTGAAATATGAAATCTCAATTATAGATGTATAAACCCATCTAGGCCAATGTGGAAGCTGGGACCCTAAAATATTGGGATTGAAATTCATGCTATACTCTTGATTCAAGAGCTCTATTTGTTTACCTAAAATATGATCTCTACAAATTTGTAATGTATATTATGATCTCTCCCAATTTGTGAATAATCAAATGATCTTTCCAAATTGATGAATAATGTGACTATAATTTTACATTGATGCTTGATTACTCGATTATGAAATTGTGTTGTTACCAAGTTGGTTATGATATGTGATATAAAACCCCAACTTCTATATATTGATTGTTTTAATTTGAGGACAAAACTATTTTTGAGGAGGGAAGGATGTGATGAAGTGGATTTTTAAAATTCTTTTTAAGGAGTAAAGGATGTGATGAAGTGGATTTTTCCACATTTTATGATCCAAATTCCCAATTGTGCCCTTTATTGTCTAGTATTTCTCAGTTGACCTCACTTCATCAATCTCATAATCATTTAAGGATTTTGACACCCAAATTGAAATTATGATGTCCTAATATCGTAATATGTACCTTGTGACATTCAATGTAGAAATTTTTTTTGTTATTAATAAATTGGTTTTATTCATGACTCAAACTTGATCTTTTGGACTCAAAACTTCTTTGTAGAGATTTATTAGATTTTAATAAGACATTAGTTAAAATTTGTAATTATCGAATGTTTCTTTCAAAAGATACAAATTTGAGAAGAGATACCCTTTATATCCCTCAAAATACCCCCCAAAGTCCCTTTTTTAGTCGAGTTGGATCTGCAGAGCTGGATCACCAACCCAGATCTGGATATGAGGGTGTCATCCCCTCTTCCTGGTTGATGTAGAGGTGAAGGTGCATAGTTGTGTAGAATTCGAACCCCAGACTCTCCCTCCTCCTAACTCATTTCCAAGTCAAATTTTGTTGTTTTCAATCTATTTTTCTCTCCTATACTCAACTATCCCCTAAAATCTTTCTAACAATTAGTTTACTGGAAATGCCCAGTCAGGACAACATGAGGTCGAGATAGAGGAAGCACAGAGGCAACCCTAGGCATTGTCACTCCTATTTAACATCCTCTTTATCTTTGTCATAGTCCTTTTACTCGCAATGGCCCTCCAATTGATCATGAATCGGACTCTCCTTCTTGTTGACCTAGAGGTTGTACATTACCTATATTTTGATAATGACTTAACCATTCCATTCATATGTATCTAACATGTGCGTTAAAGATTGTTTGCAGACATTAGGTACATGAAAAGGATCACATATACAAGCCCTAGAATGGGCCAAGTGCAAGCCAAATGACTACAAGTGTGCAATTTAGGATTTCCATGTAAATCACCTTAGAACATAAATGTAATCACTTGTAACGATGAATATGCTTGTAACTTAGAAGAGAAAAATGTTTGGGACAAAATTCACCAAGTGCAAATCACTTTTATTGCAAATTAGAAAATCCATTTCAGGCACTTGGTCGGTCGAGTTTCCCACCCTGAAACTCGACCGATCATCCTGAGTCGATTTTTTGAAGATTGCAATCGGTCGAGTTGTGCACTCACAGAACTCGACTGATTGGGTAGTAGGCCAATTCCAGTTGGAATGGTCGGTCGAGTTTCCTCAGGACAAACTCGACCGATCAATTCAACATCGGATTGCCTGCTACCTGATCGGTCGAGTTACACCCATTGATACTCGACCGAATGCATTGTACGCAATTTGCAGAAAAAGTAATATGACCGTTGGTGAATTGTTTTGGGCAAAAATATAACCGTTTTCTAGAAGGAAAAACGACCACTTATGCACCCCAAGTGTCCCACAACATAAAGGGCCACCCTCAACTATAAATAGAACCCCTTGGACTTCATTCCAAGCTGATCTTTCCATTGCAAACTTGGTTCTAGCTTAGTTGAGAGTGTTCCAAGCCCTTGAGCCCCTTTCTCTCTCTACCTTCAAGATAATTTCGTGAGTGAGATAGGTTCATGTGCATGAGAGCTATCCTTTGTGCTATGTAAAGCTCTCCCTTCTTTCTTCCCACCTCCAAATCAAATAGAAGATTGATTGAAGCTACTTCTCCGAGTGAAAGAGGAGTTGCTGCTGTTCTTCTCTGAGTGAAGGGGAAGATGTGTTGCTGATCTTCAAGAGTGAAGATTGATCATTGCTCCAGCTCCCTTGGTGAAGGGAAAACGTGGGCAAGCTCTCCAAGTGAAGGAGAGGTGCAAGGCAAGCTCAAGTAAGATAGGTAAATCCTGCAAGGCTGAAGACAAAGGTGAGATTGGGTAAGTCCTTTGAAGAAGGCTGAAGAATCTTGCTTTGTGGGTAAGCCCTTGGATAGGTAGAAGATCTTAGCTTGAGTAATTAAGCCCTTGGTTGTGTGGTTTATGTTTCTTGTAATCTTATCGTGATAAATAAGAGGACCAAGTTGCAAATCCTAGAGTCTAACCAACTCTAGGTAGTGGACTGACATAGCTCCTAAGTTTAGGACGTGGAACCACTCTAAACCACCTGTCCAAGTGCATGATATTCATTATCTCTTATCCTTGCTTTGTATGCTAGAATAGGATATCAAATTGCTGCTTGCATTAGTTTTTGCACTACAATTAAATTGGTGGTCTAATCGTTTTTGTGAAGTGTGTGTAGCTCTATTCACCCCCCCTCTAGAGCCCATCAATCCAACAAGTGGTATCAGAGCAGGTCTTCTCCAAGCTACTTCAACAAGTAGGAGAAGATGGGCGATTCGGCTCTTGGGTCACTCAACCTTGAAGGAAGCTTCTCCATGAGACCTACGGTCTTCGACGGCACAAACTTCTTATATTGGAAGAGGAGAATGCAATTCTATCTCCAAGGGGTGAGTTTCGAAATGTGGAAGATTGTCCATCTCAAGTATGAAGATCCAAAAGGGGGCATCACCACATGGATGGAAGAGGAGATGAAGCATGCTCAACTCAATGCCAAAGCCGTGAGCATCATCTACGCCACCCTTACACCATTGGAGTTCAACCGCATCTCTTCGTGGGACACGACACATGAGATATGGCACAAGTTGTGTGTCACCTATGAAGGGACCGAGCAAGTCAAGGAGGCCAAGGTCTACATGCTTGGTGGTCTTCTTGAGAACTTCAAGATGGGGAAGAATGAAAGAGTGGCGGATATGTACACAAGGCTAAACGTCATCTTGAACAGCCTTGCAGCCCTTGGGAGTGTCATGGATAGAGGTACAATCAATGCCAAAATCTTGAGATCTCTACCAAAGAGATGGGAGCCAAAGGTCACTTCTATTGAAGAAGTCTACAAGCTAAGCGAGTTATCAACCGAGGAGCTGGTTGGTAACCTTCAAGCTCATGAACCTAGGCTTGACAAGCAAGAGGAAGAGGAGAAAAGAGAAGAAAAAGAATCAAAGAAGATAAAGGACACAGCCTTTAAAGCTCAAATTGAAGAAATGGTCCGACAACAACAACTTGCTATGAAGTCTCCCTGCCCTTCCTCAAGTGAAGATGAAGGTATCAATGATCATGAAGCCAACTACTCAAAAGGGAAGCACTTCAAGAGCAAGCCCTCCTCCTCAACTCCTAGGTGATACGAGTGTGGTCAAAAAGGCCACTACAAGAGTGACTGCCCAAAGGTCAAGAAGAGCCATCATAAGAGCAGCCACAAGAAGGATGACAAGTACAAAAGAGAAGCAAAGTACAAAAGAAAAGACAAGAAGGAGAAAAGGTCCAAAGATGCAGCTCATGCGGCATGGGAGTCTTCTTCTTCAAGCTCCTCAAGCTCCGAAAATGGAGAATGTCATATTGCCCTCATGGCCTCAACTAGTGAAGATGTAATTGAGGTTCAAAAGGAATGGATTGTTGATAGTGGCTGCTCTAAGCATATGACTGGAGAAATCAGCCATTTCAACAAATTTGTGAAAAAGAAAGGAGGATCGGTAACCTTCGGGGACAACAAGAAGGGTAAGGTTATAGGTGAGGGTGATGTAGGTAATGAATTATGTATTAAAAATGTATTGCTTGTTGATGGCCTACATCACAATTTAATTAGTGTGATCCAATTATGTGATAATGGTTATCTTGTGTTATTTACTGTTGTAGAATGCTTGCTTCTAGATTCCCTGTCCTACAATGTTATATATAAGGGAACTAGAAATGGTAATCTCTATGTGATTGTTCTCGATGCTCTTAAGCCCATACTAAATAGATGCTTAGTTGTGTATAAAAATGATCTTTCGCTTTGGCATCATCGTTTGGGTCATGTGAATTTGCATCAAATGAAGAAATTGAACAAAAAGGACTTGGTTCGAGGACTTCCCAAATTGGATTTTGAAAAGGATGAGGAATGTCAACCTTGTACACAAGGAAAACAAACCAAATCCTCCTTCAAATCCAAAGGAGTCATGAGTACCAAGAGAGTTCTTGAGCTTCTTCATATTGATCTTTTCGGACCAATGAGAACACAAACGCTTCGTGGCTCCAAGTATTGTCTTGTTATTGTTGATGATTTTTCTAGATATACTTGGACTTTCTTTCTCGTTTCTAAAAGCGATACACTTGATGTTTTCTCGAGATTTTGTAAACGAGTTGAAAACGAAGCTTCTTGCCATGTTGTTTCTATCCGTAGTGATCATGGGGGAGAGTTTGAAAATGATCTTTTTGAACGTTTTTGTGAAAAATCGGGTTATTCGCACAATTTCTCCTCCTCGCACACCTCAACAAAATGGAGTTGTTGAGAGGAAGAATAGATCACTACAAGAGATGGCTAGGACCATGCTTCTTGAGTATGACACTCCTAAGAAGTTTTGGGCTGAAGCCGTTAGCACGTCATGTTTTGTGCAAAACTGAGTTTTCACACATTCGACTTTCAAGAAAACCCCCTATGAACTATGGCGTGGTAGGAAGTCGTCTATTGATTTCTTTCATGTTTTCAGATGCCCTTGTTTTGTTTTAAAAACTAAGGATTCTCTCGACAAGTTTGATCCGAAATCATACAAGGCTTTCTTCCTAGGCTATAGCACTACTAGCAGGGCATATAGAGTATTTAACATTGAACTATCTAAAATTGAAGAATCTATAAATGTTAAATTTATTGAAACTGACCCTGTTATTGGCAAGCATATTGGTGATGATGATGTTGCAGATGAAATAATTCATATCTTAAAATATCTCAACATCAAAGACAAAGGCAAGCAGGTTGCAGAAGAAGAAAAAGAACAAGAAAAGAAGGATCCCACTCCTCGCTTTGCAAAGAATCACCCCAAGGAGTTGATCATTGGCAATCCATTTGAGAGAGTGAGGACACGAGCTACTCACAACAAAGAACAAGCAGATAGTGCCTTCATCTCCCAACTAGAGCCAAAGAACATCAACGAGGCCCTTGGTGATGATGAATGGATCCTTGCCATGCAAGAAGAGCTTAAGCAATTTGAGAAGAACCGTGTGTGGACTCTAGTGCCAAGACCTAATGATAGAAAGATCATTGGCACTAAATGGGTCTACCGCAACAAGTGTGATGAGCAAGGAAAAGTGGTAAGGAAAAAAGTAAGGTTAGTAGCACAAGGTTACAACCAATAGGAAGGTATTGATTTTGATGAAACTTATGCTCCTGTTGCTAGATTAGAATCTATCCGTATGCTACTTGCTTTTGCTAGTTATAAAAAATTTTTGCTTTATCAAATGGATGTTAAAAGTGCGTTTTTGAATGGTACAATCGAGGAGGAAGTATTTGTTGCTCAACCTACGGGCTTTGAAAATGACAAATTACCCAATCATGTTTATTTGTTACAAAAGGCTCTCTATGGACTCAAACAAGCCCCTCGAGCTTGGTATGAGAAATTAAAGAACTTTTTGTTAGATAATGGGTATGTCATGGGCAAAGTTGATTCTACTTTGTTTCTAAAACACACTTCTAACCATTTTCTTATCATCCAAATATATGTTGATGATATCATTTTTGGCGGGACTGATCTTGATCTTTGCAAGGAGTTTAGTTCTCTTATGCAGAGTGAATTTGAAATGAGCATGATGGGTAAGTTGACTTTCTTCCTCGTCTTTCAAATCAAGCAAACAAAGGAAGGAAACTTCATCAACCAAGGCAAATACACAACTGAACTACTCAAGTGCTTTGGGATGGAGAACATGAAGCCGATGGATACACCCATGTCAAACACCGCCAAACTTGATAAAGATGAAGAAGGTGAAAAGGTAGATGAGAGGCTATATAGAGGTATGATAGGAAGTTTACTTTATTTAATTGCCTCTAGACCTAACATTATGTTTAGTGTTGGCTTGTGCGCTCGCTTTCAATCTTTCCCTAAGAAGTCACATCTCACTACTGTTAAGAGAATTTTGAGGTACTTAGCCAAAACTCAAAATTTTGGTCTATGGTATCCTAAATCTAGGGATTTTACTCTTACGACATATAGTGATGCGGACTATGCAGGGTGTTTGATTGATAGAAAGTGCACAAGTGGCACTTGCTTCCTTCTAGGACCATGCTTAGTGTCTTGGTTCTCCAAGAAACAAAGCACAGTGGCATTATCAACTACCAAAGCTGAATACATCGCATCCGGAAGTTGTTGTGCACAGGTCCTATGGATGAAGCAAATGCTCCAAGACTTTAACATATTTTTTGATGCTTCTCCTATCTATTGTGACAATACTAGTGCAATTAACCTCTCTTATAATCATATATTGCATAGTAGATCTAAGCATATAGAGGTTTGCCATCATTTTCTTCGTGACCACATTGCCAAGAAATATATCTATATCACACATGTGGACACGGAAAATCAGTTGGCGGACATTTTTACAAAACCTCTAGCTAGAGATCAATTCATTTTTATTCGATCTAAACTGCTCATTATTGATTTCAATGATATTTCTATGTGATCTAGCTAGTGGTTTCTATCCTATATGCTTGCTCATGTCATTCTTCACCTTATGTTGCCTATACATGCTTTCTTGTGCTAATTTTGCCAATCAATATGCTTAGTTTGTGCTTGTTTTTGGGTTTTTATCAAATTTCTCGTTTTATCGCTAAATAGTGCCCAATGATGCACAAAATGTGCCTAGGTATGTTATTTATGCAAAATAGAATGGAAAAAAAAAATTTTAATAGGCATGTATGTGGCTAGAATCTAAGTTTTAGACTGTTAGGTCAGGTTGACCTTCGGTCGAGTTTCACCCCAGAAAACTCGACCGATCAGGAGCCGAGAGATGTTCTTTAGTGGACCGATCGGTCGAGTTGTCCACCCTCAGAACTCGACCGATCGACGGGCCGGGCCAACTTAAAAGTTAGGATCGGCCGGCTATTTTCCCTTGCAACTAGAAAATAGTCGACCGATTCCTCATCTCCTAGCCCTGTACTCTCAACCCAAGCACTAACCTCCCCCATTCCTAACCCTAGGGCGATCTAGCACCTTGCTCTTGACCTTCCCGGGCGTCTGTGGTGTGTCTTCTTCGGTTTTTGAGGTTTGTCTTGCTTGTGTGCACGTTTTCTCTTCTCGTTTTTGTTTCCATGTCTTCCCATAGGAGAAAACATGCCGCCCCTAGCAATGCTCCTACCTCCTCATCGGTTAATCGGTTGATTCCTTTTGATAACACATCGTTTGTATCTCTAGAGGCGGTTAATAGGTATAAGGATCTCCTTCCTCGATCTCCTTTTCCTTTCCGCCCCCTAGTTAGTGCAAACCGTTTTCAAAACCATATCAACTCCATCGCTCAGCTTCTTGCCAAACACAACCTTTCCGCCCTTGCGATCGAAAGTGACTGCTTCAATAATCAGCTAACTAGTACAAAAGCAGTTCATGAGTTCTATGCCAATCTGTGCTGGAACTATGATTCGATTGTTCCCCCGCCAAATACCGAAATAGTCCTAACATCGATGATCGCCGGTCGTCGCTTTCAACTCTCCGAGGAGACTTTCAATCTCTATCTTGCCGGAGACGAAGAAACCACTACCTGGCATCGGGGCTATGATGAGTATTTTGATCTTTTAGACCCAGAAGGTTTTTACAAACATCATGAATTGACTTTACCGGATATTCATCATTTTTTGAAAAAACCTGACGTGGCCTATAAGAAGCGGTCCACCCTTCCCTCCTCCTCCCTTGACCTCTAGAAGCACATCCTAGCCCTTGTGCTTAACTGCAACATCCATCAGAAGCGAAATCAAACGGATATTGCAGAAAACACAACGGTTTTGATGTATTGTTTGTTGAACAACATCGGTGTCAAGTGGGCTCGTTACATTCTCCATCATATGACCTGCTTTGACAAAGGAAAGAACACCAAGGGCACCCACCCTCCCTATCCAGCCTTGATCTGTGGTCTCTTCCAGTTCACCACTAACAAATCACTCTTTTCCGACTTCCATTACCTGGTTGCTCAAAAGGGAGTGTGCATTAGTGAAACCACTCTTTTGAAGGCTGTACCTACCCCTGCCCCTACCCCTGGTGCTTATGGCTCTACCTCAGCCTCTGCTTCTAGTGCCCCTCCTACCTCCACCCAGGCTCCGCCCCCACAGCCACATCCCCGCCCTAGCCGTGCGTCGTTCAGAGCATCAAATGAAACCCTTCTTGGATACATGATGCATGAACAGGCGTACAATCACCAGGTCCAGGATCACCTCCATCAGGATTTGTGTTTGATCATGTCTACCATGAACCTATACTGCTCTTCACCCTACCCAGCATACCAGTTATATCCGGGTAGTGCTTATGCCTCCTATGCATATGAGCATTACTTTCCTGCTCCATCACCGTTTGCTGCCGAGCCTTCCGCTGTTGCGCCACCTCAGTATCCCTCTAGTAGCTCTACTCCTGCTTATCTACCACTTCCTGCTGGCCCCCTGGCCACTCTGCTCACGTCCTTGGGGGACTCTGCTCCATCCTTTCCGCAGGCCCAGGAGCTCCTAGCTCTTGGCATGTCATGGGCTGAG